>HG992174.1:9875088-10590358 GCA_905220505.1 Laothoe populi | reverse complement strand
CTCCACGCCCACCAAAACTTTCCAGCCCCGGACACGGCGTGCGACGGCCGGACTCGCAAGACAAAGATCGACAATTGAGCCGCCGTTGTGCCGCACACACGTGTCCACCGACCCCCTATTCAAGACGGCCAGACCGGCCGAGATCACCCAATCCTCCAGGACCTCACCGCGGGCGTCGGTCGCCGGCGAACCCCACGCCAGGGATTTGGCGTTGAAGTCGCCGACGACAATTGCCGGGTGAGGTTGGCCTTGCGCCACCAGGGCCTCCAACTGAATGAGAAAAGTTTCAAAATCAGCGAGGAGTCTGTTGGGAGAGAAATAAACTCCGACTACCCAAATATCTCCCAACAGAGCCGCGACGCATCCCCGGCCCTTCGCTACACGTTCGAAGGGCGGGGAGCCAGCGGCACCCTGGGTGATGATGGCCACCGAGCTGTCGACGTCCCCCGCCCAGTTATCACGCGGGGGGATGAAATATGGCTCGGCGACCACGGCCACTTGCACCGACCACTGCGCCATGCTCTGGGTTAAAAGATCCTGAGCACGGGCACAATGGTTGATGTTCGCCTGGAGGAACTTAAATGCCATTATTGGGCGATCTCCATCTGCTCAACCTCTGCCTGCGGTGGGCTCTCCAGCTGCGGCTGGGCCGTAGCCCCAGCGGCAGCTGTTCTTCCTCTACGGGTTAGGCGACGGGTCTTGCGGGAGGAGGCGGGACACGCCTTCCCCCCGATCTGATGCCCGGCGGGCTTTCCGGCCGCGCTGCACACAGAGCAGTTCGGCGCGGCCTCACATTGCCGGGCTTTATGGCCCGGCTGACCGCAGCGGTAACAGAGGCCGCTACGGTCCACCGTGCAGTCACACTGCTCCCGTACGTGACCCGACTCGAGACAACGGTAACAACGAAGCGGACGCGGCTCGAGTACGGTCACTCGTGCTGCAACCCATCCGACCAGAATGCGACCCGCCGCCTTAACTTTTTGGGCCGCTTTAACTGGGATTTTGACCCAGGCGGTTCCAAGACCCGATCGGTCGGGACGAATTTCCCCGACCTTTATATTGCTCACTTCGCATGCGCTTACTTCTGCGAGGGCTTTTGCGACGGCTTCAGGCGTTGCCGTGTAGTCCAGGCCTGAGAGCCGCAATTCCGCCGTTTTGGTTGGTCGGGAGACCCGAATATATTCAGAGTCCCCGAAACACTCCTTCAACCTCGACGCGAGGGAGTCGGCTCTCTCCTCACTGTTGGCCCCGGGCACCTCATACATGGGGGCACCCGTGGCCGCAAACTTTGGCTTGAGCCTGGTGATATTGAGCCCCACCAGGCTAACTTTTTGCTGAGCCTCTGTCAGCACTTCTGTATATGTGAGGCCTTTCTCAACTGCCGCCGGCGTCAAACTTATGATTACCGCTGCTGAGCGCGGTGGGCGAAGTTTGGGTTCACCTCTGCGCGGCCGCTGCTGAGCAATTGCCGCTGGAACCGTACTAGGCGAGGCCTTCTTCTTCGCCTTTTTTCCCGCCACAATATTCCACGGCTCATCCATGGATGAAGGAGCCGGTGGCAGTGGCCGAGGCTCCTGGGGCGCGGGCTGGGGAGCACCTTTCTTCTTTTTTGGCTTGGCAGCCTTAGGGACAGAACCCTTCCCTTTTTCCCCGCCCTTGTGCTGTGGTGGGTTTGATGGTCCAGCCACAGCAATAGGTGCACTCGATGGTCCGGCAACGGCGAGCATCGGCGCGTTCGACTCTCTAGGAGGAGGCACGGGAGCGACAACAGGTAGGGCCGTCTTCTTCCCCTTCCCTTTACCCTTGCCCTTAACTTGCGGAGGAGGAGGAGGAGGCGGAAGCAGAGGAAACTCCTCACAGACAGTTCCGCCTTCATGCGCCAATGGCGGCCTTAGGATTGGTGGTGGCGGCAGGTGCATTATGGCCCCTTCTACTCGAGCCATCAAGCGCGCCTCCAGTCTCTGCAGATCTTCCTTCGAAGGGCCACCATTGGTGATACTGGCCTCCAGCTGGTCAAGGCGACGACGAAGAGAAGAGTTCTCGTCCGCTTGCTTGGCCAGCTCCTTCTCAAGGCGACCGCTCAGCTCCTGCCACCTTTTAGCCTCCGCTTCCAGCTTTGACACAACCTGGAATTCCGGTTGGTCCATGAACCTGTTGATGGTGTCGTGAACTGTGTTTAGTGT
Organism: Laothoe populi; assembly: GCA_905220505.1. Classification (NCBI taxonomy): domain Eukaryota; kingdom Metazoa; phylum Arthropoda; class Insecta; order Lepidoptera; family Sphingidae; genus Laothoe; species Laothoe populi. Next base: position 10,588,175 of record HG992174.1, on the reverse strand, counting down.
CTTCTGAAAGACACCTTTCAAGTTCCCTGACTTACACGACACCATCTTGAGAAGTCGACCCGCCTCTCTTATATCATCGGGCAGAATGACCCTCGACTCCACGCCCTCCATAGAAGCAGGTTTCGGAGGGTTGGTTGACTTCAGGAACGAATTCACCCTTTCCTCCATTTCCTGCTCCGCTTTTTGACGAGCAGCCTCTCGACGTTGGGCCTCCAGCTCCCGCTGCGCCTTCCTAAGACCGACGTATTTTCCTGTCGAAGACGGAGCGTTTCTTCCCAACGACGACGAACGACCTGCCACGTCCAACCCGCTTTCCGAGTCACTTTCGGAGTGCCTGGAGCGAGAGCGGATCGAGTCCGTCTCGCTACCCTGCCAAAAGCGACCCCTCTTGGCACGCGGCGATGAGCGACTACTACCAGCTCCAAATTCTGGCACTGGAGTTACCACAGATCTCCCCGCAGCCACAATCTCCGTAGGCAACTCACCTACAGAACCATCTTCGGGTTTGCACCCTTCGATCACCGCCTCTCCGGACCCGGAATCGGGTACCGGAGTAGGCAACCTCGTCAACAAAATTTTGGGTTTTTTAAGAGAAATTTCCATATTTAGTCCCACGAGTATGGGGGAAATAAACCGTCCACCCAGCCAGAGCCCCCTGTAGCTGGGTAAGCCTTTACATACACGGACGAGGCACAGGCATGTACCCCTCCGGCGTGGTTCGCACTAGCGACCGAACTACCCATCGGCCATGCATCCCCTCACGGTGCGCCGCCGCTTGAGATTCAGGGTAACTTTTTATAGAGGTTTTCTCCCTCGCGGTCCAGGCGGTGAAGCCAAGACCCTCGGTCCGATCGGAGCGCGAGACGTGACCACAGACCTCCATATGACCGGATTACGATATACGACGGTGACAGCAAGAGAGAAATTCCCCCCTACTGCCCGCTCGGCGGCGGAGTGAGCGCACACCGAGCCCGCCGACACCCCCAGGACAGAACCCGAGGGGAACCAAAGGTGCCAACTCTGCAAAATTGACGGCAGCCGCCACAACAGGCGACGACTGCCAACCACCTTCTGTCAGGACATTAGCCGTCGGTCAACGTGACCGCCGTTGCCCGGGGTGCACCACGAGGAGGTTTCCTGACTCCGCACCCCAACCTAACCTAACCTAACCTTTTTTTTTTTTTTTTTTTGGTTTCGCGGGGAAAAGCGATTTATCACTACCGCCCCGCCGGGGGGATGGCGGGACGGTTATGTTGGGCTCGCCGGCCTTACGACCCAGCGTTAAGCCGTCCGGGAGAGATGTTGACATCCGGACGACCGCTGGGCCGAGTCCCTAACAAATTCCCTACACCGGCAATACCAACTAAAAACCCCGCGGTGGCCCTCTTCGGCGCATAAGAGACGGTCCCGGGCTCACGGAGCGAGAAGCGCCCCATTTACGACCGGAACCGCCCCTGCGCGGTGCCGCCTTGCGGCCCGTCTCCAAGTGGGGGGGGCTCAGAAGCCCCCGCGCACCGAAGGACGCCCTCGGCGTCCACGGCAGCTACGAGGCCAACCACCCGCGCTGCCGTCATCCCGGGGTCACCCGGTGTGCCGACGAAGTATATACAAAATTAAACTATGTACAGACAAAATATCGACACACCGGAAAGGGCGCTACGACAGCCCCCCGCTGCGCGCCCGCGACCCCCGATGCCCCTATTAGTCGCCTCTTACGACAGGCAGGGGATACCGTGGTGGGATTCTCCAAACGCCCCCAAACCACAGGGCGGGAGACGCCGGTCAGTCGTCGACCCGGCGCCTCCTCCGTCTCGACTGGCGGCGGGAGGGATCGGCTTGTTCACGATCCCTCTCGGCACTCTCCTTCTGTGAGATAACCGCCTCACAGAAGAGGGCCACCGCACGCCAGGACCTCCGGCTGTCGACCATGGCTGACACCAAAGCCGGCAGCGAGAGGTCTACTCCGACGACTGCTGCGAGAGCGCTGCGCTCTTCGTCCCAGGCTGGGCACTCCTCCAAAGTGTGTTGGGCCGTGTCACGCGGACAGTTGTCACAATGATGACACACGGCCGACCCTTCTGCGCCGGCTATGCGACACAGGTACTCGCCAAAACAACCATGGCCTGTGAGCACCTGTGTCAGCCGGAACGTCGCCGCGCCGTGGCGCCTGTCCAACCATTGGCTAAAGACAGGGCGCACTGCCGCTACGACCCGCTGACCCGATGACGGGTTCTCCAGCCTGAGACGCCACTCCTCCACGGCGGCTCTGCGGAGGGAGCCACGGATGGCCTCCACCTCTCTCAGGGCCGGTCTCTCCCCGCGCCTGAACGCCTCCTCCCGCCAGTGAAATGCGGCGGAGAGGGCCCGAGCGTCCAGGTCCCACGGTATGAAACCGGCCAAAACGCAAGCCGCCTCGAATGAGACCGTGCGGTAGCCCCTGATCGCACGCTGCGCCACTGAACGCTGTGGCTTATGCAGCAGAGCGACGCACCGGTCGCTCAGGGACTCGGCCCAGACGGGACTGCCGTACAGGGCCATGGACCGCACGACTCCGGCGTACAGCCTTCGGCAAGGGATGCCAGGACCTTCCAGATTGGGCAGCAGGGTTCCAAGGGCACCTGCTACCCGACACAATTTGCTGCCCAACTTTTCAAAATGGGCGCGAAATTCCCACCGGCTATCCAAAACTAACCCCAAATACTTCATGGTTTTGCCGATGGGAATTCGCACCCCATTCACAACGATGTGGGCACCGGCCGGTGGCCCCTTCCGAGGCCCGTGAAAACAAAGAGCCTCGGTCTTCTCAAGGGCCACCTTCAGACCAAGTCGCTGAATACGGCCAACGACGTGGCCGGTACCCACAGCCGCCTTGATTGCGGCATCCTGGAAGGTCCTAGCCGACGCAGTAACTAGCGTATCGTCGGCGTAACAAGTGACGCCGACGCCCCAGAGGTTGGCACCACGGAGCACCCAATCATATCCGATGTTCCACAGGAGAGGACCCAGAACTGAGCCCTGTGGAACACCGCACACCATCGCTCTTCGGTACCACCCATTGGCGCCCGGATACACCACGTACCTCTCTGACAAGTACGCGAGCACCAGACGCCGAAGATAAGGTGGCACCGCGTGGTACCGCAGTGCCTCATGAATGCAGGCCCAGGGCAGGGAATTAAAGGCATTAGCGATGTCGAGCGACACCGCTATTACGACTTTGCCCCGGGCCACCGCTTCTTCCGCCTGTTTCTTCACCCGCAGAATCGCGTGGATGGTGGATCGGCCTTTTCTGAACCCGAACTGGCAATCGGCCAAGTCCGGGCCGACCCGCTCGAGGTGCTCGACGAGGCGAGCATGAATTATTCGCTCGAAGAGTTTGGCGACCTCGTCGAGCAGCACGATGGGCCGGTAGGCCGACGGCGACTCTGCGGGCCTTCCATCCTTCTTCAGCAGGACGAGCTTCCCGGTTTTCCAGCGCGTCGGGAAGACGCCCTGCTCCAAACAGGCGGAGAAAAGGTTGCGGAGCCTCGGCCCCAAGTGTTCGATGGCTAACACCCAGATCTTGGCGGGGATGCCATCGAGACCCGGAGCGGTGTTCTTGCCCCGCAACCGCGACACTGCCGCCCGCAACTCAGCGGGCGAAACCTCTGGGATATCCCTTGCCGAACTCGACGATGGCGCCGACTCGCGGGGCGCCATCGGTGGAGGAGTGGACTCCACGGTGGCCGGAAACAAGGCCGCGACGACTTCGGCCAGAAGTTCTGGCCGGAGACCCTGCGACAGCGGGGGCGCCGCTGGGCGAAGCTTGTTCATCACCAAGCGATAAGGGCGCCCCCACGGGTCACTGTCGAGGGTCGAGATGAACTCTTTCTTCGCCGCGACCTTGGCTCTCTTGATGGCCACCTGCAGCGCTCTCTTCGCCTCCTTGTAGAGGCCGTAGAGCTGCCGCTCCTGGTTTGCATGCTCTTCGTCCCGGATACGCCGGCGACGATGCCTGGCGTACTGGCGGCGCGCCGAAACACAGGCAATGCGCAACGACGCCAGCTCCTGCGACCACCAGTACACCTGGCGTCGGGGCGGGAGACGTCGGACTCGGGGCATGGCGGCGTCACAAATGTCCGGCACCGATACCCCGAACCATTCCGCCTCCAACTCGACCTGCACCGGCCCATCCGGTACAGGGAGCCACGACATAACCAGAGCGGCAAGTTCTAGGGCCTCAATATCGAGGCGCTTTAACGCCCACCGCGGGCCGTCCTGATGCGGGGCACTCGGTCTACCACCGGGCTGGGAAACCGCGGACGCGGAGACGTCGAACCTGATGTAACGATGGTCCGACAACGTCTCCACGCCCACCAAAACCTTCCAACCCCGGACACGGCGTGCGACGGCGGGACTCGCAAAAGAAAGATCTACAATTGAGCCGCCGTTGTGCCGCACACACGTGTCCACCGACCCCCTATTCAAGACGGCCAGACCGGCCGAGATCACCCAATCCTCCAGGACCTCACCGCGAGCATCGGTCGCCGACGAGCCCCACGCCAGGGACTTGGCGTTGAAGTCGCCGACGACAATTGCCGGGTGAGGTTGGCCTTGCGCCACCAGGGCCCCCAACTGAACAAGAAAAGTTTCGAAATCAGCAAGGAGTCTGTTGGGAGAGAAATAAACTCCGACTACCCAAATATCTCCCAACAGAGCCGCGACGCATCCCCGGCCCTTCGCTACACGTTCGAAGGGCGGGGAGCCAGCGGCACCCTGGGTGATGATGGCCACCGAGCTGTCGACGTCCCCCGCCCAGTTATCACGCGGGGGGATGAAATATGGCTCGGCGACCACGGCCACTTGCACCGACCACTGCGCCATGCTCTGGGTTAAAAGATCCTGAGCACGGGCACAGTGGTTGATGTTCGCCTGGAGGAACTTGAACTCCATTATTGGGCGATCTCCATCTGCTCAACCTCGGCCTGCGGTGGGCTCTCCTGCTGCGACTGGGCCGTAGCCACAGTGACAGCTGGTCTTCCTCTTCGGGGCGGACGACGGGTCTTACGGGAGGAGGCGGGACACGCCTTCCCCCCGATCTGATGCCCGGCGGGCTTTCCGGCCGCGCTGCACAAAGAGCAATTCGGCGCAGCCTCACACTGCCGGGCTTTATGGCCCGGCTGACCACAGCGGTAACATAGGCCGCTACGGTCAACTTCTCCCTGGCAACACTCCCTGACGTGCCCAGATTCGAGGCACCGGAAGCAACGCAGCTGACGCGGCTCAAGCACGGTTACTCGAGCCGCAACCCAACCTATCAAAAGCCGCCCGGCGCCTTTAACTTTCTGGGCCGCCTTGACGGGAAGCCTTGCCCATACCGTGCCCAGACCCGAACGGTCGGGACGAATTTCTCCGACCTTTACTGAGTCCAACACACACTCACCGGCCTTGGAGAGGGCCATTGCGACGGCTTCCGGGGTGGCTGTGTAGTCCAGCCCCGAAAGTCGTATTTCCGCAGTCTTTGTGGGCCGGGATACTCTAATGTACTCCGACCCAGAGAAACATTCCCTGAGCCTCGCGGCCAGGGAATCGGCCCTCTCTTCACTATTGGCCCCGGGCACCTCATACATAGGGGCACCCGTGGCCGCAAACTTTGGCCTCAGCCTCTGGATGCTAAGGCCGGTGAGGTCCACCTTACCCTGGGCCTCTGTCAGAACTTGGGCATATGTTAAGCCCTCCGCCACTGCCGCCGGAGTCAATGATATAATAACCGCCGCGGAACGTGGCGCCCGTAGCCTTGGTTCTGCCTTGCGCGGCTGCTGTTGCTGGTTTGCAGCCGGAACCGCGCTAGGCGAGGCCTTCTTTTTCCCCTTCTTTCCGGCCACGACATTCCACGGCTCGTCCATAGATGTAGGAGCCGGTGGCAGCGGGCGAGATTCTTGGGGCGCAGACTGAGGAGCATCCTTCTTTTTCTTTGGCTTGGCCGCCTTAGGGACAGCACCCGTCCCCTTTGCCCCGCCCTTGTGCTGTGGCGGGTTTGATGGTCCAGCCACAGCAACGGGCGCACTTGATGGACCGGCAACGGCAAGCAACGACGCGTTTGACACATTAGGAGGAGAAGGCACGGGAGCGGCAACGGGTAAGGCCGTTTTCTTCCCCTTCCCTTTACCCTTGCCCTTTACCAGCGGAGGAGGAGGTGGAGGAGGAAGCAAAGGAAACTCCTCCCGAGTAGTCCCGCCTTCATGTGCCAATGGCGGCCGTAAAAGCGGCGGAGGCGGCAAGTGCATAATGGCCCCTTCGACCCGGGCCATCAGGCGCGCCTCGAACCTCTCCAACGTTTCGACCGATGGACCACTCCTCAAGCTCGCCTCTATTTGGTCGAGGCGGAGGCGGAGGGACGAATTCTCCTCTGCCTGCTTGGCCAGCTCCCTTTCAAGACGGGCGCTCGTCTCTTGCCACTTTTTGGCATCCGCCTCCAATTTGGACACAGCCTGGAATTCCGGCTGGTCAATGAACTTCAAGATGGTGTCGTGAACTGTATTAAGTGTCTTTTGGAAGACACCCTTTAGGTTTCCGGACTTACACGACACCATCTTGAGTAATCGTCCCGCCTCCCTCATGTCCTCAGGCACGATGACCCGCGTTTCAGTGCCCTCCATCTGAGTGGATTTTGGAGGTAGAGTTGATTTCAAGAAGGAGCTCACTCGCTCCTCCATCTCTTCCTCCGCCTTTCGCCGCTTGGCCTCACGGCGCTGGGCCTCCAGCTCTCTCTGCGCCTTCCTTAGGCCAACGTATTTGCCGACCGTTGATGGCGGACCTAGGGCATCCACGCCGCTTTCGGATTCGCTTGAATGCCCGGAGCGAGAGCGAATGGAGTCCGTCTCGCTCCCTTGCCAAAAGCGCCCTCTTTTCGCGCTGGAAGAGGCACGACTACTCCTGGCGCCACCAACGCGTGCCGGAGTTACGACTGCTCCCTCAGGAGCCACAATCTCCGTGGGCGTCCCACCCACGATCTCCATCACTTGACATCCGTCTTCGGGCTTGCGCCCTCCGACCTCCGCCTCTTCGGTTCCAGAAACCGGAACCGAAGAAGGCAACTTCTCTAAAATAATAAATGGGGTTTTGTTGAAAGTTAAAGAATCCATTTTGAGTCCCACGAGTATGGGGGAAATAAACCGTCCACCCAGCCAGAGCCCCCTGTAGCTGGGTAAGCCTTTACCTACACGGACGAGGCACAGGCATGTACCCCTCCGGCGTGGTTCGCACTAGCGACCGAACTACCCATCGGCCATGCATCCCCTCACGGTGCGCCGCCGCTTGAGATTCGGGGTAACTTTTTATAGAGGTTTTCTCCCTCGCGGTCCAGGCGGTGAAGCCAAGACCCTCGGTCCGATCGGAGCGCGAGACGTGACCACAGACCTCCATATGACCGGATTACGATATACGACGGTGACAGCAAGAGAGAACTTCCCCCCTACTGCCCGCTCGGCGGCGGGGTGAGCGCACACCGAGCCCGCCGACACCCCCAGGACAGAACCCGAGGGGAACCAAAGGTGCCAACTCCGTAAAATTGACGACAGCCGACGCAACAGGCGACGACTGCCAACCACCTTCTGTCAGGACATTAGCCGTCGGTCAACGTGACCGCCGTTGCCCGGGGTGCACCACGAGGAGGTTTCCTGACTCCGCACCCCAACCTAACCTTTTTTTTTTTTTTTTTTTTTTTTTGGTTTCGCGGGGAAAAGCGATTTATCACTACCGCCCCGCCGGGGGGATGGCGGGACGGTTATGTTGGGCTCGCCGGCCTTACGACCCAGCGTTAAGCCGTCCGGGAGAGATGTTGACATCCGGACGACCGCTGGGCCGAGTCCCTAACAAATTCCCTACACCGGCAATACCAACTAAAAACCCCGCGGTGGCCCTCTTCGGCGCATAAGAGACGGTCCCGGGCTCACGGAGCGAGAAGCGCCCCATTTACGACCGGAACCGCCCCTGCGCGGTGCCGCCTTGCGGCCCGTCTCCAAGTGGGGGGGGCTCAGAAGCCCCCGCGCACCGAAGGACGCCCTCGGCGTCCACGGCAGCTACGAGGCCAACCACCCGCGCTGCCGTCATCCCGGGGTCGCCCGGTGTGCCGACGAAGTATATACAAAATAAAACTATGTACAAACAAAATATCGACACACCGGAAAGGGCGCTACGACAGCCCCCCGCTGCGCGCCCGCGACCCCCGATGCCCCTATTAGTCGCCTCTTACGACAGGCAGGGGATACCGTGGTGGGATTCTCCAAACGCCCCCAAACCACAGGGCGGGAGACGCCGGTCAGTCGTCAACCCGGCGCCTCCTCCGTCTCGACTGGCGGCGGGAGGGATCGGAGCGCTGTTCCCGATCCCTCTCGGCACTCTCCTTCTGTGAGATTACGGCCTCACAGAAGAGGGCCACCGCACGCCAGGACCTCCGACTATCGACCATGGCTGACACCAAAGCCGGCAGCGAGAGGTCTCCACCGACGACTGCTACGAGAGCGCTGCGCTCTTCGTCCCAGGCTGGGCACTCCTCAACAGTGTGTTGGGCCGTGTCACGCGGACAGTTGTCACAATGGTGACACACGGCCGACCCTTCTGCGCCGGCTATGCGACACAGGTACTCGCCAAAACAACCATGGCCTGTGAGCACCTGTGTCAGCCGGAACGTCGCCGCGCCGTGGCGCCTGTCCAGCCATTGGCTAAAGACAGGACGCACTGCCGCTACGACCCGCTGACCCGATGACGGGTTCTCCAGCCTGAGACGCCACTCCTCCACGGCGGCTCTGCGGAGGGAGCCACGGACGGCCTCCACCTCTCTCAGGGCCGGTCTCTCCCCGCGCCTGAACGCCTCCTCCCGCCAGTGAAATGCGGCGGAGAGGGCCCGAGCGTCCAGGTCCCACGGTATGAAACCGGCCAAAACGCAAGCCGCCTCGAATGAGACCGTGCGGTAGCCCCTGATCGCACGCTGCGCCACTGAACGCTGTGGCTTATGCAGCAGAGCGACGCACCGGTCGCTCAGGGACTCGGCCCAGACGGGACTGCCGTACAGGGCCATGGACCGCACGACTCCGGCGTACAACCTTCGGCAAGGGATGCCAGGACCTTCCAGATTGGGCAGCAGGGTTCCAAGGGCACCTGCTACCCGACACAATTTACTTCCCAGCTTTTCAAAGTGGGTGCGAAACTCCCACCGGCTATCCAACACTAACCCCAAATACTTCATGGTTTTGCCGATGGGAATCCGCACCCCATTCACAACGATGTGGGCACCGGCCGGTGGCCCCTTCCGAGGCCCGTGGAAACAAAGGGCCTCGGTCTTCTCAAGGGCCACCTTCAAACCCAGCCGCTGAATGCGACTAACGACGTGGCCGGTACCCACCGCCGCTTTGATTGCGGCATCCTGGAAGGTCCTAGCAGACGCAGTAACGAGCGTGTCGTCGGCGTAACAAGTGACGCCGACGCCCCAGAGGTTGGCACCACGGAGCACCCAATCATATCCGATGTTCCACAGGAGAGGACCCAGAACTGAGCCCTGTGGAACACCGCACACCATCGCTCTCCGGTGCCACCCATTGGCGCCCGGATACACCACGTACCTCTCTGACAAGTACGCGTGCACCAGACGCCGAAGATAAGGTGGCACCGCGTGGTACCGCAGTGCCTCATGAATGCAGGCCCAGGGCAGCGAATTAAAGGCATTCGCGATGTCTAAAGACACCGCAATAACTACCTTGCCCCGGGCCACTGCTTCCTCCGCCTGTTCCTTCACCCGCAGAATCGCGTGAATGGTGGATCGGCCCTTCCGGAACCCGAACTGGCAATCTGCCAAGTCCGGACCGACCCTCTCAAGGTGCTCGACGAGGCGAGCGTGAATGATTCGCTCGAAGAGCTTACACACCTCGTCGAGCAACACGATGGGCCGGTAGGCCGACGGCGACTCTGCGGGCCTTCCATCTTTCTTCAGCAGGACGAGCTTCCCGGTTTTCCAGCGTGACGGGAAGACGCCCTGCTCCAAACAGGCGGAGAAAAGGTTGCGGAGCCTCGGCCCCAAGTGTTCGATGGCTAACACCCAGATCTTGGCGGGGATGCCATCGAGACCCGGGGCGGTGTTCTTGCCCCGCAACCGCGACACTGCCGCCCGCAACTCAGCGGGCGAAACCTCTGGGATATCCCTTGCCGAACTCGACGATGGCGCCGACTCGCGGGGCGCCATCGGTGGAGGAGTGGACTCCACGGTGGCCGGAAACAAGGCCGCGACGACTTCGGCCAGAAGTTCTGGCCGGAGACTCTGCGACAGCGGGGGCGCCGCTGGGCGAAGCTTGTTCATCACCAAGCGATAAGGGCGCCCCCACGGGTCGCTGTCGAGAGTCGAAATAAAATCCTTCCTCGCCGCGACCTTGGCTCTCTTAATGGCCACCTGCAGCGCTCTCTTCGCCTCCTTGTAGAGGCCGTAGAGCTGCCGCTCCTGGTTTGCGTGCTCTTCGTCCCGGATACGCCGGCGACGATGCCTGGCGTACTGGCGGCGCGCCGAAACACAGGCAATGCGCAACGACGCCAGCTCCTGCGACCACCAGTACACCTGGCGTCGGGGCGAGGGACGTCGGACTCGGGGCATGGCGGCGTCACAAATGTCCGTCACCGATACCCCGAACCATTCCGCCTCCAACTCGACCTGCACCGGCCCATCCGGTACAGGGAGCCACGACATAACCAGAGCGGCAAGTTCTAGGGCCTCAATATCGAGGCGCTTTAACGCCCACCGCGGGCCGTCCTGATGCGGGGCACTCGGTCTACTACCGGGCTGGGAAGCGACGGACGCAGAGACGTCGAACCTAATGTAACGATGGTCCGACAACGTCTCCACGCCCACCAAAACCTTCCAGCCCCGGACACGGCGTGCGATGGCGGGACTCGCGAAGGACAAGTCAACAATAGATCCGCCGTTGTGCCGCACACACGTGTCCACCGACCCCCTATTCAAGACGGCCAGACCGGCCGAGATCACCCAATCCTCCAGGACCTCACCGCGAGCATCGGTCGCCGGCGAACCCCACGCCAGGGACTTGGCGTTGAAGTCGCCGACGACAATTGCCGGGTGAGGTTGGCCTTGCGCCACCAGGGCCCCCAACTGAACAAGAAAAGTTTCGAAATCAGCGAGGAGTCTGTTGGGAGAGAAATAAACTCCGACTACCCAAATATCTCCCAACAGAGCCGCGACGCATCCCCGGCCCTTCGCTACTTTTTCGAAGGGCGGGGAGCCAGCGGCACCCTGGGTGATGATGGCCACCGAGCTGTCGACGTCCCCCGCCCAGTTATCACGCGGGGGGATGAAATATGGCTCGGCGACCACGGCCACTTGCACCGACCACTGCGCCATGCTCTGGGTTAAAAGATCCTGAGCACGGGCACAGTGGTTGATGTTCGCCTGGAGGAACTTAATTGCCATTATTGGGCGATCTCCATCTCTACAACCTCGGCCTGCGGTGGGCTCTCCAACTGCGGCTGGGCCGTAGCCCCAGCGGCAGTTGGTTTAAATCCTCGGCCCGGACGACGTCGGTTCTTCCGGGAGGAGGCGGGACACGCCTTCCCCCCGGCCAGATGTCCGGCGGGCTTATCTGCCTCTGCACAAATCACGCAGCTCGGCGGTGCCTCACATTGCCGGGCTTTGTGACCCGGCTGACCGCAGCGGTAGCAAAGGCCGCTACGATCCACAGCGCCCTGGCAACACTCCCGTACATGCCCCGACTCGAGGCACCGGAAACATCGCAGTGGTCGCGGCTCGAGCACAGAAACCCGAGCCGCAACCCAACCAACAAGAATCCGCCCTGCACCTTTGACCTTTTGGGCCGCCTTGACTGGCATTTTGGCCCACACAGATCCAAGGCCCGAGCGGTCAGGACGAATTTCGCCGACCTTGATGGTGTCGGTCGCGCACTCACCGGCCTTTGAGAGAGCCACTGTGACCGCTTCCGGGGTGGCTGTGCAGTCTAACCCCGAAAGACGTAGTTCCGCGGTCTTTGTGGGCCGGGATACCCTGACGTACTCCGACCCACTGAAACATTCCCTAAGCCTCGCGGCCAGGGAGTCAGCCCTCTCATCACTGTTGGCCCCGGGCACCTCATACATGGGGGCGCCCGTGGCCGCAAACTTTGGCCTCAGCCTCTGAATGTTGAGGCCGGTGAGGTCCACCTTACCCTGGGCCTCCGTCAAAACTTGGGCGTATGTTAAGCCCTCCGCCACTGCCGCCGGAGTTAACGATATAATAACCGCCGCGGAACGTGGCGCCCGAAGCCTTGGTTCTGCCTTGCGCGGCTGTTGTTGTTGGCTCGCAGCAGGAACCGCGCTAGGCGAAGCCTTCTTTTTCGCCTTCTTGCCCGCTACAACACTCCACGGCTCGTCCATTGATGTAGGAGCCGGCGGCAGTGGGCGAGGCTCCGGAGGCGTAAGCTGAGGAGCTCCTTTCTTCCCTTTCTTGGTGTTGGGCTTCCCGGGTCCCGAAGAGGAGGGCAAAGCCGCCTTGGGGACAGTGACAGTCCCCTTCGCTTTGCCCTTTTGCTGCGGTGGGTTAGATGGCCCAGCCACAGCAATGGGTGCACTAGATGGCCCGGCGACAGCAGGCGTAGATACGCTAGGGACCACGGGAGCGGCAACGGGCAGGGCCGTCTTCTTCCCCTTTCCCTTGCCCTTTCCCTTAACCACTGGAGGAGGAGGAGGCGGCGGAAGCAAAGGAAACTCCTCACGACCGGTTCCGCCTTCATGCGCCAAAGGTGGCCTCAAGAGCGGCGGTGGCGGCAGGTGCATTATAGCACCATCAACTCTCGCCATCACGCGGGCCTCAAACATCCGAAGTGATTCCTCCGACGGCCCATTCTTCATCTGCGCCTCCAATTGGTCGAGGCGCCGGCGGAGGGAGGAGTTCTCTTCCGCCTGCTTGACCAGTTCTTTTTCGAGGCGGCCGCTCACCTCTTGCCACTTCTTGGCTTCCGCCTCCAATTTGGACACAGCCTGGAATTCCGGCTGGTCCATGAACTTCACGAAGGTGTCGTGAACCGTGTTGAGTGTCTTTTGGAAGACACCCTTTAGGTTCCCCGATTTAGCCGACACCATCTTCAGTAGCCTTCCCGCCTCCCTGATGTCTTCAGGCAAGATTATCCGCTCCCCGATTCCGTCCAACAGAGCAGACTTCGGAGGGGCGGTAGACTTCAAGAAGGAGCTCACTCTCTCCTCCATCTCCTCCTCCGCCTTTCGTCGTTTGGCTTCACGGCGCTGGGCCTCCAGCTCCCTCTGCGCCTTCCTTAAGCCGACATATTTGCCGACCGTTGATGGCAGACCAAGTGCATCCACTCCACTCTCAGAGCCACTCGAGTGCCCAGAGCGAGAACGGATAGAGTCCGTCTCGCTCCCCTCCCAAAAGCGCCCTCTTTTCGCCCTCGAAGAGGCACGACTACTCCTGGCCTCAATTATGCGAGCCGGAGTTACAAACACTCCTTCCGGAGCCACAATCTCCGTGGGCGTCTCACCCACGACCTCCATCACACAACTTCCGTCTTCGGGCTTGCGCCCTCCGACCTCCGCCTCTCCGGACCCAGAATCGGGCACCGGAGTAGGCAACCTCGTCAAAATGATTTTTGGGTTCATAAATTTATCCATTAAAGTCCCACGAGTATGGGGGAAATAAACCGTCCACCCAGCCAGAGCCCCCTGTAGCTGGGTAAGCCTTTACATACACGGACGAGGCACAGGCATGTACCCCTCCGGCGTGGTTCGCACTAGCGACCGAACTACCCATCGGCCATGCATCCCCTCACGGTGCGCCGCCGCTTGAGATTCGGGGTAACTTTTTATAGAGGTTTTCTCCCTCGCGGTCCAGGCGGTGAAGCCAAGACCCTCGGTCCGATCGGAGCGCGAGACATGACCACAGACCTCCATATGACCGGATTACGATATACGACGGTGACAGCAAGAGAGAACTTCCCCCCTACTGCCCGCTCGGCGGCGGGGTGAGCGCACACCGAGCCCGCCGACACCCCCAGGACAGAACCTGAGGGGAACCAAAGGTGCCAACTCCGAAAAATTGACGACAGCCGCCACAACAGGCGACGACTGCCAACCACCTTCTGTCAGGACATTAGCCGTCGGTCAACGTGACCGCCGTTGCCCGGGGTGCACCACGAGGAGGTTTCCTGACTCCGCACCCCACCCCAACCTAACCTAACCTAACCTAACCTAACCTAACCTAACCTAACCTAACCTAACCTAACCTAACCTAACCGTCGTATTCACCAAGCACTACACTGGCTAACTGCGCAGCTACCAAACAGCTACCCGGCCAGCCATCCAGCTATCCAGGAAAGCAGCCATCGAGCTGCTCACCATCAGGCCATAACAACAGCCAAGCACCAACCGTCCAGTCTGCCAGTCGAGCCGCTCAGCACCAGGCAGATCAGCGCCAGCACACCGAGCCAACATCACCTGAAATAGAATAAAAGAAGATAAGTTAAGTCTAGGAATAAGCAATTTTATTTTATCTTATTTTAGATTTTAATTCTTGTAATCCCGAGTCAAATTTAAATAAGTTACTACAGAGCGGTCCAATATCTTGATTTTGAACTTTTAAACTCACACAACCATTGATCTCTGATCTCCGATTTTGTCGATCTTCGGATCAATCTTCGGATTCAGTGAGCAACTTCGATCGACCTTACAATAAATTTGACTCGGAAATTTAATTTATTTTATTATAGGGTTATTCCGAATTGATTGACCTAAATTTATTGTGAATACTGAGCCGTATCATCCGCATCATGGTTAACATAAACTAACACAAACCGAGGTCGGAATTACACTACACCAACCACACACACAACATTACACAGGAACATAAACAGGTAGATACACACGCTCACCACAATGCTCAGAACTCCTACAAAAGCGACTTCAGGATCACCAAAATCTAGCCAAAGCGAACCAACACAAAACAACATGGACCTTAATAAGACCAACATCCTCAAGGAAAACCTCATAAAAAAGATCACTGAGTGCAGTCCAGGCGCAATAAAACCAGTCAGAACCAGAACAGCGGAGGCCAAGGCATTGTTGATGAAAATCAAGTGTCAGATAAATTTAAGCAGAAATATAAAAACGGAAATAAAATACGAGGTATTAGAGGCCACCAGTAAGCTCTACAGGCTGGTCATAGAAGCTGAAAAAGGAGCCACAAACAGCGAACAAGAACAAAAGGAGGAGGAAAATAACGAAACACAAGAAAAGTACCCCAAAGAGGAAACAGGTCGAATCAACGACGAAATAATTAAGAAACTAGAGGAAAACAAAAAGCTAATAGAAGATAATAAAAAGGAAATCAAATTAATCAGCGAGATGATGACCAAAGCCAGCGAAGAGCGAGCTACGTATGCAGCAGTTACAGCAACAAAGATACAAGAAAAACACTGCATCTCCGATACCACCACGGGCAAAAACCTCAATCCGGACAACACAACGACCAGCAAAACAACACCTACCTTGCATACACTCATACTCAGTTCAGAAATCAGTACTGAAACCGGTGACCATATAATAGAAAGAGTAAGAAAAGCTGTAAATGCCAAAGAAGAAGGAATAAAAATTGACAAAATTAGGAAAGCAAAGGACAGAAAAGTCGTCATGGGATTCAGCAACAGAGAAGAGCTACAAAAAACTGCAAGGAAAATAAAAGAAAAAGACAAGAAAGTTACTATAGAAGAGGCAAAAAACAAAAACCCATTAATAAGCATAAAGGATGTACTGAACGAACATTCAAACGAGGACATCGTCAACGCAATCAAGACTCAGAACAAGCACCTGCTAGGAGAGCTCCCAGAGGAGGAATTAATAATGGAGGTTAAATACAGGAAAAGAACAAGAACTCCACAATTGGCCCACGTAATACTGTCAGTATCACCCATTATCTGGAAAATACTGACAGACGCAGGGAAAATCCACATAGACCTACAGAAGGTCAGGGTAATGGACCAAACGCCGTTGATTCAGTGCATCCAATGCCTGGGTTTCGGCCACGGAAGACGGCATTGTCAGGCTACGCAGGACACCTGTAGCCACTGTGGAGGAGCACACAAAAGAACAGAATGCGAGGCAAACAAAGAAAAAACACCACCAGCATGTGTAAACTGCCAGAAAACCAAAATAGAAAAAATAGACCACAATGCCTTCGACCATAATTGCCCTACACGGAAAAAATGGGAAAACCTAGCAAGATCCATGACAACCTATCTATAGAACACCTAGAGTCAAGATTGTCACACACACACACACCATAACACGACACTACACAATCACCACACAAACAACAACACAACAACACAGTAACATAAAACGGATACAGCAAAACACAATTAAAATAACAAAACAACAAATAATGCCACGGTGCGACTTGTTACGGCGCAGTACACTACCATTGGTAAAACATATTATAAAATCATGAGGTCATATAATACTTCAAAGCGATGTTAAATCATAGGACAACACTGCACATATATACTACTACACAGATAAAAATTATATATAAACCCTCCCATATACTTATATAACAGATTTGAAGCATGGACAATTGCAGAACACCATTAACCTGCCGGCAACCCACCATAAGTGAGATGCCGACATCCAGCCGGCAGCCTGCCGGCGACCTGCCACTGGTCGGCCATCGGCAGACTGCCGGCAACAAAGGAAAAATCATAAAAAATACATCATAAGTCGCAGAATTATATAACAGATATCTTTGCTTGTATACATTTAACTATTATACACACAAACTCCTTCAATCCACTAAAAACACTAAGGAACATACACATTTACGGAACACCACACAGAATCGCCGGCAACCACCATAAGTGAGCTGCCGGCGCCCGGCCGGCAGCCTGCCGGCGACCTACCTCGGGTCGGCCACCGGCAGACTGCCGGCAATAAAAGGACAAAACAGAAATACAATAGGCCCTACACCAAACCCATGAACCCCAGACTACACATACTCACACACATAAGGAAACTATGTACACACCTTGCACAGTCCATGAATAAACCAATATCAATAAAGTTCAAATTTTAACGATAAATACAAAATATATGAATAATACAAATAATTATGGATATTCATCGACTATGCAACTACTCCACCCAGGAAATGTAAAAAAAGGAACACATTGTTTATTAGAAATTGTTTATTTAATATTGTATTGATATAAAAAACACTGATTGTATTTTAAATTATGTAATCGGACACAATTACAACAAATTAGTAGAATAATATAAATAGAATTGTAACACCTACCTTAGAATAATTAAACCATTATTAAAAAACTGTAATAGAAATAAGAAAATGATTGTAAAAAAGGATAAATAAATGAAGGTTATGGCTAAGGTTATTCCCCAACCCTCCTACCGTATCCCTATCCTAACTTTCCCATCCTGCTCCACTGTGAAGCTCTTTAGTTGGGACCGGCTTGCCCTATCAAGCACGGCCTTGACTCAGGCAGCAACTCAGTGGACAAGCAAAACTCCTTCCTCTCCAAACCATCCAACTGCTCTCGGGCAGGGACCAACCAGGAAACACCATCTGGTACGGCCTCAGCCCGAGAGTAGCCTCCAAGGTAACAATCAAGGTTTCCCCCCCCCCCCTCTCCTTCTTCCCATCCTGTTCCACTGTGCAGCTCCTTAGTCGGGACCAGCTCATATCACGCACGGCCTTGGCTAGGGCAGTTGAACAGAGGACAACCAACTCCCATCCTCCTCTCCCTAACCATTAACTGCTCTCGGGCAGGGACCAACCGGGAAACACCATCCGGACCGGCCTCAGCTCGAAAGCAGCACCAATGGTCAAAAAAAAAAAATATATACTAAGGAGTAAAAAATATATATTAAAGATACCCAATAGCCTTTGCCAAAAGAGCAAGGGAAAAATAAAGGAACTCATAAAAAAAAAAAAAAAAAAAAAAAAAAAAAAAAAAAAAAAAAAAAAAAAAAAAAAAAAACCTAACCTAACCTAACCTAACCTAACCTAACCTAACCTAACCTAACCTAACCTAACCTAACCTAACCTAACCCAGTCTCTCGCGATCCGCGGTACCGAGCGCACACGTCCGGAGGAGCTCTAACTTAAAAATTAAAAATAGTAAGGAAGAACAGTGAAAGTGGTACTATATAGTATATCTACGTGTGCGGAAGGATTTAAACTACCCGGATCCGAAGACCAAGGAGGAAAAAAAGGAAAATTGGAGAAGTTATAAGGGAAAAACGGAAAGGAAAAATCAAGTTTGCGAAGTAAACAAACAGAGGTGAGCCAATCACAGAGAGCTGCATGCAGTCTACACCTCAGCGGACCAATCACAGGCAAGTTGCATTGCAGTCCAAGACTGCATTGCCACTCAAAGCTGCATTGCAGTTCAAGGCTGCATTGCCACTCAAGGCTGCATTGCCACCCAAGGCTGCATTGCAGTCTAAGGCTGCATAAACGGACCAATCACAAGGCGGCTGCATTGCCACCCAAGGCTGCATTGCAGTCTAAGGCTGCATAAACGGACCAATCACAAAGCGGGCTGCAAAGCAGCCTAAGACTGCATAAGCGGAGGTATAAATAGATGGTAAATAGAACCAGAGACGTCACTCCAAAAAATACGCGCCGACGTGCACACGTCCGTCGGGCCTCCCGCCCCGAACGGGCCGGGGCCGCAGCCCCAGCCGCGAATATAGTATAGCTTCGGTTCTTAATTAAAAAGACAAGTAAAGTGTAATTGTAGCAAGCGCCTTTACAATAAGAATAAGTGGAAAGTTCGGTGAAAAGTGCAAAGTGAATCCTGGATTACAGTGCTAGTGTATGAACGAGATATAGGTGATCGGAAGACGCCGGGAGCGTCACCAGCACACATTGGAGTACAGAACAACCAGGTACGGGAAACCAGCAAAGCTGTCACGGCACTCAAAGCCAAGGAAAACGACCTGAAGTGGGTAACCCTGAGTCGGAGCCATTGTGCACTTCACCAACTCACAACGTAGTCACCAAGCAGCCAGAGGCACCCAGCTACCCGGCCTTCCAGCGGGAACGGCCTCAGCCAACGAGCTGAACTCCTCCAGGCCACAGGCCCCAACAACAGCAGTAGCATACCAGCAGAAGCAGCAGACCAGCTCCAGCAACAGGGCAGAACACCAGCCATCCAGCTCAGCCTCCCGACCGCTAGGCCGCCGGGCGTAAGCAGATCACGAACCAGCACCACCTGAAAGAAGAAAACAATAAGACACGGCAGGCATCGGCGGACCTCCGCAGGCTCCAGCTCCCATCAGAACTCACCAGCAGTCAACGGCAGCCACAGGCAGCCAACACCAGACACCAGCAGCACCACCAGCAGCACCTGGAAGAAAGAACATAAAGCTAAGTTAAGTTAAAATTAAGCTAGAATAAGTATTTTAGAATTTTAAAAATTTTAAATATAGATTCCAGTAAAATAAAATAACTCAGTAAAATTAAAATACAGTTAGCACACATCTCACAAATATAAAAATTAAGGGAGAACCCAGAAACAGCTAAAACTCTTATTAATAAATCAACCTATTACTTAAAACTCTGGAATCTATATAATAAATACCATTACGTGTAACTTAGTAATATAAATTTTTTTGTAACTTTATAAAATAACGCTGTGTGCTGAACTAAACTCAGCTGGAACCATAAGATAAGTTTACTTCGAAGTAAACATTGCAGCACCATTTTAACCTCTGGACACCTGAAGCAGACTTTTACTTTTTGCAACGCAACTAGAAATTAGAATTTACGTTTTATTTTATTTTATTCTATTTTACTTTTGATTTATACAACTCTAAAAATATTTTACTAAAATTAAGTACTATATACAATACTTAATTCTCTTCAATAATACGAACTGATTAACCACACTATAAAGGGGTAGGGAGCTACAAAGAAGCAACCATTTTGAAGATAACCTTTAAACAACCCACCGCAACAAAAATGATTAGAACCCCCACCAAGGCGACCTCGGAGTCGCCTGAGCCGAATCGCAATAGAACTCCGATCAACATGGCAAGTCTAGATGAAGCTGGTACATCGCAGCACAATATAACATTTGAGATACCTATAAAAGACATAGCTGAAACAAAAAAACCAGACACAAGAAAAATAATAAAAACAAGAACCTCAGAGGCCAAAGCGTGCCTCATGAAAATTAAGGCACAAATAAGCATCAGTAGAAATTTAAAAACCGAAATAAAAAATGAGGTCCTGGAAGCGTCTGAAAAATTATACAGACTAGTCAAAGCGGCTGAGGAAGGAAAGCCTCTCAAAACTCAGGGTATCGGCGAACTAAAGAAAAGCCAATCAGAGACAGCCAAGGATGAGTCCAAGACAGGCCCAAGCAACGAAGAGATAATAACAATCATAGAGGAGAATAGAAAACTTCTAAAAGAAAACAATAAGGAGCTTAAAAAGATCAATGAGATGATGGTAGCAGCAACAGAGGAACGCGCAACATACGCAGCAGTCACTGCCAAAAAGATCGAAACGCAAACCCCAATGAGACCCGCCAAAACATCGGAAAGCACAACAGCGAGGAAAGCACCAACTCCTCTTGCAACACCATTGCGCACCATGCACACTCTCATTGTGAACTCACAAATAGGAACAGAAACAAGCGACCAAGTAGTAGAGAAAATTAGGAAAGCGGTAAATGCCACCGAGGAGGGCAACAGGATAGACAGGCTGCGCAAAGCAAAAGGTAGGAAAGTAGTAATAGGGTTCAACGACAAGGAGGAACTCAGAAAGGTTTCAGACAAAATTAAGAAAGCAGACCAACAATTGAATGTAGAAGAAGCCAAAAACAAAAACCCACTAATCATCATGAAAGACGTCCTTAACTATCATAAGAATGAAGAAATAGTTAAAGCAATAAGAACACAAAATAAACATCTCCTAGAGTCAAACGAGGAGGATAACAAAATCGAGATCAAATATAGGAAAAAGACGAGAAACCCCCAAATGGCTCATATTATCATCCAGGTCGCACCTAAATTATGGGCAAAACTCATAGAAATAGGTATCCTCCACATAGACATACAGCGTGTGAGGGTCATGGACCAATCCCCACTCATACAATGCATTAAGTGTCTAGGATTCGGACATGGAAGAAGGCATTGCCACTCAGAACAGGAGCTGTGCACCCACTGCGGCGAGCACCATAAAAGGACAGAGTGCCAAGCACTAAAGGAAAACAAGCCGCCAGTGTGCACAAACTGCACAAAAAGCAAAATGGCAAAAACAGATCACAATGCCTTCGACCACGAATGCCCCACTAGAAAGAAGTGGGACGCATTAGCTAGGTCCATGACTACATACTGCTAAGGGCAACGATAGGGAATCAGGCCGGAATAAAAATACGCAAAAGGAAAACAAAATAACAAGAGTAAAAATCATACAGGCCAACCTGCAGAGGAAAGCGCTGGCCACGCACGAACTGATGCAGGAGGCAACAACCCACCGATTCGACCTAGGACTACTGCAGGAACCATACACCGGGAACAAAGGATGCTTAAAGAGTTATCCAGGCATCAAAATACTGCAGAACGAGGGACCTACAGCGGAACCTGTGAAATCTGCCATAGCTATATACAACCCAGGGCTAAACATTACACTATGTACTGAATTCACCAACAACAACATCACAGTCGCAAAGCTACAGGCAGAAAACAAAAAAATTATAATTATATCATACTACTTTGAACCAAATCAACCAATAGGAAAACATCTAACGGACATAGAACAAGCCATCAAGAAATCAGGAACAAAACACGTTATAATAGGAGGAGACGCGAACGCCAAAAGCCTATGGTGGAATAGCAGCAGAGAAAACCAAAGAGGCAAAATAATGTTAAGTATGTTAAACGAAAACGATCTCCAAGTATTAAACACAGGCAGCACACCAACATTCAATACCATAAGAGGAGGACAGACCTTCACCAGCAACATAGATGTCACAGCATGTACCACAGAAATGATAAATTACACAAAAAACTGGAAAGTGAGAGAGGACTTAATCAACTCAGACCATAACGCCATAACTTTTACACTAGATTTCACAAAAAGCGTAGACAAGACTTTTAGCCAAACAACCAAGATATACAACACAAATAAAGCAAACTGGAGCGAATTTAATGAAATACTAAAGAGCAAAATGGAAGATAACAACATCACCACAACAGCAATTAATAAAATAGAGAATACACACACACTAGAACAAATAATAGACAAATACACAAAAGTAATAAAGGAAGCCTGTGAAAAAACCATACCTAAAAGAAGGAATAAGAAATATAGCATACCCTGGTGGAATGAAAAACTAGAAAAACTCAAAAAAGAGACTGCGACAAAAAGAAGACGCATACGTCATGCAGCCGCAGACAGAAGAGATATAGTCATAAAAGATTACCTGGAAACTAAAGAAAAATACGAAGAGGAGGCCAAAAATGCCCAAACAAATAGTTGGAAAGAGTTCTGCAGTAGTCAAAACAAAGAAACCATCTGGGATAGCATATACAGGGTGATAGGGAAAACTAAAAAACAATACCCGGAAATCCCGTTAGTCAAAAACAACAAAAGCCTAAACCCTGTTGAAACAATAGAACATATTGCGGAAAGCTTCTACCCGAGGGACACCACTGAAAATGAAAAGACACCACTGAAAATGAAAACGAATACCACAAAAATATAAGGACAATAGTGGATGGCTCACGGGAAAAGAGCACAGGCACGATGGACCCACCAATCACAGAAAACGAACTCAATACGGCACTAGCAAACTTCAACCCTAAAAAAGCCCCTGGAGAAGATGGATTAACTTCTGATATTTGCGCAAAAGCAATCAGCATAGACACAAAAATATACCTAACGCTGATTAATAAATGCCTGGTACTCGGATACTTCCCCAAGTTATGGAAGAAAGCGTCAATAGTCACAATTAGGAAACCTGGAAGAAAAGACTACACCAATGTAAAATCATATAGACCTATAGGATTATTACCAGTACTTGGAAAAATATTCGAGAAAATAATAATAGAAAGACTTAAATGGCATCTAATACCGACCATCAGTAAAAACCAATATGGATTCATGCCACAAAAAGGTACAGAAGACGCCTTATACAATTTATTGGAAAACATCAGACACAGGCTTATACAGAAGAAAATCATAACCATAATTTCACTCGACATAGAGGGAGCGTTTGATAACGCATGGTGGCCGATGGTCAAGTACAGGCTTATAGAAACAAAATGTCCGGACAATATAAGAAATCTACTCTACAACTATATGAGTGATAGAAGCGTCAACATCAAATATCTCAACCAAGAACTAGAGAGAGAAACAAACAAAGGCTGTGTGCAGGGGTCAATAGGAGGACCCATTCTATGGAACCTCCTACTAGACACCCTGCTCAGGCAAATGGAACATAGAGGGATTCTCTGCCAGGCCTTTGCAGACGACGTCGTACTTATATTTGAAGGAGAAACTACTGACCAAATAGAGATACAGGCAAACGAAGCACTCAAACATGTGCAAGAATGGGGGTCAAAACACAAATTAAAGTTTGCACCGCAAAAAACCAAGTGCATGACAATAACCAACAAACTAAAATATGGCAACCTAGACCTTAACATGGGTGGGACTCGTATCGAAATGGAAAAAGAAATAAAAATACTAGGATTAACGATAGACAACAAACTTAGATTCAACACACATATAACCGAAGTATGCAAAAAAGCGATAGACTTCTTCAAGAAACTTACAACGGCAGCAAAAATACAATGGGGTCTTCACCCGGACCTCGTGAGAACGCTGTATGTAGCGGTCGTAGAACCTACGATCCTATATGCAGCGAGCTCATGGGCGACGGAGAGTAATAAGAAGAAAGTCAAGAGACAACTTAATAAAATACAGAGAAGCTTCGCACAAAAGATGACCAAAGCCTACAGAACCACCTCACTAAACTCAACCCTACTACTATCAGGAACCCTCCCACTAGACATTAGAATCAGAGAAAACAAAGAGCTCTATGAAATTAAAAAAGAACATAAGTTGTCAATTAAGGATATCGAAATAGAAAGACCCATTGCATTCGAGAAGCTTCCCCATCCAGCCAAAAGAACCAAACTCAAAATTGAAAATATCACTGAGGAAAGCGAACTGAAACAAATAATAAACAACTACAATATATATACAGACGGGAGCAAGATTGAGGGAAAGACAGGCGCAGCTCTCACGATATGGGAAAACGGCAAGGAAATAGGAAACAGGAAGATAAAACTGGAACACTATTGTTCGGTGTACCAGGCAGAACTGATCGCTATAAAGGAAGCAACCGATATAGCGATTCAAGCAAAAAGGACAAACGTAAACATACTAAGCGATTCAATGTCAGCGCTCAAAGAAATCGCCAGAGGAAATTCGCTCCATCCCATCGCTTTTCAAGTTAACAAAAATATCACGGAAATACAAAAGGATAATAGACAGATAACATTATATTGGATCAAAGCACACATAGGGATAAGTGGAAATGAGAGAGCGGACTCCTTAGCAAAAGACGCGGCGCTCAAACTAAAAACAAAAGCGAAATACAACAAATGCCCTATTTCCTTCGCCAAATCCATAACGAGGGAAACATCACAGAGAGAGTGGAACGAAAGATACACAAACGAAACCACAGCCAAAACAACAAAAATATTCTTCCCAGATGCAACCGAAGCATATCCCACTATTAGAAAAATCAACATAGATCCAATACTAACACAGGTATTCACAGGACACGGAGATATCCCACTATTAGAAAAATCAACATAGATCCAATACTAACACAGGTATTCACAGGACACGGAGGTTTCTCGGAATACCTTAAGAAATATAAATGTAAAGAGGTATCAACATGTATATGCGACGAAGCCGAGGACGAAACCATTCAGCACATCATATGCGAATGCCCGGTACATTTGCTTGATAGAATGGAAACCGAAAACCGAATAGACACTATAATCACAATCAACAATTTACCTGATATAATGAAGCAAAAGGAGACTAGAAAACCATTTATGGATTATTGTAAAAAGATAACAAGAATAGTAATAAACAGAAATAAATAAGATAAAAAATGGAATAAAAACAACTAGCTCCCTACCCCAAGATGATCACGTACCAAAAAACTATAAAAAACACAAAAAAGAAAAACAATTAGACTTAAGAATTGATTTATAAATCACTATCATACAGACAATACTTGATTGAAATAATTATCTTATTAGTACATATATTACAAATTACATTATTTTAATTTTTTAATTTTTATTTTTTTTGCAAGACAGAGCAACACTTAGTATTAATAAACTTTGTACTTACTTTACAAAAACAAAAGTAACGAATAACAAAAGAAACAACTCAGATAGCACAGAGACTTTGTACTTGTATTTTGCCTAAGTTAAATAACATGTATCCACTAGAATAAGTAAGAAATAAATTTAAGACACTTAGTAATAAGAATATTCATGTATAAAATAAATAAATAACTGGATTTTCAACAGCGAAATATAGTGGCCGGCTGACCGACCAGCGGACCAACATGACAAAAGTCTGAACGGTCGGATGGTCGATCAACCGTCGGATCAGCAGATCTGAGCGATCAGACAACCAGATCAACCCATGTAAACCTGTAAAATGTTTAGAATATACTGTAGAATGTAAGTGTATAAAATGAAAATGTATAAAAATATTATAAAAATAAAATAAAAAAGGTTTCCCATCCCATCCCACCCACCTCCCATTCCAAACTGCACCTCTCTTAAGGGGAGACTGACCGGGAAACTCCATCCGGATCGGCCTCCTCTCAAGGGAGAAACCAGTTCACTCCTATCCTCCTCCCACATAACACACACACACACACACACACACACACACACACACACACACACACACACATACACACATGGGGTTATGCATCTGGCTAAGACCTTTCAGGAAACACCATCTGAATAGGCCTTGGCCCGATAAAAACTTCATAGATATATAAGTAAACCCAAAGGAATAACAAAAAACACACAGATACAAAATTGTCATTGACATATCAATGAAAACACACTAGGAAAAAAAAAAAAAAAAAAAAAAAAAAAAAAAAAAAACCTAACCTAACCTAACCTAACCTAACCTAACCTAACCTAACCTAACCTAACCTAACCTAACCTAACCTAACCTAACCTAACCTAACCTAACCTAACCTAACCTAACCTAACCTAACCTAACCTAACCTAACCTAACCTAACCTAACCTAACCTAACCTAACCTAACCTAACCTAACCTAACCTAACCTAACCTAACCTAACCTAACCTAACCTAACCTAACCTAACCTAACCTAACCTAACCTAACCTAACCTAACCTAACCTAACCTAACCTAACCTAACCTAACCTAACCTAACCTAACCTAACCTAACCTAACCTAACCTAACCTAACCTAACCTAACCTAACCTAACCTAACCTAACCTAACCTAACCTAACCTAACCTAACCTAACCTAACCTAACCTAACCTAACCTAACCTAACCTAACCTAACCTAACCTAACCTAACCTAACCTAACCTAACCTAACCTAACCTAACCTAACCTAACCTAACCTAACCTAACCTAACCTAACCTAACCTAACCTAACCTAACCTAACCTAACCTAACCTAACCTAACCTAACCTAACCTAACCTAACCTAACCTACCAAGAGGTTCGGCCATCCAATTGGTCTAGTTATTTGGATTGTTATGCGTCATACATTCACTACCACTGAAGCATTTTCCATCTAGGTATGTGAACTTAGCCTCTGACAATCAAGTGGTGTTGTGGGCCTCCGCGTGGCCCCGCTGGTTCCTGTCACTCGGGTAAGTCATAGCTTCGTGACTGATGATCCGAGTGACAGCTGACATGCAACACTGCGCCTCCTCCCCCCTGGTTTGGGGGGAGGGGGAGGGGTGTTGGTTGGGGCGATAACCCTCAACTGGCACTCCAAACAGGAGTACCAGTTTATTATCTGGCATGTACATATGTGTTTATAAGGATAAATAATTGTTAGAAATAATTGTAAATAGGAAAAATAGTTCATAAGTTTAGATATAAAACACACATTGTAAATAAGGAGTAACCAGGATTACTGGCTGGGATATTGCCCGACCAGTAATCCAAACAGGAAAAACAAATATAACAAAGGATCTGTATAAAAGGAGTAAAAATTTATATGTATAGATGTTAATTGATTGTAAAAGGAAAAATAAAAATGTAAGGAATAATAGCTGATTGTAAAGAGGATAAAAAATTAAGAAAAGGAAAATAATAGTAATAATAGTAATATAGTAATAGTAGTAGATATAAAATTGTACCCAGGAATAACAAATTGTAATAATTAAGGAACAACAAATTGTAATAATTAAGGAATAATAAATAAAAGGTTTCCCATCCCTTCCCTCCCCTTCCTTCCCATCTTTCCCTCCTGGTTTCTCTTGGACGGGGGCCAACTGGAAACAGATTGGCCTCAATCCAAGAGCAACCAAACAAAACCAAAGGTTTTAAAATTGAAAACATAGGAGTAACAATTAAAAAAACTAGATAAACAATTGCCATTGCCAAGAGCAAAGGAAAACTTAAGGAACCCAAATAATAAAAAAAAAAAAAAACCTAACCTAACCTAACCTAACCTAACCTAACCTAACCTAACCTAACCTAACCTAACCTAACCTAACCTAACCTAACCTAACCTAACCTAACCTAACCTAACCTAACCTAACCTAACCTAACCTAACCTAACCTAACCTAACCTAACCTAACCTAACCTAACCTAACCTAACCTAACCTAACCTAACCTAACCTAACCTAACCTAACCTAACCTAACCTAACCTAACCTAACCTAACCTAACCTAACCTAACCTAACCTAACCTAACCTAACCTAACCTAACCTAACCTAACCTAACCTAACCTAACCTAACCTAACCTAACCTAACCTAACCTAACCTAACCTAACCTAACCTAACCTAACCTAACCTAACCTAACCTAACCTAACCTAACCTAACCTAACCTAACCTAACCTAACCTAACCTAACCTAACCTAACCTAACCTAACCTAACCTAACCTAACCTAACCTAACCTAACCTAACCTAACCTAACCTAACCTAACCTAACCTAACCTAACCTAACCTAACCTAACCTAACCTAACCTAACCTAACCTAACCTAACCTAACCTAACCTAACCTAACCTAACCTAACCTAACCTAACCTAACCTAACCTAACCTAACCTAACCTAACCTAACCTAACCTAACCTAACCTAACCTAACCTAACCTAACCTAACCTAACCTAACCTAACCTAACCTAACCTAACCTAACCTAACCTAACCTAACCTAACCTAACCTAACCTAACCTAACCTAACCTAACCTAACCTAACCTAACCTAACCTAACCTAACCTAACCTAACCTAACCTAACCTAACCTAACCTAACCTAACCTAACCTAACCTAACCTAACCTAACCTAACCTAACCTAACCTAACCTAACCTAACCTAACCTAACCTAACCTAACCTAACCTAACCTAACCTAACCTAACCTAACCTAACCTAACCTAACCTAACCTAACCTAACCTAACCTAACCTAACCTAACCTAACCTAACCTAACCTAACCTAACCTAACCTAACCTAACCTAACCTAACCTAACCTAACCTAACCTAACCTAACCTAACCTAACCTAACCTAACCTAACCTAACCTAACCTAACCTAACCTAACCTAACCTAACCTAACCTAACCTAACCTAACCTAACCTAACCTAACCTAACCTAACCTAACCTAACCTAACCTAACCTAACCTAACCTAACCTAACCTAACCTAACCTAACCTAACCTAACCTAACCTAACCTAACCTAACCTAACCTAACCTAACCTAACCTAACCTAACCTAACCTAACCTAACCTAACCTAACCTAACCTAACCTAACCTAACCTAACCTAACCTAACCTAACCTTTTTTTTTTTTTTTTTTTTTTTTGTTTTCGCGGGGAAAAGCGATTTATCACTACCGCCCCGCCAGTGGGATGGCGGGACGGTTATGTTGGGCTCACCGGCCTTACGACCCAGCGTTAAGCCGTCCGGGAGAGATGTTGACATCCGGACGACCGCTGGGCCGAGTCCCTAACAAATACCCTACACCGGCTGTACAGTGCAAGCATGTACATTTTCATGTGTAAGCACTTTACACGCGTCGCGCGGCCACATAAATAAATCAATATTAGTTCGTATCAAACCACTATCACGCACGGACTCATTCATCAATTATCATACAATTATCAATAAAAGTTATATCAAACATAACTGCATATCAATCAAACATCATATTATCACACTAAGTGTACGGGAACACACCGTACATTTTGGTCCTTCGAGCTATCGTGAAGGCGGGATCAATTTACGTGCGAAGAAAAGTGACGTGCTTGTTCCTGCAGCCACGACCAACCCCTGTGGAGACAAACCCACAGAAATCAACAACTGAAGAGTAACATCATCGCAGAGGTTTTGTAATACTGTTCGCGATAGCGAGTCGGTTCAGTTGGCTTCCCAGAAGCGGGTCTCACCAGCTGGATTGAGAAGGCGCACATATCGTGGATATACGGAACCTACAACCAATTTACTATCAACTAAAATCATGTCTATCATGGAAGATCTTTTGGCCAATCAAGAGCAGCTACAGACCGCTCTGGAGCAGCTGTATAGAAATTTCAAAAAGGATCCAAGTGATCGTAAGACTTCCGTTTACATCAGGAAACGTTTGCAAACTCTGGACGCCTACTGGGAAGAATTTCAAGCGAATCACATGAAACTGTGCGAGTTTGATGACCGTGGATACACATACTTCTCAGAAAATATGTATCACAAAACAATCACAGTAGAAATCTTCGCTCATCTAGCAATCTTCTCCTTAAGTGTCCCCCTCACAGCTCTGACTTCTTACACTCTTCTTTCACTATCCAATCAATACTTCTCTGGAATTCGCTCCCTCTCGATATCAGATCGTGCACCAGCCGGTCGACTTTTAAGCTGAGAGTCCGCCAATTATTGCTGAATGGAGTGGCAGAATCATCTCACAATTAATGTATATTATATATTATATATATTTATATTTATATACATAAGTATATATGTAGTTGAAATATATTTTATATTTATGTCTATATATGTATACATGTGTTATGTATTTGGATTTATTTATGTATGTATTTACATATTATTGTGTTAATTAGTTTTTTTTGTTTACCATTTTCCTCTATATCTTATGCACCTACCTTGTTCATCTCTGCATCACCCTAAGGTTGACTGGGAGAGAATGCCTCTGGCATTAAGTCCGCCTATATACCTTGTATATGAAGTGTATAAATAAATAAATAAATAAAAACAATGAAATTTTACCATCAAGTCAAAGAATCTATTCAGCAATACAAAGGTTCTGAGAGTGATACAAAAAGAGATCAGTCTTCATTACACCCTTCAGTTCAGGTATCAGATTTTCAAAATCAAGATACATCTGATAAGAAATATTTAGAGTGCGAGCAAGAAAAACCAATCAACGATCATTCTGAAGGAACATCAACCACAATCGGCAAGTTAGTATCTCAGGGCAACCCAAGTAAGCTGGAGGAAATGTATCGCAAACAAAAGAGCAATTTTAAAGCACTATCTCGCGCTATTGCGAACATCGATTTAGAAAGCATTTCCGAAAGATGGGAATATCAAGACGCACTGAAGACGATTGAAGCCAGATGGACAGCTATCGATGCTCTACACTGGGAAATCGATAGTGAATCGTTTGAGGAAGATGCAGAATACGAGCAGAATTACAGCAGGTACGAGAAGTTATATATCAGCGTGAAAAAATCTATCAACACCAGCATGTGGTCAGTCACACACACAGAAGATTGTACGCCAAAAACTGATATTCCAATATTTTCAGGCAACTTCCACAAATGGATTTCATTCAAGGATTTATTTACTGAGGCAATCCATAACAAGAAATCAATATCAGCTGCACAAAAAATGCAATGCCTAAAAAGCAAATTAAGAGGAGAAGCGGAACGGCTTATTCAACACTTGAAGATCAGTTCAAACAACTATCAAATTTGCTGGGATATCTTGAACCACCGGTATAACAACAACAAGCTGATATTCAACTCACATATAAGCATACTTCTATCGCTACATACCATGCAACAACAGTCATTTAGTCAAATTAAAAATATATTTGACACCACCAATGAATGCTTAAACGCGATAAAAAGTCTTGGTGTGGATATATCAACGTGGGACCCATTAATTGTTTATTTGCTCACGCAAAAATTAGATTCCCAAACGCATACCGAATACAATGACTTTATTCAAAACCCAAAAGAATTGCCAACGTTAGCAGATTTCTTAGGATTTTTAGAAAACAAATACATATCGCTCGAATCATCACAGCGTAAGCCCGGATCAAAACCAATCACATATAATGAAAAACATGGTTCCCTTCAGCCTAAGAAAAAACCATTTTATAACAAAATGCATAACTCAAGTACCAGCAAATATGAAACAAATACACCATTTATGCCGAGTTCGACAATCAAAAGTTTTGCAACGAAAACGCAAATTTGCCCACTTTGCAAAGATAGCCACGGATTATTCCACTGTAAAACATTTTTGGACGCTAACCCTGAAACAAAAAGAAACACTATCAAGAAATTAAATTTGTGTATAAATTGCCTATATGACCATAAGGATAAGGCTTGTTTTTCACAAGCAAAATGTCGTGTCTGTTTAGGTCATCATAATACTTTACTACACGACACATTTCAAACAACAGCGGAATCAAGTAATACGAGCGCGTCGAAAAGGGCAACGCTCTTACACGAACAGCGAAAAAATGTGACACATATTTCAAATCAAAACATGACAGAAACTCTCCTAGCAACAGCGTTGGTTCAAATCAAGGGAACAAACAAAAATTTCATAATGAGAGCACTTATTGATCAAGGCTCACAAGTGTCACTTATCTCGGAAAATGCTGCTCAACTGCTGGGTATTCCACGAAAAGCATTCAGCGGCGCAATATTTGGCGTCGGCTCTAACCCAAACAACTGCAAGGGGATGCTTAACATCACAGCATCTTCATTACATACCAATTTCACATTCCAAGCTGATGTATTAATTATGAAGAATTTATTACACAATTTACCAAACCAAACATTCGTGAAACCTTCATGGAAATACCTGCAGACGATTCAGTTAGCTGACCCGGAATTCAACATTAGTCGCCCAGTCGACTTATTATTGGGCGCAGACGTGTATGCTGAGATTATCATGGCGGGCATCATCAAAGAAAACGAACGCCAACCAGTAGCACAACAAACTCAACTCGGCTGGATATTATGTGGAAATGTCCAGTCATATCAATGCAACGTAGTCCTCAACAACATAGAGGATATACAAAGATTCTGGACCATAGAGGATATAACAGAAAATGATACAAGCATGTCTTTGGAAGATCAACAGTGCATTCAGCAATATAACTCCGAAACATTCCGAAAAGATGATGGAAGATACGTGGTTCGATTACCGTTAAAACCTGGAATTGATAAAAATCTCGGCAAATCTAAACAAAAGGCAGTATCGCAGTTTTATAGTTTGGAAAGAAAATTTTCAACAAACAAACAAATCGCCGATCATTATAAATCATTTATACAAGAATATATTGTATTGGGTCATATGCGCGAGTGCGCGCGCGAATATTTGCCAGATTGCATTTTACCTCACCATTGTGTGTTACGAGCCGAGTCAACAACAACATCATTACGTGTTGTATTTAATGCGTCCGCAAAAACTTCAACAGGGTTCAGTTTAAACGATTTGATGTATCGTGGACCAAATTTGCAACAAGATTTATTTAAACTTATTTTGAGATGGAGGCAATATGAATATGCGTTCACAGCGGATATTGAGAAGATGTTTAGACAGATTATCTGCAATGAAAAAGATCAACGTTATCAAAAAATTATATGGCGGCAATCACCAGACGAAGTCCTGCAAGAATACAAGCTTACTACCGTAACCTATGGTACCAAAGCGGCACCATTTCTCGCTATGATGACTCTTAAACGTCTAGCAGAAGATGAGCGATCAAGATATCCGACAGCATCACGGGTCCTGGAACAAGACTTTTACATGGATGACGTTCTAAGCGGCCATCACAGTCTTGAAGACACCATTCAATTGAAAACAGACCTTACAAATTTGTTGAAGTCTGGAGGGTTCCACCTACGAAAATGGTCATCAAATAAACCAGAGATATTAGATGACAACGTTAACACCAATCAACAAGCATTTGAGTTTAGACACCAAGAATCAACCAAAACATTAGGTCTGCGCTGGCAACCCTATGAGGATCAATTTACATATCAAATCAAGATTGACACAGCAACGACCCCAGCCACTAAACGGTCATTACTATCAGAAATATCAAAATTGTTTGACCCATTAGGCTGGTTGTCTCCACTTTCCACTAAACTCAAGACATTATTTCAAGACGTCTGGAAAATGAATCTTAATTGGGATGATCATCTACCTGAAAATATCAATGAAGAATGGCACAACATGAAAAAAGACCTACAAAATATAGATCAGATCAAGGTTCAAAGGTGGCTCGAAACCCACAATTGCGACAACATAGAATTACATGGATTCTGTGATGCATCAATGAAGGCCTATGCTTGCGTAATTTATTGCAGAATAATCCAATCCGATAATCACGGAAAACGAATACCCATCACTATTGTGGCTGGAAAGACAAGACTTGTGCCTGTGAATAAGACTGTTTCATTACCAAGATTGGAATTAAGCGCCGCAAGTTTATTATCTAAATTAATGAAAACAGTACAAAACTGTTTATCGAGCAATCACAATATTACTGTTTATGGTTGGTCTGACTCTACGGCAGTCCTAGGTTGGCTCCAGGGGGAACCAAATCGGTGGAAACCGTTCGTGGCCAACCGAGTCAAGCAAATAACGGAAATCATACCAATAACTAGTTGGAACTACGTAAAATCAGCAGAAAATCCTGCCGATTGCGCAAGTCGCGGAATATCTGTGAACCAATTAAAGCTTCATCATCTGTGGTGGCATGGACCTGAGTGGTTGGCAAATACGAAAATTATCAAAAAAGGAACCCTATCAATTTATAACACTACAGAAGAAATGAAAAAATCGGCAAAAATAAATGTTACACTTCAACGCCAAGATGATGACATCGCATTAAACATATTATATAAATATAGCAATTTTAATCGTGCATCTCGAGTTGGTTTCGGACCTCAGCTCTTCGTCATTCCTTGCGGCCCTACGACGAATGGCAGCGCGAAGAGGCATCCCCGCACACGTATACAGTGACAACGGTACGAACTTTATAGGAGCAAACCGAAAATTAAATGAAGGATTCATCGATCTCCAGCAAACCCTTGACAGTGACTTCTTTAACACAATCACAGACATGAAGATCACCTGGCATTTAATACCAACTAAAAACCCCGCGGTGGCCCTCTTCGGCGCATAAGAGACGGTCCCGGGCTCACGGGGCGAGAGGCGCCCCATTTTCGACCGAAACCGCCCCTGCGCGGTGCCGCCTTGCGGCCCGTCTCCAAGTGGGGGGGGCTCAGAAGCCCCCGCGCACCGAAGGACGCCCTCGGCGTCCACGGCAGCGACGAGGCCAACCACCCGCGCTGCCGTCATCCCGGGGTCGCCCGGCGTGCCGACGAAGTATATACAAAATAAAACTATGTACAAACAAAATTTCGACACACCGGAAAGGGCGCTACGACAGCCCCCCGCTGCGCGCCCGCGACCCCCGATGCCCCTATTAGTCGCCTCTTACGACAGGCAGGGGATACCGTGGTGGGATTCTCCAAACGCCCCCAAACCACAGGGCGGGAGACGCCGGTCAGTCGTCAACCCGGCGCCTCCTCCGTCTCGACTGGCGGCGGGAGGGATCGCCTTGTTGTTCACGATCCCTCTCGGCACTCTCCTTCTGTGAGATTACGGCCTCACAGAAGAGGGCCACCGCACGCCAGGACCTCCGGCTGTCGACCATGGCTGACACCAAAGCCGGCAACGAGAGGTCTCCACCGACGACTGCTGCGAGAGCGCTGCGCTCTTCGTCCCAGGCTGGGCACTCCTCTACAGTGTGTTGGGCCGTGTCACGCGGACAGTTGTCACAATGGTGACACACGGCCGACCCTTCTGCGCCGGCTATGCGACACAGGTACTCGCCAAAACAACCATGGCCTGTGAGCACCTGTGTCAGCCGGAACGTCGCCGCGCCGTGGCGCCTGTCCAACCATTGGCTAAAGACAGGACGCACTGCCGCTACGACCCGCTGACCCGAGATCGGGCTCTCCAGCCTGAGACGCCACTCCTCCACGGCGGCTCTGCGGAGGGAGCCACGGATGGCCTCCACCTCTCTCAGGGCCGGTCTCTCCCCGCGCCTGAACGCCTCCTCCCGCCAGTGAAATGCGGCGGAGAGGGCCCGAGCGTCCAGGTCCCACGGTATGAAACCGGCCAAAACGCAAGCCGCCTCGAATGAGACCGTGCGGTAGCCCCTGATCGCACGCTGCGCCACCGAACGCTGTGGCTTATGCAGCAGAGCGACGCACCGGTCGCTCAGGGACTCGGCCCAGACGGGACTTCCGTACAGGGCCATGGACCGCACGACTCCGGCGTACAGCCTTCGGCAAGGGATGCCAGGACCTTCCAGATTGGGCAGCAGGGTTCCAAGGGCACCTGCTACCCGACACAATTTACTGCCCAACTTTTCGAAGTGGGCGCGAAATTCCCACCGGCTATCTAAAACTAACCCCAGATACTTCATCGTTTTGCCGATGGGAATCCGCACCCCATTCACAACGATGTGGGCACCGGCCGGTGGCCCCTTCCGAGGCCCGTGGAAACAAAGGGCCTCGGTCTTCTCAAGGGCCACCTTCAAACCCAGCCGCTGAATGCGACTAACGACGTGGCCGGTACCCACCGCCGCTTTAATAGCGGCATCCTGGAAGGTCCTAGCAGACGCAGTAACGAGCGTGTCGTCGGCGTAACAAGTGACGCCGACGCCCCAGAGGTTGGCACCACGGAGCACCCAATCATATCCGATGTTCCACAGGAGAGGACCCAGAACTGAGCCCTGTGGAACACCGCACACCATCGCTCTCCGGTGCCACCCATTGGCGCCCGGATACACCACGTACCTCTCTGACAAGTACGCGTGCACCAGACGCCGAAGATAGGGTGGCACCACGTGGTACCGCAGTGCCTCATGAATGCAGGCCCAGGGCAGCGAATTAAAGGCATTCGAGATGTCTAAAGACACCGCGATAACTACCTTGCCCTGGGCCACCGCTTCTTCCGCCTGTTTCTTCACCCGCAGAATCGCGTGAACGGTGGATCGGCCTTTCCGAAATCCGAATTGACAGTCGGCCAAATCCGGACCGACCCTCTCGAGGTGCTCGACGAGGCGAGCGTGAATGATTCGCTCGAAGAGCTTACAAACCTCGTCGAGCAACACGATGGGCCGGTAGGCCGACGGCGACTCTGCGGGCCTTCCATCTTTCTTCAGCAGGACGAGCTTCCCGGTTTTCCAGCGTGACGGGAAGACGCCCTGCTCCAAACAGGCGGAGAAAAGGTTGCGGAGCCTCGGCCCCAAGTGTTCGATGGCTAACACCCAGATCTTGGCGGGGATGCCATCGAGACCCGGGGCGGTGTTCTTGCCCCGCAACCGCGACACTGCCGCCCGCAACTCAGCGGGCGAAACCTCTGGGATATCCCTTGCCAAACTCGACGATGGCGCCGACTCGCGGGGCGCCATCGGTGGAGGAGTGGACTCCACGGTGGCCGGAAACAAGGCCGCGACGACTTCGGCCAGAAGTTCTGGCCGGAGACCCTGCGACAGCGGGGGCGCCGCTGGGCGAAGCTTGTTCATCACCAAGCGATAAGGGCGCCCCCACGGGTCACTGTCGAGGGTCGAGATGAACTCTTTCCTCGCCGCGACCTTGGCTCTCTTGATGGCCACCTGCAGCGCTCTCTTCGCCTCCTTGTAGAGGCCGTAGAGCTGCCGCTCCTGCTCTGCGTGCTCCTCGCCCCGGAGACGCCGGCGACGGTGCCTGGCGTACTGGCGGCGCGCCGAAACACAGGCAATGCGCAACGACGCCAGCTCCTGCGACCACCAGTACACCTGGCGTCGGGGCGGGAGACGTCGGACTCGGGGCATGGCGGCGTCACAAATGTCCGTCACCGATACCCCGAACCATTCCGCCTCCAACTCGACCTGCACCGGCCCATCCGGTACAGGGAGCCACGACATTACCAGAGCGGCAAGCTCTAGGGCCTCAATATCGAGGCGCTTTAATGCCCACCGCGGGCCGTCCTGATGCGGGGCACTCGGTCTACCACCGGGCTGGGAAACAGCGGACGCGGAGACGTCGAACCTAATATAACGATGGTCCGACAAAGTCTCCACGCCCACCAAAACTTTCCAGCCCCGGACACGGCGTGCGACGGCCGGACTCGCAAGAGAAAGATCGACAATTGAGCCGCCGTTGTGCCGCACACACGTGTCTACCGACCCCCTATTCAAGACGGCCAGACCGGCCGAGATCACCCAATCCTCCAGGACCTCACCGCGGGCATCGGTCGCCGGCGAACCCCACGCCAGGGATTTGGCGTTGAAGTCGCCGACGACAATTGCCGGGTGAGGTTGGCCTTGCGCCACCAGGGCCTCCAACTGAATGAGAAAAGTTTCAAAATCAGCGAGGAGTCTGTTGGGAGAGAAATAAACTCCGACTACCCAAATATCTCCCAACAGAGCCGCGACGCATCCCCGGCCCTTCGCTACACGTTCGAAGGGCGGGGAGCCAGCGGCACCCTGGGTGATGATGGCCACCGAGCTGTCGACGTCCCCCGCCCAGTTATCACGCGGGGGGATGAAATATGGCTCGGCGACCACGGCCACTTGCACCGACCACTGCGCCATGCTCTGGGTTAAAAGATCCTGAGCACGGGCACAATGGTTGATGTTCGCCTGGAGGAACTTAAATGCCATTATTGGGCGATCTCCATCTGCTCAACCTCGGCCTGCGGTGGGCTCTCCAGCTGCGGCTGGGCCGTAGCCCCAGCGGCAGCTGTTCTTCCTCTACGGGTTAGGCGACGGGTCTTGCGGGAGGAGGCGGGACACGCCTTCCCCCCGATCTGATGCCCGGCGGGCTTTCCGGCCGCGCTGCACACAGAGCAGTTCGGCGCGGCCTCACATTGCCGGGCTTTATGGCCCGGCTGACCGCAGCGGTAACAGAGGCCGCTACGGTCCACCGTGCAGTCACACTGCTCCCGTACGTGACCCGACTCGAGACAACGGTAACAACGAAGCGGACGCGGCTCGAGTACGGTCACTCGTGCTGCAACCCATCCAACCAGAATGCGACCCGCCGCCTTAACTTTTTGGGCCGCTTTAACTGGGATTTTGACCCAGGCGGTTCCGAGACCCGATCGGTCGGGACGAATTTCCCCGACCTTTATATTGCTCACTTCGCATGCGCTTACTTCTGCGAGGGCTTTTGCGACGGCTTCAGGCGTTGCCGTGTAGTCCAGGCCTGAGAGCCGCAATTCCGCCGTTTTGGTTGGTCGGGAGACCCGAATATATTCAGAGTCCCCGAAACACTCCTTCAACCTCGACGCGAGGGAGTCGGCTCTCTCCTCACTGTTGGCCCCGGGCACCTCATACATGGGGGCACCCGTGGCCGCAAACTTTGGCTTGAGCCTGGTGATATTGAGCCCCACCAGGCTAACTTTTTGCTGAGCCTCTGTCAGCACTTCTGTATATGTGAGGCCTTTCTCAACTGCCGCCGGCGTCAAACTTATGATTACCGCTGCTGAGCGCGGTGGGCGAAGTTTGGGTTCACCTCTGCGCGGCCGCTGCTGAGCAATTGCCGCTGGAACCGTACTAGGCGAGGCCTTCTTCTTCGCCTTTTTTCCCGCCACAATATTCCACGGCTCATCCATGGATGAAGGAGCCGGTGGCAGTGGCCGAGGCTCCTGGGGCGCGGGCTGGGGAGCACCTTTCTTCTTTTTTGGCTTGGCAGCCTTAGGGACAGAACCCTTCCCTTTTTCCCCGCCCTTGTGCTGTGGTGGGTTTGATGGTCCAGCCACAGCAATAGGTGCACTCGATGGTCCGGCAACGGCGAGCATCGGCGCGTTCGACTCTCTAGGAGGAGGCACGGGAGCGACAACAGGTAGGGCCGTCTTCTTCCCCTTCCCTTTACCCTTGCCCTTAACTTGCGGAGGAGGAGGAGGAGGCGGAAGCAGAGGAAACTCCTCACAGACAGTTCCGCCTTCATGCGCCAATGGCGGCCTTAGGATTGGTGGTGGCGGCAGGTGCATTATGGCCCCTTCTACTCGAGCCATCAAGCGCGCCTCCAGTCTCTGCAGATCTTCCTTCGAAGGGCCACCATTGGTGATACTGGCCTCCAGCTGGTCAAGGCGACGACGAAGAGAAGAGTTCTCGTCCGCTTGCTTGGCCAGCTCCTTCTCAAGGCGACCGCTCAGCTCCTGCCACCTTTTAGCCTCCGCTTCCAGCTTTGACACAACCTGGAATTCCGGTTGGTCCATGAACCTGTTGATGGTGTCGTGGACTGTGTTTAGTGTCTTCTGAAAGACACCTTTCAAGTTCCCTGACTTACACGACACCATCTTGAGAAGTCGACCCGCCTCTCTTATATCATCGGGCAGAATGACCCTCGACTCCACGCCCTCCATAGAAGCAGGTTTCGGAGGGTTGGTTGACTTCAGGAACGAATTCACCCTTTCCTCCATTTCCTGCTCCGCTTTTTGACGAGCAGCCTCTCGACGTTGGGCCTCCAGCTCCCGCTGCGCCTTCCTAAGACCGACGTATTTTCCTGTCGAAGACGGAGCGTTTCTTCCCAACGACGACGAACGACCTGCCACGTCCAACCCGCTTTCCGAGTCACTTTCGGAGTGCCTGGAGCGAGAGCGGATCGAGTCCGTCTCGCTACCCTGCCAAAAGCGACCCCTCTTGGCACGCGGCGATGAGCGACTACTACCAGCTCCAAATTCTGGCACTGGAGTTACCACAGATCTCCCCGCAGCCACAATCTCCGTAGGCAACTCACCTACAGAACCATCTTTGGGTTTGCACCCTTCGATCACCGCCTCTCCGGACCCGGAATCGGGTACCGGAGTAGGCAACCTCGTCAACAAAATTTTGGGTTTTTTAAGAGAAATTTCCATATTTAGTCCCACGAGTATGGGGGAAATAAACCGTCCACCCAGCCAGAGCCCCCTGTAGCTGGGTAAGCCTTTACATACACGGACGAGGCACAGGCATGTACCCCTCCGGCGTGGTTCGCACTAGCGACCGAACTACCCATCGGCCATGCATCCCCTCACGGTGCGCCGCCGCTTGAGATTCGGGGTAACTTTTTATAGAGGTTTTCTCCCTCGCGGTCCAGGCGGTGAAGCCAAGACCCTCGGTCCGATCGGAGCGCGAGACGTGACCACAGACCTCCATATGACCGGATTACGATATACGACGGTGACAGCAAGAGAGAACTTCCCCCCTACTGCCCGCTCGGCGGCGGGGTGAGCGCACACCGAGCCCGCCGACACCCCCAGGACAGAACCCGAGGGGAACCAAAAGGTGCCATCTCCAAAAACGATGACAGCCGCCACAACAGGCGACGACTGCCAAACACCTTCCGTCAGGATATTAGCCGTCGGTCAACGTGACCGCCGTTGCCCAGGGTGCACCACGAGGAGGTTTCCTGACTCCGCACCCCAACCTAACCTAACCTTTTTTTTTTTTTTTTTTTTTTTTTTTTTTTTTTTTTTTTTTTTTTGGTTTCGCGGGGAAAAGCGATTTATCACTACCGCCCCGCCGGGGGGATGGCGGGACGGTTATGTTGGGCTCGCCGGCCTTACGACCCAGCGTTAAGCCGTCCGGGAGAGATGTTGACATCCGGACGACCGCTGGGCCGAGTCCCTAACAAATTCCCTACACCGGCAATACCAACTAAAAACCCCGCGGTGGCCCTCTTCGGCGCATAAGAGACGGTCCCGGGCTCACGGGGCGAGAAGCGCCCCATTTTCGACCGAAACCGCCCCTGCGCGGTGCCGCCTTGCGGCCCGTCTCCAAGTGGGGGGGGCTCAGAAGCCCCCGCGCACCGAAGGACGCCCTCGGCGTCCACGGCAGCGACGAGGCCAACCACCCGCGCTGCCGTCATCCCGGGGTCGCCCGGCGTGCCGACGAAGTATATACAAAATAAAACTATGTACAAACAAATTTCGACACACCGGAAAGGGCGCTACGACAGCCCCCCGCTGCGCGCCCGCGACCCCCGATGCCCCTATTAGTCGCCTCTTACGACAGGCAGGGGATACCGTGGTGGGATTCTCCAAACGCCCCCAAACCACAGGGCGGGAGACGCCGGTCAGTCGTCAACCCGGCGCCTCCTCCGTCTCGACTGGCGGCGGGAGGGATCGGCTTGTTGTTCACGATCCCTCTCGGCACTCTCCTTCTGTGAGATGACGGCCTCACAGAAGAGGGCCACCGCACGCCAGGACCTCCGGCTGTCGACCATGGCTGACACCAAAGCCGGCAGCGAGAGGTCTCCACCGACGACTGCTACGAGAGCGCTGCGCTCTTCGTCCCAGGCTGGGCACTCCTCTACAGTGTGTTGGGCCGTGTCACGCGGACAGTTGTCACAATGGTGACACACGGCCGACCCTTCTGCGCCGGCTATGCGACACAGGTACTCGCCAAAACAACCATGGCCTGTGAGCACCTGTGTCAGCCGGAACGTCGCCGCGCCGTGGCGCCTGTCCAACCATTGGCTAAAGACAGGACGCACTGCCGCTACGACCCGCTGACCCGAGATCGGGTTCTCCAGCCTGAGACGCCACTCCTCCACGGCGGCTCTGCGGAGGGAGCCACGGATGGCCTCCACCTCTCTCAGGGCCGGTCTCTCCCCGTGCCTGAACGCCTCCTCCCGCCAGTGAAATGCGGCGGAGAGGGCCCGAGCGTCCAGGTCCCACGGTATGAAACCGGCCAAAACGCAAGCCGCCTCGAACGAGACCGTGCGGTAGCCCCTGATCGCACGCTGCGCCACTGAACGCTGTGGCTTATGCAGCAGAGCGACGCACCGGTCGCTCAGGGACTCGGCCCAGACGGGACTGCCGTACAGGGCCATGGACCGCACGACTCCGGCGTACAGCCTTCGGCAAGGGATGCCAGGACCTTCCAGATTGGGCAGCAGGGTTCCAAGGGCACCTGCTACCCGACACAACTTGCTTCCTAACTTTTCAAAGTGGGCGCGAAATTCCCACCGGCTATCTAAAACTAAACCCAGATACTTCATCGTTTTGCCGATGGGAATCCGCACCCCAT
This sequence comes from Laothoe populi, assembly GCA_905220505.1. Classification (NCBI taxonomy): domain Eukaryota; kingdom Metazoa; phylum Arthropoda; class Insecta; order Lepidoptera; family Sphingidae; genus Laothoe; species Laothoe populi. Next base: position 10,545,589 of record HG992174.1, on the reverse strand, counting down.
TCACCACGATGTGGGCACCGGCCGGTGGCCCCTTCCGAGGCCCGTGGAAACAAAGGGCCTCGGTTTTCTCAAGGGCCACCTTCAAACCCAGTCGTTGAATCCGACTAACAACGTGGCCGGTACCCACCGCCGCTTTAATTGCGGCATCCTGGAAGGTCCTAGCAGACGCAGTAACCAGCGTGTCGTCGGCGTAACATGTGACGCCGACGCCCCAGAGGTTGGCACCACGGAGCACCCAATCATATCCGATGTTCCACAGGAGAGGACCCAAAACTGAGCCCTGTGGAACACCGCACACCATCGCTCTCCGGTGCCACCCATTGGCGCCCGGATACACCACGTACCTCTCTGACAAGTACGCGTGCACCAGACGCCGAAGATAGGGCGGCACCACGTGGTACCGCAGTGCCTCATGAATGCAGGCCCAGGGCAGCGAATTAAAGGCATTCGAGATGTCTAAAGACACCGCGATAACTACCTTGCCCTGGGCCACCGCTTCTTCCGCCTGTTTCTTCACCCGCAGAATCGCGTGGACGGTGGATCGGCCTTTCCGAAATCCGAACTGACAGTCGGCCAAGTCCGGACCGACCCTCTCGAGGTGCTCAACGAGGCGAGCGTGAATGATTCGCTCGAAGAGCTTACAAACCTCGTCGAGCAACACGATGGGCCGGTAGGCCGACGGCGACTCTGCGGGTCTTCCTTCCTTCTTCAGCAGGACGAGCTTCCCGGTTTTCCAACGCGACGGGAAGACGCCCTGCTCCAAACAGGCGGAGAAAAGGTTGCGGAGCCTCGGCCCCAAGTGTTCGATGGCTAACACCCAGATCTTGGCGGGGATGCCATCGAGACCCGGGGCGGTGTTCTTGCCCCGCAACCGCGACACTGCCGCCCGCAACTCAGCGGGCGAAACCTCTGGGATATCCCTTGCCGAACTCGACGATGGCGCCGACTCGCGGGGCGCCATCGGTGGAGGAGTGGTCTCCACGGTGGCCGGAAACAAGGCCGCGACGACTTCGGCCAGAAGTTCTGGCCGAAGACTCTGCGACAGCGGGGGCGCCGCTGGGCGAAGCTTGTTCATCACCAAGCGATAAGGGCGCCCCCACGGGTCACTGTCGAGGGTCGAGATGAACTCTTTCCTCGCCGCGACCTTGGCTCTCTTGATGGCCACCTGCAGCGCTCTCTTCGCCTCCTTGTAGAGGCCGTAGAGCTGCCGCTCCTGCTCTGCGTGCTCCTCGCCCCGGAGACGCCGGCGACGGTGCCTGGCGTACTGGCGGCGCGCCGAAACACAGGCAATGCGCAACGACGCCAGCTCCTGCGACCACCAGTACACCTGGCGTCGGGGCGGGAGACGTCGGACTCGGGGCATGGCGGCGTCACAAATGTCCGTCACCGATACCCCGAACCATTCCGCCTCCAACTCGACCTGCACCGGCCCATCCGGTACAGGGAGCCACGACATTACCAGAGCGGCAAGCTCTAGGGCCTCAATATCGAGGCGCTTTAATGCCCACCGCGGGCCGTCCTGATGCGGGGCACTCGGTCTACCACCGGGCTGGGAAACAGCGGACGCGGAGACGTCGAACCTAATATAACGATGGTCCGACAAAGTCTCCACGCCCACCAAAACTTTCCAGCCCCGGACACGGCGTGCGACGGCCGGACTCGCAAGAGAAAGATCGACAATTGAGCCGCCGTTGTGCCGCACACACGTGTCTACCGACCCCCTATTCAAGACGGCCAGACCGGCCGAGATCACCCAATCCTCCAGGACCTCACCGCGGGCATCGGTCGCCGGCGAACCCCACGCCAGGGATTTGGCGTTGAAGTCGCCGACGACAATTGCCGGGTGAGGTTGGCCTTGCGCCACCAGGGCCTCCAACTGAATGAGAAAAGTTTCAAAATCAGCGAGGAGTCTGTTGGGAGAGAAATAAACTCCGACTACCCAAATATCTCCCAACAGAGCCGCGACGCATCCCCGGCCCTTCGCTACACGTTCGAAGGGCGGGGAGCCAGCGGCACCCTGGGTGATGATGGCCACCGAGCTGTCGACGTCCCCCGCCCAGTTATCACGCGGGGGGATGAAATATGGCTCGGCGACCACGGCCACTTGCACCGACCACTGCGCCATGCTCTGGGTTAAAAGATCCTGAGCACGGGCACAATGGTTGATGTTCGCCTGGAGGAACTTAAATGCCATTATTGGGCGATCTCCATCTGCTCAACCTCGGCCTGCGGTGGGCTCTCCAGCTGCGGCTGGGCCGTAGCCCCAGCGGCAGCTGTTCTTCCTCTACGGGTTAGGCGACGGGTCTTGCGGGAGGAGGCGGGACACGCCTTCCCCCCGATCTGATGCCCGGCGGGCTTTCCGGCCGCGCTGCACACAGAGCAGTTCGGCGCGGCCTCACATTGCCGGGCTTTATGGCCCGGCTGACCGCAGCGGTAACAGAGGCCGCTACGGTCCACCGTGCAGTCACACTGCTCCCGTACGTGACCCGACTCGAGACAACGGTAACAACGAAGCGGACGCGGCTCGAGTACGGTCACTCGTGCTGCAACCCATCCAACCAGAATGCGACCCGCCGCCTTAACTTTTTGGGCCGCTTTAACTGGGATTTTGACCCAGGCGGTTCCGAGACCCGATCGGTCGGGACGAATTTCCCCGACCTTTATATTGCTCACTTCGCATGCGCTTACTTCTGCGAGGGCTTTTGCGACGGCTTCAGGCGTTGCCGTGTAGTCCAGGCCTGAGAGCCGCAATTCCGCCGTTTTGGTTGGTCGGGAGACCCGAATATATTCAGAGTCCCCGAAACACTCCTTCAACCTCGACGCGAGGGAGTCGGCTCTCTCCTCACTGTTGGCCCCGGGCACCTCATACATGGGGGCACCCGTGGCCGCAAACTTTGGCTTGAGCCTGGTGATATTGAGCCCCACCAGGCTAACTTTTTGCTGAGCCTCTGTCAGCACTTCTGTATATGTGAGGCCTTTCTCAACTGCCGCCGGCGTCAAACTTATGATTACCGCTGCTGAGCGCGGTGGGCGAAGTTTGGGTTCACCTCTGCGCGGCCGCTGCTGAGCAATTGCCGCTGGAACCGTACTAGGCGAGGCCTTCTTCTTCGCCTTTTTTCCCGCCACAATATTCCACGGCTCATCCATGGATGAAGGAGCCGGTGGCAGTGGCCGAGGCTCCTGGGGCGCGGGCTGGGGAGCACCTTTCTTCTTTTTTGGCTTGGCAGCCTTAGGGACAGAACCCTTCCCTTTTTCCCCGCCCTTGTGCTGTGGTGGGTTTGATGGTCCAGCCACAGCAATAGGTGCACTCGATGGTCCGGCAACGGCGAGCATCGGCGCGTTCGACTCTCTAGGAGGAGGCACGGGAGCGACAACAGGTAGGGCCGTCTTCTTCCCCTTCCCTTTACCCTTGCCCTTAACTTGCGGAGGAGGAGGAGGAGGCGGAAGCAGAGGAAACTCCTCACAGACAGTTCCGCCTTCATGCGCCAATGGCGGCCTTAGGATTGGTGGTGGCGGCAGGTGCATTATGGCCCCTTCTACTCGAGCCATCAAGCGCGCCTCCAGTCTCTGCAGATCTTCCTTCGAAGGGCCACCATTGGTGATACTGGCCTCCAGCTGGTCAAGGCGACGACGAAGAGAAGAGTTCTCGTCCGCTTGCTTGGCCAGCTCCTTCTCAAGGCGACCGCTCAGCTCCTGCCACCTTTTAGCCTCCGCTTCCAGCTTTGACACAACCTGGAATTCCGGTTGGTCCATGAACCTGTTGATGGTGTCGTGGACTGTGTTTAGTGTCTTCTGAAAGACACCTTTCAAGTTCCCTGACTTACACGACACCATCTTGAGAAGTCGACCCGCCTCTCTTATATCATCGGGCAGAATGACCCTCGACTCCACGCCCTCCATAGAAGCAGGTTTCGGAGGGTTGGTTGACTTCAGGAACGAATTCACCCTTTCCTCCATTTCCTGCTCCGCTTTTTGACGAGCAGCCTCTCGACGTTGGGCCTCCAGCTCCCGCTGCGCCTTCCTAAGACCGACGTATTTTCCTGTCGAAGACGGAGCGTTTCTTCCCAACGACGACGAACGACCTGCCACGTCCAACCCGCTTTCCGAGTCACTTTCGGAGTGCCTGGAGCGAGAGCGGATCGAGTCCGTCTCGCTACCCTGCCAAAAGCGACCCCTCTTGGCACGCGGCGATGAGCGACTACTACCAGCTCCAAATTCTGGCACTGGAGTTACCACAGATCTCCCCGCAGCCACAATCTCCGTAGGCAACTCACCTACAGAACCATCTTTGGGTTTGCACCCTTCGATCACCGCCTCTCCGGACCCGGAATCGGGTACCGGAGTAGGCAACCTCGTCAACAAAATTTTGGGTTTTTTAAGAGAAATTTCCATATTTAGTCCCACGAGTATGGGGGAAATAAACCGTCCACCCAGCCAGAGCCCCCTGTAGCTGGGTAAGCCTTTACATACACGGACGAGGCACAGGCATGTACCCCTCCGGCGTGGTTCGCACTAGCGACCGAACTACCCATCGGCCATGCATCCCCTCACGGTGCGCCGCCGCTTGAGATTCGGGGTAACTTTTTATAGAGGTTTTCTCCCTCGCGGTCCAGGCGGTGAAGCCAAGACCCTCGGTCCGATCGGAGCGCGAGACGTGACCACAGACCTCCATATGACCGGATTACGATATACGACGGTGACAGCAAGAGAGAACTTCCCCCCTACTGCCCGCTCGGCGGCGGGGTGAGCGCACACCGAGCCCGCCGACACCCCCAGGACAGAACCCGAGGGGAACCAAAAGGTGCCATCTCCAAAAACGATGACAGCCGCCACAACAGGCGACGACTGCCAAACACCTTCCGTCAGGATATTAGCCGTCGGTCAACGTGACCGCCGTTGCCCAGGGTGCACCACGAGGAGGTTTCCTTTTTTTTTTTTTTTTTTTTTTTTTTTTTTTTTTTTTTTTTTCGCGGGGAAAAGCGATTTATCACTACCGCCCCGCCGGGGGGGTGGCGGGACGGTTATGTTGGGCTCACCGGCCTTACGACCCAGCGTTAAGCCGTCCGGGAGAGATGTTGACATCCGGACGACCGCTGAGCCGAGTCCCTAACAAATACCCTACACCGGCAATACCAACTAAAAACCCCGCGGTGGCCCTCTTCGGCGCATAAGAGACGGTCCCGGGCTCACGAGGCGAGAAGCGCCCCATTTACGACCGGAACCGCCCCTGCGTGGTGCCGCCTTGCGGCCCGTCTCCAAGTGGGGGGGGCTCAGAAGCCCCCGCGCACCGAAGGACGCCCTCGGCGTCCACGGCAGCGACGAGGCCAACCACCCGCGCTGCCGTCATCCCGGGGTCGCCCGGTGTGCCGACGAAGTATATACAAAATAAAACTATGTACAAACAAAATTTCGACACACCGGAAAGGGCGCTACGACAGCCCCCCGCTGCGCGCCCGCGACCCCCGATGCCCCTATAAGTCGCCTCTTACGACAGGCAGGGGATACCGTGGTGGAATTCTCCAAACGCCCCCAAACCACAGGGCGGGAGACGCCGGTCAGTCGTCAACCCGGCGCCTCCTCCGTCTCGACTGGCGGCGGGAGGGATCGGCTTGTTCACGATCCCTCTCGGCACTCTCCTTCTGTGAGATGACGGCCTCACAGAAGAGGGCCACCGCACGCCAGGACCTCCGGCTGTCGACCATGGCTGACACCAAAGTCGGCAGCGAGAGGTCTCCTCCGACGACTGCTACGAGAGCGCTGCGCTCTTCGTCCCAGGCTGGGCACTCCTCGATAGTGTGTTGGGCCGTGTCACGCGGACAGTTGTCACAGTGGTGACACACGGCCGACCCTTCTGCGCCGGCTATGCGACACAGGTACTCGCCAAAACAACCATGGCCTGTGAGCACCTGTGTCAGCCGGAACGTCGCCGCGCCGTGGCGCCTGTCCAACCATTGGCTAAAGACAGGGCGCACTGCCGCTACGACCCGCTGACCCGATGACGGGTTCTCCAGCCTGAGACGCCACTCCTCCACGGCGGCTCTGCGGAGGGAGCCACGGATGGCCTCCACCTCTCTCAGGGCCGGTCTCTCCCCGCGCCTGAACGCCTCCTCCCGCCAGTGAAATGCGGCGGAGAGGGCCCGAGCGTCCAGGTCCCACGGTATGAAACCGGCCAAAACGCAAGCCGCCTCGAATGAGACCGTGCGGTAGCCCCTGATCGCACGCTGCGCCACTGAACGCTGTGGCTTATGCAGCAGAGCGACGCACCGGTCGCTCAGGGACTCGGCCCAGACGGGACTGCCGTACAGGGCCATGGACCGCACGACTCCGGCGTACAGCCTTCGGCAAGGGATGCCAGGACCTTCCAGATTGGGCAGCAGGGTTCCAAGGGCACCTGCTACCCGACACAATTTACTGCCCAACTTTTCAAAGTGGGCGCGGAATTCCCATCGGCTATCAAGAACTAAACCCAAATATTTCATCGTTTTGCCGATGGGAATCCGCACCCCATTCACCACGATGTGGGCACCGGCCGGTGGCCCCTTCCGAGGCCCGTGGAAACAAAGGGCCTCGGTCTTCTCAAGGGCCACCTTCAGACCAAGACGCTGAATACGGCCAACGACGTGGCCGGTACCCACAGCCGCCTTGATTGCGGCATCCTGGAAGGTCCTAGCCGACGCAGTAACGAGCGTGTCGTCGGCGTAACAAGTGACGCCGACGCCCCAGAGGTTGGCACCACGGAGCACCCAATCATATCCGATGTTCCACAGGAGAGGACCCAAGACTGAGCCCTGTGGAACACCGCACACCATCGCTCTTCGGTGCCACCCATTGGCGCCCGGATACACCACGTACCTCTCTGACAAGTACGCGTGCACCAGACGCCGAAGATAAGGTGGCACCGCGTGGTACCGCAGTGCCTCATGAATGCAGGCCCAGGGCAGCGAATTAAAGGCATTCGCGATGTCTAAAGACACCGCAATAACTACCTTGCCCCGGGCCACTGCTTCCTCCGCCTGTTCCTTCACCCGCAGAATCGCGTGGATGGTGGATCGGCCCTTCCGAAACCCGAACTGGCAATCCGCCAAGTCCGGACCGACCCTCTCAAGGTGCTCGACGAGGCGAGCGTGAATGATTCGCTCGAAGAGCTTACAAACCTCGTCGAGCAACACGATGGGCCGGTAGGCCGACGGCGACTCTGCGGGCCTTCCTTCCTTCTTCAGCAGGACGAGCTTCCCGGTTTTCCAACGCGACGGGAAGACGCCCTGCTCCAAACAGGCGGAGAAAAGGTTGCGGAGCCTCGGCCCCAAGTGCTCGATGGCTAGCACCCAGATCTTGGCGGGGATGCCATCGAGACCCGGGGCGGTGTTCTTGCCCCGCAACCGCGACACTGCCGCCCGCAACTCAGCGGGCGAAACCTCTGGGATATCCCTTGCCGAACTCGACGATGGCGCCGACTCGCGGGGCGCCATCGGTGGAGGAGTGGACTCCACGGTGGCCGGAAACAAGGCCGCGACGACTTCGGCCAGAAGTTCTGGCCGGAGACTCTGCGACAGCGGGGGCGCCGCTGGGCGAAGCTTGTTCATCACCAAGCGGTAAGGGCGCCCCCACGGGTCACTGTCGAGGGTCGAGATGAACTCTTTCCTCGCCGCGACCTTGGCTCTCTTGATGGCCACCTGCAGCGCTCTCTTCGCCTCCTTGTAGAGGCCGTAGAGCTGCCGCTCCTGGTCTGCGTGCTCCTCGCCCCGGAGACGCCGGCGACGGTGCCTGGCATACTGGCGGCGCGCCGAAACACAGGCAATGCGCAACGACGCCAGCTCCTGCGACCACCAGTACACCTGGCGTCGGGGCGGGAGACGTCGGACTCGGGGCATGGCGGCGTCACAAATGTCCGTCACCGATACCCCGAACCATTCCGCCTCCAACTCGACCTGCACCGGCCCATCCGGTACAGGGAGCCACGACATGACCAGAGCGGCAAGTTCTAGGGCCTCATTATCGAGGCGCTTTAACGCCCACCGCGGGCCGTCCTGATGCGGGGCACTCGGTCTACCACCGGGCTGGAAACCGACTGACGCGGAGACGTCGAACCTAATATAACGGTGGTCCGACAACGTCTCCACGCCCACCAAAACCTTCCAGCCCCGGACACGGCGTGCAACGGCCGGACTCGCAAAAGAAACATCTACAATTGAGCCGCCGTTGTGCCGCACACACGTGTCCACCGACCCCCTATTCAAGACGGCCAGACCGGTCGAGATCACCCAATCCTCCAGGACCTCACCGCGAGCATCGGTCGCCGCCGAACCCCACGCCAGGGACTTGGCGTTGAAGTCGCCGACGACAATTGCCGGGTGAGGTTGGCCTTGCGCCACCAGGGCCCCCAACTGAACAAGAAAAGTTTCAAAATCAGCTAGGAGTCTGTTGGGAGAGAAATAAACTCCGACTACCCAAATATCTCCCAACAGAGCCGCGACGCATCCCCGGCCCTTCGCAACACGTTCGAAGTGCGGGGAGCCAGCGGCACCCTGGGTGATGATGGCCACCGAGCTGTCGACGTCCCCCGCCCAGTTATCACGCGGGGGGATGAAATACGGCTCGGCGACCACGGCCACTTGCACCGACCACTGCGCCATGCTCTGGGTTAAAAGATCCTGAGCACGGGCACAGTGGTTGATGTTCGCCTGGAGGAACTTAAATGCCATTATTGGGCGATCTCCATCTGCTCAACCTCGGCCTGCGGTGGGCTCTCCAGCTGCGGCTGGGCCGTAGCCCCAGCGGCAGCTGGATTAACTCTTCTGGACAGACGACGCCGGTTCTTCCGGGAGGAGGCGGGACACGCCTTCCCCCCGACCGGATGCCCGGCGGGCTTTCCTGCCGCAGCACATATTGTGCAATTCGGCGCCGCTTCACATTGCCGGGCCTTATGACCTGGCTGTCCGCAGCGGTAACAAAGGCCGCTGCGGTCCACTGCACCCTCACAGCACTCCCGCACGTGCCCCGATTCAAGGCAGCGGAAGCACCGGAGCGGACGCGGCTCGAGCACAGAAACTCGAGCCGCAACCCAACCAACTAAAAGACGACCCACTCCTCTCACTTTCTGGGCCGCCTTTACGGGCAACTTTGCCCACACCGTCCCCAAACCTGAGCGGTCGGGACGAATTTCGCCAACCTTGATGGCGTCCGCCCCGCACTCACCGGCCTTTGAGAGGGCCGCTGCGACCGCTTCCGGGGTGGCTGTGTAGTCCAGCCCCGAAAGTCGAAGTTCCGCGCACTTTGTGGGCCGGGATACTCGAACGAGCTCCGACCCCTGGAAGCACTCCCTTAGCCTCGCGGCCAGGGAGTCAGCCCTCTCCTCGCTGTTAGCCCCGGGCACCTCGTACATCGGGGCACCCGTGGCCGCAAACTTTGGCCTCAGCCTTTCAATATTTAGGCCGGTGAGGTCCACCTTGTGTTGGGCTTCCGTCAACACTTTGGCGTAAGACAACCCCTTCTCCACTGCAACCGGCGTCAGCGAAATAATTACAGCCGCGGACCGTGGCGGCCGAAGTTTAGGCTCAGCCCTGCGCGGCTGTTGTTGCCGATTAGCAGGAGCTGCCGCGCTGGGCGAGGTCTTCTTCTTATTCTTCTTACCCGCCACGACATTCCACGGCTCGTCCATTGTAACTGGAGCCGGTGGCAGAGGGCGGGGTCCTTGGGGCGCAGGCTGAGGAGCTCCTTTCTTCTTCTTAGTTGCTTTAGGGACGGTGCCCGATCCCTTCGCCTCACCCTTTTGCTGAGGTGGGTTGGATGGCCCAGCCACAGCAATTGGCGCACTCGATGGTCCGGGAACGGCGGACATCGGTGTAATGGACACACTAGATGGTGGGGGCAAGGTAGCGGCAGTAGGTAGGGCCGTCTTCTTGCCCTTGCCTTTGCCTTTGCCCTTTACAACTGGTGGAGGAGGAGGAGGAGGAGGGAGTAATGGAAACTCCTCCCGAGTGGTCCTGCTGTCATGTGCCAAAGGCGGTCTTAACAGCGGCGGTGGCGGCAAATGCATAATGGCCCCCTCGACACGGGCCATCACGCGCGCCTCAAACCTCTCCAGCGTTTCTTCCGATGGACCACTCCTCAAGTTCGCCTCTATTTGGTCAAGGCGGCGGCGGAGGGACGAATTCTCCTCCGCCTGTTTGGCCAACTCCCTTTCAAGGCGTGCGCTGGACTCCTGCCATTTCTTGGCTTCCGCCTCCAATTTGGACACAGCCTGGAATTCCGGCTGGTCCATGAATTTGACGATGGTGTCGTGTACCGTATTGAGTGTCTTCTGGAAGACACCCTTTAGGTTCCCCGACTTAGCCGACACCATCTTTAGGAGTCGTCCCGCTTCCCTGATGTCTTCAGGCAAGATGACCCGCGCCTCGAATCCTCCCATCGAATTGGATTTCGGAGTGATGGTCGACTTCAAAAAGGAACTGACCCGTTCCTCCATCTCCTCCTCCGCCTTTCGCCGCTTGGCCTCACGGCGTTGGGCCTCCTGCTCCCTCTGCGCCTTCCTTAAGCCGACGTATTTTCCGACTGTTGATGGCGGACCTAGCGCATCCACTCCACTTTCGGAATCACTCGAAAGCCCGGAGCGAGACCGGATGGAGTCCGTCTCGCTCCCTTGCCACAAGCGCCCTCTTTTCGCACTCGAGGAGGCACGACTACACCTGGCCTCTGTCACTCGAGCCGGAGTCACCATGGATGTCTCCATGGTCACCATCTCCGTAGGCGTCTCACCCACCGTCATCACCTTAGCGTTGTCGGGCTTGCACCCTTCAACCACCGCCTCCCCAGCCCCCGTAACAGAGACCGGAGTAGGCAACTTCTCCAAAATTATAAATGGTGTTTTGATATTTATTGAGTCCATAATAAGTCCCACGAGTATGGGGGAAATAAACCGTCCACCCAGCCAGAGCCCCCTGTAGCTGGGTAAGCCTTTAAGTACACGGACGAGGCACAGGCATGTACCCCTCCGGCGTGGTTCGCACTAGCGACCGAACTACCCATCGGCCATGCATCCCCTCACGGTGCGCCGCCGCTTGAGATTCGGGGTAACTTTTTATAGAGGTTTTCTCCCTCGCAGTCCAGGCGGTGAAGCCAAGACCCTCGGTCCGATCGGAGCGCGAGACGTGACCACAGACCTCCATATGACCGGATTACGATATACGACGGTGACAGCAAGAGAGAACTTCCCCCCTACTGCCCGCTCGGCGGCGGGGTGAGCGCACACCGAGCCCGCCGACACCCCCAGGACAGAACCCGAGGGTAACCAATAGGTGCCATCTCCAAAAACAATGACAGTCGCCACAACAGGCGACGACTGCCAAACACCTCTCGTCAGGATATTGGCCGTCGGTCAACATGACCGCCGTTGCCCAGGGTGCACCACGAGGAGGTTTCCTGACTCCGCACCCCACGAGGAGGTTTCCTGACTCCGCACCCCAACCTAACCTAACCTTTTTTTTTTTTTTTTTTTTTTGTTTTCGCGGGGAAAAGCTATTTATCACTACCGCCCCGCCGGGGGGATGGCGGGACGGTTATGTTGGGCTCACCGGCCTTACGACCCAGCGTTAAGCCGTCCGGGAAAGATGTTAACATCCGGACGACCGCTGAGCCGAGTCCCTAACAAATTCCCTACACCGGCAATACCAACTAAAAACCCCGCGGTGGCCCTCTTCGGCGCATAAGAGACGGTCCCGGGCTCACGGGGCGAGAAGCGCCCCATTTTCGACCGAAACCGCCCCTGCGCGGTGCCGCCTTGCGGCCCGTCTCCAAGTGGGGGGGGGCTCAGAAGCCCCCGCGCACCGAAGGACGCCCTCGGCGTCCACGGCAGCTACGAGGCCAACCACCCGCGCTGCCGTCATCCCGGGGTCGCCCGGTGTGCCGACGAAGTATATACAAAGAAAAACTATGTACAAAACAAATTTCGACACACCGGAAAGGGCGCTACGACAGCCCCCCGCTGCGCGCCCGCGACCCCCGATGCCCCTATTAGTCGCCTCTTACGACAGGCAGGGGATACCGTGGTGGGATTCTCCAAACGCCCCCAAACCACAGGGCGGGAGACGCCGGTCAGTCGTCAACCCGGCGCCTCCTCCGTCTCGACTGGCGGCGGGAGGGATCGGCTTGTTGTTCACGATCCCTCTCGGCACTCTCCTTCTGTGAGATGACGGCCTCACAGAAGAGGGCCACCGCACGCCAGGACCTCCGGCTGTCGACCATGGCTGACACCAAAGCCGGCAGCGAGAGGTCTACACCAACGACTGCTGCGAGAGCGCTGCGCTCTTCGTCCCAGGCTGGGCACTCCTCAATAGTGTGTTGGGCCGTGTCACGCGGACAGTTGTCACAGTGGTGACACACGGCCGACCCTTCTGCGCCGGCTATGCGACACAGGTACTCGCCAAAACAACCATGGCCTGTGAGCACCTGTGTCAGCCGGAACGTCGCCGCGCCGTGGCGCCTGTCCAACCATTGGCTGAAGACAGGACGCACTGCCGCTACGACCCGCTGACCCGAGATCGGGTTCTCCAGCCTGAGACGCCACTCCTCCACGGCGGCTCTGCGGAGGGAGCCACGGATGGCCTCCACCTCTCTCAGGGCCGGTCTCTCCCCGCGCCTGAACGCCTCCTCCCGCCAATGAAATGCGGCGGAGAGGGCCCGAGCGTCCAGGTCCCACGGTATGAAACCGGCCAAAACACAAGCCGCCTCGAATGAGACCGTGCGGTAGCCCCTGATCGCACGCTGCGCCACTGAACGCTGTGGCTTATGCAGCAGAGCGACGCACCGGTCGCTCAGGGACTCGGCCCAGACGGGACTGCCGTACAGGGCCATGGACCGCACGACTCCGGCGTACAGCCTTCGGCAAGGGATGCCAGGACCTTCCAGATTGGGCAGCAGGGTTCCAAGGGCACCTGCTACCCGACACAATTTGCTAGCCAACTTTTCAAAGTGGGCGCGAAATTCCCATCGGCTATCTAACACTAACCCCAGATACTTCATTGTTTTGCCGATGGGAATCCGCACCCCATTCACCACGATGTGGGCACCGGCCGGTGGCCCCTTCCGAGGCCCGTGAAAACAAATGGCCTCGGTCTTCTCAAGGGCCACCTTCAAACCCAGTCGTTGAATCCGACTAACAACGTGGCCGGTACCCACCGCCGCTTTTATTGCGGCATCCTGGAAGGTCCTAGCAGACGCAGTAACGAGCGTGTCGTCGGCGTAACAAGTGATGCCGACGCCCCAGAGGTTGGCACCACGGAGCACCCAATCATATCCGATGTTCCACAGGAGAGGACCCAGAACTGAGCCCTGTGGAACACCGCACACCATCGCTCTCCGGTGCCACCCATTGGCGCCCGGATACACCACGTACCTCTCTGACAAGTACGCGTGCACCAGACGCCGAAGATAGGGCGGCACCACGTGGTACCGCAGTGCCTCATGAATGCAGGCCCAGGGCAGCGAATTGAACGCATTGGATATGTCCAATGACACCGCTATAACTACTTTGCCCCGGGCCACTGCTTCTTCCGCCTGTTCCTTCACCCGCAGAATCGCGTGGATGGTGGATCGGCCCTTCCGGAACCCGAACTGGCAATCCGCCAAGTCCGGACCGACCCTCTCAAGGTGCTCGACGAGGCGAGCGTGAATTATTCGCTCGAAGAGCTTACAAACCTCGTCGAGCAACACGATGGGCCGGTAGGCCGACGGCGACTCTGCGGGCCTTCCTTCCTTCTTCAGCAGGACGAGCTTCCCGGTTTTCCAGCGCGTCGGGAAGACGCCCTGCTCCAAACAGGCGGAGAAAAGGTTGCGGAGCCTCGGCCCCAAGTGCTCGATGGCTAGCACCCAGATCTTGGCGGGGATGCCATCGAGACCCGGGGCGGTGTTCTTGCCCCGCAACCGCGACACTGCCGCCCGCAACTCAGCGGGCGAAACCTCTGGGATATCCCTTGCCGAACTCGACGATGGCGCCGACTCGCGGGGCGCCATCGGTGGAGGAGTGGACTCCACGGTGGCCGGAAACAAGGCCGCGACGACTTCGGCCAGAAGTTCTGGCCGGAGACCCTGCGACAGCGGGGGCGCCGCTGGGCGAAGCTTGTTCATCACCAAGCGATAAGGGCGCCCCCACGGGTCACTGTCGAGGGTCGAGATGAACTCTTTCCTCGCCGCGACCTTGGCTCTCTTGATGGCCACCTGCAGCGCTCTCTTCGCCTCCTTGTAGAGGCCGTAGAGCCGCCGCTCCTGGTTTGCGTGCTCTTCGTCCCGGATACGCCGGCGACGATGCCTGGCGTACTGGCGGCGCGCCGCAACACAGGCAATGCGCAACGACGCCAGCTCCTGCGACCACCAGTACACCTGGCGTCGGGGCGGGAGACGCCGGACTCGGGGCATGGCGGCGTCACAAATGTCCGTCACCGATACCCCGAACCATTCCGCCTCCAACTCGACCTGCACCGGCCCATCCAGTACAGGGAGCCACGACATAACCAGAGCGGCAAGTTCTAGGGCCTCAATATCGAGGCGCTTTAACGCCCACCGCGGGCCGTCCTGATGCGGGGCACTCGGTCTACCACCGGGCTGGGAAACCGCGGACGCGGAGACGTCGAACCTGATGTAACGATGGTCTGACAACGTCTCCACGCCCACCAAAACCTTCCAACCCCGGACACGGCGTGCGACGGCGGGACTCGCAAAAGAAAGATCTACAATTGAGCCGCCGTTGTGCCGCACACACGTGTCCACCGACCCCCTATTCAAGACGGCCAGACCGGCCGAGATCACCCAATCCTCCAGGACCTCACCGCGAGCATCGGTCGCCGACGAGCCCCACGCCAGGGACTTGGCGTTGAAGTCGCCGACGACAATTGCCGGGTGAGGTTGGCCTTGCGCCACCAGGGCCTCCAACTGAATGAGAAAAGTTTCAAAATCAGCGAGGAGTCTGTTGGGAGAGAAATAAACTCCGACTACCCAAATATCTCCCAACAGAGCCGCGACGCATCCCCGGCCCTTCGCTACACGTTCGAAGGGCGGGGAGCCAGCGGCACCCTGGGTGATGATGGCCACCGAGCTGTCGACGTCCCCCGCCCAGTTATCACGCGGGGGGATGAAATATGGCTCGGCGACCACGGCCACTTGCACCGACCACTGCGCCATGCTCTGGGTTAAAAGATCCTGAGCACGGGCACAATGGTTGATGTTCGCCTGGAGGAACTTAAATGCCATTATTGGGCGATCTCCATCTGCTCAACCTCGGCCTGCAGTGGGCTCTCCAGCTGCGGCTGGGCCGTAGCCCCAGCGGCAGCTGTTCTTCCTCTACGGGTTAGGCGACGGGTCTTGCGGGAGGAGGCGGGACATGCCTTCCCCCCGATCTGATGCCCGGCGGGCTTTCCGGCCGCGCTACACACAGAGCAGTTCGGCGCGGCCTCACATTGCCGGGCTTTATGGCCCGGCTGACCGCAGCGGTAACAGAGGCCGCTACGGTCCACCGTGCAGTCACACTGCTCCCGTACGTGACCCGACTCGAGACAACGGTAACAACGAAGCGGACGCGGCTCGAGTACGGTCACTCGTGCTGCAACCCATCCAACCAGAATGCGACCCGCCGCCTTAACTTTTTGGGCCGCTTTAACTGGGATTTTGACCCAGGCGGTTCCGAGACCCGATCGGTCGGGACGAATTTCCCCGACCTTTATATTGCTCACTTCGCATGCGCTTACTTCTGCGAGGGCTTTTGCGACGGCTTCAGGCGTTGCCGTGTAGTCCAGGCCTGAGAGCCGCAATTCCGCCGTTTTGGTTGGTCGGGAGACCCGAATATAT
The DNA here is from genome assembly GCA_905220505.1 of Laothoe populi. NCBI lineage: Eukaryota > Metazoa > Arthropoda > Insecta > Lepidoptera > Sphingidae > Laothoe > Laothoe populi. The sequence goes on along the minus strand of HG992174.1, from coordinate 10,529,755 downwards.
TCAGAGTCCCCGAAACACTCCTTCAACCTCGACGCGAGGGAGTCGGCTCTCTCCTCACTGTTGGCCCCGGGCACCTCATACATGGGGGCACCCGTGGCCGCAAACTTTGGCTTGAGCCTGGTGATATTGAGCCCCACCAGGCTAACTTTTTGCTGAGCCTCTGTCAGCACTTCTGTATATGTGAGGCCTTTCTCAACTGCCGCCGGCGTCAAACTTATGATTACCGCTGCTGAGCGCGGTGGGCGAAGTTTGGGTTCACCTCTGCGCGGCCGCTGCTGAGCAATTGCCGCTGGAACCGTACTAGGCGAGGCCTTCTTCTTCGTCTTTTTTCCCGCCACAATATTCCACGGCTCATCCATGGATGAAGGAGCCGGTGGCAGTGGCCGAGGCTCCTGGGGCGCGGGCTGGGGAGCACCTTTCTTCTTTTTTGGCTTGGCAGCCTTAGGGACAGAACCATTCCCTTTTTCCCCGCCCTTGTGCTGTGGTGGGTTTGATGGTCCAGCCACAGCAATAGGTGCACCCGATGGTCCGGCAACGGCGAGCATCGGCGCGTTCGACTCTCTAGGAGGAGGCACGGGAGCGACAACAGGTAGGGCCGTCTTCTTCCCCTTCCCTTTACCCTTGCCCTTAACTTGCGGAGGAGGAGGAGGAGGCGGAAGCAGAGGAAACTCCTCACAGACAGTTCCGCCTTCATGCGCCAATGGCGGCCTTAGGATTGGTGGTGGCGGCAGGTGCATTATGGCCCCTTCTACTCGAGCCATCAAGCGCGCCTCCAGTCTCTGCAGATCTTCCTTCGAAGGGCCACCATTGGTGATACTGGCCTCCAGCTGGTCAAGGCGACGACGAAGAGAAGAGTTCTCATCCGCTTGCTTGGCCAGCTCCTTCTCAAGGCGACCGCTCAGCTCCTGCCACCTTTTAGCCTCCGCTTCCAGCTTTGACACAACCTGGAATTCCGGTTGGTCCATGAACCTGTTGATGGTGTCGTGAACTGTGTTTAGTGTCTTCTGAAAGACACCTTTCAAGTTCCCTGACTTACACGACACCATCTTGAGAAGTCGACCCGCCTCTCTTATATCATCGGGCAGAATGACCCTCGACTCCACGCCCTCCATAGAAGCAGGTTTCGGAGGGTTGGTTGACTTCAGGAACGAATTCACCCTTTCCTCCATTTCCTGCTCCGCTTTTTGACGAGCAGCCTCTCGACGTTGGGCCTCCAGCTCCCGCTGCGCCTTCCTAAGACCGACGTATTTTCCTGTCGAAGACGGAGCGTTTCTTCCCAACGACGACGAACGACCTGCCACGTCCAACCCGCTTTCCGAGTCACTTTCGGAGTGCCTGGAGCGAGAGCGGATCGAGTCCGTCTCGCTACCCTGCCAAAAGCGACCCCTCTTGGCACGCGGCGATGAGCGACTACTACCAGCTCCAAATTCTGGCACTGGAGTTACCACAGATCTCCCCGCAGCCACAATCTCCGTAGGCAACTCACCTACAGAACCATCTTCGGGTTTGCACCCTTCGATCACCGCCTCTCCGGACCCGGAATCGGGTACCGGAGTAGGCAACCTCGTCAACAAAATTTTGGGTTTTTTAAGAGAAATTTCCATATTTAGTCCCACGAGTATGGGGGAAATAAACCGTCCACCCAGCCAGAGCCCCCTGTAGCTGGGTAAGCCTTTAAGTACACGGACGAGGCACAGGCATGTACCCCTCCGGCGTGGTTCGCACTAGCGACCGAACTACCCATCGGCCATGCATCCCCTCACGGTGCGCCGCCGCTTGAGATTCGGGGTAACTTTTTATAGAGGTTTTCTCCCTCGCGGTCCAGGCGGTGAAGCCAAGACCCTCGGTCCGATCGGAGCGCGAGACGTGACCACAGACCTCCATATGACCGGATTACGATATACGACGGTGACAGCAAGAGAGAACTTCCCCCCTACTGCCCGCTCGGCGGCGGGGTGAGCGCACACCGAGCCCGCCGACACCCCCAGGACAGAACCCGAGGGGTACCAAAGGTGCCAACTCTGAAAAATTGACAGCAGCCGCCACAACAGGCGACGACTGCCAACCACCTTCTGTCAGGACATTAGCCGTCGGTCAACGTGACCGCCGTTGCCCGGGGTGCACCACGAGGAGGTTTCCTGACTCCGCACCCCAACCTAACCTTTTTTTTTTTTTTTTTTTTTTTTGGTTTCGCGGGGAAAAGCGATTTATCACTACCGGCCCGCCGGGGGGATGGCGGGACGGTTATGTTGGGCTCACCGGCCTTACGACCCAGCGTTAAGCCGTCCGGGAGAGATGTTGACATCCGGACGACCGCTGGGCCGAGTCCCTAACAAATTCCCTACACCGGCAATACCAACTAAAAACCCCGCGGTGGCCCTCTTCGGCGCATAAGAGACGGTCCCGGGCTCACGGGGCGAGAAGCGCCCCATTTTCGACCGAAACCGCCCCTGCGCGGTGCCGCCTTGCGGCCCGTCTCCAAGTGGGGGGGGCTCAGAAGCCCCCGCGCACCGAAGGACGCCCTCGGCGTCCACGGCAGCTACGAGGCCAACCACCCGCGCTGCCGTCATCCCGGGGTCGCCCGGTGTGCCGACGAAGTATATACAAATAAAACAATGTACAAAACAAATTTCGACACACCGGAAAGGGCGCTACGACAGCCCCCCGCTGCGCGCCCGCGACCCCCGATGCCCCTATTAGTCGCCTCTTACGACAGGCAGGGGATACCGTGGTGGGATTCTCCAAACGCCCCCAAACCACAGGGCGGGAGACGCCGGTCAGTCGTCAACCCGGCGCCTCCTCCGTCTCGACTGGCGGCGGGAGGGATCGGCTTGTTGTTCACGATCCCTCTCGGCACTCTCCTTCTGTGAGATGACGGCCTCACAGAAGAGGGCCACCGCACGCCAGGACCTCCGGCTGTCGACCATGGCTGACACCAAAGCCGGCAGCGAGAGGTCTACACCAACGACTGCTGCGAGAGCGCTGCGCTCTTCGTCCCAGGCTGGGCACTCCTCAATAGTGTGTTGGGCCGTGTCACGCGGACAGTTGTCACAGTGGTGACACACGGCCGACCCTTCTGCGCCGGCTATGCGACACAGGTACTCGCCAAAACAACCATGGCCTGTGAGCACCTGTGTCAGCCGGAACGTCGCCGCGCCGTGGCGCCTGTCCAACCATTGGCTAAAGACAGGACGCACTGCCGCTACGACCCGCTGACCCGATGACGGGTTCTCCAGCCTGAGACGCCACTCCTCCACGGCGGCTCTGCGAAGGGAGCCACGGATGGCCTCCACCTCTCTCAGGGCCGGTCTCTCCCCGCGCCTGAACGCCTCCTCCCGCCAGTGAAATGCGGCGGAGAGGGCCCGAGCGTCCAGGTCCCACGGTATGAAACCGGCCAAAACGCATGCCGCCTCGAATGAGACCGTGCGGTAGCCCCTGATCGCACGCTGCGCCACCGAACGCTGTGGCTTATGCAGCAGAGCGACGCACCGGTCGCTCAGGGACTCGGCCCAGACGGGACTTCCGTACAGGGCCATGGACCGCACGACTCCGGCGTACAGAGTTCGGCAAGGGATGCCAGGACCTTCCAGATTGGGCAGCAGGGTTCCAAGGGCACCTGCTACCCGACACAATTTACTGCCCAACTTTTCGAAGTGGGCGCGAAATTCCCACCGGCTATCTAAAACTAACCCCAGATACTTCATCGTTTTGCCGATGGGAATCCGCACCCCATTCACAACGATGTGGGCACCGGCCGGTGGCCCCTTCCGAGGCCCGTGGAAACAAAGGGCCTCGGTCTTCTCAAGGGCCACCTTCAAACCCAGCCGCTGAATGCGACTAACGACGTGGCCGGTACCCACCGCCGCTTTAATTGCGGCATCCTGGAAGGTCCTAGCAGACGCAGTAACGAGCGTGTCGTCGGCGTAACAAGTGACGCCGACGCCCCAGAGGTTGGCACCACGGAGCACCCAATCATATCCGATGTTCCACAGGAGAGGACCCAGAACTGAGCCCTGTGGAACACCGCACACCATCGCTCTCCGGTGCCACCCATTGGCGCCCGGATACACCACGTACCTCTCTGACAAGTACGCGTGCACCAGACGCCGAAGATAGGGTGGCACCACGTGGTACCGCAGTGCCTCATGAATGCAGGCCCAGGGCAGCGAATTAAAGGCATTCGAGATGTCTAAAGACACCGCGATAACTACCTTGCCCTGGGCCACCGCTTCTTCCGCCTGTTTCTTCACCCGCAGAATCGCGTGAACGGTGGATCGGCCTTTCCGAAATCCGAATTGACAGTCGGCCAAATCCGGACCGACCCTCTCGAGGTGCTCGACGAGGCGAGCGTGAATAATTCGCTCGAAGAGCTTACAGACCTCGTCGAGCAACACGATGGGCCGGTAGGCCGACGGCGACTCTGCGGGTCTTCCTTCCTTCTTCAGCAGGACGAGCTTCCCGGTTTTCCAACGCGACGGGAAGACGCCCTGCTCCAAACAGGCGGAGAAAAGGTTGCGGAGCCTCGGCCCCAAGTGTTCGATGGCTAACACCCAGATCTTGGCGGGGATGCCATCGAGACCCGGGGCGGTGTTCTTGCCCCGCAACCGCGACACTGCCGCCCGCAACTCAGCGGGCGAAACCTCTGGGATATCCCTTGCCGAACTCGACGATGGCGCCGACTCGCGGGGCGCCATCGGTGGAGGAGTGGACTCCACGGTGGCCGGAAACAAGGCCGCGACGACTTCGGCCAGAAGTTCTGGCCGGAGACCCTGCGACAGCGGGGGCGCCGCTGGACGAAGCTTGTTCATCACCAAGCGATAAGGGCGCCCCCACGGGTCACTGTCGAGGGTCGAGATGAACTCTTTCCTCGCCGCGACCTTGGCTCTCTTAATGGCCACCTGCAGCGCTCTCTTCGCCTCCTTGTAGAGGCCGTAGAGCCGCCGCTCCTGGTTTGCGTGCTCTTCGTCCCGGATACGCCGGCGACGATGCCTGGCGTACTGGCGGCGCGCCGAAACACAGGCAATGCGCAACGACGCCAGCTCCTGCGACCACCAGTACACCTGGCGTCGGGGCGGGAGACGTCGGACTCGGGGCATGGCGGCGTCACAAATGTCCGTCACCGATACCCCGAACCATTCCGCCTCCAACTCGACCTGCACCGGCCCATCCGGTACAGGGAGCCACGACATAACCAGAGCGGCAAGTTCTAGGGCCTCAATATCGAGGCGCTTTAACGCCCACCGCGGGCCGTCCTGATGCGGGGCACTCGGTCTACCACCGGGCTGGGAAGCGGCGGACGCAGAGACGTCGAACCTAATGTAACGATGGTCCGACAACGTCTCCACGCCCACTAACACTTTCCAGCCCCGGACACGGCGTGCGACGGCCGGACTCGCAAAAGAAAGATCTACAATTGAGCCGCCGTTGTGCCGCACACACGTGTCCACCGACCCCCTATTCAAGACGGCCAGACCGGCCGAGATCACCCAATCCTCCAGGACCTCACCGCGAGCATCGGTCGCCGGCGAACCCCACGCCAGGGACTTGGCGTTGAAGTCGCCGACGACAATTGCCGGGTGAGGTTGGCCTTGCGCCACCAGGGCCCCCAACTGAACAAGAAAAGTTTCAAAATCAGCGAGGAGTCTGTTGGGAGAGAAATAAACTCCGACTACCCAAATATCTCCCAACAGAGCCGCGACGCATCCCCGGCCCTTCGCTACACGTTCGAAGGGCGGGGAGCCAGCGGCACCCTGGGTGATGATGGCCACCGAGCTGTCGACGTCCCCCGCCCAGTTATCACGCGGGGGGATGAAATATGGCTCGGCGACCACGGCCACTTGCACCGACCACTGCGCCATGCTCTGGGTTAAAAGATCCTGAGCACGGGCACAGTGGTTGATGTTCGCCTGGAGGAACTTAATTGCCATTATTGGGCGATCTCCATCTCTACAACCTCGGCCTGCGGTGGGCTCTCCAACTGCGGCTGGGCCGTAGCCCCAGCGGCAGTTGGTTTAAATCCTCGGCCCGGACGACGTCGATTCTTCCGGGAGGAGGCGGGACACGCCTTCCCCCCGGCCAGATGTCCGGCGGGCTTATCTGCCGCTGCACAAATCACGCAGCTCGGCGGTGCCTCACATTGCCGGGCTTTGTGACCCGGCTGACCGCAGCGGTAGCAAAGGCCGCTACGATCCACAGTGCCCTGGCAACACTCCCGGACATGCCCCGACTCGAGGCACCGGAAACATCGCAGTGGTCGCGGCTCGAGCACAGAAACCCGAGCCGCAACCCAACCAACAAGAATTCGCCCTGCACCTTTAACCTTTTGGGCCGCCTTGACTGGCATTTTGGCCCACACAGATCCAAGGCCCGAGCGGTCAGGCCGAATTTCGCCGACCTTTATAACATCGACCTGACACTCACCGGCCTTTGAAAGGGCCGTGGCGACGGCTTCCGGGGTGGCTGTGTAGTCCAGCCCCGAAAGTCGAAGTTCGGCGCACTTAGTGGGCCGGGATACTTTTATATATTCCGACCCCTGGAAACACTCCCTCAACCTCGCGGCGAGGGAGTCGGCCCTCTCTTCACTATTGGCCCCGGGCACCTCGTACATAGGGGCACCCGTGGCCGCAAACTTTGGCCTCAGCCTCTGGATATTGAGGCCAGTGAGGTCCACCTTACCCTGGGCATCCGTTAAAACCTGGGCATATGTCAGACCCTCCGCCACTGCCGCCGGAGTCAATGAGATTATGACCGCCGCGGAACGAGGCGCCCGAAGCTTTGGTTCTGCCCTGCGCGGCTGTTGTTGTTGGCTCGCAGCAGGAACCACGCTAGGCGAAGCCTTCTTTTTCGCCTTTTTGCCTACTACAACACTCCACGGCTCGTCCATTGATGTAGGAGCCGGCGGCAGTGGGCGAGGCTCTGGAGGCGTGGGCTGAGGAGCTCCTTTCTTCCCTTTCTTGGTGTTGGGCTTCCCGGGCCCCGAAGAGGAGGGCAAAGCCGCCTTGGGGACAGTGACAGTCCCCTTCGCTTTGCCCTTTTGCTGCGGTGGGTTTGATGGCCCAGCCACAGCAATGGGTACAGTTGATGGCCCGGCGACAGCAGGCGTAAATACGCTAGGGACCACGGGAGCGGCAACGGGCAGGGCCGTCTTCTTCCCCTTTCCTTTACCCTTTCCCTTAACCACTGGAGGAGGGGGAGGAGGAGGAAGTAGCGGGAACTCCTCTTGCGCAGCCACTTTATCGTGCGCCAAAGGTGGCCTCAAGAGCGGCGGTGGCGGCAGGTGCATTATAGCACCATCAACTCTCGCCATCACGCGGGCCTCAAACATCCGAAGTGATTCCTCCGACGGCCCATTCTTCATATGCGCCTCCAATTGGTCGAGGCGCCGGCGGAGGGAGGAGTTCTCTTCCGCCTGCTTGGCCAGTTCTTTTTCGAGGCGGCCGCTCACCTCTTGCCATTTTTTGGCCTCCGCCTCCAACTTGGACACAGTCTGGAAGTCTGGCTGGTCCATGAACTTTACGATGGTGTCGTGAACCGTGTTGAGTGTCTTTTGAAAGACACCCTTTAGGTTCCCCGACTTACATGACACCATCTTAAGTAGTCGTCCCGCCTCCCTGATGTCTTCAGGCAGGATGACCCGCTCCCCGACTCCCTCCATCAGAGCAGACTTCGGAGGGTTGGTAGACTTCAAAAAGGAGGTCACCCGCTCCTCCATCTCCTCCTCCGCCTTTCGCCGCTTGGCCTCACGGCGCTGGGCCTCCTGCTCCCTCTGCGCCTTCCTTAGGCCAACGTATCTGCCGACCGTTGATGGCGGACCTAGGGCATCCACGCCGCTTTCGGATTCGCTTGAATGCCCGGAGCGAGAGCGAATGGAGTCCGTCTCGCTCCCTTGCCAAAAGCGCCCTCTTTTCGCGCTAGAAGAGGCACGACTACTCCTGGCGCCACCAACGCGCGCCGGAGTTACGACTGCTCCCTCAGGAGCCACAATCTCCGTGGGCGTCTCACCCACGATCTCCATAACACAGCATCCGTCTTCGGGCTTGCGCCCTCCGACCTCCGCCTGTCCGGCCTCCGTTACCGGAACCGGAGCAGGCAACTTTTCCAACACTATAAAAGGTTTTTTATTTAAATTGATTGTGTCCATATTTAGTCCCACGAGTATGGGGGAAATAAACCGTCCACCCAGCCAGAGCCCCCTGTAGCTGGGTAAGCCTTTAAGTACACGGACGAGGCACAGGCATGTACCCCTCCGGCGTGGTTCGCACTAGCGACCGAACTACCCATCGGCCATGCATCCCCTCACGGTGCGCCGCCGCTTGAGATTCGGGGTAACTTTTTATAGAGGTTTTCTCCCTCGCAGTCCAGGCGGTGAAGCCAAGACCCTCGGTCCGATCGGAGCGCGAGACGTGACCACAGACCTCCATATGACCGGATTACGATATACGACGGTGACAGCAAGAGAGAACTTCCCCCCTACTGCCCGCTCGGCGGCGGAGTGAGCGCACACCGAGCCCGCCGACACCCCCAGGACAGAACCCAAGGGGAACCAAAGGTGCCAACTCTGAAAAATTGACGGCAGCCGCCACAACAGGCGACGACTGCCAACCACCTTCTGTCAGGACATTAGCCGTCGGTCAACGTGACCGCCGTTGCCCGGGGTGCACCACGAGGAGGTTTCCTGACTCCGCACCCCACCCCAACCTAACCTAACCTAACCTAACCTAACCTAACCTAACCTAACCGAGTCGCGAGCCATCCGTACCCGTGAGCGCATCGTTTTTCCCCCGTTCCAAGCGTTTTTACCAAGTTTTATCACGTAAAAATCGTAAAAATCGGAAAAAGTTCACCAAAGTGCGCGAAATTTTGCACAGCGCAACACCTTAGTGGCAGTGTCACCACGTGCAAACGTCGGGAAAGTTCGGGGCTAATTTGGCCGAGTTAGAGCGTTTTCACTGGGCGATAACCCCAAAAGTGAGAAATTTTTGTGACAAAAGTGGAAACGCTGCCGGTTCCAAAGCGGCTACATAGTGATTTTATGACGCCTTATTAAGGACGTTACCTGAAGCTACTCTTAGGCAAAGGTTGTGTATTTTTAAAGTGCATAGTCAGGGAGATACGACTAAAAGTGTGTTTTCACCTCGCGGCTCAAAAGCCAGAGCTGACTTCCCAGGAGGGAGCGGCTTACACCAGCTGACAAAGAGGGATAACCACACCCTGACTGCATATTTTTTTTATTTTTGTAAAAATTGTAAGTTGCGAATTTTATAACTTTTTTTGGGATTGAATAAATTTGGTCCCTTTTTGAATGCTTGCAGGGGTCGAAAGCGATCTTTAAGGTCCTAGCAAATTTGTTAGACCTTAAGGGTAATATCATCCCGCTTACTGAGGACAAAGAATAATTTCGAGTTCCGAAGTATTCGATTTTTGGCGAGCAAAATACCAACATAGAGTAAATCCCAAAAATACTTCGCAGCGCCACGACCGACGTCTTTTGCGTCATATTTTTCATTGTTGTGTGTGTTTCTGTTCGTCTGTGTGTATAGAAACGCGTCGGAGCATCGGGAGGTTCCCACGCTCGTTGGAGTAAACAACATACGTCATCGGCCGGGCTTGCATTCGGTGGAAAGTTTCGAGAAATACCATCCATTCTCGAAGGTTCTGGAAGTGTCTTTAACAACCAGAACCAATTCCACCAGACCCCCCGGTGACGTCACACCCGTGACGAGCGTGAGAAACGAAGGCCGACATCCAGTCCAGTTTCCTTACCTTTTTCCACTTTCCTACGTTTGGACCCCCCCCTAAATTTTTACCCCCCCCTCTTTTTACCCCCCCCCCTTCTTCACCCCCTCAAACCTGTGATATTCCCCCCCCCCCTCCCCCCGGTTTCGGGTACCTCACCCCCCCTCGACCCAACTTCCCAAAAAACTGGACTAAGAGACCCGTGTTTGGGCTCTTTTTAAAGTACACATCAAGGCCTTCGATCCTACTCGCTTCGATAGCCCGACGCTCTGCACAGTCGACCTGGAACAGACATTTTAAAATTAGTTATAAGTTTTAAAACTTGACGACATTTTAAATTAGATATAAGACCATAACCACTGTGAGCCTGTACACTCGCAGTGGTGTTTTTAAAAAACTTATAATTTTAAAATTTTATTATAAGACCTTCCCCTGCGGGGAAATTTTATTAGACTTTTGACAACTTGCAGGCCTCATACACCTGCAAGTTAATATTTTAATATTTAAATTTTTTAAATTTTTAATTTTATAATTTTGACGCATCCCTCTGATAGGCTCCGACAACAAAATTTTTATAGTAACACCGAGTTTCCAGCTCCACCAAGTTTTTCTAGTGTATCATACTTGAGGGCTATATACACCCTCAAGTACCTTATCCTAGACCGAGGCATCTATCTTACCGCCCTCCACCCCTTCAACAAAATGTTCGGGTTCAGAACTCCCGCCAAGGAGACTGAACGCCGGAACGTTCGCCGGAGCGAATCTCCCGAGGAGACCAGCCCAAAGGAGGCGAGCGGTACCAAAGTTGCGCAGGCCAGGCTTAGCATCGAGTCGCAGATTGAGAAATCTGCAGAACCGGTGCGGGCAGGGCCTGCGCGGCAGAGGACCCCGTTAACGCAGCCGGAAGGCAAGAGTTCGGGATCGGGCCCGGCGAAGAAGGCGTCTGGCGGGACCAGCGCGCCAGTAGGATCTCCGCAAGCGGCGCAGGTAGCACCTGCTTACGTAACCCGCACCGCCGAAGCAAAGGCGTGCCTAATGCGGGTCAAGCTGCAGATCAGCAACAGCCGCAACTTAAAGACTGAAATTAAGACGGAGGTCTTGAACGCCACAGATAGGCTATTCAAATTAGTGAAGGAGGCTGAGGAAGGGCGGAAATACAAAGAACTGGAAGCAACAGAAGAAAAACAGGACAGAAGGGGAAGCGCCGAGGAAGAAAAGAAGAATCGCTGTGCAGAAGATCTTATCAGAAAGATAGATGAGCACAGCGAGTTGCTGAAGAAGAATAAGATAGAGATGCTAGCGTTGACTGAAGAAATGAAAAAACAGAGGGAAGACTGGAGTCAAAGACCGAGCTACGCCAGCGTGCTTACCGGGCCACCGAGGCCAAGACCTGAACAGAGTGCAATGCACTCTGTAGTCATTTCCTCGGTGGACCAGAACCAGACCGGTGAGCAGGTCTTTGAGCAGATAAGGAAGACGGTCAACGCTAAAGAAGAAGGTCTACAGATCGACAGGATAAGGAAGGCTAAGGACCGGAAGGTAATTTTAGGATGTAATAAGAGAGAGGAACTGGACAAGATTAAAGAGAGGATAAAGAAAGGGGGAGGACGTCTCACAGTGGAAGATGTCCGAAATAAGGACCCACTTGTGATCTTAAGGAACGTCCTGAGCCACAACACGGACGAAGAGATCCTCGGCGCACTCAGGTCGCAAAACCGCCACCTGTTTGGGGACGTGAGCGGGGAGAACGCACGTGTATCCGTGAAATACCGGAAAGGTGCGAGGAACGCGCTCACGTCGCACGTAGTGCTGCAAGTCTCTCCGGAGCTCTGGAAGAGACTCACCCAACACGGGTTGGCGCATATAGACGTCCAACGTGTTAAAGTGGAAGATCAGTCCCCTCTCGTCCAGTGTTCGCGTTGCCTCGGATATGGCCACGGGACGCGGTTCTGCGCGGACCGGGAGGATACGTGCAGTCACTGCGGGGGTGCGCACCTTAAGAAGGATTGCGCCAAATTGGTTGCGCAAGCACCCCCGACGTGTTGCAATTGCGTCAGGTCTGGTCTGGGCAGAGCCGACCATAATGCTTTTAGCAGCGAATGTCCGGTGAGAAGGAAGTGGGATGCCCTGGCGAGAACGGCGGTTGCGTATTGCTGAGGTTGTTCCCAGGGTAAGTGAGCATAATGATCCCCCAGAAAGAGCACGGCCACTGCTCGTGGCTCAGGCTAACCTCCAGAGGAAGCAGCTTGCTACTCAGGAGCTTATGCTGGAGGCTGCGAGTAGAAAAATGGTGTTCGCTCTACTCCAGGAGCCGTACGTGGGAGCTCGAGGTAGGGTTAGGGACTACGGTGGCACGAGGATTTTCCAGTATACAGGCATGGACAATACCACAGTAAAGTCTGCTATTGTGGTATTTGACGATAACATCAAAGTCACGCCATGTCCAAAATTCACCACGCCCAACATCTCAGTGGTGAAAATCTATGCTGGAAACCGAGAGGTCGCTGTGGTCTCTCTCTATTTTGAACCGGATAAACCCATAGGGCCATACCTGGAACAACTGGGGGTAATTGTTGGCGAACTAGGTCCCACCAACATACTCATCGGCGGAGATTTCAACGCTAAGAGCATGTGGTGGGGTAGTGCGGTCACTGAACGAAGGGGTGAGGATCTCGCAGAAGCCATAGGCGAGTGGGGCCTTCAGGTGCTCAACGACAGCGATGTCCCGACATTTGACACCTTAAGAGGTGGGAAGCGATATCAAAGCTTCGTGGACATAACTCTATGCACGGAGGATCTTCTCGGCCAGGTGAACGATTGGCGGGTCAATGAAGGCATCGTAAGTTCAGATCACAACACCATATTATTTAACATCAATTTCGGCAAATTACAGCATATTGCAATAAGCAGAACAACTCGGATTTTTAACACAAACAAAGCTAATTGGGGAGCATTTGGTAACAAATTCTCCCAATTAACAGTAGATGCAAAATTTAATAAACACAAAATTGATAATATAACAAACAAAATAGAAATAGACGGAATAGTAGAAGAATACACTAAAATCGTTCAGGAAAGCTGTAAAGACAGCATGCCAAAATTCAAAAAAAAACAACAGAAAACCTACTATTCCATGGTGGTCTGACAAAATCGCCTCATTGAAAAGGGCCATGGTCACCAGGAGGAGAAGGATCCGCTGTGCAGCCCCAGTCCGCAGACAGTTTGTCGTCGACGAGTACCTGAGAGCAAAGGAAGAGTATGAGACAGAAGCTAAAAAGGCCCAAAATGACAGCTGGAAGGCATTCTGCGGAAGACAAGACAAAGAAACCGTTTGGGACGGCATCTATAGAGCGATAGGTAGAGTGACGAAAAGAACTGAGGATCTCCCCCTGAAGAAAGATGGAAATATCCTCAGTCCAGAGGAATCGGCAAAGGTGCTGGCGGAGGTCTTCTACCCTGAGGATCGGGTAGAAGACGACAACGCAGAACACCAGCGGATAAGGGTTAAAGCCGATAGCGTAAATGTCGGTATGGATAATGGTTATCGGGACCCGGCATTTACCCTGGATGAAATTCTTGTGGCGGCGAACAGCTTTAACCCCAAAAAAGCCCCCGGTGCAGATGGTCTAACATCCGACATCTGCAAACAGGCTATCCTTAAGGATCCGGAGTTGTTCCTATCACTGGCCAACAAATGCCTCGAATTGGGCCACTTCCCGACCATCTGGAAGGAGGCCACGGTCGTAGTCCTCCGGAAACCCGGGAAGGAGGACTACACAGACGGTAAGTCGTATAGACCGATAGGCCTGTTGCCAGTGATGGGGAAGATTCTGGAGAAAATAGTGGTGGGAAGAGTTAAGTGGCATCTGCTTCCTAGGATGAGTACTCGACAGTTTGGCTTTATGCCCCAAAGAGGCACGGAAGACTCCCTCTATACCCTACTCCAGCACATCCGGAGTAAATTGAGTGAGAAAAAGATTATCACGATAATCTCACTGGATATAGAGGGAGCCTTTGACAGTGCTTGGTGGCCAGCGATTAGAGTCAGACTGTTTGAGGAAGGATGTCCGAAAAATCTAAGGCGGATAGTGGATAGCTACTTCGAGAGCCGGAAAGTTAAAGTTCGCTACGCCGGGGTAGAACACGCGAGAGGGACCACCAAGGGATGTGTTCAAGGATCTATTGGTGGTCCTATCATGTGGAACTTGCTCCTCGACCCACTGCTAAAGGAGCTTGCAAAACGGGGTGACTATTGTCAAGCCTTTGCCGACGATGTAGTGTTAGTGTTTCATGGTGACGAAACGTTGAAAATACAGAGACAGGCCAACGATGCATTAGCGTATGTGCATGATTGGGGAGTCAGGAACAAGCTGAGATTCGCCCCAAAAAAGACGAAGGCCATGGTCGTAACACGACGACTCAAGTACGACTCACCAATCCTGCGCATGGGCGGCGTCGACATAGGCCTGTCCAAAGACATTAAAATACTGGGCCTGACTGTGGATGATAAGTTAACATTCAACACGCACGTTTCGGAAGTCTGTAGGAAAGCCATAGGCTTCTACAGAAGATTGGCAACCGCTGCAAAGGTGCAGTGGGGGCTGGGACCTGAGGTAGTAAAAACGTTGTACACGGCAGTCGTTGAACCTACCATATTATACGCGGCCAGTGCATGGGCGCCTGCAAGCAAAAAGATAGGCATCACAAAGAAGCTTGCAGCGGTTCAACGAGGTTTTGCACAAAAGATGGTGAAGGGCTACAGGACAGTTTCGCTAAACTCGGCCCTACTGCTTGCTGGGATCCTCCCGCTAGACATTCGTGTCCGAGAAGCGGCGCTTCTTTACGAAGTGAAAAAAGGTCACACTCGGCGAGTGGTGGGGGACCGGGATGTGGAAAGTCCTGTGCCCTCTGCCAACTTACGACATCCAGCTGGACGCAGAGCATTGAAATTCGAATGCGTGGTGAACGATGCAGAACTGAACCTACAGGCTGCAAACACCGTCAAGGTGTTCACGGACGGCAGCAAGATTGGTGGCCAAGTCGGAGCATCGGTGTCCTTATGGGACGGCGATGCCGAAACGAAAGCCACCAAACTAAAGCTGGAATCGTTCTGTACCGTTTACCAGGCGGAATTGTTGGCTCTGCAAAAGGCGGTGCAAATGGCCCTGAGACACGACAAACGACAATACAGCATCTTTTGTGACTCGAGAGCCGCGCTTGAGTCGGTCGCGAGCGGAGTTTCCCTCCACCCCATAGCATTTGGCATTAACAATCTGTTAAGTGAGACCGTTACGTGCGGAAAAACCGTTAACCTCTTTTGGGTGAAGGCGCACGTGGGGTGTGTGGGAAATGAGCGCGCAGACGAACTCGCGAAGGCTGCAGCCACTGCGCTGAAGCGGAAGCCCGACTACGACCGTTGCCCCATCTCATTCGTCAAGCGATATATCCGTCAGGAGTCGATTGACGAGTGGGATGAGCGCTATAGGGCTGGAGAAACAGCGTCGGTAACGAAGCTGTTTTTCCCAGACGCAAGGAAAGCGTACAGCATAGTCAGAAAGATGTCTGTGGACCCGGTCCTCACTCAAGTGTTTACGGGGCACGGGGGATTCTCTGAGTACTTGAATCGCTTCAAGTGCAAGGAGAGCCCCTCGTGCATCTGTGACCCAGAGGCCAAAGAAGACGTTTTACACGTGTTGACCGAATGCCCAGTATATCTGTATCAACGCATGAAACTCGAAAGTGATTGTAACGTGAAATTATGTAAGGAAAACCTGAGCGGCATGCTGGAGACCGGTGACGTAAGACGGAAATTTTTAACATACTGTAGGGATATAGCACGTAAATGTATAGATAAGAATAAATAGATAGGGGCGACTATGCAATATAATATGATATTATACGAACTTAGTCGCCAAGGAATGTGTTTTACTGTGTTTTTAAGTGAGAATGACGTGCTATATTAGGATTTTATTTTTAAAAAAATGTATAATATTTAACGAACCTATGTGTATCCATGTAAAGAGTCGTATGGATGTCAGACTGCTTAATACACATAGGGGATTTTACAGTGTAGTAGTTGTCGGATGAAAATGATGTAATATTTTAGAGATTTTTTAGACTCGGTAAATTTTGATTTTTATTTTTGGTGAACACCTTTAGTCGTTTTTTAGTTTTAGCAATATCTTTTAATAAAAGTATGCAATTCAATAGGTGTTTACAAATCTCTGAATAAGTATCAGAGGGAGCAGAGGGGGGTGTTCCCCCCCCCAAAAAAAAAAAAAAAAAAAAAAAAAAAAAAAAAAAAAAAAAAAAAAAAAAAAAAAAAAAAAAAAAAAAAAACCTAACCTAACCTAACCTAACCTAACCTAACCAGTCGCGCACGAAACGCCGCCGCGAACGGATCAGTTTAAACAACGCTCCGCACGGAAAAATAGCAAAAAATTAGTAAATGTGCTCCGATTTCGACCAGTGATTTTAATTAATATAAACGAACTAATGATAACAGCCACACAGGAACGCGCAACATATGCAGCGGTGGCTGCTAAACAAACAAAAACAGCTGAAGGCCCTACAGGAACAGCAAACGCAGACGTAAACAAAACTGAGGGACAGCTTACCACCAACAAAACGCAAATGCGTACCATACACACTCTCATAGTAAACTCCAAGGTGAGCACAGAAACCAGCGACCAGGTGGTCGAGAAAATTAGAAAAGCGGTGAATGCCACCGAGGAGGGAAACAGGATAGATAGGCTACGAAAAACAAACAAAAAGGCAGGAAAGTAGTAATAGGGTTCAACGACAAGGAAGAACTAAAAAAGGTTTCAGATAAAATAAAGAAATCAGACCAGCAACTGAATGTCGAAGAAGCCAAAAATAAGAACCCACTAATTATCATAAAAGATGTGCTTAACTATCACAGTAACGAAGAAATAGTTAAAGCAATAAGAACGCAGAATAAACATCTTCTAGAATCAAACGAGGAGGACAATAAGATCGAGATCAAATACAGGAAAAAAAAAAAAAAAAAAAAACCCACAAATGGCTCATATCATCATCCAGGTCGCACCGAAATTATAGGCAAAACTAGTAGAAACAGGTATCCTCCACATAGACATACAGCGTGTAAGAGTCATGGACCAGTCCCCACTCATACAATGCATAAAATGCCTAGGTTTTGGACATGGAAGAAAGCATTGCCACTCAGAACAGGAATTGTGCACCCACTGCGGCGAACACCATAAAAGGACAGAGTGCCAAGCACTAAAGGAAAGTAAGCCGCCAGTGTGCACAAATTGCACTAAGAGCAAGATAGCAAGAACAGATAACAATGCTTTCGACCACGAATGCCCCACAAGAAAGAAATGGGAGGCGCTAGCCAGGTCTATGACTACTTATTGTTAGGACAACTGCAGAAAATCAGGCCGGAGTAACAACAACACACACAAGAAACACACACTCACACACACACACTGACATACACATACACACACATACACATACACATACGCACGCACATACACACACACACGCAAGCACACACAAGCACCATCACACACACACACAACAAAGCATACACTCCACTACAATACTACAAGCAAAGCCACTACATAAGTACTAAGAATAAAATATAAATAAACTAGATATACACCAATACAACACAACACTACGCTAAAATAAAAACTACAAGAATAAAAATATAATAAAACACAATAAAATAAAATAAAATAATAAATAAAATAAAAACGCACAAAAATAGCTTAAATATAACAAAGATATACCAACCTAGGCTCCAAAACCAACTAACACAAATTACACATGCATAAGAGGAAAACGCCCGAATGCACCTAAGCAAATTCAAAAATCCACCTAAGCTCTACAACAAAAAACGAAATTATCGATTTTGTTCGGCATATTCGTTGAATAAAGTAAGGAAGTTATACATCGAGAAATTCGTAAAAATACAGAGTACAAATATATATAACATAAATATAAATAACCCCCCCTTTTTCTTCTATAATAATTAAACTAACATATAAAAATACCAAAAAAGTCATATCTATTTAAAATTCATACAATTATAATAAGCTAGTTCAGTCATATAATATTGAGTACCTGAGTAGAAATTCCCCCACCTATTTACAAAAATGGAAATAGTCAAAGATTGCAACAATTGTATCAGCTTGAAAGAAGTCTGCAATAAATTAAGAAAGGAGTTAGAAGAGATAAAAAATGAGAACAAGAAATTACACGAAGAGATGAAATTACTTAAGGACCAGTTGACAGTAACAAACCCATTGCCATCAGCGGTCCCGATGAAAGAAGTGACAGCACAGGGGCTGCAAGATATTGATCAGTTGACTAATCTAGAAGATCTAAACTTGGCCTACGAGGATCTGGTAAAAGTCTTGATTGGGGAGAGTTCAGCCTCCCAAATAAAGACAGTCGCGCACCGGCGAGTGGAATAGAAGGACAAGCCAAAGGTCAACAGGATGCCCACCCGAAAACGGACCCACAGGGCACTACTATCATCACACTCAAGTTGCTTCCTGACCCGCAGCAGGAGGAGGTCGAGGCGGGACCCTCGCAAAGGGATGACGGGGCGGGAGCGTCGACGGAGGTGATGGAAAATAGTGCCCCCAAGAAGCATATGGGACCCGGGGGCAAGAGAGGAAAATCAGCGAACACCAGAAATAGAAGGAGTTTAAGCAGTGCGTCCTGTGCGGGGACGTCATTACGTACAATGGGACGAAAAGACACTACGAACGCCGACATGATAACGTGGTGTATATTAAAGAGAGACAAAGAAGCTTCAACAAATACTATTTTAAAACCAAGACCATTAAGAATAAATGTCCCAGAAGTGCTCGGCCCCGCGGCGACTGGGCGAAGGACGCCAAGGGAGTCAATCTCTTTTTTCTGAGATAAATCTGGAAGCTCCCTACCCCGGCAATAACCAAGCTGATTGTTAATCATGATTATAAAAGCACAATAAACAAAAAAGAATAAAAGAACATAAAAATTAGAAATAATAAAAATAAAAAACAATAAAAATATAAATAAAAATACATAAAACGAATCAATAAAAATAAATCAAAATAAATAAATAAATAGGATAAGATCGATTGTAAAATGGAAGAAATGATAACAAAATTAAAAATCTTGATATATATACATATATATATACATACAAATATTTATTAATAAAATACAAAATACAAACCAAAAACAGAACAAAAAACTATAAAACAAAAACAAGTAAACAAATAGAATAAGGATGATCATAAATAAATAAACAAAAATCATAAATAGATATAAGAAAAATTAAAAAATAATTAAAAAGAAATAATAACAACCATAAATCATGTCATATATATAAACATACACACACATATATATATATATATATATATATATATATATATATATATATATATATACATATATATACATTATTATACATATATATATTACATATTGGGGAGTAAGGGGAGAGCGGAACTAACATCTTATCCGACCCAAATGTCATCCTCACCTGCCCGCGCCGGATGGCGGCGGCGACCAATTGGCTGCCGAGGTGCTCCCTGCTAGATAACGGACGAGGCTCTGGCGACCGAGTATCTGGCGGTATATCCAGACAACGCTTCCAACAGAGTAAATACCTGTGCAACGGAATCCACCAACCCTTTCCGTAGGGTTTTCCTTTCCTGAAAGGAAAGGTTTTTGTGCGTCAGATGGCAATCGGTACTGGACTAATAAACCCAAAATCGCCGCTTAAAATAGAAAGATATGAATAGTCAAGTTTTAAAAGAGCATGTATCTGATAGGGCGCCGCCGCAAAACGACGCGCAGAGACATCGCCCTACATCTGCGACAAGTATGCGAGGGCTACCGAGTCATGGACGGGCTCGGTTAAAGACGCTAGTTCTGCAGCAAAACTTGAAAGTCCGCTTCGCAACATTGAATGTTGGCTCACTAACGGGAAGAACGAAGGAACTTGCAGAACTATTCCATAGGAGGAGAACCGACTTCGCCTGCTTGCAGGAAACAAAATGGCGTGGGTCTAAATCACGAAACATCGGTGAAGGATATAAGATGATGTACACTGGGTCAAGAGAAGGACGCAATGGCGTAGCTATAGTGGTTAGCCAGGAACATCTGGATAATATAATTGAGGTACAGCGAATAAATGACCGCATCATGTATGTGAAGGTACAAATCGAAGAAGAGATTGTTAACATCTTATCCGTCTACGCACCTCAAGCGGGGTGTAGGGACTCTGAAAAAGGTGCTTTCTGGTCTGCATTTGAAGACGTACTGCAACAGATACCGAATGGAGAGACGTGTGTCATTGGTGGAGATCTAAATGGACACATAGGCAAAAACTGTCCTGCATTCGAGCGAGTACACGGGGGATACGCTTACGGATCCCTAAATGAGGCTGGAAAAGTAATATTATCAACCGCTATGGCTCATAATTTGGCCATCATTAACAGTTTTTTCAAAAAGAAGCCAGAACATCTCATTACATACAAAAGTGGTCGTCATAGTACACAGATAGACTACATATTAACAAACAGGGTAAATATTGGTCGAATAAAGAACTGCAAAGTGATCCCAGGTGAATGTGTTATCTCACAACATCGTATAGTAGTCATGGATATGACTTTCCATCAGAAATCTGCTCCCAAGCCTCAAAAAGTACCAGAGATTACCAAGTGGTGGCTCCTAAAAGGTGATAAGGCTGAGGAGTTTAGACAAGAGATGGAAGGCACGATTATAAGTATGGATGTTGACGTGAACTCGATGTGGAAACAAGTATATTCACAGATTATGAAGGCAGCAAACAGGATCCTAGGCCGCACTAAACCAGGTAAAAAGTCACTGAGGGAAACTTGGTGGTGGAGCGCTACAGTGCAAACGGCGCTACAAGAAAAGAAAAGAACATTCAAAATCTGGCAGTCCACAAGTTCACAGGAAGATAAAGATGTGTATAAAACAGCAAAGAAACGGGCAAAGAAAACTGTAGCCATTGAAAGGAGAAAAGCCTTGGGATCATTATATGATACGCTGGAAAGTGGAGAGGGGCAGAAAGAAATATTCAAACTTGCTAAGTCTCGTAGTAAGGCATCGGAAGATCCAGTAAAAACAAGGATCATCAAGGGTAGTGACGGGGCAATGAGGTATTCAGACGAAGACATCTTAACAACATGGCACGGTTACTATGAGAAACTTCTTAACACAACATCTAGATCTCATACTCTCCCTGAGATGAGCAAAAATTTAGGACTAATACCATCGATAACACCTCAGGAAGTAAAAGCTGCACTTAAAAAGATGGCTAACAAGAAGTCACCAGGACCTGATGGAATACCTGTGGAAGCATGGAAGTGCCTAGGAGACAAAGGTGTTTATATTCTCACGCAACTGTTCATAAAATCTATGGAATCTTCACGAATACCGGACGCGTGGAGATTGAGTACCATCGTTCCCCTCTACAAAGGGAAAGGCAGTAGGTATGAGTGCAATAACTACCGTGCGATAAAACTACTGAGCCACACGATGAAGCTATACGAACGAGTTATTGACACCCGGCTAAGATCAGAGAGCTCGTTATCTAACAGCCAGTATGGATTTGTCCCCGGCTTATCCACAATCGACCCAATGTTTGCCATCAGCATGATCTCCCAGGAATTCAGAGCTAAAGGTAAACCAATATATATTGCGTTTTTGGATTTGGAAAAGGCATTTGACCGCGTACCCCGTCCGACAATCTGGTGGAGTCTTCGTAAGAAAAATATCCCAGAAAGGTACGTCGATATCATTGCTGACATGTACAGGGACGTAACATCGGTAATCAGAACCACAGTGGGTCAGACAAAACCAATAGCGGTGACTGAGGGAGTGCATCAAGGTTCAGTACTCAGTCCGTATTTATTCTGCTTGGTGATGGATGCCCTAACTGAGACTGCTCAAACCCTGGTGCCGTGGACATTTATATATGCTGATGATGTAACTATCTGCACAACGTCCCGAGGTGAGCTGGAATATGCTCTTGGAGAATGGAAACATCAGTTACAAGCAGGCGGTCTAATGTTGAGTGTCTCAAAAACCCAATACATGGTCTGCACCGACCCAGACTCACTAAATAGCCCTATTGTCATCGATGGGCAACAAGTTGCGATATGTAACGAATATAAATATCTGGGTACTATGTTGCATAATACGGGAAATGTCGACACAAACATTCAACATCGAATTGCGGCAGCTTGGCTAAAGTGGCGAGAAGTAACCGGTGTAACCTGCGACCAAAGAATGCCTGTGAAACTTAAGGGACTTATATATAAAAGTATCATCAGACCAGTCCTCACCTATGGTAGCGAAACGTGGGCTTTGACTCAACGCCATGTCCAGTCCATGCAAGTTGCGGAAATGAAGATGCTTCGGTGGATGTGCGGAGTGACCAGACTCGACAAAATTCGCAACGAGTACGTTCGCGGTAGTCTGGGAGTACGCGACATCGCCGACAAGCTACAAGAAAGCAGGCTGCGCTGGTTTGGACACATCAGAAGAAGGCCCCCAGAGTACATTGGAAATGTAGTGACCAATCTGAACATTACAGGGTCCAGACCCAGAGGGCGACCTAAAACCAAATGGACAGATGTGGTCAAAAAAGATCTTAGTTCCTGCAACGTGACCGAGTACGATACGTCGGACAGAGCGAAGTGGAGACAAAATACCAGGAAGGCAGACCCCACCATCAGATGGGAATAATTAGTGCACAGGAGAGAGAGAGAGAGATACATATATATACAAACATACACAAATATATATATACGTACACATATAAACACACACACCCCCAAAAAACATATATAAAATACACATCATATATATACATATATATATATACATATATATATATATACATTTACAAAACCAGGAAAATATATATTTTTAGAACCAGAAGAGGAATTTAATAAAAATATAACATCAATCTTACTGCTAAAAACAATTTACTTCAATATAACAATTTTATTTAAACTTAAGATAGCAAACAAGCTTTGTTCACAAAGAAAACAATTATAGTAGAATCAGCACGAAACTTAGTAAAAAACGAGTCACCACAAATATAACCAAATATTGAACGACTTACTGCAAAATGCGCCGACGACCACTTACGACTATCTTACTGCCTAAAATCTGCCCGAAAAGTAAACGGGGAATGCGACGACATTTATAACCTGCTGTCAAATGACGCCATTTAGCAATACCTAGCAAAAAGTATATAACTAGCAAAAAGTATCCTAACACGGCCTCTCCTGATCTTGCGCCGCCCTCGGACGCATCCTTGGAGATATCTTCATCAGGAGCATCCGTGATGTTAGCGGGACCAACAGATGGCCCAGCCTCGACACCGTCATCTTCATTATCAAAGCCTGTTGATGAAACAAGAATTAATTCATAATGTCTCAAGCAAAAGATGCCTATGATCTACATCCATCTACTTGCAAGGCCCTCATTCATAACAACAACACACATCTTACACACTCCGCTATTTGATTCTAGACTCCTTCGCTGGCACATATCATCAAACATCATCTGACACGTGTCTTCGACAGACTCTTTCATTCTCATACCTCTGTACGTACAGATCGAACAGCAAAACCTACACACGACAAAAGCGTGTCTGCCAGGCCGTAGCCCGAATACACACACGGCGGTGCGTCTGCCAGGCCAAAGCCCGAATACACACACGGCGGTGTGTCTGCCAGGCCAAAGCCCGAATACACACATGGCGGTGTGTCTGCCAGGCCAAAGCCCGAATACACACACGGCGGTGCGTCTGCCAGGCCAAAGCCCGAATACACACACGGCGGTGCGTCTGCCAGGCCAAAGCCCGAATACACACACGGCGGTGTGTCTGCCAGGCCGTAGCCCGAATACACACACGGCGGTGCGTCTGCCAGGCTAAAGCCCGAATACACACACGGCGGTATGTCTGCCAGGCCGTAGCCCGAATACACACACGGCGGTGCGTCTGCCAGGCTAAAGCCCGAATACACACACGGCGGTATGTCTGCCAGGCCGTAGCCCGAATACACACACGGCGGTGCGAGTCTAAAATACCATCATTTAATTTTTGGATCAGACCCTGTGTCTCATTATCTGCAGACTGAGCCATTTGAGCCCAGTTTAATGGTCTCTCTACATAGTGGACTTGCGCTGTTGGTGGATTCCTGCTGAGATAGTCAGCGTACCCCATCATCACTCCCTTTCGGTAAACAATGGTAAAGTTAAAATCCTGTAAATAAATTCACCAACGCGCAACCCGCGGGAGTAGATCCTTCTTACGCTCAGTGGCCTTCAAGGCATTGCAATCCGTTATTAATTTAAATTCTAGGCCAACCAAATAATGTCTGAAATGCTGCAATGCCCTGACGACCGCCAGCGTTTCTAACTCATATGAGTGGTATCTATTTTCCGCCCCCTGTGTGACCTTGCGAAAGTATGCTACCACGCGTTTGCTGCAGTCAGAATGCTCTTGCATGAGCACGGCTCCATAGCCGGCGCTGCTCGCATCCGTCTGGAGCTCCGTAGGCAGGTTCGGGTCAAAAATTGCAAGTATAGGCTCACTGGTCAATTGCTTAATGAGAGACACGCGGGTCCGCTCTTGTTCAGGCCCCCATTCGAACTTAACGTCCTTTTTGGTAAGCCGTGAAATACATGCAGTTTTCGCCGCGTAGCCCTCAATGTATCTGCGGAAATATCCTGCCAAACCCAACAGCTGACGGACCTGTTTCACGTTAGTTGGGACAGGCGAGTTAGCTAATGCCTCAATTTTCCGAGAGCTCGGTCTAACCTGCCCATGACAGATGACTCTGCCTAGGTACTCAACTTCAGTGTCAAGGAAGGAACACTTCTTAAGGTTGATCGAAAACCCTGCTTCTGTCAAGGTCTTCAACACTTCGCGCAACAGGGCTATCCCTTCGCTAAGTGTCATGCTGAGAATCAGCACGTCATCAATATACACCAGTACACGGCCCGATTCGATGATCGAGCTTGCGTACTCTGAGTTAGACTCCTAGATTATTTCTTTATCAAGAAGGTCCTGGACTATTTTGCGGACCTTAAGTTTTTCTTGGTAAGATGAACGGTACGGATGGTAGGCTACAGGGACATCACTAGTCAAGTTAATGTGCATCTTGCCAGTCTTAACTGTCGTAGATGCAGTGCCAGATATCAAGAACGGTTTAAAGTCGTTTATCACGCGCATTGAAGAGGCGTATTAATTTTGTCCTGCTCATTAATTGCGACCGAATTCACAATAGAAACTATTTTGGGGGTATGCGTCAAATATTGGGTGTGTTTTGTTCGAACAAAAGTAACACCGTCTCTATTGAGAACGTCGGTTCCTATAATGACAGGTGTACACATACACGAGGCGGGTACCACGAGATCAACATCAAGCGCAATGTTACTAAACTCGATCGTGAGTGGGACATACTCGTGGGCAACGACCTCATTACGGCTGATTCCTTTAAGAACACAACGCGTTTGTTTTGTGAGCAAGAGAAATGTTTGAGGACAGCTTCCGATATAAGGGAGACATTAAGCGCGCCGCTATCTATTAAAACGTCCACTGGTATACCCTGTATCACAGCTGTAATAATATCGTTGCAGCGAGAGATATTAGAGGGCGCACTACACAAATTAACCTTACGCTGATTTACATTCTGACTCTCCAATCTGACTTTAGCAAAACAGTCACTTTCTTTATGACCGTTTTTTTTTTGCAAAACGAACACGCGGCTATTCTGCGGTTATCTTCAAAAACTCTGTGACAGTTAATGCGTAAATGTCCGGATTGACCGCAGTTAAAGCACTTGTTCTCTGAACGATCGGTATTTACCCGTTTCTTAAATAAGGTACTAGACGATGGACGGTTGTCAACTTTGCCACGACCCGGCTTTACATATATTGCCAATCAAGAAACTAAGGTTTCGGTGGTTAAGTTGGCGTTCATAGCTGCGGCTTTAACTTGTGCGTCAGTAATACCGCGTATCACTATAAGCACCATTAGTTCCTCGCTTAGACCCTGAACTATACGCAGGCGCCGTATAGACCGACGTGCGTACTCAGCATACGTAGGGAATTTATCCGAAGTTGTATTCATAACCTCAAAAGCGTCTGAGCGTAATCAATCTTTTACGGGCAAAGAGACATAAATTCTTTTTTAAAGTTAGACCACGAGCGGTCATTGGTCGTCCACTCGTTTAGCCAAGTTTTAGCATCCCCTTTTAAACAATAAGCAACTCGCGACAAGCATTCTTGGTCTTCCCAACAATTAGTTAACCTAGCGCGCTCCACCTCGTCACACCACACCTCAAAGCTACTGACAGCCGGATCAAAGTTAGATAGGTAATAGTTATGCGATTTTACTTTGTTAACTGCATTTATTGCATCTGCGAGTGCTTGCGTCGCGGATGCCGGACTGTCAAAACGTTGAGAAGCGTTGGCATGATTAGCCGGTAACGTGGTTTGAGAAGCGCTCGCGGTACTTTTCTCTATAGCATTTAGTCTAGTCATAATTGACCCTAACACGTGTTTGAGGGAATTATCTCAAGAACGAGAACGAGACGCATGGCTGTGAGAACGCGAGCGAGACCGATGGTGGTGTCGGCGCAATCTGCTGCGTGGCAGCTTTGCCTTTCGGCGCAGCGCGTCGTCAGACTTCTCACGTGAACGAGATGAACGTGCATCGTCAACTTGAGAACAACGGTTGTTTGCTTTTCCAATGTAAAAACTTTATGCCGAGATAAAAACAATTATACGTGGGCACAAGGCCAATCCCACTTCTGATTTTAGAACCAGAAGAGGAATTTAATAAAAATATAACATCAATCTTACTGCTAAAAACAATTTACTTCAATATAACAATTTTATTTAAACTTAAGATAGCAAACAAGCTTTGTTCACAAAGAAAACAATTATAGTAGAATCAGCACGAAACTTAGTAAAAAACGAGTCACCACAAATATAACCAAATATTGAACGACTTACTGCAAAATGCGCCGACGACCACTTACGACTATCTTACTGCCTAAAATCTGCCCGAAAAGTAAACGGGGAATGCGACGACATTTATAACCTGCTGTCAAATGACGCCATTTAGCAATACCTAGCAAAAAGTATATAACTAGCAAAAAGTATCCTAACAATATATATATACACACACGTAAACATATATTTATAAAAAAAAACAATAATACATAAATAGACACATATATATAACGGCACGCGATATTATTTAATAATGAAAATCAGTCAATTTTGAGAATTATCCATTAACTTTATTATTTCTAAGGAATTATGGTTTTGTATTCGATTAAATACTATTTGTAATTAAGAGCGGGTAACCCCGAATGGAGTTGCGTCTGTCATTTGCGTGCGAATGGCTGGTCAATTAGTTCTCTGGTTGACAGCGGTAGTGCGTTGTGTGATTCGCAAACTCATTGGCTTTAAATCGCTAATTATTATTGTAATCCCTAATTGTCTAAGTTATTTAAATGTCTGCATTATTAAAATATTGTAAAGTCAAGGCCATAGTCTACTTATTTAAACGATTCCTGAAGTTTAACGCCTACAATGGAATTTCGTGATACAAATTCACGAATAAGCAAGATGGAGCAGATCGGCTATCCCGACGTCCCGACATCAGAAGTGCGATAAAGGACAACGTTCACTATCGTAAATCAGGTGATGTAATACAGTAAATGGTTACTATGTTATAATAAATAATAATAATACAAGCCCTGTATTAAACATTGTCCCACTGCTGGGAACGGGCCTTTAGTAATGAGATGGGTACTATAGTGCGGACTGCGGAACGCTACGGAGTGTGTGTTCAAACCCCGCCGACGCGACTCTAGAAGATTTTACAGATTTAAAAATTTTGAATTATTTAAATTATTTTTCTCCGATTATATATGTGAATCTCAATAATTTAAAATGAAGTTTGCTTGCTGCGAATCGAC
Source organism: Laothoe populi (assembly GCA_905220505.1). Lineage (NCBI taxonomy): Eukaryota > Metazoa > Arthropoda > Insecta > Lepidoptera > Sphingidae > Laothoe > Laothoe populi. The sequence continues at coordinate 10,501,982 of HG992174.1, read as the reverse complement.
TACAGAGGGCGCTAGTGAAATCTTAACATGTACGAAATGCAATCGTAACTGTCACAATGATTGTATAAATCCATCTAAAAAAAATAGTAATCGACCAGTGGATTTTAAATTGAAGTGGGTCTGCCCTGAATGTGCACTATCACAGCCTAGACAAGTGAATAAGGATAACACTCCAGTACGTGGTAATAGCTCGAATAAATGCTCTTATAGTGATGGGAACGTTACACTGCGTAGGGGTGGTGCCCCGTCGACGATCCAGTCACAGTATGGCACTATGGACCATAGTGAGTGTTCGTCGTTTTTGGAGCAAGTGAGATCTATCGTATCCTCTGAAATTTCTGGTCTTAAGGCAGATTTCAGATCTTCCATCGTTTCCCTACAAGATGAATTAAGAGCTATTAGAGAAGAATTCTCTGGTATGAAGGAGTGTATGGAATTTGTTAACGCCAGGTTTGACGAGTTCAACAACAGAATGGACAAATGTGAGACTGATATAAAGCAACTTGATAGTCAATGTTCGGTAATTGGTACCTTGAAGACAACCCTAGATTCGATCGTGAACGATAATAACAATCGTGAACAATGGGCTCGTAGATCGAACATTGAAATTTATGGAATTCCCGAAAAGAGGAACGAGAATTTGCTCACAATTGTAAAAGATGTGGCCAATAAAGCCGAAATTAATTTAAACATTGACACAGAAATTGATTTTATCACTAGAGTGGCCTCGAAGGATAAGGAACATAAGAAGGCTAAACCTATTATTGTGAAGTTTTTGTGTCGGTGGAAAAAAGATGACTTTCTGATGAAGGCTAAAAAATTAAATCTCAAGTGTCATGATCTTGGATTTAGATCCAACACCAATCATGTATATTTCAATGACCACCTTACTAGCACCAATAAAGCCCTATTGCAAGTTGTAAAGAAGACAGCCAAGGAAAAAAATTATCAATACGTCTGGGTTAAACACTGTTCAATTATGGCTCGTCGCAATGATTCTAGTCCTGTGTTGCATTTTACTAAACCCAGTGATTTAAAAAAACTTGTATAGGCACTATGGACCTGTTTAATTTTATTTTTTTCGTAAGCATGAAAAAACGATACTTTGCTTGTTATTTTATGTTAAGATATTTTTTTGGATTGTTTTTATCAATAAAAATACTTATCTTATGTTTTTTCCACAAAATGTTAACATGGAGCAACTTTTTACTTTGGTATCTGAACTTTTTGTCAAAACTAATCTATAAAATGTTATTGGTTTTCTATGTGTTCGGCGATTATCGGACTGATCTTAGGTATTTTTGTGTTATTATTATGCACGATAAGTTAGTTTTTCAGTTATGATTAATAAATTGTCTATATTCTATCAGAATGTGCGTGGACTACGCACAAAAACTAATACATTTTTTCGCAATTTATTTCAAACTAATTTTGATATAATATGTCTTAGTGAAACATGGTTACATGACGGCATATTTGATTCTGAGTTATTTGATTCACGAGACATTATATACAGAAGTGATAGAAATTATGGAGCGCGTGGAGATAAATTGGGAGGTGGTGTTCTGATTGCACTTAATTCTGGTCTTTCTGTTTTAGCATCTTCTTCTATATCCTCAGTGAATTTAACTGCGGATATTATTAAAGTCTCCGTTATCTTATCATCGGCCCCTGTGTCCAAGCTGTTACATGTTTATTGTTGTTATTTTCCCCACAGTAAAAGCCAGCAAGAAGCTATCTGTGATTTCTTCGAACTTGTCTCTAACGAGATACTTAGTCATCCCAACGATTATATGTTAATAGTGGGTGATTTCAATGTTTCATCTGCCGTTTGGGAACAATCGGGTACTTCAATGAATTTAATTAATTTCTATGACGATGATGTTTTGATTAATTCCGTGAATATTTTTTTAAATTTTACAAGTCTTAGGCAATTTAACTCTATACCAAATTTTAATAAAAGGTTTCTTGATCTCATTTTTAGTAGTCTAGAGTGTTCTGTGATTCGTTGCCCTCCTTTAGTGCCCGAAGATCCTCATCATCCTTCTATGCATTTATCGCTAGATATTTCAACACCTCTGTCATTAAATAGTGCCCCCCGTACAATACGATTATTTCGTGATGCAGATTATGATGCAATAAATGATGCTTTGGCTAACATTGACTGGATAGAATTATTGGAAGACTGTAATATCTCTAGGGCAGTACATGTGTTTTACCAAACAATCAATACAATTATTACTAAATTAATCCCTGTTAAAACAGTAAAGCACGACAACCATTATCCTTTTTGGTACTCTAAATCTCTAATAAAAATTATTGCCGAAAAACTTAAATACCATAGAAAATGGAAAACTTACAACAGGTATTCAGATTATGTTATTTTTAGTTTATTGCGCGATCGACAAAAGCGAGCTCAGTTGGAATGTTATGAAAAGTATATTGCTAATGCTGAGATGAAAATTAGAACCAACAGCAAATTCTTCTGGGCTTTTGTCAAATCTAAAAAAACTACCAATAGCATACCGAATAGAGTAAGTTTTAATAATATTTCAGTTAATGACGGGAAAGCAATTTGTAATGTCTTCAATGATTATTTTAAGTCAGTTTTTGTACCTTCTAATTCGCGTAGTGTAGATTATCCTAATTCGACTTCTCATAATTTTGTTAATATAGGGTCGGTTATGATCTCGCATAAAACTGTTGTTAAGTACCTGAAACAGCTTGACGTCAGGAAAGGATATGGCCCCGATGAATTACCTCCATTGTTTTTAAAATCTTGTTGTAAAACACTTTCTTTTCCTATCTACTTGTTATTCAAAAAATCTTTGAACTCTGGAGAAATGCCTTCTTTTTGGAAGCGCTCATACATAGTTCCGGTCTTCAAATGTGGGGACAAACATAATGTTCTTAATTATAGGCCCATCTCCAAATTATGTACTATCGCTAAAATGTTCGAAAAAATTATTTATGATATTATTTTCCCTGTACTGAGACCTGTTTTAATCGAGGAGCAGCATGGGTTCATCAATAAAAAATCAACAGAAACTAATGTATGTCAACTTGTTGATCAAGTAGCAAAGTCTATGGATAATGGACAGCAAGTGGATGTCGTGTATACTGACTATTCGAAGGCTTTTGATAAGATTTCTCACTCGCTATTAGTCGACAAACTTGCGAGGGTTGGTATACACGGTGATCTGCTACGCTGGTTTTCATCTTATCTTCGTTACCGAAGCCAAGCAGTGACTATCAAAGGTTATTGTTCTTCATTTGTCCCGGTCTCTTCGGGAGTTCCTCAGGGCTCTCACCTTGGTCCACTACTGTTCAATTTATTTATTAATGATATTCGAGACGTTATACATAATTCATCATTATTACTTTATGCAGATGATATGAAAATTTTTAGACAGGTTTCGAGTACATCTGACTGTTTACTTTTGCAGGGTGATCTAGATCGGCTATGAAGATATTGTAAAGATAATTTATTAAAGTTAAATGTTGCTAAATGTAGTGTTGTCTATGCCCTGCGCGTGCGACAACCCTGGCGCACGCGACAACCCTAGCGCGGCCATTTTTCCTGCGCTTCCGGCGCCATCTTGAGACACGACTCGACCGGGGCCCCAGAGAGCGACGACGCGCCTTCTCTCGAATTTTGTGATTCTTAAATAAATATTTGTAACACCTGCGAGAAACCTACAATATATACAGTCCACAATTCCACGTAGTTTAATTACATCAACAATTTGGTCCATCGCAGCCAAGAAGAAAGAAAACATTCAAGAACAGCAAAAATCGAAACTGGGTAAAACACGTGTCGGTGAGCTCGTTCCTATTCTTTTTCCTTCCAATCTTGTACATCTCCCGATGCATAATGGCTAATTCAGACAATTTAAAAAGGTTAATCAAATCGCGATCGGGTTTAAAAGCGAAATTAACTATTTTTAAAAAGCACGTGCAAACACTTATTAGTTGCCCCATCCTTTCAGACCTCCAATTAATAGAATTGGAAAGCAGATTTAACAAATTCGAACAAATTTACCCAAATTTTGATACATTACAGTCGGAGATAGAGACGCTGAGTGAGTCACCTGAGGCGGATTACATCGAGCGGGAACAGTTCGAGTCTCAGTACTACGCTCTGGTCGCCCAGGCTCGCCAGCTCTCTGCGTCCCGTCATAAGGAGACTGCACAAGGCTGTAACAGCAATGAATCAGGTGGGAATTTTGTGCGCTTACCTAAAATCGACCTTCCCTACTTTGACGGCAGCTATCATAACTGGTTAGAATTTAAAAATACTTACATATCTCTTGTACACAATAACACAAGCATTAGTGATATTAATAAATTCCACTATTTGCGTGCTGCACTCAAAGGCACAGCATCATCAATTCTTAAAAACATAGATTTCAGTAAGGAAAACTACACAATTGCTTGGGAGTTGCTGTGTGAAAGATTTGACAACAACCGCTTATTGATCAATGACCACATACAGGCACTGTACCATGCAGAATCAATCCACAAAGAGTCCAGTATTAGTTTGCGATCTCTAATTGATCTTACCAAGAAAAATATAAGAGCATTAAGTTCATTAAAAGCTACTAATAATTGGGACTTATTTGTAATCTATATGATGTCCACCAAACTGGACATAACTACCTGTAAATTGTGGGAAGAACATCAAAACACATTATCAAGTTTGCCATCATTGTCTGAGTTTTGTTCATTTCTCAATGGAAGGGCAACGGTTCTTGAAACAATAGAAAATAAATATGCCAAAGCCAAGTCAGAATCGAATAAACTAAAAAGCTTTATTGTTGCTTCAAATAATAGTACTTCATATCATCAGAAACAGATACACAAATGTCCTTTATGCAAGTATGATCATTTTTTATTTAGCTGTGAAACATTCAGAAATCTAACCATTGAGTCTCGCATTGAAAAGGCTAAAGAACATAAAGTGTGCTTAAATTGCTTAAGGCCGGGGCATATGAGCAAGCAATGTAGCTTATCACATTGCAAATATTGCAAATTCAAACATAACACATTATTGCATTTAGATAAACAAACTGCACCGGCTGCAACTGACCCCATGCTTACAACTTCAAACAATGTTGCTTTGTCTACCGATACTGTGCATGTTTCTGCTCCCCAAATTTTGCTTTCCACAGCTATGGTGAGGGTGGCAGATAGCAAGGGCGGCAGGCACAACGCACGGTTGCTGCTTGACAATGGCAGCACTGCTAACTTTGTCTCGGACAGCCTGTGTTCCAGGCTGGGTTTGTCACGACGTGAGTCTGACTCCATGGTGACAGGTATTAACAATCAGATCTCTAATAGTACACATTCTTGCAATCTCATACTCGAATCCTGTTATAGTGACTATAGAGCTGACTTATGTTGCATTATTTTACCAGAAATCACTAAAACCTTACCGTCTTCATTTATCAATATTAACCAAATACCTCTTCCCTCGGGTATTCAACTTGCCGATCCAACATTTTATATGCCAGCAGCCATTGACATATTAGTAGGCGCTGAAATCTTTTGGAATGTCTTAGGTTCCTCCTCAATTGACTTGGGTAAGCATCAACCCAAGCTTTATGAGACTAAGTTGGGTTGGATAGTGGCTGGCTATGTCGCCAGGCCTGTTTCTAAAAGCACATTTAAATGCAATTTTTCTCATACCGAATTAAACCAGGATCTTTTAAAGTTCTGGGAAATTGACAGTGTGTCTACAAGGCACTCCCTATCAGTGGAGGAGCACTTGTGTGAGCAAAGCTTCAATTCTAATACCTATCGTCATCATGATGGTCAGTTTGTAGTAACAATTCCTCTTAAAGAGGATCCTAAGGTTCTGGGAAATTCATATGAAATGGCTAAAAGTAGATTTCTTTCTTTAGAACGTCGCTTCCAACGTGATGCTACCTTTAAAAACATGTACATGGAATTCATGAACGAATATGTAAGTTTAGGACATATGACTGAAAACAATGAGAATTCAGCATCAAATAACATATGTGTCAATTATTATTTGCCACATCATGGTGTCTTACGTGAATCAAGCACAACAACCAAGCTTCGTACTGTCTTTGATGCTTCAGCAGTCACAACCACTGGTATCTCACTAAATGATATACAAATGGTTGGTCCTGTAGTACAAAACGATTTGCATTCCATTCTTCTTCGATTTAGACAGCACAAATTCGTAATTTCAGGCGACATAGAAAAAATGTATAGAGCTATTAGTATAGTGCCCTCACAACAATCTCTTCAACAAATAATTTTTCGTTATGACAGATCACAGACTTTAAAGACTTATACACTTAATACAGTCACATATGGTACCGCGTCAGCACCTTACTTAGCTACAAAATGTCTGGTGAGTTTAGCATCTGATATTCCAGATGATGCATATGCAAGCAAAGTAAAACAATCTATCGAACGCGATTTTTATGTCGACGATTTATTGAGTGGGGGTAGCACTATTACTGAAACTGTTGAGGTATGCAAAAGAGTTATTCATGTCTTAGCCTCTGCTAAATTCAACTTACGTAAATGGAAATCCAACAGCACTAAAATACTTAAAGAAATCTCAAATATGAATAGTTCAACTCATTCCCCCTCTGAATCCATTGTAGATTTATCAAACAATAGCAACATGAGTTGCAAAACTTTAGGCTTAAACTGGCTTACTCATCAAGACATATTGTCATATTCAATTGGTATAACAAAACAAAAAAAAATAACTAAAAGACATATTCTATCCATCATCAGTCAAATATTTGATCCATTAGGGTTAGTAGGTCCATGCATTGTTCAATCCAAATTAGTCATGCAGAAGCTATGGGTTGATAGCAATAAATGTGGTTGGGATGATGAAGTTTCAAATGAGATTAAGAATCTTTGGTTATCCTTTGTAGACACTTTACCTCACCTTAACCAATTAAGAATCCCGCGTTGGGTTCTCAATGATAACTCGATATGTACAGAATTACACATTTTCACTGATGCTTCAGAGTCTGCTTATGGTACATGCATATATGTCAGGTCGATGACTAAAGATCACATAGTCAATACAAAACTACTTGTTTCAAAAAATAAGGTAGCACCTGTCAAGCCGATGACAATTCCTCGGCTTGAACTTTGTGCAGCCTTGCTTGGTGCAAGACTATACAGAAAAGTCACTCAATCACTCACAGTACCTATAACCCGTTGCAGATTTTGGAGTGACTCCACTATAGTGTTGGGCTGGCTATCTATGCCCTCTAACAATCTTAAACCATTTGTTCGTAACAGAGTACATGAGATTCAAGAAAGTACTATTGGTCATTTGTGGAGTTATGTACCATCTAAAAATAACCCAGCTGATTTAGTTTCTCGTGGTTTGCCTTTTTTTTTTTTTTTTGGTTTCGCGGGGAAAAGCGATTTATCACTATCGCCCCACCGGGGGGGTGGCGGGACGGTTATGTTGGGCTCACCGGCCTTACGACCCAGCGTTAAGCCGTCCGGGAGAGATGTTGACATCCGGACGACCGCTGGGCCGAGTCCCTAACAAATTCCCTACACCGGCAATACCAACTAAAAACCCCGCGGTGACCCTCTTTGGCGCATAAGAGACGGTCCCGGGCTCACGGGGCGAGAAGCGCCCCATTCTCGACCGAAACCGCCCCTGCGCGGTGCCGCCTTGCGGCCCGTCTCCAAGTGGGGGGGGCTCAGAAGCCCCCGCGCACCGAAGGACGCCCTCGGCGTCCACGGCAGCTACGAGGCCAACCACCCGCGCTGCCGTCATCCCGGGGTCGCCCGGTGTGCCGACGAAGTATATACAAAATAAACTATGTACAAACAAAATTTCGACACACCGGAAAGGGCGCTACGACAGCCCCCCGCTGCGCGCCCGCGACCCCCGATGCCCCTATTAGTCGCCTCTTACGACAGGCAGGGGATACCGTGGTGGGATTCTCCAAACGCCCCCAGACCACAGGGCGGGAGACGCCGGTCAGTCGTCAACCCGGCGCCTCCTCCGTCTCGACTGGCGGCGGGAGGGATCGGCCTGTTCCCGATCCCTCTCGGCACTCTCCTTCTGTGAGATGACGGCCTCACAGAAGAGGGCCACCGCACGCCAGGACCTCCGGCTGTCAACCATGGCTGACACCAAAGCCGGCAGCGAGAGATCTACTCCGACGACTGCTGCGAGAGCGCTGCGCTCTTCGTCCCAGGCTGGGCACTCCTCAATAGTGTGTTGGGCCGTGTCACGCGGACAGTTGTCACAGTGGTGACACACGGCCGACCCTTCTGCGCCGGCTATGCGACACAGGTACTCGCCAAAACAACCATGGCCCGTGAGCACCTGTGTCAGCCGGAACGTCGCCGCGCCGTGGCGCCTGTCCAGCCACTGACGGAAGACAGGACGCACTGCCGCTACGACCCGCTGACCCGAAGTCGGGTTCTCCAGCCTGAGACTCCACTCCTCCACGGCGGCTCTGCGGAGGGAGCCACGGATGGCCTCCACTTCTCTCAGGGCCGGTCTCTCCCCGCGCCTGAACGCCTCCTCCCGCCAATGAAATGCAGCGGAGAGGGCCTTAGCGTCCAGGTCCCACGGTATGAAACCGGCCAAAACGCAAGCCGCCTCGTACGAGACCGTGCGGTAGCCCCTGATCGCACGCTGCGCCACTGAACGCTGTGGCTTACGCAGCAGAGCGACGCACCGGTCGCTCAGGGACTCGGCCCAGACGGGACTGCCGTACAGGGCCATGGACCGCACGACTCCGGCGTACAGCCTTCGGCAAGGGATGCCAGGACCTTCCAGATTGGGCAGCAGGGTTCCTAAAGCACCTGCTACCCGCGACAACTTTTCTCCTAACTTCTCAAAGTGGGCGCGGAATTCCCACCGGCTATCGAGAACTAAACCCAAATATTTCATCGTTTTGCCGATGGGAATCCGCACCCCATTCACCACGATGTGGGCTCCGGCCGGTGGCCCCTTCCGAGGCCCGTGGAAACAAAGGGCCTCGGTCTTCTCAAGGGCCACCTTCAGACCAAGTCGCTGAATGCGACCAACGACGTGGCCGGTACCCACAGCCGCCTTGATTGCGGCATCCTGGAAGGTCCTAGCCGACGCAGTAACTAGCGTATCGTCGGCGTAACATGTGACGCCGACGCCCCAGAGGTTGGCACCACGGAGCACCCAATCATATCCGATGTTCCACAGGAGTGGGCCCAAGACTGAGCCCTGTGGAACACCGCACACCATCGCTCTCCGGTGCCACCCATTGACGCCCGGATACACCACGTACCTCTCGGATAGGTACGCGTGCACCAGACGCCGAAGATAAGGTGGCACCGCGTGGTACCGCAATGCCTCGTGAATACAGGCCCAGGGCAGCGAATTAAAGGCATTAGCAATGTCTAACGACACTGCTATAACAACTTTGCCCCGGGCCACTGCTTCTTCCGCCTGTTCCTTCACCCGCAGAATCGCGTGGACGGTGGATCGGCCTCTTCGAAATCCGAACTGACAGTCGGCCAGGTCCGGACCGACCCTCTCGAGATGCTCGACGAGGCGAGCATGGATAATTCGCTCGAAGAGTTTGGCGACCTCGTCGAGCAGCACGATGGGCCGGTAGGCCGACGGCGACTCTGCGGGCCTTCCATCCTTCTTCAGCAGGACGAGCTTCCCGGTTTTCCAGCGCATCGGGAAGACGCCCTGCTCCAAACAGGCGGAGAAAAGGTTGCGGAGCCTCGGCCCCAAGTGCTCGATAGCTAACACCCAGATCTTGGCGGGGATGCCATCGAGACCCGGGGCGGTGTTCTTGCCCCGCAACCGCGACACTACCGCCCGCAACTCAGCGGGCGAAACCTCTGGGATATCCCTTGCCGAACTCGACGATGGCGCCGACTCGCGGGGCGCCATCGGTGGAGGAGTGGACTCCACGGTGGCCGGAAACAAGGCCGCGACGACTTCGGCCAGAAGTTCTGGCCGGAGACTCTGCGACAGCGGGGGCGCCGCTGGGCGAAGCTTGTTCATCACCAAGCGATAGGGGCGCCCCCACGGGTCACTGTCGAGAGTCGAAATGAACTCCTTCCTCGCCGCGACCTTGGCTCTCTTAATGGCCACCTGCAGCGCTCTCTTCGCCTCCTTATAGAGGCCGTAGAGATGCCGCTCCTGGTTAGCGTGCTCCTCGCCCCGGAGACGCCGGCGACGGTGCCTGGCGAACTGGCGGCGCGCCGAAACACAGGCAATGCGCAACGACGCCAGCTCCTGCGACCACCAGTACACCTGGCGTCGGGGCGGGAGACGTCGGACTCGGGGCATGGCGGCGTCACAAATGTCCGTCACCGATACCCCGAACCATTCCGCCTCCAACTCGACCTGCACCGGCCCATCCGGTGCAGGGAGCCACGACATAACCAGAGCGGCAAGCTCTAGGGCCTCAATATCGAGGCGCTTTATTGCCCACCGCGGGCCGTCCTGATGCGGGGCGCTCGGTCTACCACCGGGCTGAGAAACGGCGGACGCAGAGACGTCGAACCTAATGTAACGATGGTCCGACAACGTCTCCACGCCCACTAACACTTTCCAGCCCCGGACACGGCGTGCGACGGCCGGACTCGCAAAAGAAAGATCTACTATTGAGCCGCCGTTGTGCCGCACACACGTGTCCACCGACCCCCTATTCAAGACGGCCAGACCAGCCGAGATCGCCCAATCCTCCAGGACCTCACCACGGACATCGGTCGCCGACGAGCCCCACGCCAGGGATTTGGCGTTAAAGTCGCCGGCGACAACTGCCGGGTGAGGTTGGCCTTGCGCCACCAGGGCCCCCAACTGAATGAGAAAAGTTTCGAACTCAGCGAGGGGTCTGTTGGGAGAGAAATAAACTCCGACTACCCAAATATCTCCCAACAGAGCCGCGACGCATCCCCGACCCTTCGCTACTTTTTCGAAGGGCGGGGAGCCAGCGGCACCCTGGGTGATGATGGCCACCGAGCTGTCGACGTCCCCCGCCCAGTTATCACGCGGGGGGATGAAATATGGCTCGGCGACCACGGCCACTTGCACCGACCACTGCGCCATGCTCTGGGTTAAAAGATCCTGAGCACGGGCACAATGGTTGATGTTCGCCTGGAGGAACTTAAACGCCATTATTGGGCGATCTCCATCTCTACAACCTCGGTCTGCGGTGGGCTCTCCGGCTGCGGCTGGGCCGTAGCCACAGCGGCAGCCGGATTCAATCTTCGGAACGAACGACGGGTCTTACGGGAGGAGGCGGGACACGACTTCCCCCCGATTTGATGCCCAGCGGGCTTTCCGGCCGCGCTGCACAAAGAACAATTCAGCGCGGCCTCACATTGCCGGGCTTTATGGCCCGGCTGACCGCAGCGGTAACATAGGGCGCTACGGTCAACATCTCCCTGGCAACACTCCCTGACGTGCCCAGATTCAAGGCACCGGAAGCAACGTAACTGACGCGGCTCAAGCACGGTCACTCGAGCCGCAACCCAACCTATTAAAAGCCGCCCGGCGCCTTTAACTTTCTGGGCCGCCTTGACGGGAAGTCTTGCCCACACCGTGCCCAGACCCGAACGGTCGGGTCGGATTTCTCCGACCTTTACTGAGTTCAACACACACTCACCGGCCTTGGAGAGGGCCATTGCGACGGCTTCCGGGGTGGCTGTGTAGTCCAGCCCCGAAAGTCGTATCTCCGCAGTCTTTGTGGGCCGGGATACTCTAATGTACTCCGACCCAGAGAAACACTCCCTGAGCCTCGCGGCCAGGGAGTCGGCCCTCTCTTCACTATTGGCCCCGGGCACCTCATACATAGGGGCGCCCGTGGCCGCAAACTTAGGCCTCAGCCTCTGAATGTTGAGGCCGGTGAGGTCCACCTTACCCTGGGCCTCCGTCAAAACTTGGGCGTATGTCAAGCCCTCCGCCACTGCCGCCGGAGTCAACGATATAATAACCGCAGCGGAACGTGGCGCCCGAAGCCTTGGCTCTGCCTTGCGCGGCTGTTGTTGCTGGCTTGCAGCCGGAACCGCGCTAGGCGAGGCCTTCTTTTTCGCTTTCTTCCCCGCCACGATATTCCACGGCTCGTTCATTGACGTAGGAGCCGGCGGCATGGGGCGAGGCTCCGGAGGCGTTGACTGAGGAGCTCCCTTCTTCTTTCCCTTTCCTTGTCCTGACATCGAAGACGATGACGAAGTTGCGGTCGCGGAAGAGGGAGTCTTGTCCGCCTTAGAGGCGGTCCCTTTCTTCTTACCCTTTTGCTGTGTTGGGTTTGAAGGGCCAGCCACAGCTATGGGCGCACTTGATGGCCCGGCAATGGCGGGCGACGAAATGCCAGACAAATTTATCCCAGGGCCAGCAGCATCGAGGGTAGGAGTGGGTTGGGCCGTCTTCTTGCCCTTCCCTTTTCCCTTTCCTTTGCTTGCTGCAGGAGGAGGAGGGAGCATTGGGAATTCCTCTCGGGTGGCCAAACTTTCATGGGCCAACGGTGGCCTTAAAACTGGTGGAGGTGGCAGGTGCAAGATGGCCCCTTCCACCCTTGCCATCACTCGGGCCTCAAACCTCTGTAGTGACTCTACAGTCGCACCACTCTTGACACTTGCCTCCAACTGGTCAAGGCGACGGCGAAGGGAGGTATTCTCCTCCGCCTGTTTGGCCAGCTCTTTCTCTAGGCGGCCGCTCAATTCTTGCCATTTTTTGGCCTCCGCCTCTAATTTCAACACAGTCTGAAACTCCGGCTGGTTGATAAATTTGTTGATGGTGTCGTGTACTGTGTTCAGTGTCTTTTGAAAGACACCTTTCAAATTGCCCGACTTACACGACACCATCTTGAGAAGCCGGCTCGCCTCTCTTATGTCGTCGGGCAGTATGATCCTTGCCTCGACGCCCTCCATAGGAGAAGATTTTGGAGGGTTGGTTGACCTCAGGAATGAGTTCACCCTTTCCTCCATTTCTTGCTCCACTGCTTGACGAGCAGCCTCTCGGCGTTGGGCCTCCAGCTCCCGCTGCGCCTTCCTCATGCCGACATATTTACCGATTGACGGCGGAGCGTTTCTTCCCGACGACGAACGACCTGCCACGTCAAACCCGCTTTCCGAGTCACTTTCGGAGTGCCTGGAGCGCGAACGGATAGAGTCCGTCTCGCTCCCCTCCCAAAAGCGCCCTCTTTTCGCCCTCGAAGAGGCACGACTACTCCTGGCCTCAATTATGCGAGCCGGAGTTACAAACACTCCTTCCGGAGCCACAATCTCCGTGGGCGTCTCACCCACGACCTCCATCACACAACTTCCGTCTTCGGGCTTGCGCCCTCCGACCTCCGCCTCTCCGGACCCAGAATCGGGCACCGGAGTAGGCAACCTCGTCAAAATGATTTTTGGGTTCATAAATTTATCCATTAAAGTCCCACGAGTATGGGGGAAATAAACCGTCCACCCAGCCAGAGCCCCCTGTAGCTGGGTAAGCCTTTACGTACACAGACGAGGCACAGGCATGTACCCCTCCGGCGTGGTTCGCACTAGCGACCGAACTACCCATCGGCCATGCATCCCCTCACGGTGCGCCGCCGCTTGGGATTCGGGGTAACTTTTTATAGAGGTTTTCTCCCTCGCAGTCCAGGCGGTGAAGCCAAGACCCTCGGTCCGATCGGAGCGCGAGACATGACCACAGACCTCCATATGACCGGATTACGATATACGACGGTGACAGCAAGAGAGAACTTCCCCCCTACTGCCCGCTCGGCGGCGGGGTGAGCGCACACCGAGCCCGCCGACACCCCCAGGACAAAACCCGAGGGGAACCAAAGGTGCCAACTCCGAAAAATTGACGGCAGCCGCCACAACAGGCGACGACTGCCAACCACCTTCTGTCAGGACATTAGCCGTCGGTCAACATGACCGCCGTTGCCCGGGGTGCACCACGAGGAGGTTTCCTGACTCCGCACCCCTTCTCGTGGTTTGCCTGCCAACCTCATTGGGGATTGTACACTGTGGTGGTCAGGTCCATTATTCCTAGCAAATGATGAGTCGACTTGGCCTAGCATGCCAAGTAAATGTAAGAGTAGCAGTCTGCCAGAAATAATATCTCATTTTTCCAACACTACAGCAGTAACATCAAAATGGAATTCATTGTTATTAAGATACTCTAATTTAATTAAGTTGCAGAGAGTTGTGGTGTATATTCAAAGATTCATTCATAATTGCCGCAGTAAGATAGACAAATTGTCTGGTGCCATAATAGTAACAGAGTTGAACCAATCCTTAATTTTTATTTTACATAATGCACAAATTGAAATGTTTCCTGAGGAACATCATATTCTTCAGTCAAAAAAGACACTACCGTCAAAAAATCGTCTTGTTTCACTATCCCCATTTTTAGACCCTGTGGGATTAATCAGGGTGGGGGGGAGGCTTGATAACTCACCATATAGTTATGACACAAAGCATCCTATACTATTATGCAGCAAGCATCACATCACAAAACTTATATTCTATTTAAAGCATAAAGAATTATGTCATGCAGGGCCCCAATTATTATTAGCACATATACGGCAAGCATATTGGCCTCTTGGTAGAAGAAACTTGTCAAAATTGGTTGTAAAAAATTGTATAAAATGTTTTAAATTTAAGGCACAACAAGTACAGCCAATCATGGGTCAATTGCCTGCATCTAGAACAGAACTAGAATTCCCATTTCTTAATTGTGGTGTAGATTATGCTGGTCCTGTGATGATAGCTGATCGTAAAGGCCGAGGCTGTAAGCTCATAAAATCCTACTTATGTATATTTGTTTGCTTTGCAGTAAAGGCTGTGCACCTTGAGCTTGTAACAGACCTCTCTAAAGAAGGATATTTAGCTGCACTTGAAAGGTTTATCGCACGCCGTGGTAAACCTCATAGTATTACTTCTGACAACGGCACCAATTTTGTTGGTTGTCGTAATGATCTAAATAAGATCATTGCAGAGTCTAATAATTTGTCTTCTGACCTTGCTTTAAAGGGAATAACATTTAAATTTTCACCTGTTTACAGCCCTAATTTCAATGGTGTAGCAGAAGCTGCTGTTCGATCAACAAAACATCATCTTCGTCGCATATTACAGCTGACGCACCTCACTTACGAGGAACTTAATACTTGCCTAATTAACATAGAAGCCATTCTAAATTCACGTCCTCTTACTCCTCTGTCCAATGATCCTCAAGACCTCGCACCCTTAACGCCTGCTCACTTCCTCCTAGGACGGCCACTGACATGTATACCTCAGCGACCAACCCCAGCGTGCAACATCAACAGACTAGACCGTTATATAAGAACTGAATGTATTAAAGCACACTTTTGGAATCGTTTTAGCACCGAGTACATCAGCCTACTTCAGCAGAAGACCAAATGGCATTCTTCAATGGGAGAGCTGAAACCTGGAATGCTTGTTCTGGTCAAGGAGAAAACTCCACCATTACTATGGATGATGGCCCGCGTAATTAAAATTTATTCTGGAGCAGACGGGGTGGCGCGAATAGCAGACCTCAAGACGAAAGGAGGCACCATTCGTCGGTCATACAACAGCATCTGCCCGCTGCCTCTTTGTTGAAGATCTTCAACCCGGGGAGCCTGTCTATGCCCTGCGCGTGCGACAACCCTGGCGCACGCGACAACCCTAGCGCGGCCATTTTTCCTGCGCTTCCGGCGCCATCTTGAGACACGACTCGACCGGGGCCCCAGAGAGCGACGACGCGCCTTCTCTCGAATTTTGTGATTCTTAAATAAATATTTGTAACACCTGCGAGAAACCTACAATATATACAGTCCACAATTCCACGTAGTTTAATTACATCAACAGTGTCATATCCTTTTCACGGAAGATTACATCTATCACCTACGACTATAATCTTGATGGTAATTCTCTAAACAGGGTAACCGAGGTGAGAGACCTGGGAATACACCTTGACAGTAAGCTCTCATTTAATTATCATGTGAAATATGTAACTGCCAAAGCCTACCGTATGCTTGGTTTTATTCTGAGAATCTGTAAAGATTTCAGATGTGATTCCACTCTCATTCTTTTATATAATTCATTTGTACGATCTGTTTTGGAGTATAGGTCTGTAATCTGGAACCCCAAATATAAGGCATACATAGACGCTTTGGAAAAAATTCAACGAAAATTTGTTAAGCATCTTAATTATAAAAGCCACACATCAAATGTTACTTCTCCTGTTATTAGACCGTTAGTTGATCGCCGAACGCTGAGAGACCAATTATTCTTGTTTAAATTAATAAGAAATAATATTGACTCTTCATATCTTTTGAGTTGCCTAAAGTTCAGATGTCCAAATTTACGTACGCGTAATTCTAGTAAGTTCTTGTTTAATTTGCCCCATGTAAGAACTAACTATACTCAAAACACATTCATCTTTAGAGTCTGTAATGAGTATAACAAAAAGTTTTCTCATATTGATTTATTTACAGGCTCCCACTTGAAGTTTAAAAAAAATATATTAGACTGTTTTCATCTTTAATTAACAATTAGTTGCTAATCATAATTTAATTTTTTGTTTATCCTCTATACTAATTTTGCACTTTCTGTGACATTGCGGTTTTTCTAACATATATTTGTGGAAACTTTACTGGTCAATGTATTAGTTTTAATTTATTATTGTTATATGTATAATTATACTGTTTGTTTTCCTAATAAAATAAAAATAAATAAAAAGATTCCTGAAGTTTAACGCCTACAATGGAATTTCGTGATACAAATTCACGAATAAGCAAGATGGAGCAGATCGGCTATCCCGACGTCCCGACATATATATAAGTATATACACAATCATAAATATATATACACACAAATAAAAAGATTAAAACCAATAAAAACAGCTACTAACACTTACATATACATACATATACACATATATATACGTAACTATTAAAATATATATATGTATACATACCCAAACGATATATACTAAAGATACATCAATAATACACATATACACATATATATATATATATATATATATATATATATATATATATATATATATATATGTATATATATGTCGGGACAGGAGGCCGATCCATTTCCGACATGGTCCTACGGCGTGGGTACAGCGGGCGAGGAGAATAAGACGTCACTCGCACAATGAATCACTTTTTATTCCGTACAAAGATTAACAGATCAGCTTAACATAAACTATTTGGAAGGTAACTTGGTGACTATGTGTTCCGTGAGGCACCGAACGTTGCATGAAAAACCCAATCTGACTCGCGCCCATTTACTTCGCTTTCGTCCGCGCGCCTTCACTAGCGCCGCTGTCGGATCGCTCGTGAAACTATTTCTGACCGCTGATTGGCTAGCCAAATATCACACCACCTGGCTAACGACCAATCAGCGAGCAGCGTTCGTTACCAACGTTACATCAGAAACGGCGCCACTTCCGTCTCTAGTTCACCAAAACAAAACTAGGTGGCGCTTAACTAAAATAAAACTAAGCGCCGTCACGGCCAGACTGACGTTCGCACGTCCTCGGGCGATCCTCTTGATTATCTGTAACAAAAAACATACTTAGTACTTTTCTGTTTTCTTACCGCTCGTTCATTCTGACATAATTATGACACATCTTTTAAAAGGATAATGTTGGTAAATCGACCACCTTTTCAAACCACTGATGACGTTCTCAATCCCGTTAAAACCCAAGCACTTAAAACTACGACGCAACCAGAGCAGTGCAGACCGGACAACAGCGCCCCTTCAATCTACGACTACCGCAGCAGTTCGTACGACCCGGACAACTGCACCCCTTCGACTCACTCCCTGGCCTACGTCAACTAATAGCCCGGATAACAGCGCCCCTTCGATCTACCACCCAGAGTACGACCCGGACAACTGCATCCCTTCGACTATCTCCCTACGCACCAAACCACCTTGCCCCTTATCCAGGATTGAGCACACCATACAGCCCAAACAACTTTTTTGAACAATAAGGGTTACTTTACGTTAGGTACCTGATTTATGACTCGCTTATTGTTACTAAGTACAAGATAATGTGTAAAGTCATGTTAGAATATTTGTTTCCTTACCAGGTTGAGGCTAGGACAAGTTCGAAGAGGCGGTTAAAGTTTCGCTGCAAACTGACAAGGTGTCACTTGAGGCTGATATGGTATCGCTGTCAACATCATCGTTATTGGTGATCGCCGTCACGGACTCATCATAATCTTCACAATTTGTCAAAATTTCCGAAATTTCAGCTAAACCTGCATAGCCTCTCGGTACCACGCGCAAGTTTTCGTGAGCGTATTTGTACAGACGGTTAGAGCCGACAATGATTTTTAACTCATAGCGTTCATTTTCCAAAACGCGAGTAATAATAAAAGGGCCTCTAAATTTCCTATCTAATTTGGTTTGGTTACGCTCACTACATTTAATGAAAACGAAATCACCTATCTGAAATCTGCTTACTTTTGCTTTTCGCTTGTTAAAACGTACGGCATCCGAGTCAGCAGCTATCTGAATATTTTTAGACGTAACACTTCGAATGGCTTCCAGATCTAATTCTTTGTCGGAATCTACTCGCGTAGAAATTCTCGCTTCGCCAAGAGACAAAGCTGTAATACCGAACATTAGTTCTGTTGGGGAGTAACCAGTTATACGAGATCGCGTGCTGTTTAAAGCGAGTTGCACGTTTCCTAATTCATCTCGCCAAGCTTTGTGAGGGTCATTTTCAACTATAGTAAGTAGGCTTTTGAGGGTACGCATGACCCGTTCAACCTGCCCGTTAGCCCTACTCGAACCAGTTGCGATAAAATGCAGTTCTATTCCATTGTCGTTACAAAACTGCTTAAAGTCATGGCTAGCATAACTTCTACCCTGATCTACTATGACACGTTTAGGGGCACCAAAAAGGGTGACAGCCTTTCTCAAAGCATTTACTGCACAACGAGCATCAAGGGAGGTCGTATATTCAAGAAGCACGTATTTTGTGAACCCATCAATAATTACTGATGCATATTCTTTTCTGTCACTTTTGCCGGTCAGTTTCCCAGTTAAATCAATATGGACAGTGTGCCAAGGTATACTTGGCTTAGGGATTGGGTGAAGTTCAATTTGTTGAGCCCCTGAGGGCCCTTTAGAGGCTTTACACACAATGCATGAGTCTACAAATTGACGAACGTTCTTGGCCATCTGAGGAAACCAATATTGATCGTATAACTTGTTCAAAGTTTTCTCGCGGCCAAGATGCTGAATTTCAGTGTGGACATGATTGATAAGAGTCCAAATGAGTGACCGGGGTACTACAGGTAGCCAGGAAGTACGCTTATTTCTTTCAATTTTTCTATACAGAACATTATCTCTTACATCATATGTACGAGCTACGGATTCAGGAAGCTCATTTTCAGTGTGTATTTGGATAATGTCCTGTATTTCATGATCCCTTTGTTGTTCGACTGAAAGCCAACCTTTATGTAACTCAACAAAGTTCACATTTTTCTTAACGGTTGGAAGTTGTTCGTCATTTTCCGGGGGATGATTTCGTGAAAGAAAGTCTGCATGTTCCATATTACGACCTTCGCGATAGATAATATCAAAGGAGTATGCTTGCAAATCGGCCCACCAACGATGTACTCGTGGGGTTAAATCAGTCTTCGATTTTGAAGCTTTTAAGGAGTTACAATCTGTGAAAACAGTAAAATGTTGTCCATAAAGATAGTGTCGAAAATGTTCAACCGCTCGCACGACCGCCAGTGTCTCCAATTCATAAGAATGATATCTTGACTCCACCTCGGTCGTGCGGCGACTGAAATATTCCACAACATGGGGTACGCTGTCATTTTTCTGGATTAGTATGGCACCGTAACCATCAGCACTTGCATCCGTATGCAGCTCTACCGGTAAATCGGGGTTAAAAATGGTGAGAACCGGTTCTGAGGTCAGTATTTTGATAATGTTTTTGTGAACATCATCATGTCGATCGTCCCACTTTATAGGGCCATTCAATTTAGTCAATGGATACAAAGGACCTGCCACCTTGGAGAAATTCGGTATGAAACGCCGAAAATATGAAGCTAGGCCTAAAAACTGGCGAACTTGAGAAGCAGTTTTAGGCTTTGGAGCTTCAATTAAAGCTTGTATCTTCCTAGTGTTTGGCCTCACTTCAACAGCTTGGATAGAATAACCCAGGTAATTCACATCCTTTTTCATGAATTTACATTTGTGAATATTAAGAGAGAACCCGGCTTCGCACAGTGATTTTAAAACCAAGTCCAGACAATGTAACCCTTCAGATATTTCTGAGGAATAGCAGAGGACATCGTCCATATAGGCCGTAGCAAAGTCCTTATCGGGTTTTAGAGCACTGTTAATACATCTTTGGTACACAGACGGTGCGTTTCGCAAACCAAATGGCATGGCGAGATATTCATACTGCCCGTCTGGTGTCACAAAAGCCGTACGCTCAACAGAATCGGGTTGGACCAAAATTTTATGAAAGCCAGGTGCCATGTCAAGGGTTGAGAAGAAATGAGCACCATTTAGGCGATCGATCTGTTCGTCAATACGTGGAAGCGGATAGTGCTCAGGTTCAGTGTTAGCATTAAGCTCCCTATAATCAACACACATTCTGTCTGTCCCATCACGCTTTTTGATTAGTAAAATTGGGCTAGCGAATGGGGACCTACTCTCTCGGATAACGCCAGCATCTAAAAGAGATTGTACTTTTTCTCGTACAATCTCTTTTTCAGAAGCCGAAAGCCTATATGGGTGCCTGTGTACTTTTTTATTGGGGTCTATCAAATTAATGTTAATTTCCCCTGTATTCACACGACGAACAGGAATTCCATCAATAAAAGAATCTTTGTACTTAGAAAGGATTCTTAGCAGTTCGCTTTTATATTCACCTTCAAGATCAGTATCAACGTTACGGAACTCAAGATTATCGCATAAATTACAATCGTTCGTAATTTCGAAATGAATTTTTTTATCGCTAATTTGAACGCTTACCCCTTGTTGGAGAATATCCCTTCCTAGAATAACAGGTTCAGAAATACTATCAGATGGGACAATGTGAAACAAAACTGTAAGTTTAATGCCCTCGACCCTTATATCGCCAAGAATTTGAGATTCGCAAAAAATGTTTCCTCGACCTACTCCTGAGAGGAATATCCTTTCATATCGCGCTTTACCGGGAAACTTAGCTGTCAAATCTGATTTAATCAAAGAGCATGCAGAACCACTATCGAATACTAATTGAACGAGCTCACCCGATGATGTTGCCAGCGTACTCCTTGCAGTTTGATGGTTGCAGACGTGGACCTCTCTGACCACCCTCTCCGGACAGGCTGTAGCGATGTGGCCTGGCTTGCCACACACGAAGCAGGATCTCTTGTCAGCGCCTTCTTTGGATGTTGATGGATCATTCCTGTCAACGCGAGGCTTCTTGCAATCCACTTGTTTGTGTCCCGTAGCGCCGCAGTTGTGGCAATTACCCTTAAATCGCGTGTCATTCGTTTTGAATCGCTTTGGTTCATGATCATGCTCGATACCATCGTGTCTTCTTTTGTTCGAAATTCCGTTCAGTTTCCGAAACAATTGCGCTCTTGTGGTTATGTCTAGTCCATTCAGTTCTCTCTTTATCAAATTATCCTTGAAGCAGAGGATAGACATGATGAAACCAGTTATAATGTCTTCTGGCATGGTCACACGGGGGATACGTTCCACTATATTCCACAATCGTGTTGCTGCCTGGCACGCAGTTTCCTTATGAGTGACTTGGAATCTCAATATGTCATCAAAATAATCCTGTGGCAGCATGGGCCGCGCAAATTTGGTCATTAGTAGTTCTTTCACACGCGACCAACTCATTTCTACTAGACTAAGTGAAGTCAATGCGCTGGCCGCACGCCCTTTTAATGACTGCGTCAAAGAAAGAAGTAACTCAATGCTTTCTAACTTTCTACTTGTAACAATTATCTCGGTAAGCTTGCACCAACCTTCAATATCAGCATCTTCGTCGTCAGGATCAAACTTGATGAACTTAGTGGAGTTATGGTTCATCGTCGCCGGGACTTGTGTAGTAGCCAGTAATCGTGAAAGCAGCGCCTCAATACCAGAAAGAACGTTTGATGCAGCCGCTTCATGTCGCTGGTCCTCTCGCGTCTCCTCAGGTTGTAGCCCTTCGTTTCCCAATTCTGATGTCGGGACAGGAGGCCGATCCATTGCCGACATGGTCCTACGGCGTGGGTACAGCGGGCGAGGAGAATAAGACGTCACTCGCACAATGAATCACTTTTTATTCCGTACAAAGATTAACAGATCAGCTTAACATAAACTATTTGGAAGGTAACTTGGTGACTATGTGTTCCGTGAGGCACCGAACGTTGCATGAAAAACCCAATCTGACTCGCGCCCATTTACTTCGCTTGCGTCCACGCGCCTTCACTAGCGCCGCTGTCGGATCGCTCGTGAAACTATTTCTGACCGCTGATTGGCTAGCCAAATATCACACCACCTGGCTAACGACCAATCAGCGAGCAGCGTTCGTTACCAACGTTACATCAGAAACGGCGCCACTTCCGTCTCTAGTTCACCAAAACAAAACTAGGTGGCGCTTAACTAAAATAAAACTAAGCGCCGTCATATATATATACACATACATAAACAAATACAAATACATAAATATATATACACATAAGCAAAATAGTAGAATCAATATAAAATCACTACTAACACAAATACATAAACAAATATACACACACACACATACACACAAAACACATACACACACACAAATAAAGATACACACACTCAAACAACACAGGTAAAATACACATTAGTAATACATATATACACATATATATAAATACACATATACGTATCATAAATACATATATACACCCCGATCTTAGGAAACACACACTAAAATACTAGAAATACGCAAGAGAGTAAAATCATAGCCCATAAGGAAATAAAATGCAAGATAAGCAAAAGGACGAGAGAATAAATAAATGTTAAACAGGAATAATAGTATATATGTATAGACATAAAATTGATTATATTAAGGAATGTATAAAATTATAATAAGAGTAACAATGTTCAGATAAAATGTAATAAAAATAATAATTAATTGTAAACAGGATAAATAGACTGTAAGGAGTAAATAGATTAAGAAACAATGTAACAAGAAATAACAATTGTAATAGTTAAGAATACCAATTTGTAAACAAACGAATAATAAATAAAAGGTTTCCCCATCGCTTCCCATCCTATCCCCTTCCTCCTTTCCCTCTTGGTTTCTCTTGGATCTAGACCAGCTGGAAACAGACTGGTTCCAATCCAAGAGCAACCAACCCCCAAACATAGGTAATCATTGTAAAATAGGAATATTAAGTAAAAACCTGAGACATAAACTTGTCATTGACATTATCGATGAAACCCTATGGAACCCAATAAAAAAAAAAAAAACCAGTCTCTCGCGATCCGCGGTACCGAGCGCACACGTCCGGAGGAGCTCTAACTTAAAAATTCAAAATAGTAAGGAAGAACAGTGAAAGTGGTACTATATAGTATATCTACGTGTGCGGGAGGAATTAAACTACCCGGATCCGAAGACCGAGTAGGGATAAAAGGAAAATTGGAGAAGATATAAGGGAAAAACGGAAAGGAAAAATCAAGTTTGCGAAGTAAACAAACAGAGGTGAGCCAATCACAGAGCGCTGCATGCGGCCTACACCTCAGCGGACCAATCACAGGCGAGCTGCATTGCAGCCCAAGGCTGCATTGCAACTAAAGGCTGCATTGCAGCTCAAGGCTGCATTGCAACTCAAGGCTGCATTGCAACTCAAGGCTGCATTGCAACTCAAGGCTGCATTGCAGCTCAAGGCTGCATTGCAACTCAAGGCTGCATTGCAGCTCAAGGCTGCATTGCAACTCAAGGCTGCATAAGCGGACCAATCACAGGCGAGCTGCATAAACAGCCTAAGGCTGCATAAGCGAAGATATAAATAGGTGGTAAACAGAACCGGAGACGTCACTACAAAAAATACGCGCCGGCGTGCGCACGTCCGTCGGGCCTCCCGCCCCGCGCGGCCCGGGGCCGCAGCCCCAGCCACCAATATAGTATAACTCCGGTTTTACTTAAAAAAAAAAAAAAGATAAGTAAAAAGTGTAAGGGTAGCAAGCGCCATTACAATAGGAATAAGTGGAAAGTTCGGTGAAAAGTGCAAAGTGAACCCAGGATTACAGTGCTAGTGTATGAACGAGGTATAGGTGATCTGAAGACCCCAGGGAGCGTCACCAGCATACATTGGAGTACAGAACAACCAGGTACGGGAAACCAGCAAAGCTATCACGGCACCCACAAGCTAAGAAAAAGGAAAACGACCTGAAGAGGGTAACCCTGAGGCGGATCCATCGAGCACTTCACCAACCTACAACGCAGCCGCCAAGCAGTCAGAGGCAATCAGCTACCCAGTCATCCAGCTGAAACGGCCTCAGCTACCAAGCGGTACTCCTCCAGGCCACAGGCCCTACCAACGGCAGCAGCAAGAACAACAGCAGCATACCAACGGAGGAGACAGATCAGCTCCAGCAGCGGCTCCAGCAGCAGTGCGGAACACCAACTATCCACCCAGCCCAGCCACCCGGCCGCTAGACCGCCGGGCCCACGCAGATCGACCAGCACCACCTGAAAGAAGAAAACAATAAGTTAAGTCTTAATTATAAGCAAGAAATATAGTAAGGTTAAAAAACTCTCAAAATTAACTTAAAACTCATTCTCTAGGAGAAACTAAAATTAATAGTTAAAATCAAGTTAAAAAGAGAAGATTTTAACCTCCAATAAATCAATATTGATTTACTCCATATTGTACCACTGAGTGTCACTGAGTCGAATTCTATAAAAGCCATCACTTAACATAGGATCATAAATCCACACCATGCACCCTAACTTCACAATTTCCGACATCGATCTTAAAACATCAGGTGTCAACAAGAAATCTAAGAACAATAGTGATCGTGCATCTAAAAAAATCGACTCAGTAAAGTTTTTCAGAATCTAAACTCTGTTTTAATTAAGTTATCTTGATAATAATAATAATAAAATTTAATAATAAAATTTATTTATTTTGCACAAAACATAAATACATAATTTTATAATAAACATGAAATCTAATTACACACTTTGTGCTTACAATAATATTAATTTCAGTGTTGGACAGGGGGCCCCAAACTAGGCTATGCCTGTATCTTGGGGACCAGAATGTAATTATAAAACTTAAAAATAACTTTTTATAAACATAGCGTAGCAATATAAACAAGTAAGGTAGGTATGAAATATTAACAAATTAAATCTTAAGTAAAAATAAATAATACAATAAAATATCAGTCTTATTCAGAGATCTTATGGGTTAAGTAGTCGTTCAGTATCAAGGTAGTTTAGTGTTTGAAGCCATTTGGTCACTATTGACTTAGTCTCTGGTAACGTTAGACCTTTTAGGTTACAATGCCTTAGAACTGAGTTGTAGTTGTGAGCTCTAAGGAACTCACCAAATCTGCGTCCAAATGAGGTTTTTATAGGAGGTAAAGGTAATTTAAAAATTCTTTTACTGAGCAAATTTTGGTAACATTCTAGCTTAGTGAGGCTTTTATGAGTATTGAGACAGTTCCTGAGAATAAACAGTTGACGCACAGTGAGGACTTCGGCTTCTTTGTACAAATTACTAGTGGGATATCTAAATGGTTTTTTAAAAATAATTTTCAGAATAGATCTTTGAGCTCTTTCCGCTATCAGTAGATTAGATTTAGGAGCATTCCCCCAAACTGCGATACAGTAGACAATTATAGATTGGCAAATAGCTGTGTAAATCAGTTTTAGTGTGTTATGGTTAGCAGAATTTTTAAGTTTTTTAAATATTGCTGACGTTTTTCTAATGCGTTTGGCTAAGAAATCAATGTGGGCTTTAAAATTCAAGTTTTTATCTATAACAATTCCTAAGTATTTTATACTGTTTACCTGTTCTAAGCTGACACACTTACAAATTTGGCCAGTCTGTTTGCAGTTGTGTATTTTTAGAATGGCTGATGGGAATGGTTGTGAAGCAATAGTCTTGTGGAAACATATATATTTAGTTTTTTTGCTATTAAGAGTCAAAAGGTTCTGTTGCATCCAGTAGTTTATATTTGACATACCCTTTTCGGCATCATGGAAGGTGGTATTCCAATTCTTGCCGGTGAAAATAATTGCTGTGTCATCAGCGTAACATATAATTTTTGCGTTAGGCATATGTTTTATATTGTGGATATCATTTATGTAAATTATGAACAAAGTTGGACCCAATATACTTCCTTGAGGAACGCCATATCTCACAGGGAGTATTTCACTTTTATGATCTCCTACTTTCACCAGCTGTTTGCGGTCCGCTAGGTAACTTTTGAACCAGTCTAGTGCTAGGCCTCGTACACCTATATATTCTAATTTTGTCAACAGTATTTTTGTAGATACCGTGTCAAAGGCCTTAGCAAGATCAACAAAGACACCAAGACAACAGTTACCTTTATCAAGATTAGCACTTATGAGGTCAGTGAGAAGAGTTATAGCGTCTTCGGTAGATTTACCTGCGCGAAAACCAAACTGTTGCGGGGAAATGAGGCCATTAGCTTCGATGAAATTAATTAATCGCTTGTTTACTATTTTTTCTAGGATTTTTGAAGGGATACTAAGTAGTGAAATTGGCCGGTAGTTACTAACTGTATTCTTTGCTCCGTCTTTGTGTACAGGTGTGACCGAGGCAACCTTCCAAAGTGAAGGAAATTTACCAGTGCTAATACTTTGATTGAAAATTTGAACTAAGGGCTCACATATGAAGTTTAGGCAGAGTTTTAAAGAGCGGGAATCAACACCGTCTAAACCCGGGGCGCTATCAAGTTTTAAGTTAGCAATTATGCATCTAACCTCTTCAACGTCAGTTGGGGAGAAAAAAAGAGATTTTGAGGGTCTATCAAAGATTTTTACTTTGGAAGCTAGGCTTTCTTCGGTTTCGTTGGTCTGGTCTAATATTTTAGAAGCTAGTTTCTGTCCTACCGTGGAGAAGAATTGATTAGTAATATTGAATGAATCTTTTGGGTCGCTGCATAGTGAGATTAGGTCGTGAGCGTGTTCGTTTTGTGTCTTTATGTTACAGATATTTTTGACTGTTTTCCAAAGTTGTTTTGTGTTAGTACTGTTAGTTTGAAGTTCAGACGTTTCATATTCATTTTTTAGTTTACGTATTAAATTTCTATAGAATTTTTTATATCGTGTATATGTAGTTCTCAGTATTTCGTCTTTAGGGTTTTGTTTCAGTTTAAGGTGTAAACTGTCGTGGTGGCGGGCACATCTAAGTTTAGTTCACATTATTATGTTTTGATTGAAATAAATTCAATCAAAACATAATACCGACCAGTCATTAGCAATCTTAACTTCAAATTAGTAAATAATCAACAATCATAGCACATAACACGCCACAGTGGGTGTTATAGGTACGCAGTACAGTAAAGCTAGAGACAAGGGGTCAAAGAGCGGCTGGGGGCCGGAGAGAAGAGTTGGCTTTCTCTCTCACTTTCTCGCATAAACAAAGAGCGGCAGGCGACAGAATGTTTGGATATAGAACGCCAACTAAGGCGACATCTAGGTCTCCGGAGCGAAGCCAAAATCTGACGCAAACAGTGACCATGGAAGCGAGCATATCCAATGAGGAACAGCAAAAGAAAAGCCCTGAAGTAGTAAAACAAGAACCTAAGAAAACCTTTAGGAATAGAACAGCAGAGGCCAGGGCTTGCTTACTAAAAATCAAGGCACAAATTAATAACAGCAGGAATCTAAAAAGTGAAATAAAAACAGAGGTGCTGGAAACAGCAGAAAAATTAAATAGAAAAATTAAAATACAAACTAGTGAAAGAAGCAGAAGAAAATAAGGCCTCCCCTGGAAAACCAAGGGATAAAGAAAAACAAGGAGAAAAAACCTTCATTGAATCGGAAAGAACCGATAAACCAGAAAAATCCAATGAAGAACTAATTGGAATAATAAAGGAGAACAAAAGGCTGCTAGAAGAAAACCAAAAGGGAATCATGATGATCAATGACATGATGACCAAAGCCAGTGAAGAAAGGGCTACTTACGCGGCAGTGGCCGCAAAGAGGACACAACCATGCCCTGCGACAACAGAACCAAACACTGCCGCAGAACAGCCAGCATACAATAAACCCCACACACCTACACTGCACACCCTTATAATCAATTCAAAAATTGAAATCGAAACCGGAGACCAGGTAATGGAAAAAATCAGAAACACCATAAACGCTAAGGAAGAAGGAACAAAGTTCGACAAGATCAGGAAAGCAAAGGGGAGGAAAGTGATAATGGGGTTTAGAAGCAAAGAAGAGCTAAAAAAAAAAAGTCTCGGAAAAAATTAAAAGTTCAGGCAGCCAACTCACAATAGAAGAGGCAAAAAACAAAAACCCGCTGGTGGTAGTTAAAGATGTCCTCAACTACCACACCAACGAGGATATTACAAAAGCCATAAAAATTCAAAACAAACATTTACTGAAGGTCTGAAGAAGACACAAACATAGAAGTAAAATATAGGAAGAAAACAAGGAACCCGCAGCTAGCCCATATAATCCTGCAAACATCGCCAAAACTATGACAAATATTGACAGAAGCGGGAGTCCTACATATAGATATACAAAGAGTCAGAGTCATGGATCAAACCCCGTTAATACAATGCATCAAGTGCCTGGGATTTGGCCACGGAAAAAGATTTTGCCAGGCTGAAAACGATACATGCAGTCATTGCGGTGAATCACACAAGAGGACCGAGTGCAAATTATACAAAGAAATTAAACCACCATCTTGCACGAACTGCAAAAAGGCAAAATACGAGAAAACAAATCACAATGCATTTGACCATGAATGCCCATCACGGAAAAAATGGGACGCCTTAGCAAGGTCAATGACATTCTACTGCTAAGGGCGTCCCTAATAACTCCGGCACAACCAGAAACAAGAACAACAGAAAATAGGAATAATACAAGCTAACCTGCAGAGTGTAACATCAACGTGATGTACTAAAATATAAAATTATAATCAAAAATAAATAAATAAATAACTTCAATACACAAACAACAATCGCGCAATCGTATTTCTTAGTAGATAATGCACTGCGTATGACGTAGACGCCTAGCGGGATGTGAACCGTGAGAGGGGGGCCGGGCGCCCGCGCCGGCTGTTCGCACATCGCATTTCACAGCTGGCCAGACCGGTAAAAACTTGTTCGCGAGAGGTCGTGTATCGCTCGCTAGTCGCTTAGGTATTGCTGCGTGTCTATTGTCTAATAACTATCCTATTACAAGCTTCGAGGTGTTTCCTGATTGCCGCAGAGGCCTATTTAATGAGTATATTACTTATAGTAATCCCATACTGGGTAAGTTGTGCATACAAGTAATATTATTGTGAACGTAGGGTACTAGTGATATACCTAAATTATCTTACTGGTTAGCATTAGATCTGTTATAATTTAAATTTGCAATAAGTGTTGTATTCCTAGTTTTATAATATTTGTATTAGTTGTAGTTTTGCTTACTGCTGTTTTAAGTACGCTTAAATATGTCTTTTTAGTATTAGTCGCCATCAGTTACCTACTTTGTAACCGTATCTGATCTTTTGAAATAACTGCCACTTCGCTCCAGTAAAATTTAGAATGCCTACGTATTGCTAGCTCCCTTTGTGTTACCTACTTGATAGCTGCTTCTACTTTTAGTGCTTAGCCTTTACTCATGCTTTACTCGGTTCAACTCTTCCGTACGGCTCAACTATGAGGATCAGTTTTGTCGTATTTAGATATTAATATTATAAATCTTCTGGTTTATGCAGGAACTACGTACAGAGTAATTATTAAGTTGTTTGGTGTTCGAGTTGCTGTGCATAAAGGTGTTTGAAGACCCTCGAGCTACCCGGAGTGGAGAGAAGTTTCTTCGGCTACTTCATCAGCAGAAGAGGCTCAACACAGGGGAGTGATGCAATAAGGGTGTTGTTTTATTAGAGCCAAACCTACCTACGACCCTGTTTTATTGTTTCGCTATTTTAATTTCTAAAATAAAATATTTAATTAAAAATCTTAATCCTGATTTTGTTCCGATTCCTTTATTTCCTTCAAATTAAAAAGGAAACGTGACAAATGGCGCCCAACGTGGGCGTTTGATACGGGTGTCACGGAACCAATCCGACAACGGTACTATCGCATGTCTCCGGAAAAGCAAAGAATTATTACGGAACAGGTTGATGAAATGTTACGCCTAGATGTCATTGAGTCATGCGAGAGTCCATGGTCATCACCAGTATTAGTAGTGGGTAAAAAGGATGGCAAGCCCCGATTTTGTCTTGATAGCAGAAAATTAAATTCTGTGACAAGAAAAGATGCATATTGTCTTCCTTATGTGTCCGAAATATTGGATAATTTAAGAGATGCGAGATATCTGTCTAGTATAGATTTATCAAAGGCCTTTTGGCAAATTCCCATTAAAAGAGAGGACAGAGAGAAAACAGCATTTTATGTCCCAGGTCGCGGGACATTTCAATTCAAAGTAACTGCATTTGGTCTATCAAATGCCCCTGCTACTCAGCAACGTCTGGTAGACAAATTATTTGGCCCTGAATTTGAGCTTAAGGTTTTTGCTTACTTAGATGACATTGTTGTTATAAGCAAAACTTTTGAGGAACACGTGTCTTTACTTCTCCGTGTCTTTGAGAAATTACAAAAGAGTAATTTAACAGTGAACCTAAGCAAATGTCAGTTTTTTCGCAGTAAACTCCGATACCTTGGATATATTGTTGATGCGCATGGCCTCCGAACAGACCCGGAAAAGGTGGAAGCTATACTAAACTATCCTACTCCTAAGAGTCGTAAAGAGGTGAAGCGTTTTTTGGGTACCACTTCATGGTATAGAAGGTTTATCCCTCAATTCAGTACTATTGCAGGTCCCTTGAATAAGTTAACATCGACTAAAAAGAATTCTCCACCTTTTCAGTGGTCAGACGAGGCCGAGAAAGCTTTTGTACAACTGAAGTCCTTACTAGTTAATGCACCTGTCCTTATTTGCCCGGATTTTGACAATTCTTTTGAGGTGCATACGGATGCCAGTAATTTTGGTGTGGGTGGTATGTTGTCGCAAACTATTAACGGTGTTGAACATCCAGTTGCCTATATGAGCAGATCGCTTACAGGGCCGGAAAGAAATTACAGTGTCACAGAGCGGGAAACCCTTGCAGTCCTAGTAGCCCTTGAACACTGGCGATGCTATTTAGAAAATGGAAAACCATTTACAGTTTATACTGACCATGCGGCAATTAAGTGGTTTTTATCGCTCACAAACCCCACCGGTAGACTCGCTAGATGGGGAGTTCGCTTATCTGCCTTTAACTTCGACATTAAGCACCGTCGTGGAAAAGAAAACGTTATTCCTGACTTTCTTTCCAGGTTGCCTTCCCTCGCTGCAATCTCAAATTCCTCTCCTGCAGCGGTTACTCAAGACTCTTGGTACCTGAATATTTTTCAAGGTGTCCAGGAGTCACCCTCTAAGTACCCTAATTATCGCGTCGAAAATGGTCGCTTATACCGTCTTATGAAAAGTGGTAATATTCTTACTTCTGAATTTGACTGGAAGCTAGTAATTCCCGAAGAGGAACGTCCTGATATTTTAAAATTAAATCATGCCGAACCGGCATCGGGTCATTTC
Source organism: Laothoe populi (assembly GCA_905220505.1). NCBI lineage: Eukaryota > Metazoa > Arthropoda > Insecta > Lepidoptera > Sphingidae > Laothoe > Laothoe populi. The sequence goes on along the minus strand of HG992174.1, from coordinate 10,470,220 downwards.
GGTATATTTAAAACTAACAAAAGATTATCACTACGCTATTACTGGCCCAAAATGTATGCCGACGTAGTTCAGTTTGTGTCTAACTGTGACACATGTCTTGCTTATAAACTCCCTACACATGGAACTTTAGGAGTAATGGGCAGACCAAAGGAATGCAGCCGTCCGTTCCAAATGCTTTCTGTGGATTTAATTGGCCCTTTACCACCTTCGAGAAAACAGCACTGTTATATTTTCGTGGTGACATGTTGCTTCTCGAAATACTGCCTTATGTTCCCTCTGCGTAGGGCCACCGCCGACAGTGTTACAGGATGCTTGGAGAATGACGTCTTCTTGGTACATGGTGTTCCCCAAACAATTATTCTTGATAACGGTGTTCAATTTACTAGTCGTGAAATGGATAATCTTTTTAGAAAATACTCGGTACCTAATATCCATTACACGCCAAAGTATACTCCTCAAATAAATACCGTAGAAAGGTATAACAAGACCATAATTACTGCGATTGCTGTATTTGTTAATGATGATCACCGCTCATGGGATGTTAACCTGCGAAAAATCCAATTCGCTATGAACTCCTCAGTTAACGAGACTACCGGCTACACTCCGTCATTTTTAATACATGGAAGAGAGTTAGTTACAGACGGGTCCCATTACATTAATAATGATACCCCAAATGAGGTAATTTTTCTTCCACGTGATGCATATGCCGAAAACTTGGGTCATCTGGCAAAGATCTTTGATAAAGTCCAACTCGCACTCTGGCAATCCCACCTTAAAAATTCGCAACGTTATAACTTAAGACGTAAGCACGCGGAGTTTGAAGTTGGAGATGTTGTTTGGAAGCGTTGTTATTTTCAAAGTGACAAGGATGCGCATTTCACTAAAAAACTAGCTCCAAAGTATTTGAAATGTGTGGTTAAACATAAAAGATCTCCGTTGGTGTACGTTCTCGAAGATATATCTGGACATGACATAGGTGCGTGGCATATTAAAGATCTCAAACTTGTTAAAACATGTAACACATAATTACTTATTACCCATAATTTTAATAGCATTAGTTTTTTTTTACGGATTTTATATTAGTTAAAATCCTTTTCTACGAAGAGGGGTACTGTAACATCAACGTGATGTACTAAAATATAAAATTATAATCAAAAATAAATAAATAAATAACTTCAATACACAAACAACAATCGCGCAATCGTATTTCTTAGTAGATAATGCACTGCGTATGACGTAGACGCCTAGCGGGATGTGAACCGTGAGAGGGGGGCCGGGCGCCCGCGCCGGCTGTTCGCACATCGCATTTCACAGCTGGCCAGACCGGTAAAAACTTGTTCGCGAGAGGTCGTGTATCGCTCGCTAGTCGCTTAGGTATTGCTGCGTGTCTATTGTCTAATAACTATCCTATTACAAGCTTCGAGGTGTTTCCTGATTGCCGCAGAGGCCTATTTAATGAGTATATTACTTATAGTAATCCCATACTGGGTAAGTTGTGCATACAAGTAATATTATTGTGAACGTAGGGTACTAGTGATATACCTAAATTATCTTACTGGTTAGCATTAGATCTGTTATAATTTAAATTTGCAATAAGTGTTGTATTCCTAGTTTTATAATATTTGTATTAGTTGTAGTTTTGCTTACTGCTGTTTTAAGTACGCTTAAATATGTCTTTTTAGTATTAGTCGCCATCAGTTACCTACTTTGTAACCGTATCTGATCTTTTGAAATAACTGCCACTTCGCTCCAGTAAAATTTAGAATGCCTACGTATTGCTAGCTCCCTTTGTGTTACCTACTTGATAGCTGCTTCTACTTTTAGTGCTTAGCCTTTACTCATGCTTTACTCGGTTCAACTCTTCCGTACGGCTCAACTATGAGGATCAGTTTTGTCGTATTTAGATATTAATATTATAAATCTTCTGGTTTATGCAGGAACTACGTACAGAGTAATTATTAAGTTGTTTGGTGTTCGAGTTGCTGTGCATAAAGGTGTTTGAAGACCCTCGAGCTACCCGGAGTGGAGAGAAGTTTCTTCGGCTACTTCATCAGCAGAAGAGGCTCAACACAGGGGAGTGATGCAATAAGGGTGTTGTTTTATTAGAGCCAAACCTACCTACGACCCTGTTTTATTGTTTCGCTATTTTAATTTCTAAAATAAAATATTTAATTAAAAATCTTAATCCTGATTTTGTTCCGATTCCTTTATTTCCTTCAAATTAAAAAGGAAACGTGACAAGAGGAAAGCGTTGGCCACGCAAGAGATCATGCAGGTAGCAACCAACAATAAATACAACATAGGACTAATCCAGGAACCCTACACAGGAAAAGAAGGTCGAGTAAAAAGCTATGGAACAATAAGAATATTTCAGAATGAAAGGCAAAATGAAAATATAAACAAAACAGCAATATTAGTATACGATCCAGAAATAAACATCATACCATGTCCAGAACACACAAGCAGCAACATAGTAACAATTAAAATTCAAATACAGAAAAAATAAATAACACTAATAACATATTACTTCGAGCCAGACAAACAAATAGCACAATATCTAGAACAAATAAAACAAATCATCAACAAGCTAGAGCCAAAATATGTAATAATAGGCGGCGACGCAAACGCTAAGAGTATATGGTGGGGAAGTCACCAGGAAAACGCTAGAGGCAAAGCAATGTCCGGTATGTTAGAAGAATGCGACCTACATATTCTAAACCTGGGAAACACCAACCTTCAGTACAATAAGAGGAAACAAAACCTTCAGTAGCCACATCGACGTAACCGCATGCTCCACAGAAACATTAGATAAGATAGAAAACTGGAAAATAAAGGAAGATTAGATAAGCTCACACCATAATGCAATCACCTTCAACATAACACTCACTAAAACAGAAGAAACTACTAACGAAACTAAACAAACAACTAGGAGATACAACACCAAAAAAGCAGACTGGACTAAATTTAACGAAACACTAAATAGAACAAATTGTATTCTATTTATTAAACAATAAAAGAAGCTAAAAGTATAAACAGCTCAGAAGAACTAGAAAAGTCAATAATATCATACACAAAGACAGTAATAAAAGCATGTGAAGCATCAATACCAAAGATAAAACAAAATAAAAAATACAGAATACCGTGGTGGACAAACGAAATAGAAGCATTAAAAGGGAAACTGCAACAAAAAAAGGAGAATAAAATGGGCAGCTAAAGACAGGAAAACAATAGTAATTAAAGAATACCTAGAGGCTAAGGACAGATACGAAGAGGAGGCTAAAACAGCACAGACAGCCAGCTGGAAATACTTCTGCACTAAACAAACCAGAGAAAATTATATGGGACAGCATTTACAGAATAATAGGAAATACAAGGAAAAGACATCCAGAATTACCACTTATAAAAAACGGAATCTGCCTGGACCCCAAAGAAACAATCCAACACATCACAGAAAGCTTTTACCCCACAGACACTGAAACCAATGAAAATGAAGAACACACAAACATCAGAAAATCAATAGGGAAAATAGAAGACGAAGACAATGCCATAACAGATCCGAAGTTCACGGCACAAGAACTGAAACAGGCGATGTGGAGCTTTAATCCCAAAAAAGCCCCAGGGCCAGACGGATTAACAGCTGACATCTGTGTAAGATCAATCTCGCAGGACACAGACACCTTCTTGGAGTTACTCAACAAATGCCTAGAACTGGAATATTTCCCCAAAACATGGAAAAAAGCAGCAGTCATCATCCTAAGAAAACCCGGAAATGTCAAATCCTACAGGCCAATAGGGCTATTACCAGTTATGGGGAAAATACTTGAGGAAATGACAATCGAAAGACTAAAATGGTACATAATACCTAAAATCAACAAAAAACAATATGGTTTTATGCCCCAGAAAGGAACGGAGGACGCCCTTTACAATATGCTGACACACATCAGGAAAAAGACAAAAGATAAGAAAATAACAGCAAAAGTGTCACTGTACATCGAAGGCGCCTTTGACAACGCATGGTGGCCAATGTTAAAGTTAAGATTAAAACAAGAAAAATGCCCATCCAACATTAGGAAATTGCTTAGCAACTATCTAGAGGACCGGAAAGTGAACATTAAATACTTGGGACAAGAGTATGAAAAAGTAACAAACAAGGGGTGCGTACAGGGATCCATAGGAGGACCCCTACTATGGAATATACTACTGAACCCATTACTAAATCAGATGGAAGAAAACGGCTACTTCTGTCAAGCATTCGCTGATGATGTCATTCTGGTCTTCGAAGGTAAAAGCATAGAGGAAATTAAAAAACAAGCAAACACAGCTCTGAAACAAATACACAATTGGGGAATAAACAACAAACTAAACTTTGCATCCCACAAAACCAAAGGGATGATAGTCACCAAAAAGCTGAAATATCCAGAACTACACATTGTAATGAACAACACCCCTATAGAAATAACTGAAGAAATAAAGATACTAGGACTCTTAATAGATAACAAACTTACATTTTAAACGAGGCTTAAAGAGAGTAGTCCTTCAACGGTAGGCAGCGGCTTTGCTGTGCCCTGGCATTGCAGAAGTCTATGGGCGGCGGTGACTACTTACCATCAGGTGGCCCGTCTGCTCGTCTGGCTATCAAGGCACTAAAAAAAAAAAAAAAAAAAATTCAACAAGCACATCACAACTACGTGCAAAAAAGCAATCAACTTCTACAAGAAATTAGCAATTGCAGCAAAAATACAATGGGGCCTTAATCCACAACTAATAAGGACATTGTACTCAGCGGTAGTAGAACCCATAATACTATACGCGGCTAGTTCCTGGGCAGATGAAACAAATAAAAACAAAACCCAGAAACAGTTGAATACAACCCAAAGGGGTTTTACACAAAAGATTACGAAGGCATATAGAACAACATCCCTCAACTCAACAATGATAATATCAGGAATAATACCCCTAAACACAAGAATAGAGGAAAACAAAAAACTATACGAAGCTAAGAGAGGACACAAAGTTATTACAAAAGACACAATAACGGAAAGACCATTAGAATACAACAAACTACCACACCCAGCCAAAAGAAACAAGATAAATATAGAATGCATAACAGATGAAGAAGAACTAAAACAAATAACCAAAAAAGAATACAGTATATTTACCGACGGCAGCAAGATTGAAAATAAAACCGGAGCAGCATTGATAGTATGGAATAACAATAAGGAGATTAAACACAAAAAAATAAAACTAGCAAACTATTGTTCGGTATACCAGGCAGAATTACTAGCAATATTAAAGGCAACAGAAGTAGCCCTCAGCAGCAAAGAAAAGAGCATAAATATATTAAGTGACTCTAAATCCGCACTTGATGAAATAAAAAAAGGAAACTCACTACATCCGTTAGCTTACGAAATAAATAAAAATATAACAAAACTATTGGAAAATAACCAAACAATAAAATTATACTGGATCAAGGCACACGCAGGACTCAATGGCAATGAAAGGGCTGACTTTCTAGCAAAAGAAGCAGCACTTAAAATAAAAACTAAACCAGAATACGATCTTTGCCCTATTTCGCACACAAAGAAAACCATAAGAGAAGAGACAATAGAAAAATGGAACAAAACATATCAAGAACAAACCACCGCAACAACCACAAAAATATTCTTCCCGGACGCCATACAGGCATACCAAACAATTAAGAAAATGAAAATTGAACCCACGTTAACGCAAATCCTCACAGGGCACGGAGGGTTCTCAAGTTACTTGGAGGAATTCAAGTGCAAAGAAAACCCGACCTGCCCCTGCGATGGAATAGTAAGGGAAACAGTAATCCACATAATCACCGAATGCCCCATCCACCTTAAGGAAAGAATTGAAACAGAAATAAAATTGCAGACAAAAATAGAGATAAACAACATAGCAAAAATAATGGAAACAATAGAGACAAGAGAAACTTTTTTGAAATACTGCATTAAAATAGCGAACCAGGTAATCAAAAGGAATAAATAATAACAAAGAAATAGATAAAGAGATGTAAAATACAACAATAGAAGAGAAAATGAGATAAAACCTATATAAAAATACATTTCACCAGAATACATATGAAAATCCGCCAAAGAGTTGCACCAAATCACAAAATTCTCTTGTTCATAGGAACACTTTGTAATAAAAGTAGTGTTATGTACAGGATTTGAAGTATAAAATCACGCGACAATTGAATAGCAAGTTAAAATAACCCCCCCTCTAAATAAATAAATAAAATAAATTAAAATCTTAAAATCCATAAAAATTCATTAACTTAAAATATAAAATTCATAAAAATTCACTAACTTAAAATATAAATTCATAAAACTCATATAATTGCACAGTATAAATTAAAAACAAATAAAAATGAACACTTATAACTGCAAAAACTGCGAAGGAAAAGACGAAGAAACTAGAATACTCAAAGAAAGAGTCAGAGAATGCGAAAGTAAGATCGCATCACTAGAAGGAACAAACAATGCCCAAATAATGGATAAAACAAGGGAAGAAACAGCACAAGAAGATATAATAGACATCAGCGACATAGATATAAGAGAAATTGAAGAATTACTAGGAATTGGAAGCGAAAATATAACAAATATAGTTGAAGAGGCCTAAAGGGAAGAGCATACTAGTCAGACAACGGAGCAACCACCGGTCATACACATACCAGACGTAGAGTTACAGAATCGGAGCCATAGTTATCAGTTTAAACCCAGAAGAACAGGAAAGAATGTTTATGCCAATGCCATCGACATCAAACAACGCCCAGCAGGCAAAAGAAACGCTAATAAAGCAGTGCGTCCTGTGTGGGAAAGGCATAAACTTCAGGAACGTAGGCAGTCATTACAAATTTAATCACGGCAACGTCCAATTCAAACGGCAACCTTACGGCAAGCCAAGGCTGTATTACTTCACAACAAAAACACTTTTGAAAAAATGCCCAGAAGGACACCGCCCAAGGGGAGATTGGGCAAAGTTCGCACAAGGGATAAACAAGGAGTTTCTCGATATGTAAAGGTAAGGCCGCTCCCGACCGCCCTCCCCCCCTATCACAGCTCAAGTATGGAAATAAATCATAGATAGAATCATGATTGTTGATTATACCACCGATAAGATATTAGTAAAATTTTATAAGATTTTGTTTTTTTTTGATTATGAACCAGAATTGTATTGTTCCACTTGGTATTTTATATTTTTATATATATTTTAAAATATATAATTGACTAGAATAAGTTAGATATAAGAATAATAAAAAAAAATTATATACTAAGATTGTTGATTACAAAGATTGTATAATTAGTGGAGTAATAATAAGTATTATTATATAAAAAATAAGTGTTGATCACAAAGATTGTAATCCCGCACATACGCTAGTGCATTGTTTGCCTGTCTGTATCTTTAAAGGTTAGGTTAGGTTAGGTTTTTTTTTTGGGTTCCTGTATTGTTCCATTACTTATTGTATCTGCTGTTGTGTATCTGTTGTGTGAGTTATTTCTCCTAATATTGTGTGTGTATTCCTTATTTCAAGCTAGGGCCCGTCCAGATGGTTTTTCCTGTGGGGCCCCAGGTTGAAGAGGTGTGTGTGTTTTTCTTGTTTGTGTGGTGTGTGTATGTGTGTGTGTATTGTGTGCCCGGATCACGGCTTATCAGATGGTGTTTCCTGAGGAGTCGTGGCCCGGGGACACATTTGTGTTTATGTGTTTTGAGGTTTGTCTGTTGGGCCAGAGTTGTTTCCAGATGATTTTTCTGGCTTTTTCTGACCCTAGGACAGCCCTCGTGTGTCGTTTCTGTTTTCGCGCGGCGGCTGATCAGATGGTGTTTCCTGGTCAGTCGCCGTCCGAGAAAGAGCTTTGATTTGTGTGTGTATGTGAGTGTGTTGTGTGTATGTGTGTTGTGTGTATGTGTGTTGTGTGTATGTGTGTGTGTGTATGTGTATATGTGTGTATGTGTGTGTATATGTTTGTGTGTTTTGATGGGAAAATGTGGGATTTAAGGAGTGGGATGGGAGTAAACTTTTTTGTTTATTGTTCTTCCATTTACATATTTTTTAGTAATCATTTCTACTGTTTACATTATTGAATCAATGTTACATTGTTATGTTCTTTATTATTATTACATTGTTTTGTATTATAAAATATTGTACATGTATATTATCTATAATTATGCAGTCCTTCCCTTTACATATCGAGAAACTCCTTGTTTATCCCTTGTGCGAACTTTGCCCAATCTCCCCTTGGGCGGTGTTCTTCTGGGCATTTTTTCAAAAGTGTTTTTGTTGTGAAGTAATACAGCCTTGGCTTGCCGTAAGGTTGCTGTTTGAATTGGACGTTGCCGTGATTAAATTTGTAATGCCTGCCTACGTTCCTGAAGTTTATGCCTTTCCCACACAGGACGCACTGCTTTATTAGTGTTTCTTTTGCCTGCTGGGCGTTGTTTGATGTCGATGGCATTGGCATAAACATGGGTTTAAACTGATAACTATGGCTCCGTCGGGAAGATTCTGTAACTCTACGTCTGGTATGTGTATGACCGGTGGTTGATCCGTTGTCTGACTAGTATGCTCTTCCCTTTGGGCCTCTTCGACTATATTTGTTATATTTTCGCTTCTAATTCCTAGTAATTCTTCAATTTCTCTTATATCTATATCTATGTCGCTGATGTCTATTATATCTTCTTGTGCTGTTTCTTCCCTTGTTTTATCCATTATTAGGGCATTGTTTGTTCCTTCTAGTGATGCGATCTTACTTTCGCATTCTCTGACTCTTTCTTTGAGTATTCTAGTTTCTTCGTCTTTTCCTTCGCAGTTTTTGCAGTTATAAGTGTTCATTTTTATTTGTTTTTAATTTATACTGTGCAATTATATGAGTTTTATGAATTTATATTTTAAGTTAGTGAATTTTATATTTTAAGTTAATGAATTTTATATTTTAAGTTAATGAATTTTTATGGATTTTAATTTATTTTATTTAGTAATTTATTTATTTATTTAGAGGTGGGGGGGATTATTTTAACTTGCTATTCAATTGTCGTGTGATTTTATACTTCAAATCCTGTACATAACACTACTTTTATTACAAAGTGTTCCTATGAACAAGACAATTTTGTGATTTGGTGCAACTCTTTGGTGGATTTTCATATGTATTTTGGTGAAATGTATTTTTATATAGGTTTTATCTCATTTTCTCTTCTATTGTTGTATTGTACATCTCTTTATCTATTTCTTTGTTATTATTTATTCCTTTTGATTACCTGGTTCGCTATTTTAATGCAATATTTTAAAATGTTTCTCTTGTCTCTATTATTTCCATTATTTTTGCTATGTTGTTTATCTCTATTTTTGTCTGCAATTTTATTTCTGTTTCAATTCTTTCCTTAAGGTGGATGGGACATTCGGTGATTATGTGGATTACTGTTTCCCTTGCTGTTCCATCGCAGGGGCAGGTCGGGTTATCTTTGCACTTGAATTCTTCCAAGTAACTAGAGAATCCTCAGTGTCCTGTGAGGATTTGCGTTAACGTGGGTTCAATTTTCATTTTTTTAATCGTTTGGTGTGCCTGTATGGCGTCCGGGAAGAATATTTTTGTGGTTGTTGCGGTGGTTTGTTCTTGATATGTTTTGTTCCATTTTTCTATTGTCTCTTCTTTTATGGTTTTCTTTGTGTGCGAAATAGGGCAAAGATCGTATTCTGGTTTAGTTTTTATTTTAAGTGCTGCTTCTTTTGCTAGAAAGTCAGCCCTTTCATTGCCATTGAGTCCTGCGTGTGCCTTGATCCAGTATAATTTTATTGTTTGGTTATTTTCCATTAGTTTTGTTATATTTTTATTTATTTCGTAAGCTAACGGATGTAGTGAGTTTCCTTTTTTTATTTCATCAAGTGCGGATTTAGAGTCACTTAATATATTTATGCTCTTTTCTTTGCTGCTGAGGGCTACTTCTGTTGCCTTTAATATTGCTAGTAATTCTGCCTGGTATACCGAACAATAGTTTGCTAGTTTTATTTTTTTGTGTTTAATCTCCTTATTGTTATTCCATACTGTCAATGCTGCTCCGGTTTTATTTTCGATCTTGCTGCCGTCGGTAAATATACTGTATTCTTTTTTGGTTATTTGTTCTAGTTCTTCTTCATCTGTTATGCATTCTATATCTATCTTGTTTCTTTTGGCTGGGTGTGGTAGTTTGTTATATTCTAATGGTCTTTCCGTTATTGTGTCTTTTGTTATTTCTTTGTGTCCTCTCTTAGCTTCGTATAGTTTTTTGTTTTCCTCTATTCTTGTATTTAGGGGTAGTATTCCCGATATTATCATTGTTGAGTTGAGGGATGTTATTCTATATGCCTTCGTGATCTTTTGTGTAAAGCCCCTTTGGGTTGTATTTTACTGTTTCTGGGTTTTGTTTTTGTTTGTTTCATCTGCCCAGGAACTAGCCGCGTATAGTATTATGGGTTCTACTACCGCTGAGTACAATGTCCTTATTAGTTGTGGATTAAAGCCCCATTGTATTTTTGCTGCACTTGCTAATTTCTTGTAGAAGTTGATTGCTTTTTTGCACGTAGTTGTGATGTGCTTGTTGAATGTAAGTTTGTTATCTATTAAGAGTCCTAATATCTTTATTTCTTCAGTTATTTCTATAGGGGTGTTGTTCATTACAATGTGTAGTTCTGGATATTTCAGCTTTTTGGTGACTATCATCCCTTTGGTTTTATGGGGTGCAAAGTTTAGTTTGTTGTTTATTCCCCAATTGTGATAAAATTAAAATACACGTAAATTCTAATATGTTCAGCAGCTTTTAACCGATTTTATATAATTTACCACTAAAAAGCAAAAAATAAATTATTACTTTTTAAATAAAAATTAAACCGCCTTCAAAAAAACCCAGACACAACTAAAAAGCAAAAAATAATTGGTTACATTTAAATCAATTAGTTATATGCAATTTAAATCAATTATTTGGAGTCGGTGCCAGCCAAAACATGGAAAAAACAGAATAATCACGCATACAAAAAAATATAAAATAGATCCAGACTTGGTTTTTATAAATCTAAAAGTAAAGAAAACAACACCGGCACCGACTCTAAAAATAATTGATTTAAATTGCATATAACTAATTGATTTAAATGTAACCAATTATTTTTTGCTTTTTAGTTGTGTCTGGGTTTTTTTGAAGGCGGTTTAATTTTTATTTAAAAAGTAATAATTTAATTTCATCTATGCTTTTACCTTCGAAGACTAGAATGACATCATCAGCGAATGCTTAGCAGAAGTAGCCGTTTTCTTCCATCTGATTTAGTAAGGGGTTCAGTAGTATATTCCATAGTAGGGGTCCTCCTATGAATCCCTGTACGCACCCCGTGTTTGTTACTTTTTCATACTCTTGTCCCAAGTATTTAATGTTCACTTTCCGGTCCTCTAGATAGTTGTTAAGCAATTTCCTAATGTTGGATGGGCATTTTTCTTGTTTTAATCTTAATTTTAACATTGGCCACCAAGCGTTTTCAAAGGCGCCTTCGATGTCCAGTGACACTATTGCTGTTATTTTCTTATCTTTTATTTTTTCCTGATGTGTGTCAGCAGATTGTAAAGGGCGTCCTCTGTTCCTTTCTGGGGCATAAAACCATATTGTTTTTTGTTGATTTTAGGTATTATGTACCATTTTAGTCTTTCAATCGTCATTTTCTCTAGTATTTTCCCCATAACTGGTAGTAGCCCTATTGGCCTGTAGGATTTGACCTCTGTGTAATCTGCTTTCCCGTGTTTTCTTAGGATGATGACTGCTGCCTTTTTCCATATTTTGGGGAAATATCCCAATTTTAGGCATTTTTTAAGTAACTCCAAGAAGGTGTGTGTGTCCTGCGAGATTGCTCTTACACAGATGTCAGCTGTTAATCCATCTGGCCCAGGGGCCTTTTTAGGATTGAAGCTCCACATCGCCTGTTTCAGTTCTTGTGCCGTGAACTTCGGATCTGTTGTGGTATTGGCTTCGTATTCTAGTTTCCCTATTGATTTTCTGATGTTTGTGTGTTCTTCATTTTCATTGGTTTCAGTGTCTGTGGGGTAAAAGCTTTCTGTGATGTGTTGGATTGTTTCTTTGGGGTCCAGGCAGATTCCGTTTTTTATAAGTGGTAATTCTGGATGTCTTTTCCTTGTATTTCCTATTGTTCTGTAAATGCTGTCCCATATAATTTTCTCTGGTTTGTTTATTGCAGAAGTCCTTCCAGCTGGCTGTCTGTGCTGTTTTAGCCTCCTCTTCGTATCTGTCCTTAGCCTCTAGGTACTCTTTAATTACTATTGTTTTCCTGTCTTTGGCTGCCCATTTTATTCTCCTTTTTTTGTTGCAGTTTCCCTTTTTAATGCTTCTATTTCGTTTGTCCACCACGGTATTCTGTATTTTTTATTTTGTTTTATCTTTGGTATTGATGCTTCACATGCTTTTATTACTGTCTTTGTGTATGATATTATTGACTTTTCTAGTTCTTCTGAGCTGTTTATACTTTTAGCTTCTTTTATTGTTTAATAAATAGAATACAATTTGTTCTATTTAGTGTTTCGTTAAATTTAGTCCAGTCTGCTTTTTTGGTGTTGTATCTCCTAGTTGTTTGTTTAGTTTCGTTAGTAGTTTCTTCTGTTTTAGTGAGTGTTATGTTGAAGGTGATTGCATTATGGTCTGAGCTTATTCAAATCTTCCTTTATTTTCCAGTTTTCTATCTTATCTAATGTTTCTGTGGAGCATGCGGTTACGTCAATGTGGCTGATGAAGGTTTTGTTTCCTCTTATTGTACTGAAGGTTGGTGTGTTTCCCAGGTTTAGAATTTGTAGGTCGCATTCTTCTAACATACCGGACATTGCTTTGCCTCTAGCGTTTTCCTGGTTACTTCCCCACCATATACTCTTAGCGTTTGCGTCTCCGCCTATTATTACGTATTTTGGCTCTAGCTTGTTGATGATTTGTTTTATTTGTTCTAGATATTGTGCTATTTGTTTGTCTGGCTCGAAGTAATATGTTATTAGTGTTATTTCTTTTTTCTGTATTTGAATTTTAATTGTTACTATGTTGCTGCTTGTGTGTTCTGGACATGGTATGATGTTTATTTCTGGATCGTATACTAATATTGCTGTTTTGTTTATATTTTCATTTTGCCTTTCATTCTGAAATATTCTTATTGTTCCATAGCTTTTTACTCGACCTTCTTTTCCTGTGTAGGGTTCCTGGATTAGTCCTATGGTGTATTTATTGTTGGTTGCTACCTGCATGATCTCTTGCGTGGCCAACGCTTTCCTCTGCAGGTTAGCTTGTATTATTCCTATTTTCTGTACTTGTTTCTGATTGTGCATCTGGCCGGAGTTATTAGGGACGCCCTTAGCAGTAGGATGTCATTGACCTTGCCATTCATGGTCAAATGCATTGTGATTTGTTTTCTCGTATTTTGCCTTTTTGCAGTTCGTGCAAGATGGTGGTTTCATTTCTTTGAATGATTTGCACTCGGTCCTCTTGTGTGATTTACCGCAATGACTGCATGTATCGTTTTCAGCCTGCCAAAATCTTTTTCCGTGGCCAAATCCCAGGCACTTGATGCACTGTATTAACGGGGTTTGATCCGTGACTCTAACTCTTTGTATATCTATATGTAGGACTCCCGCTTCTGTCAATATTTGCCATAGTTTTGGCGATGTTTGCAGGATTATATGGGCTAGTTGCGGGTTCCTTGTTTTCTTCCTATATTTTACTTCTATGTTTGTGTCTTCTTCAGACAGTTCCCTCAGTAAGTGTTTGATTTGAGTTTTTATGGCTTTCGTAATGTCCTCGTTGGTGTGGTAGTTGAGGACATCTTTAACTACCACCAGCGGGTTTTTGTTTTTTGCCTCTTCTATTGTGAGTTGGCTGCCTGAACTCTTGATTTTTTCCGAGACTTTTTTTAGCTCTTCTCTGCTTCTAAACCCCATTATCACTTTCCTGCCCTTCACTTTCCTGATCTTGTCGATCTTTGTTCCTTCTTATTTAGCGTTTATGGTGTTTCTGATTTTTTCCATAAACTGGTCTCCGGTTTCGGTTTCAATTTTTGAATTGATTATAAGGGTGTGCAGTGTTAGTGTGTGGGGTTTATTATGCGCTGGCTGTTCTGCGGCAGTGTTTGGTTTTATTGTCGCAGGGCATGGTTGTGTCCTCTTTGCGGCCACTGCCGCGTAGGTAGCCCTTTCTTCACTGGCCTTGGTCATCATGTCATTGATCATCATGATTCCCTTTTGGTTTTCTTCTAGCAACCTTTTGTTCTCCTTTATTATTCCAATTAGTTCTTCATTGGATTTTTCTGGTTTATCGGTTCTTTCCGATTCAATGAATGTTTTTTCTCTATTTTAAAAATGTTTCTCTTGTCTCTATTATTTCCATTATTTTTGCTATGTTGTTTATCTCTATTTTTGTCTGCAATTTTATTTCTGTTTCAATTCTTTCCTTAAGGTGGATGGGACATTCGGTGATTATGTGGATTACTGTTTCCCTTGCTGTTCCATCGCAGGGGCAGGTCGGGTTATCTTTGCACTTGAATTCTTCCAAGTAACTAGAGAATCCTCAGTGTCCTGTGAGGATTTGCGTTAACGTGGGTTCAATTTTCATTTTATTAATCGTTTGGTATGCCTGTATGGCGTCCGGGAAGAATATTTTTGTGGTTGTTGCGGTGGTTTGTTCTTGATATGTTTTGTTCCATTTTTCTATTGTCTCTTCTCTTATGGTTTTCTTTGTGTGCGAAATAGGGCAAAGATCGTATTCTGGTTTAGTTTTTATTTTAAGTGCTGCTTCTTTTGCTAGAAAGTCAGCCCTTTCATTGCCATTGAGTCCTGCGTGTGCCTTGATCCAGTATAATTTTATTGTTTGATTATTTTCCATTAGTTTTGTTATATTTTTATTTATTTCGTAAGCTAACGGATGTAGTGAGTTTCCTTTTTTTATTTCATCAAGTGCGGATTTAGAGTCACTTAATATATTTATGCTCTTTTCTTTGCTGCTGAGGGCTACTTCTGTTGCCTTTAATATTGCTAGTAATTCTGCCTGGTATACCGAACAATAAATTGCTAGTTTTATTTTTTTGTGTTTAATCTCCTTATTGTTATTCCATACTGTCAATGCTGCTCCGGTTTTATTTTCAATCTTGCTGCCGTCGGTAAATATACTGTATTCTTTTTTGGTTATTTGTTCTAGTTCTTCTTCATCTGTTATGCATTCTATATCTATCTTGTTTCATTTGGCTGGGTGTGGTAGTTTGTTATATTCTAATGGTCTTTCCGTTATTGTGTCTTTTGTTTGTTTGTTATTTCATTGTGCCCTCTCTTAGCTTCGTATAGTTTTTCGTTTTCCAAGCAACAAGATAGGCGTCACTAAAAAGCTTGCAGCGGTTCAACGAGGTTTTGCACAGAAGATGGTGAAGGGCTACAGGACAGTTTCGCTAAACTCGGCCCTATTGCTTGCTGGGATCCTCCCGCTAGACATACGTGTCCGAGAAGCGGCGCTTCTTTACGAAGTGAAAAAAGGACATACTCGGCGAGTGGTGGGGGACCGGGACGTGGAGAGCCCTGTGCCTTTTACCAACTTACAACATCCAGCTGGACGCAGAGCAATTAAATTCAAATGCGTGGTGAACGATGCAGAACTGAACCTACAGGCTGCAAACACCGTAAAGGTGTTCACGAACGGCAGCAAAATTGGTGGCCAAGTCGGAGCATCGGTGTCCTTATGGGACGGCGATGCCGAGACGAAAGCCACCAAACTTAAGCTGGAATTGTTCTGCACCGTTTACCAGGCGGAATTGTTGGCTCTGCAAAAAGCGGTGCAAATGGCCCTGAGACACGATCATCGCCAGTACAGCATCTTTTGTGACTCGAGAGCCGCGCTTGAGTCGGTCGCGAGCGGAGTTTCCCTCCATCCCATAGCATTTGGCATTAACAATCTGTTAAGTGAGACCTTGAGGTGCGAAAAAACCATTAACCTTTTTGGGTGAAGGCGCACGTGGGGTGTGTGGGAAATGAGCGCGCAGACGAACTCGCAAAGGCTGCAGCCACTACGCTCAAGCGGAAGCCCGATTACGACCGATGCCCCATCTCATTCGTCAAGCGATATATCCGTCAGGAGTCGATTGACGAGTGGGATGAGCGCTATAGGGTTGGAGAAACAGCATCGGTAACGAAGCTGTTTTTCCCAGACGCAAGGGAGGCGTATAGCTAATCAGGAAGATGCCGGTGGAACCGGTCCTCACACAGGTGTTCACGGGGCACGGAGGATTCTCTGAGTACTTGAATCGCTTCAGGTGCAAGGAGAGCCCCTCGTGCATCTGTGACCCAGCGGCCACGGAAGATGTAGTTCACGTGTTAACCGAATGCCCAGTGTACCTGTATCAGCGCATGAAATTCGAAACGGAATGTAAAGTTTATGTTTGTAAAGATAATCTTTTCGATATACTGGAGACCGGTGATATACACAGTCAGGTCATAAGTATTGTCACACAGTAAAAACTTTTATTTTAGAATGCTGGCCACAAAATAGTTTATTGAATTCGAATTTCAAATTGTTCATGAAAATAAAAATGTATACTTTTTAGAATTTTACTCATTTTTAAATATGGAGTGGACGCTTAAAGAACACCGTGTTGCAGTAATTGCGTTGCATCGTTGCGGTTACGCGCCAATTCAAATTTTTGACATACTTAAAAATTTGAATATAACCAAAAGATTCGTTTATCGTACCATCAAACGATACAATGAAGACTCTAGTGTAGGTGACAGGTCAAGAAGTGGTCGCCCTCGGTCTGTTAGGACTCCAGCAGTGATAAAAGCTGTGAAGGCGCGAATTCAAAGAAATCCCAAACGTAAGCAGAAACTGTTGGCCCTTCAGATGGGGTTAAGCAGAACCACGGTGAAAAGGGTGTTAAATGAAGACTTAGGGCTTCGGGCATATCGAAGAAAAACAGGACACCGTTTGAATGCTCGTCTAATGGACCTGAGACTGAAGAGATGCCGCGCTTTGTTGAAGCGGTACGCCGGAAAAAAATATCGGGAAATTCTTTTTTCAGATGAAAAAAATTTTACCGTAGAAGAGAGCTACAACAAACAAAATGATAAGGTGTACGCACACAGTAGTGAAGAAGCGAGCAACCGTATTCCGCGTGTCCAACGAGGTCATTTTCCATCCTCGCTCATGGTATGGTTGGGAGTTTCTTATTGGGGCTTAACAAAGGTACATTTTTGTGAGAAAGGTGTAAAAACGAATGCAGTTGTGTATCAAAATACAGTGCTGACGAACCTTGTGGAACCTGTTTCTCATACCATGTTCAATAACAGGCACTGGGTATTCCAACAAGATTCGGCGCCAGCTCATAGAGCGAAGAGCACACAAGACTGGCTGGCGGCGCGTGAAATCGACTTCATCCGGCATGAAGACTGGCCCTCCTCCAGTCCAGATTTGAATCCGTTAGATTACAAGATATGGCAACACTTGGAGGAAAAGGCGTGCTCAAAGCCTCATCCCAATTTGGAGTCACTCAAGACATCCTTGATTAAGGCAGCCGCCGATATTGACATGGACCTCGTTCGTGCTGCGATAGACAACTGGCCGCGCAGATTGAAGGCCTGTATTCAAAATCACGGAGGTCATTTTGAATAAACTTTAGTGTCATAAGAATCTATGTTTTGTTAAGTTCATTTTGGTATATAAATGGTTACATAATGAATAAACTTGTTTCAATTATTTTATATTAAATATGTGACAGAATTTATGACCTGACTAGGTAAGATATAAGTTTTTAAGATATTGTAGGGATATAGCACGTAGATGTATAGATAGAAATAAATAGAAAAGGGCGGCTATGCAATATAATATGCTATTATATGAACTTAGCCGCCAAGGAGTGTGTTTGACTGTGTATTTTAGTGAGAATGACGTGCTATATTAGGTTTTATAATTTTAAATGTATAATATTAACGAACCTATGTGTATACATGTAAAGCGTCGTATGAACCCTTCCCACCCTGTTCCATTGTGCAACTCCTTAGTCGGGACCAGCTTACATAAAGCACGTTTTGACATACATACATATACACTCACGCCTGTAATCCCCGAAGGGGTAGGCAGAGGTGTAACCAGTACACCCACTTTTCGCCGAATTTCGGTCCCATAATGTGATAGGCGGCGAGCCTATCGCCACACCGGGCACCATTCCAGACTCCGGGTTATTACTGAGTATTTATAGGTAGGTAGGTTCTAGGTAAAACCCAATATCACTTTACCCGACCCGGGGATCGAACCCGAGACCTCAGCACAGCAATCGTAACGCATGCGCAATTACAACTACGCCACCGAGGCAGCACGTTTTGACTGGGGCAGTTAGAACAGTGTACAATTCACTCCCACCCTCCCCTCCCTTACCATTAACTGCTCTCGGGCAGGGACCGACCGGGAAACATCATCCGGACCGGCCTCAGCCCGAAAGCAGCCCCAATGGTCAAAAACATATATAAGGAGTATAAATATTAAAGATACCCAATAGCCTTTGCCAAAGAGCAAGGGAAATAATAAGGAACCCTATATAAAAAAAAACCTAACCTAACCTAACCGGCGGGCGTAGCTATGACCGAGCGGTCTGGCAAACCAATCGGTCTGGTTACTTGGGTTGTTCATCACACATCCACTACCCATGAAGCATTTTCCATCTAGGTATGTGGACACTAGCCTCTGACAATCAAGTGGTGTTGTGGGCCTCCGCGTGGCCCCGCTGGTTCCTATTACTCGGGTAAGTCATAGCTTCATGACTGAGGATCCGAGTGATAGATAGCTGACTTGCATCACTGCGCCTCCTCCCCCCTGGTTTGAGGGGAGGGGGAGGGGTGTTGGTCAGGGAGATAACCCTTGACCCCAAACCCCTTGTGTGAAACACCTTTTTCTATATTTTTTTATTATTATTTTAATTGTGTCTTTTTGTATCTTTGTGTGTAACTATTTTATGTGAATTTGTGAAAAAAAAAAACATCGGAGGAGGGTGAACTACGTATCAAATCGCGGAACTTCGCCCTCCTCCAACACCCTCATATTGTAACACTGATTATTCTTGTTTGTGAAATCGAATCGGTTTCTGTTATTGACGCAGTTCTTTAATGGTTTTTAAATATTTAAATACTTTGAAATGACAACATTTTTAAGTTATTTTTTTCGTTACCAAGAATCATTTCAAATAATAGAGGAATCATTTTTGTGGCTGTAATGTTTATGTTGCTTATTACCAAGATGAGATGTTAGAACTCAAATGTTACCCATCATATGCTAGTACTCTAACGCTCGTTAAATATTTTTTGTTTGTTTTTTTATTTATTTTTTTGTTTTCAAATATTTTAGTTTGATTAAATGTTTATTTTGTTCTCTATTGAGCCTGAGCCAGTGTATACCAGGATCAAGGTATGAAATGAAACATCAGTATATATAACAAGGTATATATTGAATGTATATAATAAATAAATAAATAAATAAATAAATAAATAAATATTGGTAGGTACAGCTGTGACTAGCGCGGCTGACTCTAATATACTACCGCCTCTTACAGCAGTGTTGTGACCAGTGACCAGCCACACAGCCACACAGCCGCACAGCGTACTGGAGCGACCGATGCTCGACTCCACAAACACAAGACTCCTGGATAGAGCGAATCAAACAGCGGGAAGACGAGGACCATTCCAACATCTCCTTAGCGGACAGCTCCGCCGCTTAGCCCCTTCACCACCGGACCCCCCGTCATCTGGGGAGCGGGAGAAACCTGCAGCCGCCCCCCCTCAACCCAAGAAAAGTAAGGACACCCCCAAGATCGACACCGTGGATTTCCCGGACAGAGCACGTGCGGACTGGGCAACCTCTGTAGAGACGCTGGCAACACTGCTCTCGTTTGGCGCTGCAAAACCCAGGCCATAGCATTCAAACCCGTGGCAAGGTCTGCAAGGCTTGTCATGGACGGATGCAGGATTGAGTTCGCCGGAAGCATCAAACTCCTGGGGGTGGTCTTGGATGAGAAGTTGACTTTTCATGCACATGAGCCTCCACGCTATGGGCAAGGCCAATCAAATCTTTCACAAGCTGTGCCTCTACACAAGGCCCCCTTGGGGAAAGCACTCTGGAAACGTGCAAATTATCTATCAGCATGTGACCGAGCCGACCATCACTTACGCCGCTGGCGTTTGGGGACACGTGGCCGAAAAGAAGTACGTCCGCAAGTGGAGAGTACTCAGCACGGATTTGCCATCAGGGCTATAAGGGCCTTCCGCACAGTCTCCACCTCGGCCGCCTTGGCTCTCGCGCAGTTCATCCCCCTGGATCTAAGGGTCCGGGAGGTCCACTGCGTGGAGAGCTCTCGTCTTTCCGTGACCTCACATCTCCTTCCTGACGACATCCGCCTCGAACTTCCCACTCCCATCCACGAACTTCTACACCCTGCGGACCGCGTCACTATCCCGCTGTTGACCTCCTCCAATCAGGTGGAAGTTGACAAAGCGATCCGCAGTAACACTGACACTAACAAGGTACACATCTACACGGACGGCAGCAAGCAGGATGACGGAAAGGTGGGAGCTGCCTTCGTGTGCTTCGACCCTGGAGGGAAGAACATCACGTCCACTGTGCAAAAGCTCAAATTACGCGACTGCCAGGTGCTCAGGGTGGATTTACGATGTCGGACCTTGTGTAGGAAGCAGGTCGAGTTGGCAGCCTCATCGGCCATCTCAGAGTCTCGGAGACTTCCGGAGGCTCTGGAATGTGTCTGGTGTGTTGACCTCACCCAACTTTTATCTCACTCAGGTCCTCACAGGTCACGGTTACCACAGGGCCTACCTTCACCAGTTTCATAACACTGACATCGACCGCTGCCCCTGCGATGACGCCAGCACCCAAAGCCTAGATCATCTCTCGAAGGAGTGCCCTAGATTCGGGATTCACCGTCACACTGTGAGATGGTCTGTCGCCGCTTCGAGGTGTCTCCCTACGTCGTCTCCCAACATCTCGCCGAGGGCAAGAGTGGTGGACAAGTTGCCTACCTTGAGCTGCTGAATTCCATCCTCAGCCGACTGAAAAACTTCAACCAAGAAGCCATCCCAGCTGGACCTTGAGCAACGAGCGAAACAACCACATTCACCGATTTTATCTAATGTATCTTGTTTATCTTTACCTAAAAATGTTTCTTGTTTCATGCTTATAATTGTAAATACTTACCATATAGAATAATTAACCTAATTAGTAAATTGTAATAGTGAAAAAAACACTAATGTAAAAGATAAATAAATGAAGGTTACGGCTAAGGTTATTCCCCCTCCCCTCCTACATTTTCCCAATACTAACCCTTCCCATTCCAGTGTGCTACTCTTTAGTTGGGACCGGCTTGGAAAACCCATCAAACACGGCCTTGACTCAAGCAGTAAATCAGTGAAAAACCTAATCCCTTCCTCCCTCCCCCAACCATTCAACTGCTCTCGGGCAGGGACCATCCAGGAAACAACATCTGGAACGGCCTCAGTCCGAAAGCAGCCCCCATGGTTACCCAAATCTAAAAGGGAATATGGCGGATGGGGGCGAATTACGTATCAAATCACGGAGTCTCGTCCTCCTCCGACACCCCAATTTTTTGAATAAAAAGCCTTTGTGAAAAATTTTGAAAATAAACCTAACTTAACCTTCCCAGCATTAAAACGCAGAACCTTCCAGATGGAGTCATCACAATAAACCTGAAGATCACGAGTCATCACGGAAGCCTGGCAACAGCAAACCAGCTCCAACCTCAAACTCAACCACGTGAGGCTGAAATGGTAAATATGGCAGCCACGCTAATGGAAGATGACCAACAAAGGAACAACGAGCTCAAAGACCAATGTGTCCTCTGCGGCAAGAGAATCGGCGCGCGAAACATAGGCAGACATTATAAAACATACCACAGTAACGTCCAGTTCAAACAACAGCCTTACAGTAAACCCAGACTTTACTATTTTAAAACAAGAACGCTACGAACAAAATGTCCAGCAGAGCATCGGCCACAGGGAGACTGGGCTAAGGGCGCACACGGTATCAACAAGGAATTCCTGGACATGTAGGCGGGATGGTCGCCCCTTGCCCCTCGTCACCCATTATTATCTCTGATTATCTGATTTACAATCGCTGATCACAAAATATAAAAATAAAATAATAAAAAAAATAATTAGGTATAGGAATGATGATTATTGTTTAATTGATGATTATTTAATGAAGAAATTAAAATTGAAGAAAAATAATAAAATTGTATCAAATTCATTATTAAAATAGAATGTTTTTTTTTATTTATTATTATTAAAATAAAAAAATGTGTGTGTGTACTTATGTATGCGCGTGAGAAGTTATACTTCTTTGGCCTCATTAAAAAATATGATATTTATATTTTCATAACGCGCCTAAACAAGTGTAACTTCAATGAAAATGCAAGGTTTATCTACCTAGAAGTCACTAGCCAGTCATGTACCATAAGCTCAAACACAGGCCACTTTCGCCATTCTTACATACTATTTTTAACTTTAATGTTATGGAAATAAAAATGATTTTGGCTTGTATTTTACTCCCTCCTTTATTTATTTTTAATTTCCTTCAGGACACGAGTGGCAAATCTCCTTACCTTTCATGGGTGCCTGGTACATAAAGTGAAAAAAGAATAACAACAAAATATTTTAATGGCCAGTACTTTACAGTATCATGAAAGACCTAAATAATATTACTGTATAGTACTAATTCGGTCTTTCATAATACCATAACGTACTGGCCACATTTAAATGATTAATTTAAATTTTATTATTCAGACCGAAGCTTCTAGCTCTTCTCCTTACATTTCTGCTAGCCTGGTACTTAGGACAACTTCAGAGGTGTTACTTTTGTGTCACGCGCATCTTAAAATTTCACTCTCATCATTTTTTCGTAACGCGCCTTCAAAAATATCGATATTTTGTTTCGATATATCAAACTCCGATATGTTTAAAAATATCAACATCCCTAGTTTTGGGTGGTATCGAGTGTAATGGTGTGGGAGCAAGTGGGATTGGGCGGGGTCGAAAGGGGACGGGTGGGCTCGGCTGTTATCGAGTGGAATTGAGTGGAATCGGGTGGGACTGTGTGGAATCGAGTAGGGTCGGGTGGGATGGAGTACTGTAAGGCTCGTAGTTTTTATTTTTTTATTCTTATAAAATGTTTAGTTTGTTCTCCATTGTATTAGCCATCATCTATTAAACACAAACTAAACGCGTGCATGTGGATTGAGTGAGCACATTCCAAAAATCGTTTTTTATATATTAGGTATTTAGTAAAAGTTCTAAAACAATTGTAAAACCAATCCTGGAATTTGTAAAAAGATAAAACCGAAGATAAATCAGTTAATGTCTGCTCACTCAATCCTGATAAGGGGCAACCCAGATCTACAAGTGTATCAAGTTTACATATAAAATTTGGGTTCTAGGATTTAGTAAAACCTTAGTGAAGTCACAGTATTTAATTTCAGATCACCTAGTGCCCTATTTAAAAAGTTACAAATTGTTATTGGTGCTCTCTCAATCCACATGTTTTGAAAAGTCAAGATTTCTTACGAATTACCTATAAAATCAAGTTTAATTATATTTCTAGATTTAGTAAAAGTAGAATAGAAATTTGTAAAACACAAAACGAATCACTATCATGCTTCGTTTCTGAAAAAATATATTTTATAGGTGCTCACTCAATCCACACGTTTTTGAAAAGTTAAAAAATCTTTCATATCTTTAAATCTGTAAGCGCTACAAAAAATGTGAATACGTCAAGTTTTAGTAGAAATTTTTACTAAATATTGGCTATTTCACATTTTCGATTTTTTGCTTACTTAAAGAGATATTACATTTTTAATGATTTCCATATAAACTTACAATGTAGGGTCGCCACACGTGTCAAAATACAGGATAATCTACAAAATTAATTTATATTTGCCTATCTCTAGTTATGCCTATATGTACCTAAATTTGTTATGCCTATATGAATCACGACGATATAAATGGTAATAATATGATATTATATGATGGGAGGGTAATAAACACAGCGACACATGGTTGAATTAATTTATTTTTACCTATTTATAGGAACCCAAATTTTTATTCAATACTATATAGCACCAATTTACTAATTAAATTCATATGGGAATTCTGAACTACTTATTATATAAAATAGTTTAAACATACTGATATCTGAATTTATTCTTTTTAACGTGTTATTTAAGTATTTAAGCACGAAGCTTAAATACAAATGTGACTATTAAGTATATCTAAATAAAAGTTATAATTTTGTTACTTTAAATAAATATGCGTAGTTGCTAAAGATATTCTATTGACATTTGGTGTTATTGTATAAACAAAAGGCGTCTGTACTAATATATAAAAGAGGTAACATTTGTATGTTTGGATGTTCGGGGTAATCTCCGGTTCTACGGAACCGATTTAAAGGTATTTTAATGAGTTCCCTGAGTGCTATAGACTACTCTTATTCAAACTTTTTCTCCTGAAAATTTTATCTCGTGGGATAGACGGGCCGGGACAAAGATATTTTAAGGCGATACGGAGTTCGCGAGGACAGCTATACCAAATATCATTATAAGCCAAAATTCGAAGTTTCGCAACTTATGCTGAGTAAAATACGACAATTGACCGACGCTGACATGGCTAGGTTAGTATATTTTGCATATTGCCATAGTTTGATGTGTCACGGGACTCTACTATGGGGTGGTGCTGCTGAAATGAATATCATTTTACTCTCCAAAAGTGAGCTATAAGATCTATCGCTAAGTTCTAGAAGTTCTTGGGGAGGAAAATTCTTCTTTCAAGGGGCTTTGCATACGCTTTTACAATAAGGTTCCCAATCATATTAAAGAACTAAATGAAAGATACTATTAAGTAGATGACCGAAAGGCTTCGGAATATATTATGCTATTACTTAGAAGTGTAGCCATTAAATTATTATTAGGAACCTTATATATGTATATTAAGGAATGCCAATATATTTCATTTCCTTAACATTGCGAACTTATGTGAACGGTATGCCTTACATGACTTTACTTGATTTTAGTGTCTAATATTTTAATTGTTGTATTCTGTCTGTGCTTGCTGCGGCGTCATGTGCGGAATCGGTCACTTCCCTGTAAAATGGTTGAGGAGGTCAATGGCTGGCACATGCGTCATTAATCGTGAACGGGTGCTGCTCTTTTGGACTGGTCTACTCAGACTGTTTCAGTAAGGACCAACTGCTCAAGAAATTGAGATTTTTATGTATTTCACGGCGATCATGTGCAGCAATAAGCCTTGTAATAAGTTTTATTTCACAATATAAGGCAACCTAATTAACATACATTGAGCTGCTCTAATCTAATCAATAGTATGACCAAATATTGTTAACCGGTGTTCGAAAAGCGCAACGCTAGAGTTTCTCGCCCGTTCTTCACTAGTAAAACTGCATTCCGAACTGGCGGTATAGTTAAAAAGATTGACTAAATCTAAATAATGTATAGCGTTCCAAGGATTCAATAACTTTTTTAATGTTTTTACTGAAATTATAAAGTATCGTTTAATTTAATCACTTTAGTCCAATTAGCATACATACTCACTCAGCTCTGTAATTTCAAAAGAGGTAGGCAGAGGTGTAACCAGTATCCACGTTTCGCTGAGCTTATTACCGGCCCGTGCGTGTTTACTTTAGGTATTTACATATAGGCAAATACAAATTAATTTTGTAGATAATCCTGTATTTTGACACGTGTGGCGACCCTATATTGTAAGTTTGTATGGAAAACATTAAAAATGTAATATCTCTTTAAGTAAGCAAAAAATCGAAAATGTGAAATAGCCAATATTTAGTAAAAATTTCTACTAAAACTTGACGTATTCACATTTTTTGTAGCGCTTACAGATTTAAAGATATGAAAGATTTTAACTTTTCAAAAACGTGTGGATTGAGTGAGCACCTATAAAAATTATTTTTTCAGAAACAAAGCATGATAGTGATTCGTTTTGTGTTTTACAAATTTCTATTCCACTTTTACTTAGAAATATAACTAAACTTGATTTTATAGGTAATTCGTAAGAAATCTTGACTTTTCAAAACATGTGGATTGAGTGAGCACCAATAATAATTTGTAACTTTTTAAATAGGGCACTAGGTGATCTGAAATTAAATACTGTGACTTCACTAAGGTTTTACTAAATCCTAGAACCCAAATTTTATATGTAAACTTGATACATTTGTAGATCTGGGTTGCCCCTTATCAGGATTGAGTGAGCAGACATTAACTGATTTATCTTCGGTTTTATCTTTTTACAAATTCCAGGATTGGTTTTACAAATGTTTTAGAACTTTTACTAAATACCTAATACATAAAAAACGATTTTTGGAAGGTGCTCACTCAATCCACATGCACGCAACTAAACTGAAAACAACTGTACGCACACTGATTAAAACCGAGCTACACTTCCGCTAGTTTCGTATAGACTGCCCCGCGAGCGTTGATGCTTTCCTTTTTATAACAAATCTTCCCCACCGAGTATCCAATCTACCCACAAATATTTCGTAAGTGACCCGCAATATTTCCATAAAAATCTAAAGTACCCTTACAATTGAGTCTGAGCCAGTGTATACCAGGATCAGGGTATGAAATGAAACATCAGTATATATTACAAGGTATATATTGAATGTATATAGGTAGGTACAGTCGTGACTAGCGCGGCTGACTCTCATGTCGTGAGGCACCAGACAGGTTGGGCTCCACCGCCTCTTACAGCAGTATTGTTGAATTACATATTATAATTAATTTGCTGGTGGTAGGATATTCATATCCTAGTGGATAGCTCGCACCGTACACAGGGTGTAAAACCCGCCATAGTGGCACACGCAAGTGTGTCGCGTTCCGGGATCAGCTAGTGTACATCTAGTTTGTGTCGGGGTCTAGAGTTGAGGTACGATGTTCTGAGTACTCTGACACTAGACCTTCGACCGCTTCTTCACCTTTCCCATGGCGTAGTGTGAAGAAGCAGGCCGGTGTGATTGTGTTGAGTAGTGAGGATAGACTGTCTCTTGCTACTTGATAATTTAATTGGACGGCACTGCACTTACGATGCAGTGTGGTCACTTTGCCGTGCCACGACACAATGGTAATTCATGGTACAAAATGTGATTGTAATATTACAACACTGCGCTAGGAGGAGGGGGGTCGGCAGATCTTATCAAGTATACTTCATGAGTCATATCACAATTCTAGTTCGGTAAAACCTTACGATAGCACATTCATAATTAAACTAAAAGAGAATACTCGAGTCCAACATTTAAACATATATTCATAATCTATACGGAAGTCAGTTTTAAACAATGCTAGTTTCTGTTTGTGTGTAATGACCGTTTACACCGACCTTTGCTTAACTTTAGTTGTTCCCTAACTTTGCCTCATTAGTAATAATATAATATCTGTAGGATTTAGGATCCCTGAAGGGGTAGGCAGAGGTGTAACTAGGACCCACATTTCGCCGAATTTATTACGGTCCCATAATGTGATAAGGGACGAGCCTATCGCCATACCGGACACGATTCCAGGCTCCGGGCTGATATTGAGTATTTCTAAATAGAAAAACCCAACATCACTTTATCAAACCCGTGGATCGAACCCGAGACCTCAGCACAGCAGTCGTAACGCATGGGCCATTACAACTTCGCCACCGAGCCAGTCACTTTCAATAGACTGAGTTTAAGGGACGACTAAAGTTAAGTAAAGGTAAATAAGACACAAGACTTCAGATCAGGACTAGGACTAGACGTGAATGTATTCCAGGGCTGCCAGGTCGCATGATTGGATAAAAAAAAATTGTATAATATAGTTCATATGTATCCAGATTGCCTTGTATAATAGCCAATACGAATCTAATACGCAAAAAACCCAGACACAACTAAAAACCAAATAATAATTGGTTACATTTACATCAATTAATTACATACAATTGAAATCAATTATTTGGAGTCGGTGCCGGTGTTGTTTTCCTTACTTTTAGATTCATAAAAACCAAGTATATTTTTGTATTATTCTGTTTTTCCATGTTTTGGCTGGCTCCAAATACTTGATTTCATTTGTATGTAATTAATTAATGTAAATGTAACAAATTATTATTTGGTTTTTAGTTGTGTCTGGGTTTTTTGAAGACGGTTTTATTTTTATTTAAAAAGTAATAATTTATTTTTTGCTTTTTAATGGTACAAATATAAAATAGGTAAGTTGGTTTTTTTTTACGTTACGTACGTTGGCTTTTCAGTGGTATTTTCTTTTGGTACTCTATGTACCAAAAAAAAACACCACTGAAAAGTCACAGAATATCAAAATTCGCAGTTTCGTATATTCGGACAACATATTTTTCAAGTAATTTTGGTTTTAAAACCAAACTACTCAACAGATTTTGATAAAAATTCTATGGTACCAATCTGGAAGCAATGACCAATGTTCTCTGTAATAAAAGAAGAATTTTCCAAATCGGTCAATAAATGACCGAGTTCTGAGGAAACAAACATAAAAAAATACACGTCGAATTGAGAATCTCCTCCTTTTTTTGAAGTCGGTTAAAAAGAAACCCTTTTGCGAAAATAAAAATCAAAATTGCTTGACAAATGATATCAAAATAGTTATTTTAAATTATTGTTAGGAGCGCTAATGTGTGCGTAGTGGGAACATATCACTATCTCCCTCGCACAGCGACACAGTAATGGCCATTCTGAGAGGTGACGTCACGGCTTATATCACGCATCCTTGTCATTTGACAATTACCGCTTCCAGCAGTTTTGAATGGCGTCTAATTTACTTATTTTTATTCAGATTCCTAAAAATGTTTCGATAATGGGCTTCAGGTAAAACGTGTCAACTCACTCTATTGGATACAAAAATAAATTACTTAGTTTTTTGTATTCAAAGTACATCAAAAAGATAGAAAAAAAATGTGTGTGTGTACTTATGTACGCGCGTGAGAAGTTATACTTCTTTGGCCTCATAAAAAAATATAAATGCACATGCGCACCGCTAGAGAGTGGAACTCTTTGCCGGAGTCTATATTTCCCGAAAGTTATAATCTGGGTATCTTTAAGTCAAGAGTGAATAGGTATCTTCTAGGCAAGCGTGCTCCACCGTAGACCACATCATCACTTACCATCACGCGAGATAGTGGTCAAACGCAAGCCTATTTATACTAAAAAATAAATAAATATATATTTTTTTTATAACGCGCCCAAAGAAGTATAACTTCAATGAAAATGCAAGGTTTATCTACCTAGAAGTCACTAGAAATTAAATGGTACAAATCTCCTTACATTTCCTGCTGGCCTGGTACTTAGGACAATCATGTACCATAAGCTCGCCGGCGGTGCTTCAACACAGGCCACTTTCGCCATTCTTACATACTATTTTAACTTTAATGTTATGGAAATAAAAATAATTTTGTCTTGTATTTTACTCCCACATTATTTATTTTTAATTTTCTTCTGGACACGATTGGCTCAAATTTCACTCTCATCATTTTTTCATAACACGCCTAAAGAAGTATAACTTCAAAAAATGTTACAGACAATAGTTTTGTTAATTTGTATAGTAGTTAGATTTTGTATAATTCCAGAGGGATGGTAGAAAATAAGTTTATTGGTCTGGCAGCCCTCGAGTTTATATAACACTATAAGGAGCGCGGGAACGTCTAAGTGAGAAAAGACGTTCCCGCGCTTTCCGTCGTTTATAAATGTAAACCGAGTTTAAAATCAGTGAAATGTGACGACAATGAATAAGTAAATGGCTTAATTAAAGCCAAGTTATTGAAGAGTGAAGATTTTATACTGAAGACATTATTTGAACAACATAAGAAACCTATGGGAAAGGAATGGAGAATGGCGGGAATAAGAGACGTGGCTTCGGCCGGAGAATTCATGATAAATTCTTTTGATAAAGGAATAAATAAATGGCTTAATTAAATCCTAGTTATTGATGAGTGAAGATTTTATACTGAAGACTATTGAACTATTTACAGTGATTTGATTCGTGTGAAATACAATTATTACAATGTATCCGGCTGAAGGACATGTATCCATGGCCATGAATAAATAATTAAAAAAAAAAACAATTGAATAACGGCTGAAGGACATGTGTCCATGGCCATGAATAAATAATATTAAAAAAAAATATATAACACTATAACAGGTATGTATATATTCTTAACGTTATATTGCTTCTGTATACACTCTACATTATATTAACTTACCAAGTAACAGCTGACGAGATGAGAAGCCATTACAGCTGCTACACACAAATTGTTATTGTACATCTAATTGGCTATTTGACTAATTTTCGAAAATGATTTAAAACTATTCCTTAATACATAATAAGCACACTACATTGATATTTCAGGAAAATATACAGTATTTTTAATAAAAATCAATGTTAAAGTTTAAATCTCCAAAACCGCCGCAAAAACACTATTTCTGTTATGGCGCTGGTGTGACGTCACATGCAAGTAAACAAGATAATAAAGATAAGCGAAGCTAAGTTTTATGATAAATGTTTTATCAACAATTATCATAAAACTGCCTCAAAAATATATCAACAATAGAATTTATCACCCATAAAAGATAAAACGCGAAATAAAATCACTCTAAGAAACTATGTTTACTTGCGTGTGACGTCACCAGAGTTGCAACCAATCACAGAGTGTTCACATCT
This sequence comes from Laothoe populi, assembly GCA_905220505.1. Taxonomy (NCBI): domain Eukaryota; kingdom Metazoa; phylum Arthropoda; class Insecta; order Lepidoptera; family Sphingidae; genus Laothoe; species Laothoe populi. The sequence continues at coordinate 10,439,430 of HG992174.1, read as the reverse complement.
CATATAATTTTTTTTAAAAAAAAGTTGTATCTTATTTCGTTTAATTTGCAAAAAATATACATTATTTTGTTTAAAATGAAGTGAAATATGGTTTTGTAAGCTATTGTCTAACAGATGACCACAATCTGCAGTGTATTTTCAATGTTGTCAAATAGCCTATTACTGAGGACATGAATTACATTTTAAATAAAGTAATTCCATTTATTGATGATTTTATTAAAGTCCAATTTTATGGTCTACCAACCCGCATTAGGCCAGCGTGGTGGGCTAAGGCCTGACCACATTAGTGTCGGAGGCCCGTGCCCAGCAGTGGGACAATGTTTAATACAGGGCTGGTATCATTTATTTATTATTTTAATGGTAATTTAATTCATAAGCTTTGACTTTTAAGTGTGGTCATCCTACAGACTATTATATAAAAGTTTTTTTTTATAAAAAGGATTTTTAAACGTCGCTACAAGGCAAATTGCCGCCATTTCTTTCTTAATATTAATTAAAGTAAAAATATTCATAAATTGTATAAAACATAAAATCTTACACTATATTTACATTAAATGGCTCAAAAATAAAAATGGGAGTTAATTCGTTCTTTCACCTCATTACACAGCTGGTGGATATTCATATCCTGGTGGATAGCTCATACACAGGGTGTAAGACCCGCCATAGTGGTACACGCAAGTGTGTCGCGTTAATGGATCAGCCAGTGTACATCCGGTTCTTGTCGGGGTCTAGAGTTGGGGTACGATGTTCTGAGTACTCTGACACTAGACCCTCGACCGCTTCTTCACCTTCTTGCCCATGGCGTAGTGTGAAGAAGTAGGCCGGCTTGAGTGTATTGAGTAGCGGGGGATAGATTATCTACTTGATACTCTAACTGGACGGCACTGCGCTTACCACCAGGTGCAGTGTGGACACTTTACCGTGCCAGGATAAAAAAAAGACAATATAGAAGTAATTTGGGCAAAGAACGAATGAAATCCCCCAGACTTAATACTATCATATCTCTAAACATCAGCTTTTAATAATAAGTCATCGTTAGTTATAAGTTAGCTACCTAGCTGGGAGAGGCCGTGGGTTCGATTCTCGTAACGAGACAAATGTTTATTTGATAGATATTTGTTGAGTAGCGAGGTCTTTCGCTATTAGAGGGCACTACACATTATGCGTCCCTATAAAAATAAAATTTGAGGGTTGCCCATCCATCAGACCCTGACTTAATGCCAATGGGACCACCTGGGAAGTATACCCTTTTAAACAAAAACTAATTTCTCGAATCGGTCCAGGCGTCTTCGAGTAATCGGGTAACATACATAAAAAATTTCGACGAATTGGTTAAAAAACAGTAAATACTACATTTCAAAGGTGGTATATGTTGAAAGATCCCGTAACATAGATACTGAGCAAGCTAATATAAAGTGTACAAACATAATACGAGGGAGCGTCGGCTCGCGGCGGAACACTACAAGTGTGTGGAGCGACCACTTAGTGTTATTAAATAACAAGGTTTGTATAAAAAAAGTTTCAAAAAATTGAATACTTACTTTTTAAATCATATAATATGAAACTGTCTGTATGTCCGACTTTTAACCCTAAAATGGCTTCACCAACCATCCTGAAATTTAGAATACATTTGAAAATATCGGCGAAAAGTGGGTGTACTGGCCTCTGGCTACCCTTCGAGGATTACAGGCGTGAGTGTGTGTAAAGATCTCTCAGTTCTGTCTTATTCACTCACTCACCCACGTGTTTTAAAAACTGTTCGATTTTTTAAAACTTTATTTTATACAAACCGTGTCCTGACATTAACGAACACAAAAAAATAAGAACCATCCGATTTGGTGCAGCCGTTCGCAAGTTATGCGCGTACATACATTTTGGAGATTCATTTTATTGATATAGATAACACTAACAGTTGAGATTCAAATATATCTAGACATATTTATCTACAGCATGAATGGGCCGGCTCGACCGGGGTAGTACCACTGTCTCACAGAAAACCAACGTAAAGTGACAGTTTACTGTCGCGTTTCGTATGGTAAGTGAGATATCCGGAGGCCCAGATTCCCCCTTCCCTTCCCTAATCCCTATTCCTGTCCTTTTGATGCCGACAGCGCATTCATGATACTTTCGGTATTGTGGATGTTCATGGGCGGTGGAGATCACTTAACATCAGGTGACCCACTGGCTCGTTTGTCGGACTATACTATAAAAAAAAATTATAAACACGCGGTACTTAGAAAATTAAACTTTATAAAATTTTGGTTATTATTCCCATCGTTAAAGGACACGGGGATTTTTGGGGGGATTCGAAACTACCAATTGGAAGTTTCCCTTTACATCAGACTCGTGCCAAAATCTTATCAAATATTTGGGAAGTGCCCCCCAGGTACCGTTGCCGTATTCAGTACATTTAACATTTCATTTATTCTAGTTCCCTAAACAAAGACCTTAAATGGTAGAATATCACGGAGAGACCCTTAAAGATCCTTCATAAGACATAATGCAATAATTTCCTTCATACATTTAGCCGCACGAAATAGCTGCTCAATAGTCAAACATATTCGTAAGCTAAGCACAGTTTTATCACGAGTGTTCGACTGGGGTGTTACCACAGTCTTACAGGAAATCATATTCGCTGTTCAAAAAAATATATACACGTTAAATTATAACAGAGGTCGGCAAACGTTTAAGCGAGTCACCTGATGGTTAACTTATGCACAAGTCTATTTTCGTCAATTGTGGCAATACCCCAGTCGAGCCGGGTCACTACCAACTGGTTAAGCGAGTCACCTAATGATGAGCAGTCCAACAACTTATGCACTAGTAAGTTTTGTGTAAGCATGGCAGTACCCCGGTCGAGCCGGATCACTCATATATGTTTCTGAGCATTATTGACGAGCTTCCCGTCCGCCGTGAGTGTGACCCGCAGCCCCCCCCTCGCCATGGAGTCCGCCGCCTCCTTCGCCCTCCGCTCGCTCCTCACCTCCTCCGCCCGGGGCCTCCTCGGCAGCGCGTACTGCATCCTCTCCCAGAACCACGGGTCCCCCCACTGTATGTACGTGTTGGTAGTGAGGTACGCGCGCAGTTCTCTATCGATATCGATGTTCGATAGATCTTCTAGGAGCAGCACTATGACTCGGACTTTCTTGTCTTTGGCCGCTTGGACGTGCGCCGCTCGGAACTCCAGCATCCCCCAGGTGGAGGCGAGGAAGTTTCTAGATAGTACTATGAGCGTCCGTCTAGACTCCTCCACTGACCTGGCTATCTGCGCCGGGATGAGATCCCCGACCCTCCAGTCTCGATGGTGGACGCACACTTTGTAGTTCGACTCCAACTTGGGTAACAACTTATCTATAACGAATGTCTCGTCCGTGTGTGCGAAAGAGACGAACACATCGTACTTCTTTGTCGCGTCGTATTCGTCGACACCACACAGCAGCCCGCGGTTGGTGAGGAATATTCTTATCTCGATGGAGTATCGGTGTATGAGCATGGCTGCGGCGGCCAGGAGTACCCCACAGGTGGCCAACAGTCCGCCCAGCACTGCGGCGTGCTGCACCAGACACAACTTCTCCACCTCTATCCTCCACAGCAGAGCCCCGTCCTTACACTTCACATGCTCCCAGTCGATAATTTTCTTATTAAATTTATTCATTATCGATATTTCATTGACCGCACTACACTCGCATAGAAACGCATTCCCGGACAGTTTCAGGGATAAGTTCCCGTTCAGCAACGCAACCGGGAACTCTTCCAGGTCATTATTGGTTAGGTCCAATATCTCCAGAGTTTTCGGGACGAATTGTGGAGATTTTCCAAGTCCTATACCTGACAGATTTAGTACCGTCACATAATCAGGTAAGACCGTCAAATTCCTCGGGGATTCCCCTAATTTGACCATAGAGTATGAAAGACCATATTCTCTGGGGTCTGGTATTATGGAGTCATTGAGGCAGTCGACGTTTAAAGAGTCGATGTAGGGCAGTATCTGACACTGACAGGAACAATTCACATCACAAATAAAGTCTGTCAAAGCCACTTGTGGGACCTTGAGTCCGTATAATTGAGGCGGTGAGGCACAATAGGTCTCGTTCAAGTCAAATGTGGGCTCAGTGGGAGGTCTCTTGCCTCGGAGCCTGGTGGCCAGGGTATAAAGCCAACAGTCGCAGGCGAGAGGGTTGTGTGCGAGCAGGACGGATGCTCGCGTGGTGTAGGTGTCGCCGGGGTCGCTGGGGTCACCGGGGTCGGGGGACAGCAGGACGGTGGTGATGTTGTTGTGTCGGAGGTCCACCACGACCTCGGAGCTGAGGAACTGCACGTCCGCTTCCTGTGGGGGAATAACTATAGTGAGATATATTAAAGAGCTATGACATCCGGGACCCCATTAATTTGTAGCAATTTGAAAAATGACAAAAGGAAAAGTGCTGTGATTGTCTAGAGTCATTGATCTTTCTTTTTTTTCTCCTGACACGGCAAAGTGTCCACACTGCACCTGGTGGTAAGTGCAGTGCCGTCCAGTTAGAGTATCAAGTACACAATCTATCCCTCGCTACTCAACACAATCATGCCGGCCTGCTTCTTCACACTACGCCATGGGCAAGGTGAAGAAGCGAGGGTCTAGTGTCAGAGTACTCAGAACATCGCACCCCAAGACTAGACCCCCGACAAAAAACTATTTTCATGTTATGATGTTCATGTCATATATTCAATGATATAAGTTCTGGGATGGTGTATGTAGTAGGTAGTGGACCTCACTGTGAGACACGGACTTACCCTAAAAAAGGGATTACTTCAATTTAATACAAACTAAAAAATATAGCATGCAGATTGTGTTGAGTAGCGAAGGATAGAATGACTCACGCTACTTGGTACTCTATCTGGACGGCACTGCGGTGCAGGTGCACAGGTGCAGTGTGTTCACTTTGCCGCCCCAGAATAAAAAACGACCTGGGAACCAAACCCACACCACTTACATTGAGCTCCTCAAAGTTGTTGTACTTCAAGTCCAGCATCCTCAGGTCCAGCAGCACATTCCTCCAGTCGTCGAACATGGTGGATATCAGATTCCCACTCAAGTCCAAGGTCCGGACCTTCAGCAAGTTGTTGAAGGGAGAGTAGTGTTGCAGGCCGTAGTAGAAGGGGGTGACGGGAGGGGAGAGAGAGAGGGAGTTGTGCGAGAGAGACACGTGCAGGAGGGAGACGCCCTGGAACGTGTCCGGGTGGAGGGAGTGGAGACGATTAGAGGAGATGGAGAGAGACTCAAGATGGCGCAGGCCGGAGAACATTTGTCTGTCAACAAAAATAACATTCATGTATGCGGATTTTTATCACGAATGTGTACGATAATTATATATGTACAGTCATTATATATGTACGGTCATTATATATGTACAGTCATTATATTTGTACGGTCATTATATATGTACGGTCATTATATATGTACGGTCATTATATATGTACGGTCATTATATATGTACGGTCATTATATATGTTAGGTCATTATATATGTACGGTCATTATATATGTACGGTCATTATATATGTTAGGTCATTATATATGTACGGTCATTATATATGTACGGTCATTATATATGTACGGTCATTATATATGTACGGTCATTATATATGTACGGTCATTATATATGTACGGTCATTATATATGTTAGGTCATTATATATGTACGGGCATTATATATGTACGGGCATTATATATGTACGGTCATTATATTTGTACGGTCATTATATATGTACGGTTATTATATATGTACGGTCATTATATATGTACGGTCATTATATATGTACGTTTATTATATATGTACGGTCATTATATATGTACGGTCATTATATATGTACGGTCATTATGTATGTACGTCATTAGGCCCTCTAAGAGACATTAGTGTGTGAAAAAGTGGATGTGTGAGGGAGAGAGTGAGTGAATGAGTAAGTAAGTGTAAGTAACTAAATAAAAACATACATAATACATATTTAGTTTAATATTTACAATTTAAATTACAATTTAATGTTATGAAAAAAAAAAGTTATCAATAAAGATTTTTTTTACTTTATAATGACACTAAACTTTATATCATCTATGGTATTCAAATTAATCGCATGCCCTAAATCATTTTACACAACTAAAAAAAAAAAACTCACCCCGGCAACTCCTCAATCAAGTTCCCGTCCATCTTCAACTCCTTAAGCGCCTTCAAGCCCAAAAACACTGTATTCGAAATGTTCAATATCCTATTATGACTCAGATCCAGTTTCTCCAGAGATGTCAGACCTTCGAAGATCTCATGATGTATGTATGATATATTGTTATATGTGATGGTGAGATTGACCAGGCCAGTGGTGAGGTCCAGCATCCGAGGAGGCAGGGTTGAGACCCCGGCGCGGGTCAGGGTCAGCGAGGTCAGGGTCAGGTTGGAGAACGCCAGCGGCTCTATGGTCAGGGGCACGTCGTTTGAGATGCTCACCTGCGTGTAAAACATTTTTTTTGACTTTACATCCTGTTGGTAAATTTAATGAAAAATTACAAAAAAACAAATCATGTTTTTTTTATGTAAACTAAAAAAAACTTATATTTGATGTTGGTATGTTGAATATGCAAAAAAAATATATCAAAAAATATGGTTTTAATATAATTTATCCGCGTGTAGATGAAAAAGCAAAGATATGGTCGATTTTCTTTTTCTTTGCAAACAATTTTTTCTGATATTTTCCCTTCGTTGTTAAAACGACATTTATAAATTTATTTTAAACACTTATGTAATATAAAAATATTCACCTGCTTCAAGTGTGGCAGATCTTTGAACAAGTCGTTGTGCAGCGTGGAGACGAGGTTCCTCACCAGACTGAGCGTCTTCAGCGCGGGCGTGTGTGACAACAGGCGTGGGGGTATCGCGCGGACGTGACTTGTACTTATGTACAGGTCTTCTAGACTCGACAGACCTACAAGAAAAACAATTTTAGGATATAAATATATTTTTTTAAGAGTATAAGCACTATATAAAAAAAAACGTGTGCGTCTCGGGACGCTCGACAGAAGTGATAACTTAAACTAATCAACTTAAAAGTTCAACTATTTAATATTGAAATTGTTTAACTTGAGTAAAGCTTAGGCTATTACTTAAACTTCATGTATGTTTATCAATATGATAATGTGAGCAAAGGTTATTTATTAATACATTTTTTATTCATTATAAAATATATTTTACCCACTCGATCCCACTCGATCCCATCCGATCCCATCCGATCCCACTCGAACCCACTCGAACCCACTCGATCCCACTCGAACCCACCCGATCCCACTCGATCCCGCTCGATCCCACTCGAACCCACTCGAACCCACTCGAACCCACTCGAACTCGAAAAATATTATTTTTTAACTTTTTATTAAAATTTCGACCGCATTTTTCTGATTCGACAATTAATTTGTAAAAAAAATTACCAATTCATTTTTTATTCACGTGTAACCTAATACAGCAGACCGAAGTGACTAATCTACCGACATTATAACAAATCCCAAGCAAATGTTCTTAAAATCTTCTGTAATTTTTGGTATAGTATTAGAACACAGGATTTCTACACTTATATGGTCAGAATTTTTTATAACCCTTTTATTTTTTTATTATTTCTTAGAAACCCATGTTACACACACGAAGGGGTAGGTAGAGGCAGACCAGTACACACACTTTTTCGGTCCCATGATAGGGGGTAAGCCTATCGCCATACCGGACACAGATCCTCCAGGACTCCAGAGACTCCAGGCTAATACTGAGAATTTCTAGATAGAAAAACCCAACATCACTTTACCCGATCCGGGGACCGAACCCGAGACCTCAGCACAACAGTCGTAACGCATGCGCCACCGAGGCAGTCCCAACCCATGTTAAAGCTCAATAAATTTTAACGAATGTTTCCATCTCACCTCTAAACGCATCTTCACTGACATCAGTGACATTATTCCCCCAGAAGTTCAACACCTTCAACTGCCCCAGACCCTGGAAGGAGCCTGCCGGCAGCGAGCTGATGTGGTCCGCCGCTAGCTCCAGATGCGTGAGTGGGGGGGAGTTGAGAAAGTCGGTTCCGGTGAGTGTGACGTCACCACCGCGCAGCCGGAAGTGCTGGAGGGAGGGGAGCGACGACAGCGCCTCCGAGGGTACTGATGTTTGGGCCTCTGGACAAATACATCATACAATTTTTACTCTGGCACACCAAAGTGCTCACACTGCACCTGATGGTAAGCGCAGTGCCGTCCAGTTAGAGTATCGACTAGCGAGAGACAATCTATTCCCCGCTACTCAACACAATCATGCCGGCCTGCTTCTTGACACTACGCCATGGGCAAGGTGAAGAAGCGGTCGAGGGTCTAGTGTCAGAGTACTCAGAACATCGTACCACCTTAGACCCCCGATAAAAACAGATGTATATTGGCTGATCCCGGAACGCGACACACTTGCCACTATGGCGGGTTTTACACCCTGTGTACGGTGCTATCCATCAGGATACGAATATCCTACCACGAGCTTTGATTGATTTTGTTAAAGCGTATTTAAAATACTCCATTATTTAATAAGAATTAGAATAATTTATTTAACCGGTCCTTTACAATTTAGTTACATTTAACTATGATGTCCACACTAGGCACAGCCTGTATCGGGCCATCATTTCTTTATGATTTATCCGATAGGACGTGTTCACATTAGCTTTACACAAATTATGGAAATATAAATAAAAACTAAACAAAATATGATGTGTGTGTGTACGTGTGTGTGTGTGTGTGTGTGTATGTGTCTCTCTCTGTGTGTGTATGTGTGTGTGTATTCGTGTGTATGTATGAGTATGTGTGTGTCTCTGTGTGTATGTGTGTGTGCATGTGTGTGTATGTGTTTGTGAGAGTATGTAGATGCGTTAAGTGATTATTTTCAGTCTCATCATAAATTAAATTCAATGAGTATTTCTTGATTTTAACGTTGGCCTCCCGTGTCGTGTTATTTTTAATATTGAATGAATTAAAAGAGATGAAGCAAATGATTTGCCTCATCTCTTAAGCCTCCATGTAACTTTTTGTTTTATACCACGGTGGTGACAAACAAGCTTACGGCCCGCCTGATGATAAGCGGTTACCGTAGCCTATGGACGCGACACCAGGAACATCACATGCGCGTTGACCCTTCAAGAACCTATTTACTCCCCCCTTGAAGAACTCCATACTGTAGTCCTCTTGGAAAACTCAAGCTCATTCCACAATCGGAGCGTTCGCGGAAGGAAATTCAGATTAGGTAGGAAATTAATTTCAGAGGAACTCACCAGCGTTGAAGATGATGAGGTCAGACAGGCCGCTGCCAAGTCCCTCCACATGCCTCTTCTCCAGCGGAGTCAGGGGGTTGTTCAATGTGACAACCTTCACACCGCTGGCGTCCAACCTTCGCGCTATACACGACAGGGGGTCCGGTAGAGAGCAGTCGCGGATGGACAGAGACGGCAGTGTTCGGTTACCGGCTATGGGGATCGAGGGGAGGTCTGAACACGAGAGGGCGCCGCCCTGGAAACAGGTAATGTAATGTTTGAGAGCAGCCCACGGTCAAAAACATTTTTTAAAACAGTTTTATATTCCTAACAAGAAAAACCGATTTCAATAAAAAACAAATTATGCGTTCCTGTAAAATTTGAGAGTTGTCCTCGATTTTTCTGAGATCCCATGATCAGATCCTGATATGGGGCCAATGGTGCCAACTGGGAAGTATACCCTTTTAAACAAAACAGGATTTCTCGAATCGGTCCAGGCGTCTTCGAGTAATCGGAGAACATACATAAAAAAAGACCGGCGAATTGAGAACCTCCTCTTTTTAAGTCAGTTAAAAATATATACCGGCACGGTGGGTTAAAAACAGAGTCACTTGACAGTGATATCAGAAAACTCGAGGGTGAGAATTTTTGGAGATTTATTCACATGATGTGACCGGGGTGGTCGGAAGCCAGTACACACTACAAGTCTTAACTACTTTAATATAGCTCATTCAAAGGCCTTACATGCCGGACGCGACAACATTTTATTTATTTATTTAAGATGCATAGTTCACAACATTAGCATTAAGTAATCTAAGACTGGATAGTAATCCAAAACATTTTATTATTTTTTTTTTATCCTAGCACGGCAAAGTGACCGCACTTCACCTGATGGTAAGCGCAGTACGGTCCAATTAGAGTATCGAGTAGCGAGAGACGATCTATCCCCCGCTACTCAACACAATCATGCCGGCCTGCTCCTTCACACTACGCCATGAAGGTGAAGAAGCGGTCGAGGGTCTATTGTCAGAGTATTCAGAAGGCCGCAAAATGGCAAACATTGTACCCCAACTCTAGACCCCCAAAAAACCGGATGTACACTGGCTGATCCCGGAACGCGACACACTTGCGTGTGCCACTATGGCGGGTTTTTCACCCTGTGTACGCTGGTCGCCATACGGGCGGATATGAATATCCTACCACCATCAAACAACATGCATCCTTACAAGTTATATTATTAATGTGCGAACTAAGATGCTATGTATGAATAACAAAAATAAATAAAAACAGCCGGGCTATGTAAGCACAAGACAAAAATTTTGAAACAAACAATCTGTATATATAAAACAAGAAACTGACTGACTGATCGATCAACGCACAGCCAAAACGGCTGGGGTTAGAGACTTGACATTTTGACAGTAGGTACCTTTTATGACGTAGGCATTCAGTAAGGAAGGGTTTTTGGTAATTCCACACCTAAGGGGGTAAAATAGGGGATGAAAATTTGTAAGAAAAGCCGTCATTTTTGAAGTTAAAGGCATGAAAATTTGTATTTTGTATTGTATACATTTTTCTCCCAAACATGACCTCCACGCGGGCGGAGCCGCGAGCAACAGCTAGTTTTAAATAAGACCCTTACTTATTGAAATTAAACATTAGTTTTCTTATACACCTATAGAAAGATTCAGATCTGCTATTCATTATGTCGACATTATTATGTTTTATTACCAGACCGTCATAGGAGCGACACATACGGATAATCTGCACATCTCTCACCTCACAGTCTATGTTCCCGTAGTCCATGAGCCTGGTTGTGATGGTGATTGTGGCGCCGCCGACCTGGCACGAGTACTCGAGCTCGTCGCCGACGCCGCACGAGCAGCGCTCGGGGCAGCGGGCTGACGCTAGCGTCAACAGCGTCACGAGCGTCAGACATATTGACAACATCACGGAGCTATCTCACTGTCATAGCTGTGGACAAACGATACAACTATTATGTCTACACTTTGGTATAGGTATGAACGGTAGGCAGCGGCTCTGCTGTGCCCTGGCATTGCAGAAGTCTATGTGCGGTGTCTACTACCATCAGGTGGCCCGTCTGCTCGTCTGGCTATCCAGGCAGTAAAAAAAAGGTGTCTGCAAATTAATCTGAGTTGTACTTTTTTTTTTATCCTAGCTCGGCAAAGTGACCGCACTTCACCTGATGTTAAGCGCAGTACGGTCCAATTAGAGTATCGAGTAGCGAGAGACGATCTATCCCCCGCTACTCAACACAATTATGCCGGCCTGCTCCTTCACACTACGCCATGGGCAAGAAGGTGAAGAAGCGGTCGAGGGTCTATTGTCAGAGTACTCAGAAGGCCGCAAAATGGCCAACATTGTACCCCAATTCTAGACCCCCAAAAAACCGGATGTATTAATTAACGACTACTATGTTCTGCATAAAGATGTTAGAGTAACGAAATAATGTCCGCTTCGCTTATGCTCTTCTTATACCGCTGGTGTCCAATTTTGCCATGTTGCCAACACAGGTTCTGTCTAATACTCGTCAACCTCAAAATTTGTGCAAGGAAATAAATCCTATATATAAAATGTGACCAATATAATACTATATGTTAGTTGTTATCGTAATGTGATATTAACGAGCACCACGCTCCGATATCTCGGTATTAGTTACTACACAGACATGTGTTTTGGTTCTGTGTTACACATACTGTCGGTGCTATCAGGCCTCATCCTAATGTTACAGATGCGTTGACTCACAGGACCACATGTATGTCAATAAGGAGAGAAGTCCTCATTCCCTTTTTTATAATCATTTTAGATTAGACTGACTGATCGATCAACGCACAGCCAAAACGGCTGGGGTTAGAGACTTGAAATTTTTACAGTAGGTACCTTTTATGACGTAGGCATCCACTAAGGAAGGGTTTTTGGAAATATCACCCCTAAGGGGGTAAAATAAGGGATCATAGTTTGTATGAAAATCCGTCATTTTTAAAGTTAAATTCATGAAAATTAGTATTTGGTCTTTTAGTTAAAAATAAAAAATACATATTTTAAGGATTTTTGGAAATTACACTCTTAAGGGGGTAAAATAGGGGATGAAAGTTTGTATGAAAATCCGTCATTCTTGAAGTTAAACGCATGTAAATGAGTATTTGGCCTTTTAGTTATAAATATATATTTCAGGATTTTTTGAAATTCCACGCCGAAGGGGGTAAAATAGGGGATAAAAGTTTGTATGAAAATATCGAAAATATGAAAAGCTTTAACTCATGAAAATTGGTATTACGTATTGTATACTATATCTTCCAAACATGACCTCCACGCGGGCGGAGCCGCGAGCAACAGCTAGTATTAAATATGGGAATTTGTTTTTTTTAATAATAATAATAGTGTTAGAGTAAGTAATCTAGATATATAAATGAACATACATTAAATTCCTTTTTGTAACATTTTTTGATTGATATACTATTTGTAATTGGTACAGAGTTACGGACGTTAAGACGAACCGCTCACATTACCTTTGAAATTCTTATAAGAATTCTCCTATAGGTTTTCTCACGATGTTTTTCTTCTTAACCGACTTCAAAAAAGGAGGAGGTTAACAATTCGTCGGAATCTTTTTTTTTAATATGTATATGTTACCCGATTACTCGAAGACACCTGGACCGATTCGAGAAATTCTTTTTTTGTGTAAAGGGTGTACTTCCCAGGTGGTCCAATGGCACCAAGTCAGGATCTGATGTTGGGATCTCAGAAAAATCAAGGGAAACCCTCAAATTTTATAGTGACACATAATTTGTTTTTTATTGAAGTCGGTGTACTTTTTATGAATTAAAAAACTTTTACTTATTTACAGCAAGCGATAATCAACAATGAATACACATAACTTCAATAGTCAGATGTATACCATTTGGGTTGGTTTCAAACCTGCGTCGACCGTCTCAGTCCGTACCATACTAACTAGCCAATATCCTTGTTATTGGTTGGTTATAATATAAACAGCAGTGATAGCCTAGTTGGTTGCGGTACGGACTGTCCAGACGAAAGTCGTATGTACGGAACCCAAATGGCATACACCTCTTACTTTTATAAACTTACATTGTGTAGTCATTGTTAATTATCGCTTGTCTTAACGGAAGAAAACATCGTGAGGAAACCTGCATACCTGAGAATTCTCATAAGAATTTCAAAGGTATGTGAAGTCTACCAACCCTCATTAGGCCAGTGTGGTAGATTAAGGCCTTTTTTTTTGTTGTCGCGGGGAAAGCGTTTTATTACTACCGCCCGCTCCGGGGGGAAGCGGAATAAAACGGTTATGCTGGACTAGCCGGTCTTACGACCCAGCATCCCCCTCGCACGGATGATGGCTATCCGTGCTGCCGCTGGGCCGAGTCCCTACCCCCTATGTACACCCCACCCGACACTACCATCTAAAACCCCGCGGTGGCCTTCTTCGGCGCTTACGGAGCGATCCCGGGGTATTCTAAGGAGTGCTAGAATTGCTGCCTGAACCGCCCTGCGCGGTGCCGCGTAGCGGCCCATCACAATGGGGGCTTAGGAGCCCCCGCGCACCGAACAACGATAGCCAACGAGGCCTTACCACCCGAGCTGTCGTCCATCTCAGGGTCGTACGATGCACCGTAATTGGAGTGCATCGATATGGGTTTACAGCCCCCCGCTGCGCACCTGCGACCCCCAATGGCCCCAATTAGTCGCCTCATACGACAGGCAGGGGTTACCGTTGTGAAATTCTCCAAACCCCCCCATTCCACAGGGCGCGTGGTGGACTAAGGCCTGACCACATTAGTAGAAGAGGCCCGTACCCAGCAGTGGTACAGTGTTTAATAAAGGGCTAGTATTATATTAAATAAATAAATCTACGTACCATAAATACTTTATCCGTACACGACACACTAGCGATTCGCAACCGACCTACGCATTAATCACTAAAAAATGATGGTCTGCATATTTATAAACATGATCTGGTACACTTGGTACATCAGCATATGGTATCACATGTCTGTTTCAGTAGATAGTACGTTAGGTATTCACAGAGACAGATAAATTAATTATATTTATAAATGTAACGGAAACCCACTCCTTGAAAACAGTTTGTTATCATGCACGATTTTAATCATTTTTAAAAACAGGCCTGTATTAAACATTGTCCCACTGCTCACGGGCCTCCTCTACTAATGTGGTCAGGCCTTAGTCCACCACGCTGGCCTAATGCGAGTGCACTTCATATGTTGAAATTCTTATGAAAATTCTCAGGTACCAGGTTTCCTCACGATGTTTTCCTTCACCGTTAAAGCAAGCGATAATTAACATTTAATACACACGGAACATTAGAAAAGTCAGAGGTGTTTGTCATTTGTGTTTCGAACATACGACTTTCGTCTTGACAGTCCGTACCGCAACCAACTAGGCTATCGCTGCTTTTCATTAAACGAAGCAATGCTACCGACTTCGTTTACCCATTGTAACTTTTTGACATAGACTCATGGTTCATTACAGCTTCAGAAACGTGAGGCTGTGGGTTCAAGTCCCGCACCGAGACTAATGTTTGTGTGACAGATATTTGTTTTAGGATCTGGATGTTGTGGGACCGTAGTCCCTCATAGTTCTTGACACCCACGATACAGGTTTTACCTAGCGAGGTAGCTGTCACAACATTAACAGCCGTGGTGTCTACTACCCCGGCCCGAACCAAGAGCAGAGCAAACTCGTATTCGCACCATCAAGCTGTGGAACAGTTTGCCAGCTACCGAGTTCCCTCCCTCCTATGATCCTGGGTCCTTTAGGCGTAGTGTGAAGAAGCTAAACAGCAGGCCGGCATGATTGTGTTGAGTAGCGGGGGATAGACTGTCTCTTGCTACTTGATACTCTATCTAGACGGCACTGCGCCTACCATCAGGTGCAGTGTGGTCACTGTGCGCCAGAATAAAAAAAATGATACAAATATGTATAATATTTTTTATATCTCGATCTATAATTTAATACAAATCTACAATTCTATACCGTATGATGTCACCATGTTATAGGCGCAGGCGCAGAAGCCAGTTTCCGGGAACACGGGCGGATGTCTTCACGTATATACATGATTCAGAATACAACAAGGGGATTATTTGATTGCTCCTATTTGATCATTGTATGACAAATATATAGGGATAGATTGTCTCTCGCTACTTGATAGTTTAATTGGCACTGCGCACCATCAGGTGCAGTGTGGTCATTGCCGTGCTGGGATAAAAAAAAAGAAAAAAAGAGATATATGGTCTTTATTAATACGGCCAAGGATCATAGTTCTATAACACTACAGAAACAAACATTAACTGATCAAACAAACATATGAGTCGTATCGAACCAAAGTCGGCAAAGTAGGGTAAACTTATATTTAGGCAAATTATAAAAAAATGATAACTTTTGTATAGGAAATCAGGTTACAGGAGGGAAATAAAATAAGAGATGTAAATTACTATCACTTGTATTTCAAGTATCGGAATGCAACAAGGAAGGTCTACGTCTGTATTCTAGCACGACAGAATATGTATAATGAAGAAATAAAGGAATATAGACATTTTTAAATAATACGCTCTTCTATATTCTATTGACATCAGTCATCAAGACTATGTGGCCAGTACAATGACCACTATATTTATTTTTGCATCTATTAAATACTTTTTAAATAAAATAAATCTCAACATTGTCTAAGTCGAAATATTCTAGATTGCCGAATTTGAACCCAACTAAGGTAAGATGTCCGCCTATGCTACTTTACTGCCAAGTTTGACATTTTGATTGGTCATTGACTTCATGAGAAATAGGATTGTTGACTTGACAGACGCTTCTGATTGGTTGACAGTGACAGATTGCCGACTTTGGTTTAAAGTAACTTTTGTTTTGTGTTTTAGAAGGGTGTACAGCCGTTTTTAATTATAAAACATTGCCATAGTCGATGCAGATTTTAATTTCCTATAATATATAATAATAATAATACTAATACTAGCCCTGTATTAAACACTGTCCCACTGCTGGGCACGGGCCTCCTCTACTAATGAGAGGGGTTAGGCCTTAGTCCACCACGCTGGCCTAATGCGGGTTGGTAGACTTCACATACCTTCGAAATACGTATGAGAATTCTCAGATATGCAGGTTTCCTCACGATGTTTTCCTTCACCGTTAAAGCAAGCGATAATTAACATTTTAATACACACATATCTTTAGAAAAGTCAGAGGTGTATGCCACTTGGGTTTCGAACCTACGACTTTCGTCTTGGCAGTCCGTACCGGAACCAACTAGGCTATCGCTGCTATTCCTATATTGCCATATATTTTTTAATTTTTGCCCAACTACCTACTTTACCGACTCTGGTTCTATACGACTCTTTTTTTTATCGTGGCTCGGCAAAGTGACCACACTGCACCTGACGGTAAGCGCAGTGCCGTCCAATTAGAGTATCGAGTAGCGAGAGACGTATGCCGCGCTACTTAACTCAATCATGCCGGCCTGCTTCTTCACACTACGCCATGGGGAAGGTGAAGAAGCGGTCGAAGGTCTAGTGTCAGAGTACTCAGAACATCGTACCTCAACTCTAGACCCCCGACAAAAAACCGGATGTACCTACACTGGCTGATCCCGGAACGCGACACACTTGCGTGTGCCACTATGGCGGATTTTACACCCTGTGTACGGTGGTCGCTATCCGGGCAGATATGAATATCCTTCCTCAGCAAAACTCATATGTCTTTGTGTGAGAATTGAACCCGCGGCCTTTCGTTCCTCAGTCAGCTAGCCCGCTTTGCCATCGTCGAATAGCCTATTACAACGTGCTAAGTGTCATAATTGAATTCATAACGCACCTAATTATCCGCATTCCCACGATTTTATACCTTATTTACAGTGAGTTAAGTATCATAATTACTTCGAGCCGTAACCTTGAATCTGTATTTTGAATAATTTTACGGTAAATTATTCACAAATTTTGTGTAAATATAATTGTTGGAGATATGAGATTTTCATTTAAATCTTATCCTACTAATATTATAAATGCGAAAGGTTTGGATGGATGGATGTTTGTTACTCAATCACGCTATAACGACTGGACGGATCTGGTTGAAATTTGGCACAGAGGTAGACTTATAAGTGGTAGAGCCACGCTGTAGACATATATGTCTGCAGCATGAATGGGCCGGCTCGACCGGGGTAGTACCATTGTCTCACAGAAAACCAACGTAAAGTGACAGTTTACTGTCGCGTTTCGTATGGTAAGTGAGATATCCGGAGGCCCAGATTCCCTCTTCCCTTCCCTAATCCCTATTCCTGTCCTTCAAGGCCGACAGCGCATACATGACACTTTCGGTATTGTGGATGTTCATGGGCGGTGGAGATCACTTAACATCAGGTGACCCACTGGCTCGTTTGTCGGACTATGCTATTAAAAAAAATATATAGTCTGGAATAGCACATAGGCTACTTCTTATCCTGGAAAATGTATAGTTCGCGTGGGATAGTAAGTTTTTCACAGAGCAAGGGATCGACATGATTTTACATAGTGGCAGTTTAGGGATCAGAAAATGAAATAGTCCACTTTTTATCCAGGAAAAATGCACGCTTCCTATGGGATAGAAAAATATAGAAAGGTGTTATAACTTAAGATGCCTCCTTGGATTGTATACCTTTTCTTCCAAAAATGATATCTACGCGGGACCCGCGAGCAGCATCTAGTATAGTTATGTTATACAACTGCCCATAAAAGGAGTGCTGTGTGTTATGCTAAGATTTCGTTTGGTGCTACATTAGATGTTAAGTTTCGATTGTTAGTTTATGCTAATTAATAACTCGTTGGACTCGTATAGCCTAGAGTTGCCAACCGTTCTGTTTTCTCAGGACATGTCCTGGTTTTTAGAGTGTCCTGGCTAGTTTTTAAGCAGCGTCCTGGGTTTTTAAAGCGCCCTGATATGGTCCTGTATTTTAAAATTAGCACACCACTTTTGCAGTCCTTACTTTCGGATGGGGGTCTCGGCTCGCAAAAGATGCGTCCTGTTTTTAAATTGAAATGACCTGGTTTTTCTAACTTCAAAAACTAAAAATCCTAGTATTTGAATTCCGGGGTTGGTAACCCTAGTGTTGCCTCATATACAACTCTATGCCTTGACACGTATATCCTAGACAGTCTTTAATTATTTTTCTACATACATATACCCTCACGCCTGTAAAGTGTAATCCCGGAAGGGATAGGCAGAGGTGTAACCAGTACACCCACTGTTCGCAATATTTATTACGGTCCCATAATGTGATAGGGGGCGAGCCTATCATACTGAGCACAATTACAAACTTCAGGCTGATAAGCATTTCAAGATGGAAAAACCCAATACTTAGCCGTCCCGGGGATCGAACCCGAGACCCCGGCACAGCAGTACCGCGTACGCTATTCACCGAGGCAGTCACTAAAGTCACCACTATATTTGTAATATTGTACCGATGCAACAAATTTTAATAAGCCACAATCTCGCAGAATGATATTTTTAATAAACGAGTTTGAGTGTTTGACCTCTGAGGGGACACAGTATAAAAATTAAGGAATGTGTAAAGTCGCTATATACAGAGGTATAGACGATGATGTTTCAAGATCAAGCTGAGCCTTTGTGTCGCATATCCATATCGCATCAAACACTAGACTAAATATTGCAAACAATTCTTTGAAAAGATTTTTAATTCATAAAAAGTCGTCGCTACAAAATTTGAAGGTTGCTCTTGATTTTTCTGAGATCCCATCATCAGATCCTGGCTTGGTGCTAATGATACCACCTGGGAAGTATAGCCTTTTAAACAACAAAAGAATTTCTCGAATCGGTCCAGGCGTTTTCGAGTAATCGGGGGACATACATGAAAAATAAAGATTCCGACGAATTGAGAACCTCCTTCTCTTTTGAAGTCAGTTAAAAACCACATGCTAGAGTCTCTCGGCAGTTCTCTAGCGAAACTACATAGCAAGTGTGTCGCGTTCCAGGATCAGCCAGTGTATATCCATTTGGTCGGGGATCTAGAGTTGTGGTACGATGTTCCGAGTACCGCTTCTTCACCTTCTTGCCCATGGCGTAGTGTGAAGAAGCTACTCAGCAGGATGGCATGATTGTGTTGAGTAGCGAGGGATAGACTGTATCTATTCCATTATTTCATTCTATTGCGAATAGCGTATGCCAGTCCTTTCATCCTCTTACTTCCAACAAATCAAAACTTACAAAAAACAAATTTATAGTGGTAGAGCCACGCTGTAGACATATTTGTCTGCAGCATGAATGGGCTGGCTCGACCGGCGTAGTACCACTGTCTCACAGAAAACCAACGTAAAGTGACAGTTCACCGTCGCGTTTCGCATGGTAAGTGAGATATCCGGAGGCCCAGATTCCCCTTTCCCTTCCCTAATCCATATTCCTGTTCTTTAAGGCCGACAGCGCATACATGGTACTTTCGGTATTGTGGATGTCATGGGCGGTGGAGATCACTTAACATCAGGTGACCCACATGCTCGTTTGTCGGACAATACAATGAAAAAAAAAATCATAAATGTCAGTTCTTGAGACAGTTTCAAATCACCTCTATGGTATCTCACTATCACTACTGATTTTCATACTGTGATGCAGACGTCATCCGGCACATGTATGATAAAAACCACCAATATTTACAATATGGTTATCTTCGTAAGTTGTAAAAACAGTTCCAGGAAAATCTCAATGGAAAATAACACGTGAAACGAAATAGTATTTTTTTCTATCCTGGCGCCGCATACTAAGATAGATGAGAAATATTCGATCACAATATTCATGGGCTACGATGTTCTGAGTACTCTGACACTAGACCCTCGACCGCTTCTTCACCTTCTTGCCCATGGCGTGTGAAGAAACAGGCATGGTTATGTTGAGTAGTCGAGATGGCTAGACAGGCGCCACGGGGCGCCTACGTTCCGACTGACACAGGTATTAACGGACCATGGGTGTTTCGGTTCCTTCCTGTGTCGGATCGGAAAGGAGGTGTCCGCCGTGTGCCACCACTGTGGCAACTGCCGCGAGGACACGGCCCAACATACGTTGGAGGAGTGCCCAGCCTGGGACGAAGAGCGCAGCGCTCTCAGAGCAGTCGTCGGAGGAGACCTCTCGCTGCCGGCCGTGGTGTCGTCCATGGTCGCCAGCCGGAGGTCCTGGCGTGCGGTGGCCCACTTCTGCGAGAACGTCATCTCGCAGAAGGAGAGTGCTGAGAGGGATCGGGAACGATATGATCCCTCCCGCCGCCAGAGAAGACGTAGGAGGCGCCGGGTGGACGACTGACCGGCGTCTCCCGCCCTGTGGAATGGGGGCGTTTGAATTCCACCACGGTAACCCCTGCCTGTCGTACGAGGCGACTAATAGGGGCCATCGGGGGTCGCGGGCGTGCAGCGGAGGGCTGTACGCCCGTATCGATGCACTCCCAAATTCGGAGCATCGTGCGACCCAGAGATGGACGGCAGCGCGAGTGGTCAGGCCTCGTTCGCTGTCGTTGTTCGATGCGCGGGAGCTCCTTAGCCTCCCATAGAGATGAGCTGGTACGCAGCACCGCGCTGGGGCGATTCCGGCTGCAATTCTAGCACTCCTTAGAATACCCCGGGATCACTCCGTAAGCGCCGAAGAAGGCCACCGCGGGGTTTAAGCTGGTAGTGTCGGGTGGGTTGTATATAGGGGTTAGGGACTCGGCCCAGCGGCAGCACGGATAGCCATCATCCGTGCGAGGGGGATGCTGGGTCGTAAGACCGGCTAGTCCAGCATACCCGTTTTATTCTTAATCCGCTTCCCTCCGGAGCGGGCGGCAGTAATAAAACGCTTTCCCCGCGATAACAAAAAAAAAATGGTTATGTTGAGTAGCGGGGGATAGATTGTCTCTCGCTACTCGATACTCTAACTAGACGGCACTGCACTAACCATCAGGTTAACATTGCCGTGCCAGGATAATAAAAAAGCTTCTGTTACAAACAAAATAAATGACCAGACACTGTACTGTTTTATTGTAATTTTTGGACGCAACAATGTGTAAGTTATTACATATTGTATGTATAATAATATAGTTTAATAGAAAATACTAAATGAATCATAAATATAAAAAGGCTGGCATCTCGGTGCATATGAGATATGCGGTACAACTGCTGTGGTGTGGTCTCGAGTTCGATCTCCGGGTCGGTTAAAGTGATATTCTACTACAAAAGTACACCGACTTCAATAAAAATTATGCGTCACTATAAAATTTGAGGGTTTCCCTCGATTTTTCTGAGATCCCATCATCAGATCCTGACTTGGTGCTTATGGGACCACCTGGGAAGTATACCCTTTAAAACAAAAAAAGAATTTCTCGAATCGGTCCAGGCATCGTCGAGTAATAAGGGAACCTACCTACATAAAAAAAAGATTCCGACAAATTGAGAACCTTCTCCTTTTTTTGAAGTCGGTTAAAAATACTGAGTATCAGCCCGCAGTCTGAAATTAGCGCCCGGTATGGCGATAACCTCGCCCCATACCAAAAAAGTTAATTTTAAAATATATTTATTGTAGTCCGATCTACGCAGGAGCTTACTTCTTGACCTCTCGCAGTTTTTGATTTAATAAAAGCAACATACAGTCGAATTGAGAACCTCCTCCTTTTTTTGAAGTCGGTTAAAAATAATTTATTTCAATGTGTAGTATTCGTGTTAACATATTCACGTCCCATTGCAAACATTTCAAATTGTTCAACTGTAGGTGATTTGAAATGTAAAGAACCGACTATTTACATTTTATGCAGATAAACAATCTGGCATCCGTTACAATATCGTTATGTTAATGAAGCCAAGCCTTACCGCATGAAGTCACTTATGTGACGCCTAACCTTCGTCCTCCACTCAGCCACGAACTCCCCACAAGATAACATTCAACTCGAAACCGCATCTTTATAAATACCAATTGAATTGATGAACCTATCACTATATCTTAATGTAATAAATAATCTTAATGTAATGTACCTTCTTTTATCTTTGCACCACCTCAGGTTGACTGGCAGAGAATGCCTCCGGCATTATAACAATATAATTATTAGGATATTTCCTATTATTAGAAATACCGAAGGTATAACGGAGGTATTTAGGAGACTAGTTGGGGGTAGTTAATAATGACAACCAAAGTGGGAGTAGTTAATGCTTAATATAAAACAGAGTGCCTTCCGCGCTCCGGTGTTCAGTTCAGAAGACTAGTCGTGTAGCAGTGAGTTGGTAGTGAGAACATTCGTGGTTCGTTCGCGGGGCAGTAAGTAATTGTAAACGGTTCAATGGCGTTGTTCAGCTTAGAGGGTAATGCTGGTAGATTAATTATAAAGAGAAGCCTTAAGTGAATCCATCTTGCATAGTTTTGTTGATGTTCCTAACACAAGCAGTTTCGAACTCTGACTTTCGTCTCGGCAGTCCGTCCCCCACAAGCTATTTGATTAAGTTGTTTTTGAAATGATAACTTCTTATGGGAGGGTAAACCGTAACGTAACGCGTTCATACATCGCCACTCTGTCTGGCTTCTTTATTAATTTCTATTTCTGTCGTTCCATAATCTCTGTGCTATATTTTTTTTAAGTGAAACTTTTTTGGCATCGTTGTGATTTGATTTAAGTGGGATCGAGTGGGTTCGAGTGGGATCAAGTGGGTTCGAGTGGGATCGAGTGGGTTCGAGTGGGTTCGAGTGGGTTCGAGTGGGATCGAGCGGTATCGAGTGGGATCGGGTGGGATCGAGTGGGTAAAATATATTTTATAATCAATAAAAAAATATTAATAAATAACCTTTCCTCACATTATCATATTGATAAACATACATGAAGTTTAAGTAATAGCCTAAGCTTTTCTCAAGTTAAACAATTTTAATATTAAATAGTTCAAATTAATCTGTTTAAGTTATCACTTCTGTCGAGCGTGTCGAGACGCACACGTTTTTTTTCACTCT
This sequence comes from Laothoe populi, assembly GCA_905220505.1. Lineage (NCBI taxonomy): Eukaryota > Metazoa > Arthropoda > Insecta > Lepidoptera > Sphingidae > Laothoe > Laothoe populi. The sequence goes on along the minus strand of HG992174.1, from coordinate 10,416,146 downwards.
AGAGTACATTAATGATCGTAAGATATGTCTATAGTATTAATAGCATTGACCATAATATAACGGCCAGCGAACGAGTCACCCATTAATGCAGAATACAAGTTATTTTATATATTACATAGCCACTCACGCCTGTAACTAGTACACCCACATTCGTCTAGCTTACTACCGTCCCATGATGTGATAGGGGCAGAGCGAGATTATATCGATGGTTGTCGGGCTATTTGATAAGAGAGTCATTTTTTGCAATATCGAGTTATACCTATTCGTAATCAGCGTATGTTTCTGCACCTTTTGAGCCTAGTTTCAAATTTTTTGTGCACTTTTTGGGCGCTCAAATCAACTGGTAAATCAGAGATCATTCTTTTCAGTCCTCATTTAAAATAATATGTTCATAAATGTATGAAACTACTTCATAAAGATGCAGTACGTGCTTACACAAGTAAATTAATTCTACTAAAATCCACGCAATGATTTTTTTTTTCCTAAAATCAAAGAAACAAAAAACCTCCTTCCTCCTTTTAAAATGTCGCTGAAATCAAATAGTCCAACCTTGGATATGAGATTTGTCTCCTATAGTACCATTGTAAAGGTCACAGCTCATTAGAGCCACCCGGCACCCGACCCGTATCGCCTGGCGTCCACTCGTTGTCGGCAGGTGGTACACGGGTGGACGCCGCGTCGCGACTCATGGGCATGTGCGTTGGCAATGCGCCGCAACGCAAGGCAAGCATGCGAGCAGCGAGTTGTCACCGAGTGGACGACTTACGACCGAGGTGATCCGGTGACGCTACGGAGTTGATGTAGTGAGCGCATATCGATAAAGGTCCATATAAAGAATACTAACAGCACGGGGCGAGGCGGTGCGGATGCCGGGTGGCTCTAATGAGCTCTGACCTTAATGAATGCGAAGCTGCCAAGATAGTCGTGCCAAAACTCAATGCTATGGTAATGTAAAAACCCCAATAGATGATTTTACGCAATCTATGTTGTAATTCGCGAGTGATCCGGTCAGTGGTCATTTGACACTGAACCAGTTCTTGTCGGCGGATTTTCCGCACATTAATTACCTATGTGGACATATAAATTGCTTAATGGTGCCAAAAATACTTTAATGTTTAGAGCAAGTGATATTGAATAGAAAATTCTCATTTTTTAGCCTTCTTGGGGCTGGAGGCGAGTAATCGGATGTGAAACGAAAGAGCGCGGGTTCGATTCCCACGCATAGATAAATGTTCGTATGCTCTCTCCGCTGCTTCGTTAGCGCAGTTGACCGTAATAAATTCAGCGAAAAGTGGGTGTACTGGTTATATCTCTGTCTACCACTTTGGAGCTTACAGGCGTGGAATCGAACCCGAGAACTCAGCACAGCACTCGTAACGCATGCGCAATTACAACTGCGCGACCGAAGCAGTCATATACTATCGACCTGTCTTAATATCGCTTGTAATCTTGAATATAAAAAAATATTTAAAGAGAAAAATACTAATTTTGTATTTATTTGTAGGGAAATATGACACAAAATTACCAAAAAGCCAAAAAAAAATAAAGTTTATCGGATCGCTACCAAACATAACATAGTCGCCCACTGGGCTAATCTTAAGATTGCCTGAAAATATTCTATGCATTTTGTAGTCCATAGGAAACGTACACACATAGATTTTTATATATAGATTGGAAAATTACTTATGTCATCTGTATATATAAATAAACCGGAGCCCAAGAGTGTCTGCAAACAGACATCTATAAATACGATGCAAAGTAACTTTGTACATTAGGCATAACGCCCACAAGGAGAGTGATTTGGCATAAAGTTTGTAGAGTGCACAAAGCTAAAAGGACACCATTATTTTTTGTATGGGGAACAGACCACTTACAAATTGTGGTGTTTAGTAATGAAATGTATGTCTATTTGTTTCTTATGATCCCTAGATTACGTATCGTTACGGATCGTAAAGAGTTCTCAAAGGTGATTTCTAGTATTATTGTTATGAGCAGGCAGCAGCGAGTGTGTCAGTGAGTCATTGACTTGTTGAGTTTGTTGCACATACGATAACTTGATCAATTGGTACTCATTCACCAGATTTCACTATAATATTATGCCATTAGAGCACGACTAGTATTTTTTTGTACTTATAGGAAGTATATTTGCTATGTTAATTAAGTATAACAATGTTATATTTCGTTTTTTTTATTTGTCATCCAGCCATTCGCTTATCATCCGGTGTCCGGCCACAAAATAAATTTAAGCCTAATACCGGATATTCGTTTCGTCTCTACTTAAGACCACTGGGCGATCACTAGTAAATAAATACATACAAACAATAACATCACGCTTTCATCACCGCTAGGTAGACAGAGTATAACTAGTATCACTAAAGCATAAATCGCCCAGTCCAATTTGATAGATAAGCCTGTCCCCACATCACTGATTTCATTGTAATGTGTTTTTTAACCAACTTCAAAAAAGGAAGGGGTTCTCAGTTCTTCGGTTTTTTTTATGTATGATTTACCGATTACTCTTTTTTTTTCAGTGCCTGGATAGGCAGACGAGCAGACGGGCCACCTGATGGTAAGTAGTCAACGCCGCCCATAGACTTCTGCAATACCAGAGCACAGCAGAGCCGCTGCCTACCGTTAAAGGGTATACTTCCCAGGTGGTCCCATTCTGACCAAGACAAGGTCTTATTATGGGATCGAGGAAGAAAAATCGAGGGCAACCTTTAAATTGTATAGGGACGCATGGTTTGTTTTTATGAATTAAAAAAATAGTTCTTATTCGATTTAAAAACGCAAACACTCGACTGGTTTGCTGACGCAGAGGGCGAGTAACCGGCTGTGAAACGAGGGGCAGTGGGTTCTATTCCCGCTCCGAGACAAATGTCTGTGTGACAGACAGATATTTGTTTCGGGTCTGGGTGTTGCGGGACCGTAGTCCCTCGTAGTTATTGATACCCACGATACAGGTTTAAATAAGTGTGGGGTCAAAACTATGTGTGTGACGTGCTGAGGTCTCGGGTTCGATCCCCGGGTCGGGTAAAGTGATATTGGGTTTTTCTCTTTTGAAATACTCAGTATCAGCCCGGAGTCTTGATATGTGCCCGGTATGGCGATAGGCTCCTCCCATATCACATCATAGGAAAGTAGACTCGACAAAATTTGGGTATACTAGTTACACCCTGCCTACCCCTTCGAGAATAACAGGCGTGAGTTTGTATCTATGTACACTAATAATACACTAGTTATGTCTAACGTTAAATTTGAACCCAAGACCGTTAAGGTTTCTCAGCCTTAGTTCATTGCTACTTCACCATTAAGGCATTAATCGAACATATTTAAATTATAAAACAAACTTTAAAGATGTAGGTGCCAAAATTGGTCCATTGATTTGTTAATTATATGCGAATCACGAAGTAACGATCTGTGAGGGTCAATGACTTCTATCTAGTTGAATGTTTGTTTTGTCTTTCTTAAACTGATAAAATGCCAGAAACGAGTCCTAAGTTTCTTCGGACACATTATGCGGTCGTCAAAGCATTGTCTGGAGAAGCAATTAATTGTAGGGCAAATGGAAGGCAGACGTGCTCGAGGAAGGGCACCTACAAGGTGGTCGCATACAGTGAGGAAAGCGGTGGGCGGCAGCATGCAACGGACGGTCCACACGGCACAAGACCGCACACAGTGGAGACTGAAACATGTGGTCGCGATCCTCAGCATTGAGGGAACGAGGAAGAAGAAGAAACTGATAAATATAATAAACTAGCTGTTGCTCGCGGCTCCATCCGTACTTTTTGTAAAGATAAATTCATATAAAGTACACCGACTTCAATACAAAACAAATTATGCGCCCCTAGATTTTTTTATGGTAAAAGGCGGCAACGTGCAGGAGGCTCACCTGATGGATGTGATCACCGCCCCCATGAACATCTGCAACACCAGAGGGCTTGCAAATGCGTTGCCGGCCTTTCAGGAAAGAATATGCTCTCTTCTTGAAGGTTCCCAGGTTGTAATGGTTCGGAAAGACCGCCGGCGATAGCTGGTTCCACAGAGTGGTTGTGAACGCTGGACATCGAGGTGGTGTGGATGGAATTTCTGATTTGAATTTAATTTGAGGGTTGCCCTCGACTTTTCTGAGATCCCATCATCAGATCCTGACTTGGTGCCAATGGGACTACCTGGGAAGTATACCCTTTTAAACAAAAAGAGAATTTCCCAAATCCAAGCGTCTTCGAGTAATCGGGGGAACATATATAAAAAAAGATTCCGAAGAATTGAGAACCTCCTCCTTTTTTTTGAAGTCGGTAAAAAGGTATAAAATCCATAGGAACCATGCAATTATCCGGGATAAAAAATTACACCCCTTCGGGGATTACAGGCGTGAGTGTATATGTATGTAACAAAGCGTGGGCTGCTTTTTACTATATCCTAATAGTAAATAACAAACTATAATTTGTTATATGTATGTAATGTATATGTATATGTATGTATATGCCTCGGTGGCGCAGTTGTAATTGCGCATGCGTTACTACCGCTGTGCTGAAGTCGCGGGTTCGATCCCCGGGTCGGGTAAAGTGATATTGGGATTTTCTATCTAGAAATTCTCAGTATTAGCCCGGAGTCTGAAACCTGTGCCCGGTATGGCGATAGGCTCGGCCCCTGTCACATTATGGGACCGAAATTCGGCGAAAAGTGGGTGTACTGGTTACACCTCTGCCTACCCCTTCGGGAATTACAGGCGTCAGTGTATATGTATGTTCTTGTTTTTAGTCTCAAAACTACTTAAAATTAAAATACTAGATTTCATATCCAGACCACATGATAAAAAAATGATCTAATATTTTTTATCATCTTGGTGCTCGTGGTTGGGATAAAGGCTAAAGTTATGATCATATTGTGTTGCCCTCGGTCCTTGATACAAATTTTCAAGTAAGTCGGACGTCTGGAAGGTGGAGAAAATTACGTTGAAAGATTCCGGGACATACATAGATATATAAATAGCGACCGGTGAAGCTAATACTAAGTGTATATAGGTAAGCGATTACGGTCATTTCAGGCATTTCCAGTAATCAAAATTTTCGTAAGGTAAGTCTTCGGTAAATAAATTCAACACAAATGTAACGGTACCTAACTTAGTATTACAAACACGATCCAATGTTTAGAGAACTCGTTTCCATTGTCAAAAAAACTATGGGCCTTGCTGTATACGTAGTCTTTCCTCGTCCATTGATCTCGTTTAAGCAAGTCATAATTTTGGGTTGCCATGTTATCTTATGCAATATGGTCCCGGGTAGACGTTGCCCTGCCATAAACACCCTTCTCTGTGGACCGAATTTTCGTTAAAAAATTAGAAATTCAGATCTCGACAACAGGGCCACCTGTCGGATCTAAAAGAAGTTGGACCCAACCACACACATACACAAAGTTTCATTAAAATCGTTTGAGTGGTTTCAAAGTCTATAACAGACATAAATTAACGAGTACACCCACATTTCTCCGAGCTTATTATCGTCCCATGTTATGTTGGGGGCGACCCTATCGCACACCTGGCTGATACTGAGTACTTCGTGATAGAAAAACTCATTATCATTTTTATTATTATTTTTATATTGGGTTTTTCTATCTAGAAATTCCTCAGTATTAGCCCGGAGTCTGGAATCTGTGCCCGGAATGTCGATAGGCTCGCTCCCTATCACATTATGGGACCGAAATTCGGCGAAAAGTGGGTGTACTGGTTACACCTCTGCCTACACCTTCGGGGATTGTAGGCGTGAGTGTATGTATGTATTATAATTTTTATCCCCTTGAATCGAACCCGATATTTCAGCACAGTGTTCGTTATTACAACTACACCACGGGCCACTCACGGCACTATTGAATTACCACATAAAATAGTTTGAGAACTAGTGTCCGACCGAAACCGAAATCGAATCTTCGGTATCTGTTTCTGTTTCGCTTGAAACCGAATACTAAACAAAAACTTTTCCAGACATGTTGAAAATCTACTGTTTAATAAATTTTGCTTATTTCATACACTTACACAAACAGTTAAAACATGTTAAATGAAATAAAAAACAATAATTGAAGTATGTGAAAAAATTAAATATCTGGCGATCTGACAGCTGACGATGGCGGATGACACACGAGACACGAACTCTCCCGAAGTCAACCGAGCGACGCGCGATAATTCACGAACGCAGTTTCGGTGGGGTAAGGTTTTCTGCCGAAACCGAAACTAAATCTTCGGTCGGTCACTATTGAGAACCTCTGTTAGACCATGAGAACTGATTCAAGCTTCCGACAATCGATTAGTAACAGATCACTACACACCGACTAGCGTCATGGTCACAGAGGACGCTTTAGAGTTTAGACGTGGGGAAACATCTTACCTATAGGTCTCGGGGCAACGTACTAAATGTGAGAAAACGATGTATGATTAAGGCCTAACCCCTATCATTACGTTATGACTGGGATTGCACCATAGTCCACCACGCTAGCTTAATTCAGGTTGATAGACTCCACGTGCCTTTGAAATTTTTATTTTTTTTATCAAGTACACAGGTTTCCTCACTATATTTTCATTCGCATAAAATAAAGCTAATGTGGCAAAGTTTACAATCAGGCTATATATAGATATATATAGATAGTATCGTCAACAGTGTGAATGGCACGGCTCGACTGGGCTCTTACCACTGTCTCACATAACACCAACGTGATCATCTTGCCTTGTTAATTCGCACAACATATATCTCGAGGTCCAATCCGCTGTTGTAGCTCACCGAAATCATCCGCCACAGCTCTGCCAGCTCTATGTACTCAGCCTGTTGCCGTCCACTGTTGAACGTAGGCCTCCGCAACTGAACGCCAACCATCCCGGTCTAAACAACACCGAAATGTCAGCCTGTGTATAATTCACAATGGGAACAAATCGATTGACCGCGTTTGGTTGCGTTCTACGAACCGAGCGCTTCTTAGAACCGACGTCGCCATGGCAAATGGGAGACTTGCCCACTGGGTTATGTGCTTGGATATCGGACTTCTTGAGGGAACGATTGATTCGAGTGGTCATTGATGGCTGCTCCTCCGATCTATTGGCTATCAATGCCGGGGTACCTCAGGGGTCCGTACTTTCTGCGACTCTATTCCTGCTGCACATCAATGATCTGCTTAAGCCCGGTACTTTTGGGTACGCTGATGACAGCACAGTGGTAGAAAGTTACATATCTAATGCACGAACCAGTGGAGTGCAAGTCCAGGCCCTCAGGGAGGCCTTGGTAGAACGCTTGAACTTGTCCTTAAAGGCAGTCTCCGATTGGGGCGATGCCAACCTGGTCAAGTTTAATGCCACTAAGACCCAGGCTTGTCTATTCTCTGCTAAACGGAGTCCCTTCGAACTGACTCCTACTTTCAGAGATGTGTCCGTACCGATAACTGACCACCTAGAGATTCTTGGTGTAACTTTGTCTCCAACTCTCAGTTTTGGCTCCTACATTGAGCATAAAGCTCAATTGGCTGCCAAAAAGCTGGCTATCCTTGCGAAGGTGAGACGGTACTTCACGCCGGGACAGCTCCTTGATCTGTATCAAGCGCAAGTCCGGTCGTGCATGGAGTACTGCTCTCATCTTTGGGATGGATCAGCCAAGTACCAGCTTGAGGCATTGGAGGCAATCGAGAGACGCGCCAAGAGACTCGTAGGCAACGATTCCATAGTCGAGGCAAGGCTGCAAAGCCTTGAACACAGACGTAAAGTTGCTAGTTTATCGGTATTTTACCGGATACATTTCGGCGAGTGTGCCTTGGAATTACATAATTTAATTCCCCCAACCCCTTTCCATCATCGGACGACAAGAGACTCGGCGAAGCGTCATCGATACATGGTTGATATTCCACCAGTGCGCACGAAGCGTTTTGCTAGTACATTTATCATGCGCACCGCTAGAGAGTGGAACTCTTTGCCGGAGTCTATATTTCCCGAAAATTATAACTTGGGTATCTTCAAGTCAAGAGTGAATAGGTATCTTCTAGGCAAGCGTGCTCCACCGTAGACCACATCATCACTTTCCATCAGGCGAGATAGTGGTCAAACGCAAGCCTATTTCGATAAAAAAAAAAAAAAAAAAAAAAAAAAGTTAATGAGCTTACACTGAAACGGTTACTGGATGGCTTCTCAACTGCTGAGTCATACGTGGTTCTGACTACATACATACTTCAGTAATCCCCTAAAGGGGGACCATTAACCAGTACGCCCACATTCCTCCGAGCTTATTAGCGTCCCATGATAGGGGGCGGGCCTATCGCCATACCGGGCTGATACCGAGTATTTTAGATAGTAAACCCAATATCACTTTTATGCTCAGGGATCGAACCGAGACCTCAGCACAGCAGTCGTAACGCATGTGCAATTACAACTGCGCCACTGACTTTTTAATTCATAAAAGTACACCGACATCAATAAAAAAAAAATTGAGGTTTGCCCTCGATTTTTCTGAGATCCCATCATCAGATCCTGACTTAGTGCCAATGGGACCACCTGGGAAGTATACCCTTTTTAACAATAAAAGAATTTCTCAAATCGGTCCAGGCGTTTTCGAGTAATCAGAGAACATACATAAAAAAAGATTCCGACGAATTGAGAACCTCCTCCTTATTTTGAAGTCGGTTAAAAATACTCGTACAGATAGTCTCCAATTACAGCATGATGATGTGAACTCATAAGATTTGACCCATAAATCTTGAGTAGACCAGTCCAGCTACCAACACCGGAATTCAAATACTAGGATTTGAAGTTAGAAAAACCAGGACAATTCAGTTTATAAACAGGACGCATCTTTATTTTAAAATAGTGTGAACACTTACGAGCCGAGAGGCCGCTCCTAAAGTAAGGATTGCAGAAGTGGTGTGCGAATTTTAAAATACAGGACCTTATCAGGGCACTTCAAAAACCCAGGACGCTGCTTAAAAACTATCCAGGACACTATAAAAACCAGGACATGCCTGGAAAAACAGGACGGTTGGCAACTCTAGTCCACACGAGCAGCACCTGGTCACTATATTACTTCTTACTAATATTATAAATGTGGATGGATGGATGTTTGTTAAAATCACGACAGAACGGCTGAACGAATCTGGTTGAAATTTAGCACAGAGATAGATTATAGTCTGGTATAGCATATGGGCTACTTTTTATCCCGATTTTTTCTATGGTGATAGTTTATAGATTAGAGAATGACATAAGCTATATTTTATCTCAGAAAAATGCACGCTTCCTATGAGATAGCAAAATATAGACAGATGTAATAGCTTAAGATGATTCCATGGATTTTACATGACCTTTTCTTTAAAAAATAACTACCACACGGGCGGTGCCGCGGGAAACTGCTAGTATTAGAATAAAGTAGAGTTGCAAACCGTCCTGGGAAAACAGGACATGTCCTGGTTTTTAGAGTGTCCTGGGGTGTCCTGGATAGTTTTTAAGCAGCGTCCTGGGTTTTTAAAGTGCCCTGATAAGGTCCTGTATTTTAAAATTCGCACACCACTTTTGCAATCCTTACTTTAGGGGCGGCGTCTCGGTTCGCAAGTTTACGCTATTTTAAAACAAAGATGCGTCCTGTTTTAAAACTGAATTGTCCTGGTTTTTCTAGCTTAAAATCCTGGTATTTCAATTCCGGGGTTGGTAAACCTACAATAAAGTGACTGTCCCAGCACGCATGAGACATACATGTTCAACTTCTCTCTACATTTGAATGTCGTTGCGGGAGACGCATTACCAGGCACTCAGAGCTTCGTTGCTCGCTGTTGCATTGTCATTGTGAAATGAGCCATTATCGATCTAGACAGGAATTACAGTGGCGAATGTGTATCATCTTGATTGAGTGGTCGTAATGGAATAGACAAGGCCCTGGGTCAAGTATCAGAGGGTCAATTTGATACTACGAAGACCGACGGGTCTTTGGTTGACTCAACCTGTGACCCACGCAACCCTGTTGATACGTCGGGAAGTAAGTTTGCTGGCAGTAGGATATTATCCGCCCGGATAACGACCACCGTACACAGGGTGTACAACCCGCCATAGTGGCACACGCAAGGCGTGAGTGTTTTTTTTACATCTGATGATTAGTAGTCACCGCCGCCTATAGACTTCAGCAATGCCAGGGCACAGCATAGCCGCTGCCTACCGTTAAGTATGTTTTTTTTTTTTTTTTTATACTGGCGCGGCAAAGTGACCACACTGCGCCTGATGGTAAGCGCAGTGCCGTCCAGATAGAGTATCAAGTAGCGAGAGACAGTCTATCCCCCGCTACTCAACACAATCATGCCGGCCTGCTGTTTAGCTTCTTCACATTACGCCTAAAGGACCCAGGATCATAGGAAGGAGGGAACACGGTAGCTGGCAAACTGTTCCACAGCTTGATGGTGCGGCAAAAATACGAGTTTGCGAACCTCGAATGTATGTCAATTACGAGAATTGGAATTCCGGCTTGGCATCTGTATGATTTTTACACAATTTGCCTGTGAAAGGTTATCTATTGACGTCATTTGATTGTAAAAACAACTAAATCTTTTGCAAGACTTGAACCGAGCGGGGTTCTTGGAAGCGTTCACGGCACTCGTCTGACGCTATAGCGACTGAGAGTTAATCAAATATTATAAATGGCGTCTTACAGCCTGAGAAATGGCCTGTTAGAGTTATATTGGCTAAAATACAATTGATTCAATTAATTGACTGTATTGAATTAATGTAGTTTGGTTGCTGAATCGATTCCATCATTTTATAATCGGAAAATTTCCCAAATATAATTATCACTACATAGTATAAAACAAAGTCGCTGTCGATGTCTGTCCGTCCCTATGTATGCTTAAATCTTCAAAATTACGCAATGGATTTTGAAGCGCTTTTTTTAATAGATAGAGTGTTTCAAGATGAAGGTTTATATGTATGATGCATGCATAATATTGTGGGGAAACACTGATGAATTTACAGGTTTCTAATGTGATGTCGTAAATAAACACATTTTTTTGCGCTTACATTGCAAACGCTGACTGAACCCCACGAGATAATTTCTCCTAAATATGACCTCCACGCGGGCGGAGCCGCGAGCAACAGCTAGTATTTCATAAATACAGGAGATAAAGCAATTTTTAAATGCAACAATAAACTAAATCCGTAATGAAAAATAACTTTATATCGAAGGAAATAAAGGTAATAAAAGTAAAAAATTTACAAATAGTGTCAAATACGGAAGCAAAACTCAAGCTGAAGGGAGTTTCCTGGCATGTTTTTTTTTTCATTTTATCCTTGCACGGCAAAGTGACCACACTGCACCTGACGGTAAGCGCAGTGCCGTCCAATTAGAGTATCGAGTAGTGAGAGACAATCTATCCCCCGCTCCTCAACACAATCATGCCGGCCTGCTTCTTCACACTACGCCATGGGCAAGGCGGTGAAGAAACGGTCGAGGGTCTATTGTCAGAGTACTCAGAAGGCCGCAAAATGCCCAAACATTATACTATTTCATGGATGCTGTTTCAAATTAGACCACAGTTATCCCGAAGTTTTCACTTTTGTTGGTAGTCTGCCCATTGACTATATTTTTCATTTAAAAAAAATTTACAAAATATTACGAACTGGATTTTACGAAAAAAAAAACAAATCTCAGTTTGTTTACATTATATGCAAATACATAGTGATTAATAACGGCTAAAAAAGGATAAATAAACACGAAAACAAAAGACGGATGATAATTTTTATCGAGAGGAGCCGGAGATACGAATGATGCCTTATTTATCCAATAGATGGGGTTACATGTCATTAAAATCGTCAGACGTGAACATATAAAAAACTATAAACATGGTGGCCCTGGTTTTTTAAGTCCTAAAATTAATTTAAATAAATAATATTATAAAAAAATATAGGATGTCGGAACCGGTGCGTGAAATTATGTACCTATTTAATTATTTTATTGGCACCATAGAAGATTTTCAAATACACGGATGAACAATATCACTATTTTTTTATTAAATTAAGCATTCGAAAACAATTCCATAGAGGTGTTCTAAATTCAAATTTTTTATTAGTATTCCGTATTCGAAAATTCGCGCCTTTTTATTAAAAACACAAGATTTTACGCAGATAAAACTACGTCATAAAAACAAATGCATTGAACATTAGTGTTACATTAGAACCCGTTTTATTGTTGCAACACGCTCATAACAATTAAATGTACATTTTGATAATCTGTTGTACGCACCTGCCGTCATAAACGTCACGGTGTACATCACACATCACACACTCACATCACAAAGTTAAATAAAACGTAAATAATTATTATTTTTCACAAACAAAACACGCACCAACTCTCAATGTTTGACACAGACTGGTCGCTAATTTCGGTGTTGCCATATACGATTTCAAATAATACTAATTAGGTAAATAATATAAGAAAAACCGCAGGTTTGAAGGTTGGTGATTTGAAATAAAATTTCCCCGTGTTATAGATTGATGATTGCGTTATATAATATTACTTTTAGAAGTCTGGTTTCGAATTTACATTACCACTGTAACTTTAGAATTCTATACTTAGAAAATTTTAATTAACAATGTTACTAAATAATAGTATAGCAAAATTTTTATTCGATTATGAAATGACGTTAAAATCTTAAGAACATATTATTTGTTTGTGCTACTGCATAAGGTTAGCGCTATCGTACTCTGGAATTTTGTGATAGTAAGAAAATATTATGAAGGTGTAATAGATGAATTTTACCAAAGCCATTTAAGTTAATTTTGAAGGAGGTTAAATTGAAAATTTCCGTTTTCACCAATTCATTCATCAGAAATCTACATAATGTAATAAATAAAGAAATACACAAAATAGACTAAAATCGTAACCTGGCAACATTGGCCTTTGTTACCAAACAGGATGTCAAATATCACCAATCTATTAAATACATTCATTTTCACCTTACGCCTCCAAAAATAAGGTTGAATGTTGTCTAAATTAGCTGCAAAATTAAATTGCGACACCAGCCACCTCGATATCAAGTGGAACAAATCATGTACCGATCTTATTTGCAAGAATCTCCTTACTGGAAACATAAAAATCGCGTGTCAGATCCGCAAGAAGAAACCAATCGCGGTCTCCTTCGTACATGTGTAACTGTGTGTATGGTTATCTCTGTCGCACTCGTGGGTAGTAAGCCAAGCCAATATACTATACGCATTCCGTGCACGCTCTTACGACGTACTATAAACGACGCAGTATTAAGAAGGGTCAGTAAGATAATTATAATTAATTTTTCGAGGATATTAAAAATTATTAATTATTGACGTAAGGTGGAAACGGAATTCAATTATATAATTACTGTTAATTGGTAAAAGGTTTTATTTATTAATTATGTTTGATATATTCTGTTTTAATGACAAATACCCAAGTATTGGGTTCGATTATCAGGGCAGACAACTATGCAGCGGGTCATACTAGTTATCACTGAATTACGTTACAGTTAAGATACGTACACACATACGCCTGTAATCCCTGAAGGGATAGACAAAGTGTAACTAGTATACCTACATTTCACCGAGTTTATTACTGTTTCATAATAATAAATAAAAATAAAACAATAATGTGATAATGGGCAAGTCACCATGCCGGGCAAAATTCCAAAATCCAGGCTGATGCTAAGGATTTCGTGATAGAAAAACATAATATCACTTTTACTCGATCCTGGGATCGAACCCGAGACCTCAGCACAGCAGTCGTGCCGCGTACGCAATTACAACTGTGCCACCCAGGCAGTCAAGACAAGGCATTCATTTAGTTTCGTTTTCGTTAAACCCATGAAAGATACAAATCCTACTATCCTACTTCCTACTAATATTATAAATGCGAATGTTTGGATGGATGGATGGATGTTTGTCACCCAATCACGCCAGAATGGCTGGACGGATCTGGTTGAAATTTGGCACAGAGATTTTATTTATTAAATATAATCTTACAGGTTACACACAATGCGATTATGTTTATTTTGTTATATAGCTAATTCAAATACATATAGATATTTCATACAGTCGATACATAATTCGTTACAGTCATTATAGTCACCCTTATGAATTCCACCAGTGTGCAATTAAAGATATCTATGTTCCGGCCAACTTGGTTAATTATGTTTATGGCTCTCACCAATAGAGCATACCGAGCAGTCTTGGTGCGAGTCAATGGAACCTCGATGATATAGACATAGGTTATAATCTGGAATAGCACATAGGCTACTTTTTATCCTTCTCATCTCTTATAGGTAAGCGTGCTCCACCGTAGACCACATCATCACTTACCATTAGGCGAGATAGTGGTCAAACGCAAGCCTATTTCGGTAAAAAAAAAACCCGGAAAAAAGTACGGTTCCCGTGGGATAGTTTTGTTTTTGTTTTACACAGAGTTAGGGATCGACGTGATAGTGTTAATTAAAGGGTCTGAAAATGGCATAGGCTACTTTTTATCTCGGAAAATGCACGGTTCCTATGGGATAGCATAATATAAAAAGATGTAATAGCTTCAAATATGTCCATGGATTGTATACCTTTTCTTTCAAACATAAATACCACGCGGGCGAACTCGTGAGCAAAAGCTAGTTATTTTATAAACAAAAAATTTTTAAGGAAGCAAACTTTGTGGTGGTGCACGTGGTCGCAGATTAAATAAAATCAGTTAAAAAAATGATACGACTTTGGACTCTATTTTAATTGCAATATCAGTAAACTGCATCTCAACACCAAGCTTTCATCCAGGATTTCGTTTAAAGAGGTGTCCGTAAAACAACCTGCACTACTGTGAAGTCATTGCTCTGTGTCCGGGGCCCATTCTTGGAACAATTCGGCGCAATGTGATTCAAAACACGAGGTCGGCCGGCGCGCGCCATCTTTACGACGCGCGAACACACACGAACATTCACGAAGAAATACGAGTCGGAATATGGAGGGATTATGGGATATGGTCATTTAAATCTGTGATTCAGACTAATTTTTATGGAGAATTTTACAGGAATGCAAATATATCGATAGATCCTACGTTTAAACGCAAACTAACATTTTGGAGATGTTGACTTTTTGCTTGAAAATGCTTCTTTTCAGACAATAATTAATATGAATGCCTCGGTGGCGCAGTTGTAATTGCGCATGCGTTACGATTGCTGTGCTGAGGTCTCGGGTTCGATCCCCGGGTCGGGTAAAGTGATATTGGGTTTTTCTACCTAGAAATACTCAGTATTAACCCGGAGTCTGGAATGGTGCCCGGTGTGGCGATAGGCTCGCCCCCTATCACATTATGGGACCGAAATTCGGCGAAAAGTGGGTGTACTGGTTACACCTCTGCCTACCCCTTCGGGGATTACAGGCGTGAGTGTATATGTAATTAATATGGTAGACTTAAAAACAATCTTTACTGTCTTAAAATATACCAGAATTAAACTTTGATACTTCTTCATAGAACCTATAGGTTTACTTTATATGTATTTGCTCCCATACCTAGGCCGAGGAAAATTCTAAACTTTCACCATTTGTTTAGTAATTTTAGTGATTAATAGTAATTAAATAATTCAATTACTTAATTAATTAAATGCCTGTTCATTGGCCAGAATTTTAATTAGCTTAAGCCATTTTCCGATCTTTAGTCTAATAATAAATCAAATTCAAATAATTTATTTTAGGGGCACTTTTTACATTTCATAATTATATTAAAGTGCTTCGGAAATGCCCTCTAGTCTGAGAAGCACCAAGAAACTTAGCCGTATAAGTAATATACACTTAAATATATACATTCTTTAAACAGCTCAGATTAACATAAGACAGAAAAAATGACTGTTTAGGACTGGTATTTAAATACCAAAATTTTAATGAAGAAATTTATCAGGACGGTGCTTAAAACTATCCTGGACACCCCAGGACATTCTAAAAACCAGGTCATGTCTTGGAAAAACAGGGCGGTTGGCAACTGTAGCTAAATAATACCAGCCCTTTATTAAACATTCTCCCACTGCTGGGCACGGGCCTCCTCTACTGATGAGAGGGGTTAGGCCTAAGTCCACCACGCTGGCCTTTTGCGGGTGGGTAGACTTAACCATTGAAATACTTATAAGGATCCTCAGGTATGCAGGTTTCCTCGCGATGTTTTCCTTCACCGTTAAAGCAAGCGTAATTACGAATACACACGTACCTTTAGAACAGTCTGAGGTCAGAGGTGTATGCCACTTGGGTTTCTAACATACATTCGTCTTCACAGTCCGTACTACTAACTAGGCTATCGCTGCTTCTAGTTATTACGCCTTTAGAAGTGTAATATCTATTTTGAAACCGAGCAAATCACGACTAAGTTCCTAGCAGTTTGTATACATAATTGCAGTATTCGGGTGCAGTGTGATGCACTGACATGTCTGGTCGAGAACGATAAGACTCTTGAGTCACGCAGATAGAGACAGACGGCAGACGAGCACACGGGCCACATGGTGGTAAGTAGTCACCGCTGCCCATAGACTTCTGCAATGCCAGGGCACAGTAGAGCCGCTGCCTACCGTTGAACCTCGATACACAGACGAGCAGACGGGCCATCTGATGGTAAGTAGTCACCGCCGCCCATAGACTTCGGCAATGCCAGGGCACAGCAGAGCCGCTGCCTACCGTTGAACCTCGATAGACAGACGAGCAGACGGGCCACCTGATGGTAAGTAGTCACCGCCGCCCATAGACTTCTGCAATGCCAGGGCACAGCAGAGCCGCTGCCTACCGTTGAACCTCGATAGACAGACGAGCAGACGGGCCACCTGATGGTAAGTAGTCACCGCCGCCCATAGACTTCTGCAATGCCAGGGCACAGCAGAGCCGCTGCCTACCGTTGAACCTCGATAGACAGACGAGCAGACGGGCCACCTGATGGTAAGTAGTCACCGCCGCCCATAGACTTCTGCAATGCCAGGGCACAGCAGAGCCGCTGCCTACCGTTAATGATGTTAAATATGACTTCGTTACGACATGGGGTTTTTCTAGAAGGGAGTAAATAGGTTTTTGAAGGGTCAACACGCATGTGATGCTTCTGGTATCGCGTCCATAGGCTACGGTAACCGCTTACCATCAGGCGGGCCGTAAGCTTGTTGGTCACCGTCGTGGTATAAAAAAAAATTTAATATCTGTTTACATAGAATTTCTATGAGTATTAAATAATATAAGGTCAAGGTGGGGAAGTCCGTCCACGGGGAAACTTCGTACACCGTCCCGTTAGGTTCTTTTTTGATTAGCTACAACGATGACGGGTTGGTGGGTAAAACAGATTCACTATTCAGTTCTACCTTCAAATTGTAGATGGCGCTATATTGCGTTCAAAAGAAGTAAAAACGGTTATTTGATTTTAGTAGTCGAATAGTTGAAACCCGAGCAAGTTGTGTCTTGATTTTACTTTCGGTTAAATGTGATGGAATGGGATTTTTACGTACTGTATATGGTAAGTGTCTAGCTTATATAATTGTTTATTGTTTTATTCTATAGATATACAATTTAATTTCATATTTATAGAAATATTAGTTATGATAAAATCTTAATCTTTAAATTCAATGTTGGGGGAAAACCGTCCAGTGTTTTTGGGAAAGTTCGGCATGTGCCGGTCTTGCCCCAATGCAGATATTGCAAACCATTATAAGTTTAGGCTTAAAATAATTATTGTAGTATTTCATGAACTTTAAGGTGTGTATTTAACATAAGTATTTTGGGTGAATTTACTTTGTTAGATTTCTTCATTACACACATAATATCATAATAAGATAGGACTCGTATAAACATAACATTGCGAAAATAGTTTTTTATTTATTATAACTATATGAATTGATTTACATTATATTAACTGATTAAAAATCAATTTTTATTATCTTCAGGTATACTTTCATAAAATGCCGCGAAATTACAAGAGAATAACTAACAAATCATCTTATAATAAAGAAAAACTTTTAGACGCCGTGCGAGCTGTTCGTAATGGTGAATTAAGTGGGTATAAGGCTTCTCGTGTTTATAATATACCAAGAATGACGATCATGGATCATGTTAATAATAAAAGATGGAAATCAACCACTCTCGGGAGGCCAACGGCGCTTTCGTTTGATGTTGAAAAAAAACTGGCGTCATTACTTCACATTATGGAACGGTATGGATTTGGGCTCACCAGGGATGAGACTTTAGAAATAGTTAGTCATTATGTAATCCAAAATAAAATACAAACTCCATTCAAAAATGGAAAGCCTGGCCAAGACTGGTTTATGGCTTTTAAAGAACGCCACAATTTGTCAGTTAAAAAGCCACAAGCTGTCGAATACGCACGAAGAAAAGCCATCGATCCCTATATTATATACCCATATTTCGACCTACTAGAAAAAACAATAGAAGAATTAGGTCTAACTAATAAACCAGAAGCAATATGGAATCTAGATGAGACAAGTTTCTCCAAAGACCCATCTAAAATGAAAATAGTCGGCCGCAAAGGCTACGCATCTATTAGAATGGTAGCTAGCCCAGGAAAGGATAATACCACGGTCCTGCTAGCTGCCAATGCAGTCGGGGATAAAATTCCTCCGCTCATAATATTTAAGGGCAAGAATGTTTGGGATCAGTGGACTTCACCTAATGCATATCCACAAACTACATATGCTGCCACAGAAAATGGATGGATGGAAACCGAGGTCTTTGAAAACTATTTTAAAAAGTCTTTTTTACCAGCTCTAGGCAATAAACGCCCTGTACTTTTATTATTCGATGGTCACTCAACTCACGTGGGGCTTAACATAATTGAAGAGGCTCTGATACAAAATATAACTATCATAAAACTTCCTGCTCATACGAGTCACGTATTACAGCCATTAGATTTATCCGTGATGAAACCTTTCAAAGATAGATGGGATCTTTTATTGGTCAAGTGGCAAAGGCTAAATATTGGTGTACCTCTACCAAAAAGTGAGTTTTCACGTCTGATTGGTACGGTATGGGCGCAGATAAATCCTGATATCATACGAAATGGATTTAGAAAAGCCGGAATTTATCCATGTAATAGAGATGTAATACTAGAAAACCAGTTTGATATCCTAAAGTTAAAGCAGTGGAAACAGCACTACTTGTTGTCACAAGAAAATCATCAAAATGTTACTCTCTCTAGAATAGAGGACCAACAAAAAAATCATTTCTTTCACAAAAAAAAACCTAGAAGCTTGTTGTCCATTGTCCTCGATTGTATAAATAAGGGAATAATTCTAGATTTGACAAAGAATGATGAGAATATTGTAATACACGAAACATACGAATGCTATGAACCAAAAAAATATAATTTTTCGAAAGTAAATACAGTCACTTTTGAGGAATTACTGTTAAATAAAATTAAACGGGGTGAGAGTAATAAAATAACACGAAGGAAAATTGCACCTGGAGCAGAAGTCATCACCCATACCGATGTCATACAAAGAAAAAGACAAGAGAAAACAAAGAAGACTCATCCCGTAGCCACTTCTTCAGGCGTTACATATTTGAGTGATATTTCGAGAAACGATAGTCAGCTTAAACCATTTGCCGTGGAAGAAATTGATGGTTTGCCCATTTGCCTACGAAATGCAGATGAACATAAAATGAAGATTTTATCAAACATAATAATAAAAAAACCAACAAAATCTTATTCTGCATTAAGTAACGAGCTCATTGAACCGGGTCCCTCGGGGATAATCTTAACGACAAAGAAAGGTAAAGGTATTGGGAAGAAAAGCTATGGAGAAGAAAACTTGCCATACCACAAAAACAGATCTTCAAAATTTCTAAATTTGCAAACAAAAAATCGTTTACCGTCACCGACTAGTTCTAGTACAAGTATCTCAGGGACCATAAGTATTTACAGTGATTCTGACATTTCTTTCGATGCCGATGATAAAACGGAAAAATTAGCAAAGTCTTCTAATTTAGAAACAACAATCAATACAACAAATGAGAAAACTATAGAGCTATCTTCAATAGGCACAGATGAATATCCTTCACCTCCAAAAGATCTTCAGCTACCAGGAATTACATATTATAATATAAATGATCAAGTATTAGTGCGTTATTATACTAAAAACAAATGGACCTATTATATAGGAATCATTGAAGACATTATGTTACGAAATGAAGAGTCCTACTACACCATCAAATATTATAAAACTATGAAAAAGCCAAATTTAACTTTTAAGATGACCAGAAAAGTTGATCGGGACGAGGTACCTGAAATCTTAATTATAAAACATATTGATCTAATGCAAGTGCCCTCAAAATCCAACGAATTCGTTCTTTTTAATGAAAGTGATTCGGTTTATTTTTAATGCCAGAGTACCTCATTTAACATTATTTTTAGGTACATTGTTAGGGTTTTTTAGTATCATGAGGATTTAATCATTCTAAAATGCATGCGGCTAACTGTGAATGTGTTGGCAGCAAATCCGCGTGATATTAAAAACACCCCAATAGCATCATAACTTTAACCAAATGGTAATATTATAATAATTTCTATACTGCGAGTTTAGCTTAGTCATACTGATGATTTAAGTTTTTAATTTGTAAACTTTCGATGGGGGTAATGGGGGTTTGGTGGTATTAAGAAGGTACCGTTTCTACATTACGCAAATATAATTTGACTGGCCCGAAGTTAGTCACGAGCGACATCATTGTTATTATTTTTAGAGACTATAGGATGACGGTAGGTATAAAAGATGCAGATGAAGTGACTAACTTCAGGCCAACCAAGTTATGTTACGCGCATTGTATATTAATTACAACATGTAATTTATTACAGTACGAATAATTATTTGTAATATGAAAAAAGTTCGTTGATCTTAGAGCCTTTTCTATAGAATTGTGTTGGTTTATTTTTGTTGATTTTATGGTATTTTATTTTTGTAGAAAATTACAATTAGAAAATACAAAACAATGGGTAATTGTTTTATTATTTTATTAATTTCTTAAGTTTTGTTTTGTAGAAAATTACAATGTGTAATTTTATTATGAATATTTTATGTTCGTGGATCTTTAAAAATTATTGTTTGTATTAAATTACGTATAATTTCTTCGTGTGAAGAAGTTACACGTAATCGCTGGAAGACTGATTTTTAGCAATATTAATTATAAATAAATATATAAAATAAAGAATCGTTTTATTTATATATAACTAATATATCACCAACGAACTGCACATTTAAAATTCTAAGACCCAAGCTGCTTTGTATGTTGACGACCCCTGTCCTAAGAAATATGACGGAATTGCCCCGTTTTAGGATTTTACTGCAATAAATTGTGAATGCTACCCTATACCCATGACGTTAAAACATATACTTGGTAAACATTAATATTTACGGCTTTACCAATTACCTTTTATTCAAAAAGCTATCTAATTCTATATAAAACAACCTGATGACGGAATTGCCCCTAAAACTCGGGAAAGACCGTCTACATGCCATATTTTAAAACAACGTCCGTAAATTCATGATGGCGTCAGTTACAGTGCTGCTGATAGAGGGAATTTAAAGATAAGAGTATCCTCTATGATACCAATTACAGAAAAAAATATATATTTCAATATGTACTCTGAGGTGATCAATTAAATGGAGCTTAAAAATAAAGTATGCCGGACTTCCCCACCTTGACCTTACATCTAAAAATATATGTATACACCCATCAGACCCACACTAGGCCAAACCTATATCGTGTATTACTACGGTCCCAAAACAACCAGACCTAAAACAAATGTCTGCCATACAAATATTTGTCTGGGTGCGGGAATCGAACCCACGGCCTCTCGTATCACAGTCGGCCACTTGCCTACTTCGCCACGGAGGCTGTCAAAATACTCGCCTTAAAACATTATATAGTATTTCCACTATAACATCATAATTTATTGCGTCAGTATAGTACCTGGATCACGAGTCACGCGTGAGTCACAACTGCCTTGTTCCCACAGGAAGCGATCACAGATCTAGCTGGCTATGGCTATAAGAGTACGGGAGCTATTCAACACTTTCATTTAGAGGTGAGTGCACCTATGTATAACTAGCGAGCCGGGTCGTCTAAAAAATAAGAACTGCATAATTGGAAGAAAATATTTAGTTGAATTTAAAATGCCCGGTATGGCGACAGGCTCGCTCCCTATCACATTTTGGGACAGAAATTCGGCGAAAAGTGGGTGTACTGGTTACACCTACCCCTTCGGAGACAGGCGTGAGTGTATATGTGTACGAAATTTTATTAGGATGTACTGTTATAATGTTAGTCACGTCTGCATCATTCACAATGCGAATGGCCCGCCGCTGCAACCCATCCAAGACATCAAGAGGAGGTATTATGCAGAACCGTCCCAGAGGTGCGAGCAGTATTCCATTACTGGCCGCATCGTGAAAAACGGGTGAAAAACCGCCGCAGCCTGTTCAGGATTCTGACCCTGCGGGAAGTGGCGGATATTACGCCCTCGATGTGACTCCTTGGATTAAGATCACTTTTTTTATCCTGGCATGGCAAAGTGACTACATTGCACCTGATGGTAAGTGCAGTGCCATCTAGTTAGAGTATCAAGTAGCGAGAGACGATCTATCCCCCGCTACTCAACACAATCATGCCTGCTTCCTCACACTACGCCATTGGCAAGAAGGTGAAGAAGCGGTCGAGGGTCACAGCGGATATCCATACCTAATATACTAATGTCATTCCGCATTAAGAGTGGAACACCCTGAAGAATAGGGATGGGAGAAGAAGAGTAGAAAGAAAGGCAGAGGTTCCACACAAGCCCAAATGGCATACACCTCTAACTTGTACAATATGTGTGTATTCATTGTATGTATCATTGGATTGTCGGCTAGACAAATACTGGCAACACTTGCCGTTCTTACATGTGATTTTTAACTTTAATGTTATGGAAATAGAATTGAGTTTGGATTGTACTTACTCCCTACTTATTACCTTTTTCCGAACACCGATATCCTTTGGAGATATGAAATTATCACTTGCTTTAACGAAAGAACACATAGCGAGGAAACCTACCGGAGAATTCTCATAAGAATAGAAGGTATGTAAAGTCTACCAACCCACAGTCCAGCGTGGTGGACCAAGGCCTCTCTCAGTAGTGTTGGAAGCTCGGAACGGTAGGGCAAGTAATAAAGGGCTGGTATTAACTTCGAAGACTTTGTCTAAAGATACCAATATGTGAAGTTAAATGCTTTTAAAACCTTGTTGTTGATATCAGTATTCAGCACGCCTACTCTTGAAATCAATTCCAATCTCGAACTCGATACAGTTTCAATTCCAATCTAGAAGTTTTTTTTTTTTTTTTTTTTTTTTTATCCTGGCACGGCAAAGTGACCGCACTGCACCTGATGGTAAGCGCAGTGCGGTCCAATTAGAGTATCGATTAGCGAGATACATTCTATCCCCCGCTACTCAACACAATCATGCCGGCCTGCTTCTTCACACTACGCCATGGGCAAGAAGGTGAAGAAGCTGTCGAGGGTCTATTGTCAGAGTACTCAGAAGGCCGCAAAATGGCCAAACTTTGTACCCCAACTCTAGACCCCGAAAAACCGGATGTACACTGGCTGATCCCGGAACGCGACACACTTGCGTGTGCCACTATGGCGGGTTTTACACCCTGTGTACGGTGGTCGCTATCCGGGCGGATATGAATATCCTACCACCAGCAAGATATTGGAACTCTAACTCACTCAACTAAATGTAATACAATATTTACGAACTAGCGATCGTAAATACTCTATTTCATTTAGTTACTATCAATTCCGCCGTATTCAGTTAAATCGTGCGCTGGTGTTGCGTTCAAGAGTGCCAATTGTACAGTTTTCGAAACCAATCCCAATTTTAAATTGGAATCGAGTGTCAAGAGTAACCCTCCTGGTCCCGATGTCCAGATGTATTACCGTTATAACTCCTCACCTGCACATGGAGTTTTGATCAGTAGAAACCGTCCAGGAGACGTGACTCGTGTCACAAACACAATGGAAAACATTTTCTATACATTGGCATGCGCCGAGGCGTGGCTAGAGGCTACACTTGGTATAACGAACGTCATTTTTATAGGTACCATTGACTTTAACTTTGTATATGGTCTAAATAATAATAAAACTGTCAGACATATCTTGACCTCACGCAAGGATACGAGTCTTCTAGGTATCAATTACTTTCGATACAATAACAAACCTTTTGCTGGTGGTAGGATATTCATATCCCCCCGGATAGCGACCACCGTACACAGGGTGTAAAATCCACCATAGTGGCACACGTAAGTGTGTCGCGTTCCAGGATCAGCCAGTGTACATCCGTTTTTTGACGGCGGTCTAGAGTTGGGGTACGAAGTTTGGCCGTTTTGCGTTTCTGAGTAGGTACTCTGACACTAGACCCCCGACCGCTTCTTCACCTTCTTGCCCATGGAGTGTGAAGAAGCAGGCCGGCATGATTGTGTTAAGTAGGGAGGGACAAGACAACCTATCTCTCGCTACTTGATACTCTAACTGGACGGCACTTACCATCAGATGCAGTGTGGTCACTTTGCCTGCCACACGAATCCAATATGCATGGATCAGACTTCCATTTGTCTCAGTGCGGGATCGAAACCACAGCCTCCCGTTTGACAGTTCGCTACACCACAGCGCCTCTGTTTTGTAAATTATATGTTGTTTTGCACATAGCCATATTTGATTAATGCATTTAACATTGATATCTAATTAGTATGCTTGTCATTCATTATGGCGACTTGTGACATTACTCAATCGTTAAGGTCATCGTACTCGTTATTAAAGCCATGTCACGTCGTATGAGTTTAACATTAATATAAACAATAATACATAGTGACTTCAGCTCGCAGGTTCATTGTAATAGAGAGGTAGGTAGAGACACGCTCCCGACGCGACGACGGCGCGAAGAGATGCGCAGTATTTCTTAACAGACTTCAAAAAAGGAGGAGGTTCTCGATTCGTCGGAATCTTTTTTTAAGTATGTTCCCCGATTACTCGATGACGCCTCGAGCGATTCGAGAAATTATTCTTTTGTTTATAAAAGGTATACTTACCATGTGGTCCCATTGGCACCAAGTCAGGATCTGATGATGGGATCGTAGAAAAATCGACTGCAACCCTCAAATTTTATATTTCATAATGCGTTTTTATTGAAGTCAGTGTACTTTTATGAATTAAAAAACTTTTAGTTTTCCATAACATCCAACAGTCACATGTGTGACCATGTAGTTCTGACCCCACTTTAATTCAACCCTTTATCGTGGGCATCAGCGAAAGACTACGGTTTTTTTATCCTGGCACGACAAAGTGATTAGGTACACTGCATCTGATGGTAAGCGCAGTGCCGTCCAAGAGTATCGAGTAGCGAGAGACAGTCTACCCTCGCTATTCAACACAATCATACCTGCTGAGGTTCACACTACGCCTAAAGGAGCCAGGATCATAGGAACACGGTAGCTGGCAAACTACACAGCTTGATGGTTCGGAAAAAACGAATTTGCGAAGCTCTTAGTTATAACCTTTTTTGCATATTCTCAAAATTGACAGCAAGCTGAATCCATTGAAAAAGCTTTAGTTTCCTAGGTGATCGGTTTCGCTATTTATCGTGCGAATGTGACTGGAAGAGTGGGTAGAGGGCGCCCGAGGAGAACGTTTACGAAACAGATAAACGATCTTCTCCTAAAAGGGCAAATCAGAAGTACCTCCAACCGTCGTAGATGTGTGAGAAGATGTATGAATGTGGAAGAGGCGAAAGAAGTGTGTCAGGATCGTAGCTTGTGGCACTCAATAGTCTCTGCCTACCCCCATGGGATACGGGCGTGAGTGTATATATGTATGTATGTGATAGGGAAGTTCCTCAAAAATCACTGCAAAAAGATCTCTGTGGTAGTTAAATTGCTTTATTGTATGAATACATTACATTTTCCGACCCTTGTGAAATAAACCACATGAACTAAAACACATTAGTATTCCCAGAATCCTTTATTACTGGAAGTAGGCAGTATGTTCAAATGATTTCAAATTTCATCCCCGAATGGAAACAAAGGGTGTTCAACCCCTTGACTAGGGCGGGGCTCACCCCCGGGCGTGGTGTGGACACGCCCAGGGGTGGGACCGCCCCTGCGTCAGTGACTCCGACGGTAGAGGATGCATCACACGTGGGAACAAGTGATTTAGTGATATTTAAACTAAGTGATAATTTGGTGAATCGAATTCGGTATAATAACGGAGTTAATTGTGATTTTATTAATTGATTTATATAATGGTTTATGTTTATATCACACATTGAAAGAACAAAATATAAATCTGGTGTCGTATGGCCCGGTCGGAACGGAGTTCCTTCGCTATATCTTTTGTGCGCTTGTATTATTAAATAATATATAATAATGACTGCCTCGGTAACGCAGTTGTAATGGCGCATGCGTTACGACTGCTGTGCTGAGGTCTCGGGTTCAATCCCCGGGTCGGGTAACGTGATATTGGGTTTTTCTATCTAGAAATTCTCAGTATTAGCCCGGAGTCTGGAATTTGTGCCCGGTATGGCGATAGGCTCGCCCCCTATCACATTATGGGACCGAAATTAATTCGGGTGTACTGGTTACACCTCTGCCTACCCTTTCGGGGATTACAGGCGTGAGTGTATATATGATTAAATAAAAAACGTTAAAATTATAAATATTTTTACATATTCACAAAATTGACGACAAGCTGAATCTATTGATAAAACTTTAGTTTCCTAGGTGATCGGGAAGTGCCTCAAAAATCACTGCAAAAAGATGTCCGTTTTCATTGTTACACTTTTTCGGTCTAGCCCTCAGCCAGCAAACAAATCACAGCGTGCGATAAGGACTATAAGGAACTCCGTTCCAAAAATTTTACAATCTTCTTTACTTTGAACCTTCATGAATCATTTATACTATTTATTTAATTATTACACTATCCGTTCGTGACGACATACAACTCAGTCCGCCCCGTGACCATGAAGGCTGTAAAGCTTTCAAAATGTCGGATTAAGAAGTAAAAATAAACTGTGACAGTAACAAATGTTCTAACATTACTCATAAACTTATTTTCTAACGAACATAGTGTTTGTTATAAATCTAAAATTACAAAATACAATAAATAACACCCAACAGTCACACACATAGCCCCGACCCCACACCAAGATACGAGTTTGTGTTGTGGGTATCGAGGACTACGAGAGACTTTCGGTCTCACAACACCCAGACCCCGGACACAAATATCTGTCTGTCACACATACATTTGTCCCGGTGTGGGAATCGAACCCACGGCCTCTCGTTTCACAGCCGGCTACTCGCCAACTGCGCCACGGAGGCTGTTAATGCCAGTTGGCATTTTATTTACTAAAAGATAGTCTACCTAAAAATCTTAAATCACTCTGTCAGTAATGGACCAATCACATCCCAGATTTAAAACACTCAGATTGAATTATTTATCTGGGTTCTCAGTAAAAATGTAAATTTTACAGTAAACATGGCATTTAACTGGTTTTTTGAGACAATACGTAAATAGTTCGAAATAATTCGACGAAAAAGATGCACTGTGCATTCTTAAATAACACCTAACAGTCACTCACATAGTCCCCACACTAACATACGAGTCTTGTGTCGTGGGAGACAATAACTACGAGGGACTACGGTCCCACAACACCCAGACCTGGAACTAATATCTGTCTGTCACACAACACATTTGTCTTGCTCTGGAATCGAACCCACGGCATCGCGTTTCACAGCTACTCGGCCGCTGCGCCACGGTCGCTGTGCAATATAGATTAAATGAGCTACTCAGCTAATTAGCTGAATACTCTGACACTAGAGCCTCGACTCCTTCTTCACCTTCTTGCCCATGGCGTAGTGTGAGGAAGCAGGCCGGCATGATAGTGTTGAGTAGCGGGGGATAGATCGTCTCTTGCTACTCGATACTCTAATTGGACGACACTGCACTTACCATCAGGTGCAGTGAGGTCACTTTGCCGTGCCAGGATAAAAAAAAATATATAATAAAAAATAATAATAATTTAACGAAGCTCTTTGAGTGTGACAGTAAGTCTATGTTAAATGTCATATTCATGTTTATTTCCCACCATTTGGGCAGCCACTTGAGGTTAGTGTAACACATTTTTATACAAGTAGTGAACCCGGGTAGAAGTTGACTTTTTCTATGTACAGTAGAGTTGCCAATCGTTTTCCCAGGACATGTCCTGGTTTTTAGAGTGTCCTGGGATGTCCTGGATATTTTTTAAGCAGCGTCCTGGGTTTTTAAAGAGCCCTGATAAGGTCCTGTATATTAAAATTCGCACACTTTTGCAATCCTTACTTTAGAGGCGGCGTCTCGGCTCGCAAGTATTTGCTATTTTAAAACAAAGATCCGTCCTGTTTTTAAATTGTATTGTCCTGGTTTTTCTCACTCCAACAACTAAAAATCCTTGTATTTCAATAACCCAACCTTATGAATTCGAGTCACCGACGCGACGCTACATGCCCATCGAGTGTATCTCTAACTATAGTTAAGTATTTGCATGTATAAGCGAAACGACATTCCGAACTGGCGGTAGAGTAAAAAGACTCAATCTAATGTTCTGAGTACTCTGACACTAGACCCTCAACCTCTTCTTCACCTTCTTGCCCTTGGCGTAGTGTGAAGAAGCAGGCCGGCATGAGTGTGTTGAGTAGCGAGGAATAGATTGTCTCATGGGCGTATATAAGGGGGGGGGGGTCCAAGGGTATTTTATCTTTCTAAGACTTTTAGTTAAATCATAATAAAAACACGAGATTGAGTCTTTTTATGGGTAAACACATCAGCATATGGCATCATATACGCAGTAAGTTAGGACCAAAATAAAACAATATCTTTGGGTGTCTAGAGGCCTTCATACGTACAACATTACCGCACCACCTCCAAGAGCATAGACTCTTTGCCGCTTAGCTATAAACGTCGTAAAATATTAATGTTAAGGAAACAATCTTGCCACTTTATCTGGAGAATTCACCTGATGCAGTTCATATGAAATTTGTCAAGACGCCATATGGTTTAGACACCATTAGGTTTCAGTGGTGGCAAACTCGCTCAAGAATATCATCAAGCGTTACTTAGCATCTTGCGACGTACCCTGCGACTGCTGGGAAGAACTTTCGTGTCACTAGACCGAATGGCATGGCTCAGTACGAAAATCATGTGCACATTTTGAGGAAACATGTATGTATCCAATGCCTTGACGCCCAGCGTGAGCTGCAATAAATAAGACCTAAAACTGTGTACACATAGGGTTGGCCCTAAGTGTACACGACGCGCGACGCCATGCATTGTAGTTGAAAAATAGGACGTGACGCGACGTTTCGACTCTGCGCCAGTTTGAGTTGACTCTAACAGCTACTCTTCTAGACAACTGTTCTGTACGTCCTGTGACAGGGCTTTTAAAACATAATTAGGGCTAGCTAGTCACATATGCTCACATTGGCAAAAAAAACTTAATCCAAAAGTGCAAGCTTTGCCGTCGAAGGATACTTCTTGGAGGACATCATCATCATCAAGTTAGGACACAATATTGAATAGTTCGAATTCGAGATGTACGTCTCGACCGGTCTGTACCAGTCGAAGCAGTTCGAGCGATAACCTTCGAGAAATGTTCGAATGGTAATTTTTAGAATAGCTCAAATAGAATATTTTGATTTCGAATTCTATTTTTAAAATAATTTATTTATGAACAATACATTTGACATTATATTCGTACCATCAAGACCTTCGAGAAACACCGGACTCGACATTTCCATAATAGCTTAACTTTACATTCACTCGAAAAAAGTTCGAATTTGAATTATTTTTCGTATACGAAGTTGATTCGAGTGCGTGAGAATTTTCTCCCTGAGTTCTAACATCTCATCTTGATAATAAGCAAATTAAAATAGTTATTTACCAAAAATAAATTGATTTCACTTGACACTTGATGTTTTGACAGTTGTTATGTAAACAATAAAACAAAAATGAATGAAAATCTACGGCAGATTTTCATCCATCCAAAGTCCAAATCCAAATAGCAAGTAGCAAATTTTTATTAACTAGCGTTTTCCCATTCTATGTTTAAGTAATTTCTAAATAACTATGATTTGAGCGGTTAGATTTTTGGCTTTTACTCGCGGACCCCCCCCCCCCCCCATGTAAAAGCTATAGCTACGTCACTGGATTGTCTCTCGCTAACTGGACGGCACTGCGCTTACCATCAGACGCAGTGTGATCACTTTGCAGTGCCAGGGTAAAAATTGATATACATATTTGTTTCCATGTGTGTAATATTAAGTATCCGATCTTTTCACTCTACCGTTAGTTCAGAATGTAGTTTCGCTACACGGGCGAGAACTAGCGTTGCTCTTTAAAAACTGGTTTATATTCAGAGACAAAATACATTTAAATCTTATTAGATTAGAGCAGGTCAATGTATGTTATTGCTGCTTTTTGTTGTGTGTTTGTTACTCAATCAGTCTACAACGGCTCGACGGATCTGCTTGAAATTTGGCACAGATATAGATTATTGTATGGAATAGCACATAGGCACACTTTTTATCACGAAAAATGTACAGTTCCTGTGGGATAGTTTTGTTTCTCACAGAGCAAGGGATCAACATGATTTGCATAGTGGCAGTTCAGGGACCAGAAAATGACATAAGCCACTTTATAACCCGGAAAAAAGCACGTTTCCTATGGGATAGAAAAATATAGATAAGTGTAATAGCTTAAGATGCATGATTGTATTAATTTTCTTCCAAAAATAGCCTCCACCCGGGCTGAGCCGCGGGCAACATCTAGTTTACAATACATGATCCTCGTGAGCTTTTTTATCCTGGCACGGCAAAGGACCACACTGCACCTGATGGTAATTGTCGTCCAGGTAGAGTATCAAGTAGCGAGTGACAACCATCGCTACTCAACACAATCGTACCTGCTGAGTAACTTTACACCACGGCTAAAGAACCCTGGATTACTTTATGAAAGGACGGATTTTCTCAGAGGCTTTGTTTTATACTGACATACATATTACATACTACATGTTGCTCGCTGATCCGCCCACGTGGAGGTTATTTTTGGAAGTAAAAATATACAATCCATGGAGGCATCTTAAGCTATTACACCTTTCTATATTTTGCTATCCCATAGGAAGCGTGCATTTCACCGGGATAAAAGTAGCCTATGTAATTTTCTGATCCCTAAACTGCCACTATGCAAAAAATCATGTTGATCTCTTGCTCTGTGAGAAACAAAATTATCCCACGGGAACTGTACGTATTTTTCGTGATAAAAAGTAGCCTATGTGCTATTCCAGACTATAATCTATCTTTGTGCCAAATTTCAACCAGATCCGTCCAGCCGTTGTAGCGTGATTGAGTAACAAACATCCATCCAAACATTCGCATTTATAATATTAGTAGGATACTCACGCTTGTAATCTCGGAAGGGGTAGGTAGATGTGTAACCAGTACACCTAATTTACGCTGAATTTATTACGGTCCCATAATGTGATAGGGGGCGAGCCTATCGACATACCGGCACAAATCCAGACTCGGGGCTGATGCTGAGTATTTCGAAATAGAGAAACCCAATATCACTTTACCCGATCCGGGGATGGAACCCGAGACCTCAGCACAGCATGTGCAATTACAACTGCGTCACCGAGGCATTCTGTTTTATACTAATTACACATTTAACTCTCATTAAACCTTATTTGTGCCCTTTTTAAATACTGGCGAAGATCATAGGGACTTCACCCTGGAAAATACAGTTTTCTGTCATTAGTTACTGAATATAGTAGAACAATATTGACATTTATAATTTTTATGAAGGAATTTAAGTGGAGGTTTGAGTGTAGTGTGTTTTTGGTGTTGATAAAGACTCTGTAGTAGCAGCTGAAGTATTTAAATTCATATTATCATCAAAGTTTCCTGATTGGTTAACAATTTATACTGATGATTCCAAATTGTCAAATGACAGTCTTGTCGGTGCTGCCACATGGATCCCTTCATATAACACAATTTTAAGCTTTAAATGCCCATCTGTTACATCGGTTTTCACTGGAGAATCCATTGCAGTTTTAGAAGCTATTGAATTTGCCATAGCCCACAGATTAAACAAGACACTAATCTTTTCAGACTCGAAAAGCTGTCTTCAATCTATATTATCTAACTCTTTTAAATCTAAATCTAGATCTCCAATTATTTTTAAAATCAAAGAATCTTTATATAATTGTCACCTTATGGGTATTGATATAATACTAGCATGGATTCCTGGTCACTCTGGTATACCTGGGAATGAAACAGCAGACTCATGTGCAAAACAGGCCATTAGTATAGGTTCGTTGGAACATTTTAAGATTTTACCACTTGACTTATGTTCTCTCATGCACTCTCAGATGTTGGTAGCATGGAACAAGGAATGGCAAATTACAAAGGAAATTAAGGGCAAGTTCTTTGGTGATATTCAACCAGAAATTCCTCTAAAACCGTGGTTTTTTTATTTTTCAAAAATTAAATAAATCTGTTTCTTCCATAATATGTCGAATTCGATTAAATCATTCTTGTACTCCGGTTCACTTGTCCAAAATTAAAGTTCGTGATCATTCACTTTGCGAGTGTGGTTTAGATGATGGTTATCTTGACCACATCTTTTTTAGCTGTCCCAATGTGCAACAGTCTTTATATGACATCCTTCCTATAGATATTCCTCGTCCCACATGCATGAAAACTCTTCTGACACTTACATTTTCGCCATTTGTTTACTTTATAGGTAAATTTATAGATAAGAACAAAATTAAATTATAACTTTTCCGTATTATTTTTATTTTATATATACATATTATATATACCTAGTCAGGTCATAAATTCTGTCACATGTTTAATATAAAATAATTGAAACAAGTTTATTCATTATGTAACCATTTATATACCAAAATGAACTTAACAAAACATAGATTCTTATGACACTAAAGTTTATTCAAAATGACCTCCGTGATTTTGAATACAGGCCTTCAATCTGCGCGACCAGTTGTCTATCGCAGCACGAACGAGGTCCATGTCAATATCGGCGGCTGCCTTAATCAAGGATGTCTTGAGTGACTCCAAATTGGGATGAGGCTTTGTGCACGCCTTTTCCTCCAAGTGTTGCTATATCTTGTAATCTAACGGATTCAAATCTGGACTGGAGGAGGGCCAGTCTTCGTGCCGGATGAAGTCGATTTCACGCGCTGCCAGCCAGTCTTGTGTGCTCTTCGCTCTATGAGCTGGCGCCGAATCTTGTTGGAATACCCAGTGCCTGTTATTGAACATGGTATGAGAAACAGGTTCCACAAGGTTCGTCAGGACTGGATTTTGATACACAACTGCATTCGGTTTTACACCTTTCTCACAAAAATGTACCTCTGTTAAGCCCCAATAAGAAACTCCCAACCATACCATGAGCGAGGATGGAAAATGACCTCGTTGGACACGCGGAATACGGTTGCTCGCTTCTTCACTACTGTGTGCGTACACCTTATCATTTTGTTTGTTGTAGCTCTCTTCTACGGTAAAAATTTTTTCATCTGAAAAAAGAATTTCCCGATGTTTTTTTCCCGCGTACCGCTTCAACAAAGCGCGGCATCTCTTCAGTCTCAGGTCCATTAGACGAGCATTCAAACGATGTCCTATTTTTCTTCGATATCCCCGTAGCCCTAAGTCTTCATTTAACACCCTTTTCACCGTAGTTCTGCTTAACGCCATCTGAAGGGCCAACAGTTTCTGCTTACGTTTGGGATTTCTTTGAATTCGCGCCTTCACAGCTTTTATCACTGCTGGAGTCCTAACAGACCGAGGGCGACCACTTCTTGACCTGTCATTTACATTAGAGTCTTCATTGTATCGTTTGATGGTACGATAAACGAATCTTTTGGTTATATTCTAATTTTTCAGTATGTCAAAAATTTGAATTGGCGCGTAACCGCAACGATGCAACGCAATTACTGCAACACGGTCTTCTTTAAGCGTCCACTCCATATTTAAAAATGAGTAAAATTCTAAAAAGTATACATTTTTATTTTCATGAACAATTTGAAATTCGAATTCAATAAACTTTTTTGTGGCCAGCATTCTAAAATAAAAGTTTTTACTGTGTGACAATACTTATGACTGTGTATATATATATATTTTTTTCCCATATATATTTTTCTATTTATTTTTCTTATCATGTGTTATACTATTGTTAACATCTCTATCCTTCAAATCATCTTGGTTTCAAATGATTAGCTCAACACAATTTTACTATCATTACTAGTGTTTTTTTATTTTATTATTATTTTGTTTATTTTATTACGTGACATTGGCAAAATTGTGGAATCGTTCCTCCGCATAGTCCATTGAAACAAGAAGAAGAAGAAGAAGAAGAGTGTAGTGAGTGATAATAGACTTTATGAACCACTGGTGCACTAAATAAGGATATTATCGGTAAGTACCTAGTATTAAGGGCATTCGGTGCGGAAATTAATGAAATTAACATCGGCTTCATTACGACAATTTCTATAAGTGTTTTCAAATACACACCCTCCGTGACGCAGTTTGCGAGTAGCCGGCTGTGAAACGAGAGGCCGTGGGTTCGATTCCACACCGGGACAGTTGTTTGTGTGACAGACAGATATTAGTGTCCGGGGTCTGGGTGTTGTAAGAGCGTGCGTCTCTTGTAGTCCCTGATACCCACAACACAAGACTCGTATCTTAGTGTGGGGTCGAGGCTATGTGAGTGACTTTTGGGAGTTATTAATTTATTTATTATTTACATACTTACACTGATTTGTAATTATATTAAAAACCTGGACACCGGTAATATGGAATTGAAGGGAAAATATAAATACACCCAAGAGTCACACACATAGCCCCGACCCCACACTAGGTCTAACTACGAGGACTACGGTCCCACAACACCCAGACCCAAATATCTGTGTCAAGAGACGCCTCTACCTCCATTCAGCTATTAAGTGAATACTGACAGAAAAGTCTGAGAGAGATAAAGCGAACACGCGGCCTGCAGTTGTCTTTTTCTAGAATGTTGATTGGTCTGCATCATACTTGCAGGAGCGAAAAGGTATTGGCCGCACAGTAGCTTTGTCTCTTTCTACAAAGTGTTTAATTTTGTGAGCATATTGCTCAGTCTGTCCTCTGTGTTTATGGGTAGATCGAAACATTTCGAAGTCGCTTCGAATAATTTCTCATCTCCTAATATCTTTAAACGATACAAAACGTGTCTGTCAACTCAAACCGAATTCCATTCAAAAATATAACGTAACTTCTTACGTTAGAGCTTATTCTACAATGACATCTTGATTGATAAGTTGACAATTTGCTTCACAACTCTATTTATTGTTGCCAAAATACATTATTGGCTTTGTACTTTGATATAAAGTTCAATTTTCTCTGGCATTCACTTGATTAAATGACATGTCTCGACTGATAACAAACTCTATTTACCGTTTCGAAAAATTGTAATATGTCTTATCTCGACGTGTTAAGGTTGGTTTTGGCAGTGTGGTTAACAAGATAGAGGTATTATTAAGTTGGTAATATTTAAAGTTGTTCGAAATAAGATTTTTGATTCGCGCCGCGGGAAGCCGCGGTAGAGGGACCATGTTTATGTCATTTCTGAGATATTCTAATAAATTACAAAAAACATTAATAAATATCCCACACTACGATACGAGTCTTGTGTTTTAGGTATCAGGGATTACGAGACGGTCTCACAACACCCAGACCACGGACACAAATATGTCTGTCACACAAACATTTGTCCCGATGTGGGATGCGATCCCACGGCTTCTCGTTTCACAGCCAGCTACTCGCCTACTGAGCCACCGAGGCTGTCAATTAATTATAAATTATACATATAAACCAGCTGGGCACGGGCCTCCGATACTATTGAGAGAAGCTAGGCCTTACTCCTCCACACTGGCCTACTGAGGGCTGGTAGACTTCACATACATTTGAAATACTTATGAGAATTCTTAAACAAAACAGCGATAATCAACAATGAATATGTAACTTAAGAATAATCGGAGGTATGTACCATTTGGGCTGGTTTCGAACCTAGGACTTTTAGCTCGACAGTCCATACCACTCCCGTATAGGCTATCGCTACTTTTTATTAATATATCTTCTTTTATATGGACGGTTGCATTTCCATTACTTGTTAATTTACGACCAATTTCATTAAACAATCTTAATACGGTAGTTTCCTGTGTTTAATTTTGTACATTATTCGATATGCAAGCGAGTATGATACGAAAAAGGAGCTGTTTTTCTGTTTTGTGACGTCACGAGGCATATCAATCAGCATTTTCCAGCAGATTTGAATGGCGTCTAATTTACTTATTTTTGTTCGGATCATTAAAAAGAGCCAGCAAGAATTAAGTTTGAACTACGCCTACGATTGACATAACTTGATTTGTGTATATTCTGGTTCGATCTGGAAATGCGGATTTTATTCAAATTGCCTAACCTTGATTTATGAAACATATAATAATATTTTATAAAACAAGATGGCTGAATTCACCTGT
Organism: Laothoe populi; assembly: GCA_905220505.1. Lineage (NCBI taxonomy): Eukaryota > Metazoa > Arthropoda > Insecta > Lepidoptera > Sphingidae > Laothoe > Laothoe populi. The sequence goes on along the minus strand of HG992174.1, from coordinate 10,379,521 downwards.
GATAATAGTACACTCTGATTCTACTATATTTAAAGTATAACACGTGTTACTATGGAAGGTGTGTCATAGTTAAACGATAGCGGATTTTGTGGTCAAAAGAGATTTTTAATCCGAATAAAAAAAGATTTATTCCATAGTAAAGTAAACTTAGACTTATGGTCTATGCATAAATGTTTCTTTCATTAAATCTAAATTATAATGAGGTTATGATTTAAAGCATGGGTTGAAATTCCTATTAATTTAGTGTTACATTCTGTCAGAGCTTAAAAGCTTAAGACGATCATGTTTTAAATTATAAATAGAGTAATTAAAAGGGGTACATTTACAGAGGCTCTTGCGAAAGAGGATTTATTCGCTTACACCGAGTTAATATCTATTGCTTCATTGTTTTTTGAGACTTTTAAAGTTTTAAGTAAAATCATAGACATAGACTGAGCAATATCCTCACAAAATTTACCACTTTGTAGAAAGAGACAAAGCGACTGTGCGGCCAATACATATTTCTTTTCGCTTCTGCAAGTGTGTGTCGTAGACCAATCAAGGTTCTAAAGACATCTGCTGGCCGCACGATCGCTTTATCTCTCACATTTTTCTGTCCGTATTTATTTAATAGCTGGATAGAGAGCACTCAGTCCATTCTCTAAGTCTATTAGTTAAATAGTTATATATCTATACGTATTATACGACCGCGCGTTATAACATTACATATTTATTATACACAAAGCTGTTTATATACAAGTCTAGATTTAAAATTGATAATCTTGTTTTCGTACCAGTGTATTTAGATATATAACATACCTCCAACAGACTTATCACCTTGGACTAGCAGACGAAGGGTTTCTGTCGTTTAGACAACAGCCGGCAAATAAATATCCTATACCTACCCCTATGGGATATAACAGTATTCGGAGTTTTGTATTAACTAAGATAGATAGTGAAATGAAGTAAATTTGTGTGTAGTTCCTTAAGTGTTACATTATACTAACTACCGCGGTTCGAAGTCGGCACCGACATAAATATTTTTTTGTGGGTGTTGTGGGACTGTAGTTCCTCTTAGTTCTTAGATACCCATGATACAGGTTTGACCTAGCGTGATCTATGTGCGACTGTTGGGTGTATTTAATTATAATTATTCTTATAGATGCTGGAGTCCTTGAGCAGCTCTATTTCTTTTTGACTACAGACACCGCCACTATACTGCATCCTCCATTTATGCCTTGACCCGCAAATCGCGTGTACTGTCGATCAGCCTTAGTAGAACCCGTACTGGCACTGTGCCAGATCAGGCCAGGAGGGTTACTGTTGACACTAGATTCCAATTTAAAATTGGGATTGGGTTCGAAAACTGTACAATTGGCACTCTTGAACGCCACACCAGCGCACGATTTAACTGAATACGGCGGAATTGATAGTAACTAAATGAAATAGAGTATTTATGATCGCTAGTTCGTAAATATTCATTTAGTTGAGTGAGTTAGAGTTCCAGTACATTCTAGATTGGAATTGAAACTGTATTGAGTTCGAGATTGGAATTTATTTCAAGAGTAAGCCTACACGTCCAGCCTGGTCCCTGAGCACCCTTGACACACATATGACAGCGCTCTACCGTTGAGTAGTTTATGCAAAGAAAACTAGTTGTAAGACTTATCTCCGAACTGTGTACCAACATTGTCACCGAGTGCGTATGACAAGCGACAGTCGCCGCGTCGTTTGATCGTGTGACGTCACGCGCCCCGCGGCGACATCTATCGACAGTATTGGCGGATAAAGAGATTATAATTGCGACCGCAGGTGGGGTCTGTGGGGTCTGTGGGGTCGACAGCAGGTATGATCGATCAACGAGCGAGGGATGTTTTAACTGTTCGTGATTTTGTAGACATTTTTTAATCGCTGTATTCTCTATCTGTATTTACACATACACTCACGCCTGTAATCCACGAAGGGGTAGGCAGAGGTGTAACCAATACAGTCACTTTTTGCCGAATTTATTACGGTCCAATAATATGATACAGGGCGAGCCTATCGCTATACCGGACACAATTCCAGAATCAAAATCAAATATTTATTGAATCCATGAAAATAAATGTACATTATTTAGATTCAGTTAATTTTTTTACTCTACCGCCAGTTCGGATTGCAGTTTCGCTAGAGAAGAACGACCAAGAAACTCCAACGTTGCTCTTTTTCTACATCGGTTAACAATATTTGGTACTACAATTTGGATTAGAGCAGCTCAATGTATGTTAAGTTGCCTTATTACAAGATTGTGAAATAAAACTCATCACCTAGGGCCGCACATGACCATCGTGAGAGCACAAGCAAGCAACGCGTTCCGGGATCAGCCAGTGTACATCCGTCATGTTTATATCAGGGTCTAGAGTAAGGGGGCGCTGTTTGGCCATTTTGCAGCCTTCTGAGTACTCTGACACTAGACCCTCGACCGCTTCTTCACTTCATTGCCCCATGGCGTAGTGTGAAGCTACACAACAGGCCGGCATGATTGTGTTGAGTAGCGAGGGATAGGTTGTCTCTCGCTACTTGATACTCTAACTGGATGACACTGCGCACGATCCTTGTGGTCACTTTGCCGTGCCAGACTAAAAAAGAACTTTATATTACAAAACCGTCGTTTGACTGAAAATTTACCTGATTTTTAATTTAGCTTAAAGAATTTCGCTGCACAGAATTGATATACCAATTAGTGTAATTAGCGGAGTGCCCGCTGTGACGCCATGGGTGGCGCTGTATAAAGGACATGTGGGTATCGTGAAGTGTTGGCTTCATCAATATCCTGCATGACCTTGGCAGAGAGTAGCCGGCTGTGAAACCAAAGGCCGTTGGTTTGATCCCTGACTGTTGACATTATAATTCATAAAAAGTACACAGGCATCAATAAAAAAACAAATTATGCGTCCTTATAAAATGTGAGGGTTGCCCTCGATTTTTCTGAGATTCCATCATCAGATCCCGACTTGGTGCCAATGGAAAGTATACCCTTTTCAACAAAAAAAGAATTTCTCGAATCGGTCAAGGCGTCTTCGAGTAATCGGGGAACATACATAAAAAAAGATACCGACGAATTGAGGACCTCCTCTTTTTTTGAAGTGGGTTAAACATGAGACTAATTTTACGGATTCTATTGCGGTTTATTAAAACTTTTTAATCCCGACGTTTCGAAAGCTTTACAGCCTCCATCGTCACGGGGCGGACTGTCCGGGGAGTCCGCTGTAAAATTAGTTTCATTTAGATGTATATTCGCGTAAACATAAGAAACCATACTTTTGACATTTGTTTTTGTTACACAAAAAATAATTTTAGGGTTCATTCTACTGGCAACACAGTCTTGACTTATGTCAATAAAATATAAAAGAGCGTGTAATTCATTCACAATGACGATAGAATTAGTTTTTTTCGTCATTGGTAATTCAAGATCATGTTATTCTTCCTTTCTTTATTTATAATAAATATTTGGGACGTAGGCCTTCCTTGTTGCATTCCAAGACTTGAAACCAAGAGCATAGGAAGGACCCAGGATCATAGGAAGGAGGGAACACGGTAGCTGGCAAACTATTCTACAGCTTGATGGTGCGGCAAAAATACGAATTTGCTCTGCTCTTAGTTCGGGCCGGGGTAGTAGACACCACGAAGCAGTGGCTCCGCACGTCAGTACGCGTGGTTCTGGTGTGGAAGGGAGAGAATGGGATAAGATCAAACAATTCTTCACAAGTGCCAGTAATTTACAACTCTTATTTTATTTCTCTCCTATAACCTGATTTCCTATAGAGATAAATGATTTAGTTGTCTACCAATATTCGGGCCCCGGATCGAGACAAACGTTTCTGTGATCTACAGATCTAGGTGTTGTGGGACCGTAGTCCCTCGTAGTTGATACAGGTTTGACTTAGAGTGGGGTCAGGAATATTTGTGTGACTGTTGGGTGTATTTAAGCCAAATGCTACAGTATCCTTAGCAACATATGCCATTTTTACAGCGGAGTTCTTTATCACACATTATCTTCATTATCATTTGTTTGCGGGCTGAGGGGCTAGACGAAAAAAAGTGTAACAATGAAAAACGACACCAAAAACCTTCTTTTCGCAGTGATTTTTGAGGCACTATCCTGGAGACATTTTTTTTGTCGCGGGGGAAGCGTTTTATTAATGCCGCCCACTGGGGGGGGAAGCGGAATAAGAATTAAACGGTTATGCTGGACTAGCCGGTCTTACGACCCAGCACCCCCCCCGCACGAATGATGGATATCCGTGCTGCCGCTGGGCCGAGTCCCTACCCCGTATGTACACCCCACCCGACACTACCAGCTGAAACCCCGCGGTGGCCTTCTTCGGCGCTTACGCGATCCCGGACTTCCTGATCATCTAGGTAACTAAAACTTCTTTCAATCGCTTCATCTTGCCGTCAGTGCTAACTAATGGCGGGAAAAAAGCTAGTATTATATATTTCTTTTCTATCTTTCTAGACTCCTACAAAATCTATGTTAAGTGTTCGGGGTTTCCAATAACGCAAATAAAGGCCTGTATCGCACACATCGGATCGTATTAATAAACCAATTCCACTAAGTACAAAGTAACTCAACAAACAGATTAATGTAATGAACCGTGTATTTACACAGCGACATCTATCGGGGGCAGGGGACAGTGGCGCCGCTCTATAAATAACACCTCATTGGAACTCGATTGGCATGTACAATTCATTAGGGACTTTACCATAGACTAACATATTGTAGAATTCCATAATTATTTGGATTATAAACGATTTTTCCGACGGGTAAAACTCTCTGTTTGAAGCGGAAGATCTGAGTAGATGTTGATTATGTCTCAGCCTGAGGGGAAAAGAAGCGTCTGGCATTATAATCACACTAGGCCCAATCTGTATCGTGGGTTTTAAAGATGCGGCGACCAGAACAAACATTATGTTCCACCGAGTTGAGGTGTATACTCCGCACCGACGTTAGTATGCTTCATGCCACCTACGAATGCACACCAGTTAATTTTAGTTATTCGTAGCGACCCTCCCGAAGAAATCTGCCTTAAATTGATTTACAGTGAAACTGTTAATAGTATATAAGGTAAATAACATAATTTCATAACGTTTAGAACGTATATCAATAAATATTAATTAATTTCAATTTTGAATACGGGAAGTCTATATTTCACAACAAATTCATTATATAGTTTGTCCCGTTTTGGCGCGCAGATAGTCCCGTTCGAGAGACAGTGACGGGAGTTATAACTTCCAAATAGTTCTTAGTAAAATGATAGATGGCATTAGTGGGCGGACAAGGTTATAGTAACATCTTTTTTCTTCGACAGTAAATATACTGTAGCGAATGAAAATTAAATTAATGTTATTATACTAAATCAATCCATGAGACTGTCTGCTAATTCGAAAAATAAAAATCCCGCTTACGATCGGTTCCCGTTCGGAGAGTATTAAATACAATGTCGACAGGACAACAAAGTAGCTAGTAATCCCTGTGCGAGTCCCGAGGGACGTGATCCATTACCCATGGCTATTACACACAATTAATTATACATACACGATGATCAACTTCGCAACCCTTTTGTGAAGGGGCGAAGGGTGATTATTTGGTTGAAAATTTCATTGCTAATCTGTTGATGTTAAAAATATGGGAATTAATTTTTGGTACATTGTAAAACAGATTCCATTTTAGTCTGTTTCAAGTATCAACGCAAATAAAATACAGGACACCGTCTTATCATTACTCGGAGTAATTTCAATGTTATATTTAATTTATTTGTTAGTTTTTTGTTTGTTTAGACATACTTAGCATGTATTCATTCTACAGGTAGAGACAAACAGAAAGAGACGAAAATATATTGAATATAAATCAGGTTATGTCAAATATTTCAAAAATCCATAACAATGGCTCCATCCCAAATTTATAACGGGATGAATTAGTTATTAAAATGCTCATAGCTCGTATTTGTACTCGTTAAATAATAGAAGAATAAAAAGGGCAACTGAGAGAAATGTGCAGCCCCTGACAAAACAGTCGGAGCAACAAGTTACGCAGCGTAATGGCGTTGTGAATAAACTATGCACAGGCGCTGCGCTGGAACAAAGGGTTGGCCAAAACGGGGCATTAAAAATGGATTGTTGTATCTGATCTATGATGGTTAAATACGCGGGGGATCTAGATAAGGGACTGAATAAAATGATTTGATTAAATAACACACGTTTAATGAATACGCAGAAACTTTAGTTAAATTACTAGTTAAAGTTGTTTGATGTTTCCTCCGATTATTATATATGACAATACTAACAGACACACCGCCTCTGTGGCGCAGCGGGTCAGTGTGTAAACGGGCCGGCTGTGAAACGACAAGCCGTAAGTTCGATTCCCGCACCGTGACAAATGTTTGTGTGACGGGCAGATTTGTTTTGGGCACCATAGTCCCTGGTAGTTCTTAATGTCAATAAGGATTATATGTCTGACTGTTGCGTGTATTAATTATACGAAGAAAAACGTGCTATGCTTCTGTTCTTCACCATTAATAATTAATACAATCTATATCGACAAATAAATAGAAGTAGTAGAAAGGTGAAAGAAAACGTTACCACCTTAAGATAATTACACCGTTACGTCACGGCTTTAGCTAAATATCTAAAGGTTATCAGTTTGTCTCGCATAGCACAGTGTGATGTGGATATAAATATTGGATCTTAAGTCTAACGGGGATAGCAAACTACCGAGATAATAATTGATATCAAGAATTGTAAGTTTTGGAAGATGCGTCTTTAAATCTTTGTTAATTTTCACCCACTTACACGGTGACGGAATATATCACGAAGGCATCTATACATTGGAGATTACTCCAGAAAAATAATGAAAGTAGTACTTATTTGAAACCCGGTTTTACAAAGGAACAAAACTAAATTACATGACATTGTACATACAAATGTAAAATGTCAGACCGCTTTTATGTATAAAATTATAACTCAGCCGTATGTTTTCGTATGTGTAAAGCTTCCCCGTTGTTATTAATCTATTCCCTTGTGTTCCCAGTTCCCGCAGCAGCCGACGGGCTCAATAATCTGCTTAACAAAATGCCTTCACTCTACACGCTATGGAGTGAATTACTGTTCATTATTCACTTACTGTGTCCGACTGATTTTATTGAATCAATAAAATACAATTACTGACTCCTTTCTCACAGTAATAAAGATTAAAGGAAAATAATGAAATGAATACACTAGCCCTGTATTAAACATTGTCCCACTGCTGGGCACGGGCCTCCTCTACTAATGGGAGGGGTTAGGCCTTAGTCCACCACACTGGCCTAATGCGGGTTGGTAGACTTCACATACCTTCGAAATTCGTATAAGAATTCTCAGATATGTAGGTTTCCTCACGATGTTTTCCTTCACCGTTAAAGCAAGCGATAATTAACATTTAATACACACATAACTTTAGAAAAGTCAGAGGTGTATGCCACTTGGGTTTCGAACATACGACTTTCGTCTTGGCAGTCCGTACCGCAACCAACTAGGCTATCGCTGCTATGAAATGAATATTCTACATTATTTGTTTACACAAAAATCTAAAATTTTTCGTCTATATTTTCTCTATTCTCTTACATAACTTATTCTTCCAGTACAGTCTTGACTCATTCAACGCCTGGAAAACTAGACTTATTGAGCTTACAGGCTTCCGAACTTAGGGCTTTTAGCCATAAATTAAGGGCGAAAATATGTGTAGTGGCCTTTTAACAGGGCTAAAAAAAAATTGGGCTATTTTTAGGGCCATAAAAAGTTTACATGTATTACTGTTTAACTGACCAAAAAGAACAAAAAGTCTACGGCATTATACAAGTTCTTAGACAAGTATAATTCTATAATGCCAAACCCACACTTACCGCAAAGTTTGAAGACAAAAGTCTTCAATCAGTGCGTCCTACCCGTGATGACCTACGGAGCCGAAACGTGGACACTCACAGTGCGACTGGTCCATCAGCTTAAAGTCGCTCAGCGTAGCATGGAGAGGGCTATGCTCGGAATTTCGCTGAGAGACCGAATAAGGAATGAGGCTATTCGCGCGAAAACCAAAGTCGTCGACATAGCCCAAAGACTAAGCAAGCTGAAGTGGCAATGGGCCGGTCACATTTGTCGTAGAACCGATGACCGCTGGGGTAGTAAGGTTCTTGAGTGGAGACCGCGTACAGGTAAACGGAGTGTGGGACGCCCTCCTGCTAGATGGAGCGACGATCTGCGCAAGGCTGCAGGTAGACATTGGATGCATAGAACCGAAGATCGGGTTCAATGGCGAATCTTGGGGGAGGCCTATGTCCAGCAGTGGACTGCGATAGGCTGATGATGATGATGATGAAACCCACACTGTAATCCACATGACACATCAAATTAAAACCAAGTTGTAAATTATTTAAAACAGGAAACTCATTTAATCAATACTCAATGACGAAAAAAGAGTCTACAAAAATACCCTATTATGGGTATACACTACATAGTTCAGGATTTTTTTGGGGCTTTTTCGGAAAATTTGCATTTAGGGTTATTTAGAATTACATATTGAATTTAGGGCTATTTTTTAGGAATTAGTAACCCTGAAAGCTTATAATATTTCAACTACAGTTTCATTTAGTAGCACGGAATACAGATAACGACTGGATTTTTTGATATTCCACTCAGTTACGGCGCATAGCACCTTGGCACAGTAAAATAATTGCTCCGTAGTCTGATCAGGCGTTACTTGACATTGTAATACTAAGCAGTTAGCTGTCAATTCATTCTATTCAATGATTCAAAAGTATCTGCATTAGTTGTAACGTGCGTCGTAATCCTAATAATATTATAAACGCGAAAGTTTGTAAGCATGGATGGAGAGATGGTGGATGTTTGTTACTCAATCTCGCCACGACTGGACGGATCTGGCTGAAACTTTGGCACAGAGATAGATTATAGTCTGAAATAGCACATAAGCTACTTTTTATCCCGGAAAAGTGTAAGGTTAGGATAGATTTTTGTTTTTCACAGAGCAAGGGATCGACATGATTTCTTGCACAGTGGTTGTTTAAGGATAAGAGAATTACATAGGCTACTTCTATCCCGGTAAAATGCACGCTTCCTATGGAATGCTCCACGGCTCCATGGCTCCACGCGGGCGGAGCCGCGAGCAACATCTAGTAAATTTATATATCATTTAACAACTGACTAACAACGTTGATAAGGGGATAAAAGTTTATTTTTCTACACGACCAAGTTTCTTGCCCTTTATACAAAACCAAAGCGCCTCAAACTTGGCACTCAACAAGTGAATGTCCCCTTCGGACATGTAGTATTGTGTGGTCGCCCCTCACGCCCCTCACACCCCTCACACCCCTCACACCCCTCACACCCCTCACACCCTCTGCTGTCATTAGCTAATTGTTCGGCGGTGTCAAATGCAGGTGTGGAACATCGGTGCTCAATCTTTTGATTAGAGATGCAACTAACAAATGACTCTAAATGCCGTCTTAGACTTTCTCTGCGAACTTCGTAGTATCCCCGTGTGGCATCACGGCCACACACATACAGGACGTATGCCGGGAGTATCTAGAAAATAAACGACGCAATACTATTCTTAGAACATTTAGTTATTAGATTCAATGTAAACTTTTACCTACGGAGAAATAGCTGTAAGAACCATTGTATTTTATGTTTATATTAATAAACACCACGACTGCTGACAGTAGATATTCATATGGCCAGAACGGGGGTGCCGCGCAGAGAGTATGACTATACAAATGTCACGGCAAGTACGAGTCTATCAAACAGAGCGACACAGCACACACCTATCACTGTCGGCATTCGAGTCAGATACAACGTTATTGTTTTATTCGCAACCCTAAATTATATACTTCATTAAGTAGGGCAGAAGCAACCCCTACACCCCGTTATTATGAAATTGTGACAATTTTGTCCATAAAATTCTCCAGACTAAACTAAAAACCATAAAAATTAAGATCACTTTTTTATACACTGCGCTGTAATGAATTTATGTATTTAAATTTATATTATTACTGTAATTAAGATCAATATGTAATGTAACGACAAAAATACAAAAGATAAAGGCAGTGTTTCTTGGTGCTTCTCAGAGTAGTGGGCCCCGAACTTTTGGTAGATATTATTGCAGAAGTAGGTAGTTTTAACCAATCCTACGTGAAAAGTAGGTAGAACTATCACGTTTAAAAAAATTTATTTAGTTTTTAATTCATAAAAAGTACACCGACTTCAATGGAAAACAAATTATGCGTCTCTATAAAATTTGAAGGTTTCCCTCGATTTTTCTGAGATCCCATCATCAGATCCTGACTTGGTGACAATGGGACCACCTGGGAAGTATACACTTTTAAACAAAAAAAGAATTTCTCGAATCGGCCCAGGCGTCTTCGAGTAAATACATAAATAAATCGGGGAACATACATCAAAAAAGATACCGACGAATTATTAACCTCCTCCTTTTTTTGAAGTGGGTTAAAAATACAAAAGAAAAAGCAGTGTTTCTCGGTGCTTCTTAGAGTAGTGGGCCCCGAACTTTGCCTTGGTGGTAAATATTATTGCAGAAGTGGGTAGTTTTAACAAATCCTACTTGAAAAGTAGGTAGAACTATCACGTTTAAAAAAAACACATCTCGTTTTAAGTTGGGAACCAATAAAAAAACCTATTACTATTAACATTTAAAATAGGAATCCAAAAATAAAAATCACAATAAATCTATAACACAAATTCACTCAGAAACCTAATGATATTTTAGAAAAATAATATACGTGGCAACTCAAGAATTGCAAAAGTGGTGTGCTAATTTTAAAATACAGGACCTTCTCAGGGCGTTTTAAAACCCAGGACGCTGCTTAAAAACTATCCAGGCATCCCAGGACACTCTAAAAACCAGGACATGTCCTGGAAAAACAGGACGGTTGGCAACTCTAAAATATATAATAATAATAATTCTAGCCCTGTATTAAACATTATCCCACTGCTGGGCACGGGCCTCCTCTACTAATGAGAGTCAGGCCTTAGTCCACCACGCTGGCCTAATGCGGGTTGGCAGACTTCTCATACCTTCGAAAAACTCTCAGATATGCAGGTTTCCTCACGATGTTTTCCTTCACCGTTAAAGCAAGCGATAATTAACATTTAATACACACATAACTTTAGAAAAGTCAGAGGATGCCACTTGGGTTTCGAACCTACGACTTTCGTCTTGACAGTCCGTACCGCAACCAACTAGGCTATCGCTGCTATTAAAATAATTGAATTATATTAAGTTAATAATAATAATTAATTAATATTGAATAATATTATAAGTGAAGGCGTAATTATCATTTTACAGAAATAAAAAAAAACATTAAGTTGATTTGCAATTTTTTCTCTAGAAATATCAGGATAAAGTTTAAAAATCTCTGCCGTAACTATTGTGTTGTAATAACAAATGGATTATACATTATCTATTATTAGGTATTCCCTCATACCATCCATTGTTATTTATTTGTTTACATTTCAAGTAATATCTATTATATTAGTATTTTTTTTTGTACCACGGTGATGGCAAACAAGCTTACGGCCCGCCTGATGGTAAGCGGTCACCGTAGTCCATAGCTTATGGAGTATGGACGCTTGCAACACTAGGAGCATCACATGACATCCAGACTGGAGGGTCAACGCGCTGGTGGTAGGATATTCATATCCGCCCGGATAGCGACCACCGTACACAGGGTGTAAAACCCGCCATAGTGGCACATGCAAGTGTGTCGCGTTCCGGGATCAGCCAGTGTACATTCGGTTTTTGTCGGGGGTCTTGAGTCTTGGGGCCTTCTGAGAACTCTGACAATAGACCCTCGACCTCTTTTTCACCTACTTAGCTAGCCTCTTCTATTAGCGGAGGATAGATCATCTCTCGCTACTCGATACTCTAATTGGACCGCACTGCGCTTACCATCAGGTGCAGTGTGGTCAGTTTGCCTTGCCAGTATTATTTTATTTATTTTATTTTATTTTATTTATTTATTTTATTTATTTGGGAAGCTTACGGCTACATTTACAAATTAGGTTAAATATATAAGTAGATATATGCCAATTACAAGCTACCACATGTAGGAAGAATACAATACAAACATCAATAAACTTATATACACAACACAATCACAACAATAAATTTGGCTCATTCGTTAAGATATTTTTGATTTGGTGCGTGCTACTGCAAAATAAGTCAATTTTATCATTATGGTTTAACTTATTAAATAAACGGAAAACTCTTGGTAAATAACTATTGCATCGATAATTAGTGTGGCAGAATGGAATGTGGAGCAGATTGCTGGAACGCAACCTTCTAGTAGGAGTGATGAGTTTAATATTTCTAAGGAGATCCGGACAGTCTAGTTTATTTTGGGCAATATTCAAAAGAAAACATATATCAGCTATATTTCTGCGTTGATAAAGTGGTAAAAGATGCAGTCTATTACATTGATGCTCATAGGAAAAATATGAAAGCTTAAATTTAAAACCCAGATACCTGACAAACCGTTTCTGGATCTTCTCTATATTATTGCTGTAAACATTGTAACACGGGTTCCAAATTTGACACGCATACTCCAAGTGACTTCGGACATAAGCACAATATAGAATTTTTATTGTTTTCATATTCTTAAATGATCTAGATGCTCGAATAATAAAGCCGAGTGCCTTGTGGGCCTTGTCGATGACGAATTCAACATGGCGGTCGAAAATAAGTTTAGTATCATGCAGCACACCAAGGTCCCTGACGACACTGGTAGCCTGAAGAGTTGAACCACTTAGTTCATAAGCAAAAGGGAGCATATTGCGTTTCCTGGTAAAGGTGATTGCATAACATTTAGATACGTTTAAGTCTAATTTGTTTGTTCGACAATACAAGTCAAATCGGTTCAAGTCTTGTTGAAGTAGAGATGCATCATGAGCATTGTTGACAACCCGGAAAATTTTCATATCATCGGCAAATAACAAAAATTTAGAACTCAAAAAACAGGACGCTACATCATTAATAAACAGTATAAAGAGAAGAGGACCTAACAATGATCCCTGAGGAACTCCTGACGGGATAATGACCCAGTCAGACGTTTGCCCATTTAAAACAACTGCTTGAGTTCTACTTGTAACATAGGATGTAAGCCATTTTAGAAGATCGCCATGAATACCGAGGATTTTCAATTTATTCAATAATATAGCATGATCAATTCTATCAAAAGCTTTACTGTAATCGGTGTAAATAGTAACTATTTGATTCCCAATATCCATGTTGTGAGTTAAAAAGTCATTAAAGACAGCTAGATTGGATTTAGTAGATCTGGCTCTGATAAAACCATGCTGCTGTGAGATAAACGTACTCTTGAAACACCCATAGATCTGATCAAATACTAAACGCTCAAAAATTTTAGCTAAGTGACATAGTTTGGAGATAGGTCTGTAGTTAACAATTTCATTTTTCGGGCCCTTCTTATGGATCGGTGTCACAAATGCAAATTTCCACAATTTCGGCATTGTTCCTTCATTTAGGGAGCGCTGGAAAATTATAGAGACTGGGACTGAAAGCTCCTTAGCACATTTAATGAAGAACAAAGATGGAAGGGTATCAGGACCTGCTGATTTATTGGGGTCAAGACGCAAAAGCAACTTTCGGACTAATTCATCAGTAATTTCAACTGTTGCTAGACAAAAAGATTTAGTCTCAACGTTTGAAATGTGCGATGGAGGTGCATTATCATAACCTAAAAAGTTAGACCTAAAGAAAGAAGAGAATAATTGAGCGATACCTTGGCTGGTATTGCTAGTGATAGAAGAGTAGGTCATGGTTGATGGATAAGAACTACTACCACGCTTATTCTTTAAATACGTCCAAAATAACTTAGGGTTATGGGAAATAGAATGCTCAACAAAATGCATATATTCTGTGTAGCATTGATTTTCAACCGTCTTGACTCTGTTACGAAGCAACCGAAATGTCGATTGGTCACCCAGATTACCATAGGTTTTAAATTTTTTTAAATATTTAAATTTTTCTTTTAATATTTTTATAAGACTAGATTTATACCAAGGGGGATATCGATGGCTAGGTGTAGTACGCATTGGAGTAAAGTTGGCCCTTAGTCGAAAAATAACATCGTAGAAAACCTGAACAGCATCATCGACCGACTGAGAGTTTAGCAACAACGACCAATCGGTAGAGGAAAGTTGCTTACAAATTTCATCATAATTAGCTCGCCGATATAAATAAATTTGACGCCTAGGGACTTCAAGTGCATCAAGTTCAATAAAAGATGGTTTAATGATAAGGGATTTATGGTAGGGGTCTTCAGGTACCAAAGGATCAGGACAAACCGAGACTGACACAGTATTGCTGCATAGAACCAGGTCCAATATTCCACCGAAACAGTTGGTATGACAGTTAAATTGCTTAAGATTGCAGTCATAAAGGGTATCAATTAAATGTTGCGCAGGTTGACTATTAGCATTAATTGGCTGCAATCCTGAATCTGCCGGAATCCAGTGAATATTGCTCATATTGAAATCTCCCAGAATTAGAAATTCATCATGTTTAAATTTGTCTGTAACATTAGCTAAATTTTCTAAAAAATTTAATAATTGGCCAGAGAAAGAATTACCATAATTTTGAGAGCATAGGTACACAGTACAAATGTGAATCTTAATTGATTTATTAGCACGTGAATTACGTAAAGTCAGTGTCACCCACATATCTTCAGCTGAGGAATTCCAATCGATGTTATAACAACTTGCAAGATCACGGTGTACAGCCGTTAAAATGCCGCCGCCCCTGGTTTGTTGGGTTAAGGCATAATCTCTGTCACGGCGAAAAACTACGTACCTATCATCAAAAAGCTCACTGTCCAATATGCTGTCTAACAACCAAGTCTCAGTGAGTGATATTACATCATAGTTTTGCATACATAAATTACGTAGAAAGTCATCTGTCTTAGTCCGAAGTCCCCTGCAGTTTTGATAATAAATATTAGGCATTGTTAATGAAATAGTAACATAATAAGTGAGTACATAAGTAGTGTGAATAACATAAAAACAAAGCCACTAATGCGAGGTACACAATCCAATCGATGCAAATAGCTATATTGATGTACGTTGTACAATATTGGTGAAAAAGCACTAAGTAAAAAACTGCAATAAAAATATGTACGGACAATTTGCCACTACGACAAAATAAGTGAATATAATTTAATAAATGATTTAAGAGAAACAATTATTTATTCCCTTCTTGAAGAAGAACCCTATGCTGTAGTCCCCTTGGAAAACCTCGGCAGGGAGCTCATTCCACATTACATATATATATTATATGTATACTCCTGAGCTAGTTATTTAATTATTAACATACATTGAGCTGCTCTAATCTAATGTAATCAAATTTAAATCGAATATTAATTGTTTGACCAAATATTGTTAACCGGTGTGGAAAGAGCAACACTAGAGTTTCTTGCCCGTTCTTCTCTAGCGAGACTGCATTCCGAACTGGCGGTAGAGTGAAAAAATTGACTGAATCTAAATGATGTGTATTAAAAACACCCAACGTACTGCTCAATACTTTTAGTTTCTTATATGTCAATATTCTTACACACACACATACACTCACGCCTGTAATCCCCGAAGGGGTAGACAGAGGTGTAGCCAGTACACCCACTTTTCGCCGAATTTCGGTCCCTTAATATGACAGGGGGCGAGCCTATCGCCATACTGGCACAGGTTCCAGACTCCGGGCTAATACTGAGAATTTCTAGATAGAAAAACCCAATATCACTTTACCCGACCCGGGGATCGAACCCGAGACCTAAGCACAGCAGCGGTCGTAACGCATGCGCAATTACAACTGCGCCACCGAGGCAGTCGCCGAGAAAAATAGAGCTATTATCAGAATATAGTAAACCCTTTTAAAGTGTATTAAATACTCAAAGAAATATATAGCCTAAGTTAATAACAATGCAACCCACGGCCTCTCGTTTCCTTAGAGTATTTAACACCTCGTTTCACAATCTATACGCCCACTGCGTCATGTCGAATTAAAACTTTCGAGTTTTCCTTAGCTGTTAAAAAGCGATAATTATTATAAAAGTTATTATGCCATTTGGCTTGTTATCGAACCTGCGTCTTTCGTCTCATTCCGTACTACTCCAACTAAGCTACCGCTGATTTTTTGCACATATTTCTGAAAAAAATAACTTAATTTTACTGCACAAATACCGGAATAATAACTTGAATATTTACTTCACATCAAATATTGACTACTGCCGGAGGGCGTATGCCCGGGGAGGGGGCGTCACCGGAACAGGAAGTGCCTCCATGTTATTGCACGCGAGTTTGTTCAAATGTTGACGGATTATATTGTTTGCGCTGTTATGAATTCGCGCGGGGTGAGTATTGTATAATTGTCTATGGTATGAACAATCGAGATACATACAACGTTTCTGTAATATATATGGTTCTTAACTTACCGACAAGGGTCGGTGAAAGACCTCTGCTTTTTATTTTCTTATAAAAAAGGGAACATTCAAAAAATTAATATCTATGGTTCGGGAAAAAAAGGAATGTGATGTGATGTTGTATTGTGATTAATAAGTGAAAAAATTATTTCAGACATGGCTTAGGCCTTTAAATTTTGACTATTACAGACATGGCTTCGGCCTTTAAATTGTGACTATTACAGACATGGCTTCCCCCTTTTGAATGGATGAAGACTGTAGACATGGCTTCGGCCTTTTGTATAAGTTAAAACCAGAGAAGAAGAAGACTTTAATTCTAGCCCAGATTTGGAAAAAATAACGACAGACATGTATGCATGGTGGATAACCTTTGCCTTCTCTATTATAGAGTAAATAAATTAAAAAAAATATATATCTATGGTTCGGACTTCTGAAAATGGCGGGAATGTGATGTGACGTTTTTGTGATTAAAAGTGAAAAAATATTTCAGACATGGCTTTGGCCTTTAGAATGGAAAAATATCGGACATGGCTATCTCCTTTCAAATGAATGAAAACTACAGACATGGCTTTGGCCTTTGGATTTATAAAAACCAGAGAAGAAGAAGACTTTAAATTTTAGCCCAGATCTGGAAAAATTACGATAGGCAAGGCGGCATGGTGAAATAATAATAAAAAATCCATGGTTCTAACTTTTTTTACTGCCTGGATAGATAGACGAGCAGACGGGCCACCTGATGGTAAGTAAACACCGCCGCCCATAGACTTCTGGAATGCATAGCAAAGCCGCTGCCTACCATAAACTAACGACAGACAAGGCTCAGTAAAGGACCTTTGCCTTTTCTTGTCTAATAAAAAGGGGAAAATGTAAAAATAAATATGTATGGTTAACATCAGACTTACTTAGAATATTAAATACTAGCTGTTGCTCGCGGCTCCGTCCGCCTGGAGGTTATTGTCGGGAGCAGAAGTATACTATCCAAGGAGTTGTCTTCTGCACTGAGGCACCTATAGCGATCGTCCTGACTCTCAGGTGCTGTGCCTGCAGCTGGAGATTGCATTTAAAGAATACCTCATAAGTTAACCCCTCACTTCGCCCCTTTTTGGGATTATTTTGTAAAAACGTTGAAACACGTATTTCTTTATTTCCTACCAACAGCCTAAATATGAATTTTCAAATCCCTAAGTTGAGGTATTACGGATTGCCCATACAAACTTTCAACCCCTATTTCACCCCCTTCAAGATAATTTTTGAGACAAGAGAGAACCTATGTCCATCCCCAGGATATAATCTATCCCTCTGCTGAAACTCATTAGGATTCGTTCACCCTCTTCGGTCATGAAAAAGTAACAAAAAAACATACAAACAACAATATTAATTTTAATGCGAAGATATTTTAAAACTGTTATATCTCCTAAGATATTGATTGAAAATAAAATGACGTAAGGGCAACTTTGCTTAGAATTGAATACTTGTAATGAATAAAGTATTTATATGAATAAAGTATTTTGGATAAGGATTAATACCATGTTTATAAAAACCCCTTCCCAATAAATGCATTATTTCAGAACAAATTCGATAACCATTAAAAAGGTTATAGTGAGCCAACCGAAAAAGATAGATATATGCTATCGCGGACTTTCTTTTTAACTTTTTAAGATGAACAATTCGGTCATACATGATTTTTATGTTACTTTAACCGTTTACGCAGCGCACGCAACGGAAGCTCTCAAAAGGAATAAATTTTCCCCGTTTTCGCAACATTTTTCATTGCTGCTCCGCTCCTTTTGGTCATAGCGTGATGTTATATAACTATTAATATATTTTATAACTACTATATAACTATATTAATATCCTCGATAAATGGGCTATCCAACGCTAAAAGATTTTTTTAATTCTAACCAGTAGTTCCTGAGATTAGCGCGTTCAAATAAACAAACAAACTCTTCAGCTTTATATAATAGTATAGAAGTATAGATAAGACTGATAGAGACACAGAGTAGACAGACGGTGGATGCGAGAGATATACCACATTACTATTCAATCTCATCACAGCTTGTTGTGATGTCAATCAGCGACGCGCCGCGGCTCCGGCTTTTACAAACAACTCGCGGCAAAATCGATGGATTCAAATTGATATTATTGTTCCATTATTAATCCTTTCAGATACTTAAAAAAGCGATAACCGTGCATAGCGGACTGCCGAGATGATTGTCGTAGGTTCTAAACCTGACATAGAAGTTACGTGTATTCATTGATAATTAAGGATCGGTTTAAGGAAATAAATCATACAGAGAACACTTGCATACATGAGAATTCTTCTTCTAGAAAGAAATCTTCGCATGAGTCCTGCGTGGAGTACATCTAAATCTCATTAAAGATGAGTAGCGTAAATGATTGGTTTTAAACATTGACTTATATTCTATAGACACGAACTGTCAAAGAAACAATATGTTCCAAAAACCTTGTCCGCCAACTAATGCCATCTATTCATTTTACTAAGAACTATTTGGTAGTTAGAAGCGTGATAACTCCGTCACTTTTTCTCGAACGGGACTTTCCGCGCGACAAAACGGGACAAACAATATAATATATTTTGTTGTGATATAGACTTTCCGTATTCAGAATTGAAATTAATTAATATTTATTGATATTACGTTCTAAATGTTATGAAATTATGTTATTTACCTTATATACTATTAAAAAGGCAGATTTGTTCGGGAATGCTACAAATAACTAAAATTAACTCGACACTGATAGATGCAATGTAGTGTGCATACTTAGGTGGCATGAAGCAAACTAACGTTGGTGCGGTGGGTACACCGCAACTCGGTGGAACTTAATGTTTGTTATGGTCGCCGCATCTAGTACGTAGTACATATAAATCGCTGGTTTTAAAAGATAAATATCAGTTTACAATAATACCTATATTAAATAAAAAAAATTACCAGATAAGGAAAATAATCTGTATATATAAAAGAAGAAACTGACTGACTGACTGACTGACTGATCGATCAACGCACAGCCAAAACTGCTGGGGTTAGAGACTTGAAATTTTGACAGTAGGTACCTTTTATCACGTAGGCATCCACTAAGGAAGGGTTTTTGGAAATACGACCCCTAAGGGGGTAAAATAGGGGATGAAAGTTTGTATGAAAATCCGTCATTTTTGAAGTTAAATTCATGAAAATTAGTATTTGGCATTTTAGTTAAAAATAAAAAAATACATGTTTCAGGATTTTTGGAAATTCCGCCCCTAAGGGTGTAAAATAGGGAATGAAAGTTTGTATGAAATCCGTCATTTTTAAGTTAAACGCATGAATATTGGTATTTTGTATTGTATACTTTTTCTCCCAAACATGACCTCCACGCGGGCGGAGCCGCGAGCAACAACTAGTTTTTTATATTCAAATCACATTGTATTTGTATTCAGTAGGCACATCTGCACAGAGATCGGCTCAACGCACCTTGAGCTCTCAATCAGGTGCTATTGTATCCATATCAGAAGATCAAGGTGAAAATAATATTGAAAAACCGTAATAAAAAAATGTTTATAAATATTTATTTCTTTTGAATATACTTCTTCTGGACCTCGGGAGAGGAGAGATGGTTATGGCGGACTCACCGACCTTCCGACCCATTTCACCCGAGGGACTACTGGATCGGGGACTAAAAACCCCGCGGTAGCCTTCCGCAGCGCATGTGGGACGGTCCGGGGGATCCTGAGTGTACTCTGGATTGCTGCCGGAACGATCCCTGCGCGTTGCCGTTAGAGTCCGTCGCTTCTGGGGCTGGTTGCCCTCCAGTTTCTATAGCAATGCAATACTTCGCGCCGCCACCCAACTCAGGGTCAACGAAAATAAGTTTTTTTTTATAGTATAATCCGACAATCGAGTCAGCGGGTCACCTGATGTCAAGTGATCTCCACCGCCCATAAACATCCACAATACCGAAAGTGTAATGTATGCGCTGTCGGCCTTAAAGGACAGGAATAGGGATTAGGGAGGGGAAGGGGGAATCTGGGCCTCCGGATATCTCACTTACCATACGAAACGCGACAGTAAACTGTCACTTTACGTTGGTTTTCTGTGAGTGGTACTACCCCGGTCGAGCCGGCCCATTCATGCTGTAGACAAATATGTCTACAGCGTGGCTCTACCACTTCCAAAAATATGTTTATAAAGGCCACACATCCCCCGCTGTGCAGTCGCGACCCCCGTAACACCTTTTAGTCGTCTCTTACGACAGGCAGGGTATACCGTGGTACATTTCTTCAGGGCCCCCATTCCACTTTTAATATAGGTACCTACTGATTTGTCACAAGAGCTATGTAATTGTTAAAAAGATCAATAAACCATTTCTTATTTTATTTTTCTCTGACGCGTGACACAATCTTCAACAGAAGGTTTTAAAAATCAGTAACTTTATTTACTTTCCATTTTATCAAAAACTCAACTTCATTAATATCCAAATCACGCGGCGCGGTGTCGCGGGTTCGGTTCCCGCAATCGCATTACCTCAGATTGAGTCGCGCGCCGCGTAATATCCGGCAGCCGGTCGAAGGGAGAGGTTTTAAACAGTCAATTGTTCGGTATAGTTTGTGAGATGGTTTTTTGATTTTCTAATTTCTAAGGTATAAGAATGGTTTGATAAATTGTTTATTTTATACCAGACACACACACTTACACTCACGCCTGTAATCCCCGAAAGGGTAGGCAGAGGTGTAGCCAGTACACCCACATTTCGCCGTATTTCGGTCTATCCTTATGTGATAGGGGGCGAGCCTATCGCCATACCGGGCACATTTCCAAGACTTCGGGCTAATACTGAGAATTTCTAGATAGAAAAACCCAATATCACTTTACCCAACCCGGGGATCGAACCCCAGACCTCAACACAACAAATTACAACTGCGCCACCGAGGCAGTCTGCTTTGCTGCTTATTTTATTGACATTAATAAGCAGGGATATCCTTGTTGTGCGGACTGCCGAAACGAGAGTCGCTGTTTCGAAACCGACCTAAAATGTACCTCTGTCTTTTAGAAGTTACGTGTGTATTCATTGTTAATCGCTTGCAAACATCGCGAGGAAACCTACATACCCGAGAATCTTATCCTACTAATATTATAAATGCGAATGTTTGGATGGATGGATGTTTGTTACTCAATCACGCTACAACGGTTGGACGGATCTGGTTGAAATTTGGCACAGAGATAAATTATAGTCTGGAATAGCACATAGGCTACTTTTTATCCCAATAAATGTACAGTTCCCGTGGGATAGTTTATTTTTCGACATGATTTTTTGCATAGTGGCAATTTAGGGATCAGAAAATGACATATGCCACTTTTTATCCCGGAAAATACACGCTTCCTATGGGATAGCAAAATATAGAAAGGTGTAATAGCTAAAGATGCCTCGATGGATTGTATACCTATTGTTCTAAAAATAACCTCCACGCGGGCGGAGCCGCGGGTAACATCTAGTTATACATAACTCTACTATCATCAATTTTCTCATGTACATTCATCAGCCGGTCTGTAACACAATTCCGATCGATCGGTATTGGATTTGAGAGATTTCGTACTCTTTATCGCCATATTATTTCAATATTGTGCAGCCATTAATATGCAGTAATTGGAATTAAGATTATCATATGAATCGTTATACAATATTAAAATAATATAGGCGGTAGGGTCGCACTCAGAATACTCTGTAACACGATTCCGATCGATCACAAATCTGGTCTTATTTAATCCTGTTTGAAGTCACCAACTAGGTCCATAAAGTTATCTGGATTTCCTCGCCGAAAAAAACACTTTCACAGTATAGATTGCTTTTCTCATTTCATTCAATCTAGTATAGTGTAGTGTGCAGTTACTCAGCAGGCATCTCGCTACTTCATACTCTAACTGGATGACACTGCTCTTACCATCTGGTGCCGTGTGGTTACTTTGCCGTGTAGGGATAAAAAAGCCTTATAATGTGACAAACGACTTATATTTTGGGGTTATTTCAGTAATTTAGGCAGGAATTAAAAGATTTTCGCTTGATTTCAAATAGCTATTAAGCTGAATATAAATAATTTCTATATGATTTTATACGAGCTTTTATTCTTCTCTGATATTGAATTTGTTGTTTGTATATTCGTCCAGGTTGTTTGATTAATATTTATAACATTAAAGATTGCTATTGGAGCTTTCAACAAATTATAATATGACACATAAGCATCCGAATTAAACAAAAACTAATAAAGATGAATATTTTTTCATGTAAAAAATAATATTAAGGTTCAGCTTTGCCATTTTCTTTTCGAAATTTGACAATTTTACAACAATAAAGACCCAACCAAAATATATTTGCGTTTACCTAAATCTCAAAACCTAGGTACTTGGAAATCAAACCTTCACGAATAATTTCTCGCCACTACACCGCTCTTATTTATCACAAACAGCCATTTACTTCCGTATCTTAGTCTCTTGGATTTTCTTCCAAGAATCCATTTAGTGTTTGAAATCTGTCTGCAGAGTGCAGATGTCATCAGCTAGGTATTGATCAGTAATCCAATAACGGATCTCTTGGCGACAGTTGTATTTACACGTACATCAATCTTAAACAGTTTTTTTGTTCTATTAATTGTGTATGGAACTTAAGTGTAATACTTAATAAAAAAATAAAATAAAAAATGTTCTTCTATACTTCTAGTATTGTTATTAATTTTAAATGAATATTATATGTTATGATGAAATACAAAAGACCTACGGCTGAGTTTCTTGGTGCTTCTTCTCAGACCAGTGGGTATTTCCGAAGCACCGGTAGATAAACTTAAACCTGACATGTAAAAAGTGCCCCTAGTGGCCTAATTTACAAAATAAATGATTCGATTTGATTTGAGTAACATTGAAAAACGGACTAAAGTATTAACTATTAAAAAAAAGTACCGATAGCTTAGTTGGTAGCGGTATGGAGTGTTACGAAAGTAGATTCGAATCCAGCACAAATGGCATACATGTCAATCTCATCAATGATGACTTTGAATCGTGTGTATTTATTTATTATCGCTGGCCTTAGCGAGTGCTGCCATCTATGTTATCCGATTTACAATTACATATGTTTTATTTTATAATGTTGTTAATGTTAAATAAACATGCTAAAATTTACAGCCTCCGTGGCGCAGTTGGCGAGTAGCCGGCTGTGTAACAAGAGTCCGTCCGGGTTCGATTCCCACACCGGGACAGATGTTTGTGTGACAGATTTGTGTCCGGGGTCTGGGTGTTGTGAGACCGTGCGTCTCTCTAGGTCCCTGATACCCACAACACAAGACTCGTAATTTAGTGTGGGGTCGGAGCTATGTGTGTGACTGTTGGGTGTTATTTATTATTATTAAAATTATCAAACCTTACACACGGAAGCTGTCAACCATACTAATACTATAAATGCGAAAGTAACTCTGTTTGTTTGTTACCTTTTCACGACTAAAAGGCTGATCGGATTGTGATGAAATTTGGCAAGGAGATAGATTTTATCCCGGAGAAGGACATAGGCTATCGTTTTTCTCAAACCTTGAAAGGGGTCGAATAGTAGTTCAACATTTGTATGGGAAATCCATCATTCCTCAAGTTAGGGATCTGAAAATTCATATTTAGGCTTTTGGTAAGAAATAACGAAATACGTGTTTCAATGTTTTTGCCAAATCATCCCTAAAAGGGGCTAAATGAGGGGTTAACTTATGAGGTATTATTTAAATGTAATCTCAAGCTTCAGGTACAACACCTGAGAGTCAGGACGATTGCTCGATTGCCGACGATTGCCTCAGTGCAGAAGACAACTCCTTGTATTGTATACTTCTGCTCCCGAAAATAACTTCCACGCGGGTGGAGCCGCGAGCAATAGCTAGTTAACAATAAGTCTACCAACCAGCTTATTCCAGGGTCTAAGACCACATATAGGCTCGTTAACATAATATATTTTATAAACTCAATTCATTTTCACTAAACCATCCCGCCTTTTCCTGGAACCACATTCCAATAATGGTATTACAATATCATCCGGCTGTAGATTACCTCACGGCGGGGGTCGGCAGAGACAGTATATCCTGTGTATTGATCGAGATTGACTTCGAGTCGATATTGAGTTTATCCCAACTACAATTGAAAGGAAAGTGCAATTGGAAATTTACTTATGCAGCCAGTCTACCCAGTATATATATGGTTTTTGTAGAGCTGACAGACGAGAGACTGGGTCATCTGATAAGTGATCCATTGCCCAGAATGCGTAATGAGAATTATTGGTGTCTTATTAACGTTCGAGGGAAGCCATAAGGATTTCTTATTTAGGCATTTTAAAAATAATAAAAACTTATGTTCGGGTTGATTTTTGTTCAATAAAGGAGAATGCCCATTCTTGGTGCTGCTTTTTTCGCGCCTCAAGATAAAAATAATATTTAAATTAATTTCTTTATATTAGAAGTCGTCTGGCAAACAGAATGTCTGTGTTGTGTAGACTATAGGGGATTTCTTTTAAAACTTAATCAGACATATTGTTGATTAAAAATGACTACCAGTTTTCATTGACGTAATAGTTTATTACGTTTTTTTTAGTCGTCCAAAGGACAGGCTACAGTCAATCGACCATACTACCTAGTCTTACGTTTAAAACTTCATATACCTACAGATTACACAAAAAATATTATTATTAAACAAAAAACATGGAAACCCGCGTTTCAATTGCAAAAATGAAAACTTTATAGACTATTTAAAACAACTTCATTCTCCTTTATAACGCAGTGTGCAGAGAAATTAATGTTTACTTTATGCTTGTTGTTAGAGTAGCCTGTATCTATCTCTCCATCTATGTAACGGATTCCTTTCCTTATCTTAAAACGGTTTCTCTACTCGAATCTTATTTCGTATTTAAAATGATAAATTCCTATATTTGATCATGGCAGATGACCATGTGCGTGGTACGTGGAAGCGGTGTGACGTCACCAGTGTGACGTCATGGCTGAGCAGCCCTTCCCCACACCCTGGGGCCTTCACTACCAGCACAGGTAAACACTTTCATACGAATAAACTGACTGACACCCTGCAGACCCACAGCGCTGATTGTGCTGAATGAGGGCATATATCCGGCTTTAAAACTTACATACATATACAGTCACGCCTGTAATCCCGGAAGGGGTACGCAGAGGTGTAACCAGTACACCTACTTTTCGCCGAATTTATTACGGTCCCACAATGTGATAGGGGGCGAGCCTATCGCCATACCGGGCACAATTCTAGACTCCGGGCTGATATATATTAGAGATATAGATTGCGAGAGACAATCTATCCCTCGCTACTCAATACAATCATGGCGGCCTTTTTTTTTAGTGCCTCGATTGGCAGACGAGCAGACGGGCCACCTGATGGTAAGTAGTCACCGCCGCCCATAGACTTCTGCAATGCCAGGGCAGAGCAGAGCCCCTGCCTACCGTTGAACCTCGATAGACAGACGAGCAGACGGGCCACCTGATGGTAAGTAGTCACCGCCGCCCATAGACTTCTGCAATCCAAGGCACAGCAGAGCCGCTGCCTACCGTTGAACCTCGATAGATAGACGAGCAGACGGGCCACCTGATGGTAAGTAGTCACCGCCGCCCATAGACTTCTGCAATCCAAGGCACAGCAAAGCCGCTGCCTACAGTTTGTTTGCCTGCTGGTTAGCTTCTTCATACTACGTCTAAAGGACCCAGGATCATAGGAAGGTAACATGGTAGGTGGCAAACTGTTCCACACCTTGATGGTGCGAAATCGAACCATTCTATACACTAACAACTCTACAACTTGAGTGAGTAACTCTGTTAACCTATTGTAACTATTTGACAACCTCCTTGGCGCAGTTGGCGAGTAGCCGGCTGTGAAACGAGAGGCCGTGGGTTCGATTCCCACACCGGGACAAATTTTTGTGTGACAGACAGATATCTGCTGGTGGTAGGATAAATTAGATGGTAGCGGGGGATAGATTATCTCTTGCTAGTCGTGCTCTAATTGGACCGCACTGCGCTTACCATCACGTGAAGTTTGGTCAATTTGCCGTACCAGGATAAAAAAAATTGAGACCTTGTTCTGGGTGTTGTGATACCGAAAGTCTCTCTAGGTTCCTGATACCTACAACACAAGACTCGTATCTTAGTGTGGGGTCGGGGCTATGTATGTGACTGTTGGGTGTTATTTATACTCATGGTTGAGAGGTTCTTTCCCTTATCTGCAGGGAGTCCACCGCGCCGGCTCCTCGGCGGGACCTCTACGACCCTCACACACACACCCACCTGTACAGACACACACACCCGCACACACTAGAGCCGCAACAGACTGTCGTCAATACGCAGTGAGTATTAAACTAATGTAAGAAAGCAAAAGAGAGGGCTATTAAAGGTCGTCACCAAAAAATGCACATAAATGCCGGTTACCACTTTAGTAGTACTTTTATAGTGGTAGAGCCACGCTGTAGATATATTTGTCTACAGCATGAATGGGCCGGCTCGACCGGGGTAGTACCACTGTCTCACAGAAAACCAACGTAAAGTGACAGTTTACTGTCGCGTTTCGTATGGTAAGTGAGGTATCCGGAGGCCCAGATTCCCCCTTCCCTTCCCTAATCCCTATTCCTGTCCTTTAAGGCCGACAGCGCATACATGACACTTTTGGTATTATGGATGTTCATGGGCGGTGGAGATCACTTAACATCAGGTGACCCACTGGCTCGTTTGTCGGACTATGATATAAATAAAAAAAAAGTAATCAACTTAATGATCATTGTTACACAACTTAGTGTTTAAGGATCACAACCCCATGTCAAGATGTACCATTATCAAAGTAGTCTCAAGTGTGCACGGACAGCATAACCCTCTATGCAGAACTGTCACCTAGACCAACAGTGGTATAGGACGATGTGACCTGACTGCACAACACGTCCGTACGGTGGACAGTCCGACAACGGACTGTGCTCTAGAGCGCCCGGACGCTTCCTTTTATTGCAAACCTTTACCCCCACTCAATCGGTAATTATAAATCTACCCACAGTTATTTATAAAGTACGATCGATATCTCTAATAAACAGGGACAACGCTATCACTATTATACATAATGTTTCAAAAGGTGGGGACTAATGAAAGCACCATGTATAAGTTCAAAATCCCGTAAACCTCATATTATCTGACTATATTGAATTTTTTTTCTTCGTCCAGGTGTAAAGGGGAGATCGAAGAGAACAGGTTGGAGTACAGGGACCATTATCATGCGCACCGGTATGTAGACAGTGCTTAATTTACCTTAGAAGTATAAAATAAAAATATCAAAACATTTTGCAGGATAGGCAAAAAGTTACGGTATGGCAATGTGATCACAATACACCTGATGGTAAGCGCAGTGCCGTCAAATTAGAGTATCGAGTAGCGAGAGACAATCTATCCCTTGCTACTCAACACAACCATGCCGGCCAGCTCCTTCACACTACGCCATGGGCAAGAAGGTGAAGAAGCGGTCGAGGGTCTAGTGTCAGTGTACCTACTCAGAACATCGTACCCCAACTCAAGATCCCCGACAAAAAGGTTGTTTAAAAGTTATTTCAACTAACCAATTCGAATCGTAGGATTAAATACTTTAAACCAGTGACAACTTGATTTCGCGGTTCCTTAATTAAATACAAGATAAAAAAAACTATTACCTACCTCTGAAGTACAGATTTGACTAAAAACATTTTATCAGCTACCGTGTTCCATCCTAAAATCCTGGGTCCTTTAGGCGTAGTGTGAGTTCTATGTATGTTCTTATATGTGTCCCTCGCTACTTAATACTCTAACTGGACGGAATACCATCAGGTGCAGTGTGGTCACTTTAACAGGATAAAAACAAAACCTTGTAAAAATGTATCTTCAATACTCCACAACTGTACTCAACTATTCCAATCTCCCCAGATGTCCCCCTTCATACGACAAGTGTGAGGAGAGAGGGGCGGAGGCCCGCGAGTCCCGGGACGAGAGGGTCTCCTCCACGGGAGACCAACACCATTGGGATGAAAAGATTGGTATGATTCAAATATAACTAATTTGAAGTTTATTTTTGCTTTTTGTCTTGGCGTTTTGGATGCTTTACAGTTTACAGTCTTCACGGTCACGGGGCGGATTGAAATGAATGTCGTCGATTCCATTCGAATTCCAGTCAATTCCATTAGACTGTAGTCTATGCTATTCGACTACATTCGATTACATTAGATTTCATGCGATTCCAGTCCATTCCAAACTATTCCATTCGATTTTAATTGTTTTCATACGATTCAGTTTTATTCCATTCGATTTCGTTCAATACCATTCGAAAACCAAAATCAAACCTCACGTCGTTTACATTCGATTTGAATCGATTCCATTTGAATCCATACGATTCAGCTTTATCCTAGTCGATTATATTCGATTTCGTTCGATTCCATTCGAAAACCAAATTCAAAGCTCTCAGAAAATGGGTTGATACCATCCGACGGCCAACTTTAACACCCCGCGCTCAAATCAAATAGCGCGCATCCCCTACTTCCTGTTACACACTTCCGTCCCTTTGTCGAAATCACTCCCAGAAACCAATAGTGAAGATGTTACACATAAAAAAATCACATTTTATATTTGTTCAACGTTTTATTTACGCAGTGAGCAGTTCGTTATGTAACACATCTGCTGCCGCGAGTGCCGCGAGTGGTGTGACGAGCGGGGCGGGGGGAGCTGGCACCAGCCGCTCTGACGCAGCGTCGCCCCAACATGTCACCACCACACACGCAGGTATGGACAGATCTTTAACGGTAGGCAGCGGCTCTGCTGTGCCCTGGCATTGCAGAAGTCTATGGGCGGCGGTGACTACTTGCCATCAGGTGGCCCGTCTGCTCGTCTGCCTATCGAGGCACTAAAAAAAAAAAGATCTTCACGAGCTTCGAATCGAGTCAAAATATTTAGACAATTATAGGTGATCGGTTTGTTGGATTGCCAATATATTTTGTCGGGGGTCTAGAGTTGGGGTACGATGACTAGTCGACGGTCGAGGGTCTAGCCCTCGACCGCTTCTTCACCTTCTTGCACATGGTGTATTGTGAAGAAGCAGGCCGGCATGATTGTGATGATTGTCTCGCCACTCGAAATTCTAATTGGACGGGACTTACCATCAAGTGCAGTGTGGTCACGTTGCCGTGCCAGTATAAAAAAAGACTGCCGTATTTTGCCGTTTTTTAACCGACTTAAAAAAAAAGGAGGAGGTTCTCAATTCGTCGGAATCTTTTTTTTTATGTATGTTCCTCGATTACTCGAAGACGCCTGGACCGATTCGAGAATTTTTGTTTAAAAGGGTATACTTCCCAGGTGGTCCCATTGGCACTAAGACAGGATCTGATGATGGGATCCCAGAAACTTTTTTAGGGATGCTTTTTGTTTATTCTGGCGCGGCAAATTGACCACACTGTATCTGATGGTAAACGCAGTGCCGTCCAGATAGAGTGTCAAGTAGCGTGAGACAGTCTATCCCTCGCTACTCAACACAATCATGCCGGCCTGCTGTTTAGCTTCTTCACTCTACTACTGTACTTTGCCGTTTTTTGTTTTATACGACTCAAATGGTACAGGCAGTGGTAGACGCGGAGCTCTGCAGCTGTGGCAGTTCTTGGTGTCTCTACTGGCGGAGGGAGCGCGCTGCGTCGCCTGGACTGGACGAGGACTCGAGTTCAAACTACACGAGCCAGAGGAGGTACTCACTACAAACCACTCATGGTCCAGCATTCAATCCAACTTTTTTTTATGAAAAAAGGGGGCAAACGGGCAGGAGGCTCAGCTGATGGAAAGTGATCACCGCCGCCCATGAACATCTGCAGAGTGCTTGCAAATGCGTTGCCTTCCAGGAAAGAATATGCTCAGAACATAACATTCAGACTAAAAACTAGTTATATAGGTAAAAACTATAAAAATAAATTTAAATCTATCATCGGACGACAAGAGACTCGGCGAAGCGCCATCGATACATGGTTGATATTCCACCAGCTCGCACGAAGCATTTTGCTAGTACATTTATCATGCGCACCGCTAGAGAGTGGAACTCTTTCCCGGAGTCTAAATTTCCCGAAAATTATAACCTGGGTATCTTTAAGTCAAGAGTGAATAGGTATCTTCTAGGCAAGCGTGCTCCACCGTAGACCACATCATCACTTACCATCAGGCGAGATAGTGGTCAAACGCAAGCCTATTTATAGTAAAAAAAACGAATTAAAGCTGTCTCCTGGGAATATTTACGGTTTTTTTTTCTTTGTTTTTTTTTTGTTTTTTTTTTTATCCTAGCACGGCAAATTGACCGCACTTCACCTGATGGTAAGCGCAGTGCGGTCCAATTAGAGTATCGAGTAGCGAGAGACGATCTATCCCCCGCTACTCAACACAATCATGCCGGCCTGCTCCTTCACACTACGCCATGGGCAAGAAGGTGAGAAGGTTCCTATGGATAGCATAACAACCTATAGTAACCGTGTATTTAAAAGGAGTTTCGTTAAAGTTCTTCAAATATAGTTTCGGCACATTCTCCTCAAGAAGACCAATTTACAGTTCACACACATCTTTTTTATTTCAATCGTAATCTACGAGAGTTCTAGCTACATCTGCTTAAAATTATGTTTCCAAACTTATTTTGTGCTTCCAGAACCCTCTTCATTAATACTATATTATACATATCATGTATGCGCTGTCGGCCTTAAAGGACAGGAATAGGAATAAGGGAAGGGAAGGGGGAATCTGGGCCTCCGGATATCTCACTTACCATACGAAACGCGACAGTAAACTGTCACTTTACGTTGGTTTTCTGTGAGACAGTGGTACTACCCCGGTCGAGCCGGCCCATTCATGCTGTAGACAATTATGTCTACAGCGTGGCTCTACCACTATCCAATATCATTATCATATTTGTTTATTATATTAAAATGTTTTTTTTTTTTTTTATTCTGGCACGACAAAGTGACCGCACTGTACCTGATGGTAAGCGCAGTGCGGTCCAAATAGAGTACTGAGTAGCGAGAGACGATCTATCCCCACTACTCAACACACTCATGCCGGCCTGCTTCTTCACACTACGCCATGGGCAAGAAGGTGAAGAAGGGGTCGAGGGTCTAGTGTCAGAGTACTAAGAAGGCCGTAAAATGGCCATTGTACCCCAACTCCAGACCCCCGACAAAACCGGATGTACACCGGCTGATCCCGGAACGCGACACACTTGCGTGTGCCACTATGGCGGGTTTTTCGCCCTATGTACGGTGGTCGCTATCCGGGCGGATATGAATATCCTACCACCAGCAAATAAATGTCATATCAAAGTGCAGTAACCCGGTCAAGGTCCATGGAGAATTAAGCAGTTAGTCAATTCGTCTACCATCCAAGACCATAGTTATATTCTGCAGGTGGCCCGTCGCTGGGGGGCGCAGAAGAACCGACCTGCCATGAACTACGACAAACTATCACGGTCTCTCAGGTATTACTACGAGAAGGGCATCATGCAGAAAGTCGCAGGTACGAATACAAAAAACAAATCAAATTTTTTGTATGTAGGCATATATAGGCTGGTTGCGGTACGGACTGTCAAGACGAAAGTCGTAGGTTCGAAACCCAAGTGGCATACACCTCTGACTTTTCTAAAGTTATGTGTGTATTAAAATGTTAATTATCGCTTGCTTTAACGGTGAAGGAAAACATCGTGAGGAAACCTGCATATCTGAGAGTTTTTCGAAGGTATGTGAAGTCTGCCAACCCGCATTAGGCCAGCGTGGTGGACTAAGGCCTAACCCCTCTCATTAGTAGAGGAGGCCCGTGCCCAGCAGTGGGACAATGTTTAATACAGGGCTAGTATTATATATAGACTTATGACAGGTCAAAATACAGATGGAAAGGGCTGGTAGCCAAGGATACAATAACGAGGACTGGACTGGGAAATAAGAAAGAAAATCTATCACCTGCTACACAATCATGCCGGCCTGCTTCTTCACACTACGCCATGGGCAAGAAGGTGAAGAAGCGGTCGAGGGTCTAGTGTCAGAGTACTCAGAATACCGCAAAACGGCCAAACTAATAACTCCTCAAGACCCCTGAAGAAAACCGGATGTACACTGGCTGATCCAGGAACGCGACACACTTGCGTGTGCCACTATGGCGTTACACCCTGTGTACTGTGCGACCTATCCACCAGGATGTGAATATCCCACCACCACTTTGCATTTTAGTGATTTTTCGTAACTGTTTATCCATTCGAGTAACCGGCTGTGAAACGAAATGCCTTGGGTTCGATTCCCACACCGGTACAGATGTTTGTGTGATAGATATTAGTCCGGGGTCTGGATGTTGTGAGAGCGTGTGTCTCTGGTAGTTGGTACCCAGAACACAAAACTCGTATCTTAGTGTGGGGTCGGGGCTATGTGTGTGACTGTTGGGTGTTATTTATTTATTCCACAGGCGAGCGGTACGTTTACAAGTTCGTATGTGACCCTGAGGCACTGTTCTCTATGGCGGCCGCCCCCCGCACCCGCTCTCCTCCCGCACCCCCGCCGGCGCCCTACGACGTGCTCACTCAGCTGTACGGCGGAGTGGTCTACCCTCAGTACTTGCCGCATCAGCAGACGGACTACCAGAACAGGAGATATTACCAACATATGAACAACTTGGGACATTATGATGCGACGTAGTTCAATTAGAGATCATTAATCATCTTATTACCATCCCATAGAGGGTTACCATCCCCGGAATTCAAATACTAGGATTTGAAGTTAGAAAAACAGGACATTTAGTTTAAAAACAGGACGCATCTTTGTTTTAAAATAGCAAACACTTGCGAGCCGAGACGTCGCCCCTAAAGTGAGGATTGCAAAAGTGGTGCGCGAGTTTTAAAATACAGGACCTTATCAGGGCCCTTTAAGAACCCAGGACGCTGCTTAAAAACTATCCCAGACCCCCCAGGACACTCTAAAAACCAGGACATGTCCTGGGAAAACAGAACGGTTGGCAACTCTACCATAGACAGACTGCGTGGCGAGTAGGCTGTGAAACGAGAGGTTGTTGGTTCGATCCCGTTACCATACGTGCTCATACATACCAACATTTCGCTTATTACCATCCCATACTGTGAAACGAGAGACCGTGGGTTTGATTCCCGCTACGAGACTAATGTTTGTGTGACAGATAGTTGAAATAAAACTAATTATATAGATATTATTTTGCTTTTTTAAATGGGTGGGCCGTTAGCTTGGTTACCATCATCGTGGTATAAAATATAACTAAATTCTATAGTCTTATTTATTTATATTAAAAATAAAAGCAATGAATTGTAAATACACAGTCAGGTCATAAGTATTGTCACACAGTGAAAACTTTTATTTTAGAATGCTGGCCACAAAAAAGTTTATTGAATTGGAATTTCAAATTGTTCATGAAAATAAAAATGTATACTTTTTAGAATTTTACTCATTTTTAAATATGGAGTGGACGCTTAAAGAAGACCGTGTTGCAGTAATTGCGTTGCATCGTTGCGGTTACGCGCCAATTAAATTTTTTGACATACTGAAAAATTTGAATATAACCAAAAGATTCGTTTATCGTACCATCAAACGATACAATGAAGACTCTAGTGTAGATGACAGGTCAAGAAGTGGTCGCCCTCGGTCTGTTAGGACTCCAGCAGTGATAAAAGCTGTGAAGGTGCGAATTCAAAGAAATCCCAAACGTAAGCAGAAACTGTTGGCCCTTCAGATGGGGTTAAGCAGAACCACGGTGAAAAGGGTGTTAAATGAAGACTTAGGGCTTCGGGCATATCGAAGAATAACAGGACATCGTTTGTATGCTCGTCTAATGGACCTGAGACTGAAGAGATGGCGCGCTTTGTTGAAGCGGTACGCGGGAAAAAAATATCGGGAAATTCTTTTTTCAGATGAAAACATTTTTACCGTAGAAGAGAGCTACAACAAACAAAATGATAAGGTGTACGCACACAGTAGTGAAGAAGCGAGCAACCGTATTCCGCGTGTCCAACGAGGTCATTTTCCATCCTCGCTCATGGTATGGTTGGGAGTTTCTTATTGGGGCTTAACAGAGGTACATTTTTGTGAGAAAGGTGTAAAAACGAATGCAGTTGTGTATCAAAATACAGTCCTGACGAACCTTGTGGAACCTGTTTCTCATACCATGTTCAATAACAGGCACTGGGTATTCCAACAAGATTCGGCGCCAGCTCATAGAGCGAAGAGCACACAAGACTGGCTGGTGGCGCGTGAAATCGACTTCATCCGGCACGAAGACTGGCCCTCCTCCAGTCCAGATTTGAATCCGTTAGATTACAAGATATGGCAACACTTGGAGGAAAAGGCGTGCTCAAAGCCTCATCCCAATTTGGAGTCACTCAAGACATCCTTGATTAAGGCAGCCGCCGATATTGACATGGACCTCGTTCGTGCTGCGGTAGACAACTGGCCACGCAGATTGAAGGCCTGTATTAGAAATCACGGAGGTAATTTTGAATAAACTTTAGTGTCATAAGAATCTATGTTTTGTTAAGTTCATTTTGGTATATAAATGGTTACATAATGAATAAACTTGTTTCAATTATTTTATATTAAACATGTGACAGAATTTATGACCTGACTAGGTATATATAAAACTTTACTTAAAACAATAGTATGACTTACGAATTTAAATTTAACTTATAATCTGTGGTGTTGTTTGACAACTGTCAAAGTTAGTTTTAATTTATTTATACTAGAGTATCTAGTCTCCATGTTTTAATTTAATGTTATTAGATTTGAGGCTAAAATGTCGTAGATATATTAGTGTACTTGTAAATATACAAAACTAAATTTTCAGTATAACACGGCATGTCTTATTAATTTCAAGTTTTAACGAATATATAGGTATTTATGTAAGAATAATCGACATAAGTTATACGATTAAGTAGGTACAATATTAAATAATGATCTCTATATTTCACGACAATCGTGTTTAAAACTCATTAGTCATTATTTCATTTTAATCCAATATTTTGTTGTTTATAAGATTTTAAATCAGATATTATCAAATGATTGTAATTGTTATTGAATAATTAACTTAATTCGACGATCAATTAAAATTTGACGTAGATACCTATATTTAGCGAGCAAGTGGTCGCCATTTTGTCTGACTGATGTCATGACAAAACAGCTTGACACGTTTATAAAAGCTTTTATTTAACTTGCAATGTATGTAGCTATGTTTGTTCGGGTGGAATCTTGCAACTCAATTTTGAGCAGAAAAAAACTTGAATCTTTTTAGCGCTTGTCGCGTGATTTAAGTAGCCGTATCTTCTTAGTTTAAAATTATAAAAAATAAAATCAAATGAATTCAATACTCAAACGCTACTCAACTGGCCGATCGTCTAACGGCTATTTATTTAGTATGCCATATAATTATGACAAATAAGAGGATCTCAAAGTTTAACACGACCTTAAATGATTGTGTTGTCTTTCGAGTATTCGGGCGTAAGACATATATAAATAGTTTTAAGTAACATGTAGGCATACATTTGTACCAAAGCTAGCCTTAGTGACTTTCATTATATTCTCGTTTGCTAAGTCATGTGTATCATTACACACACCTACATTGTGAACCAAAACAAATCGCTTGTTTAGTAAACACATTACAAAAATAAAGCAATTTACGTAAAAGATGATTTTGCATTTCCGATACGTGTTAGTAATTACTATCGATTTGTTTGTTGTGAGTTTATCGAAGGGTGTAAATATACATGTGACATAAAGGCACAGGTTAAATGTTGTTAAAAATGGGTAATACTGAGTCGCTGGCATTCATTTATATTTTTTTTTTTATCTAGCACGGCAAAGTGACGTCACTGCACCTGATGGTAAGCGCAGTGCGGTCCAATTAGAGTATCGAGTAGCGAGACCCGATCTGTCCCCGCTACTCAATACAATCATGCCGGCCTGCTTCACACTACGCCATGAGCAAGAAGGTTAAGAAGCGGTCGAGGGTCCATTGTCAGAGTACTCAGAAGGCTGCGAAACGGCCAAACATCGTACCCCAACTCTAGACCCTCGACAAAAACCGGATGTACACTGGCTGATCCCGGAACGCGACACACTTGCGTGTGCCACTATGGCGTTACACCCTGTGTACGGTGGTCGCTATCCGGGCGGATATGAATATCCTACCACAAGCAAAACATAGATTTCTCATGTTTTGTCCGTCTATTATAATATACACAATGAAAATATTATATTTACTTGTATTTAAATGTAAACTCTAACAGCTAATATTAATTGTAGTAGTTGGTTCTAAATAAATAAATAGATATTCTTTCCTACAAATATTTAGTACATACTAAGTTTTCTTTTCACGGCAAAGAGACCACACTGCACCTGATGGTAAGCGCAGTGCCGTCCAGTTAGAGTAACAAGTAGCGAGAGAATCTAGCTCTCGCTACTCAACACAATCATGCCTGCAAGTAAATAGTAACAGTCACTATTGTAAAACAATACAAATGAAATTGAAACAAACCCAAATGAAAGGCTTTTTAAATGCAATGAACACAATCCGGAATGAAAAAACTATGTGGAGTAAATCAAGGTTAATAATTTGTTACCTTTTTGATAATGTTTTTGCCAATAGTATCAAAAAGTTAACAAATTATTTATTATTAAGCAAAGTATTAATTAAGTGAAATTAATCTAGGATGTTCAGTTATTAGGCAGAATTTATCATAACTGTAAACTAAAATAATTATAGTTTATTACTAATAATTTAAAGTGGATAAACGAAACCATGCGTATTTTTTTTAAGTATTATTTTTTACTTACTACGCCTAGTCTTTTAGGAAAATAAAATGTTAATATTAACTTAGTTGTAATATTCCAATGTGCAATATTTAGGCTATAATTAAATAAATGAAAGCAATCTCTTAATTAATAAATAATATGAAATATTATTTGTTTTATTTATTTTTTAACCGACTTCAAAAAGAGGAGGAGGTTCTCAATTCGACGTGTATTTTTTTTATGTTTGTTACCTCAGAACTCCGTCATTTATTGACCGATTTCGAAAATTCTTCTTTTATTACAGAGAATATGCTTCCAGATTGGTCCCATAGAATTTATATCAAAATCGGTTGAGTAGTTTGGTTTTAAAACCAAAATAACTTGAAAAAATATGTTGTCCGAATATACGAAACTGCGAATTTTGCTTTTCTGTGACTTTTTCAGTGGTGTTTTCTTTTGGTACTCTATCCAACATACCTTTTTTATATTTGTACCACTAAAAAGCGAAATAAATTATTACTTTTTAAATAAAAATAAAACCGCCTTCAAAAAACCCAGACACAACTAAAAAGCTAAAAATAATTGGTTACATTTACATCAATTAATTACATACAATTTAAATAAATTATTTGGAGTCGGTGCCAGCCAAAACATGGAAAAAAAACAAAATAATCATGCATACAAAAAATATAAAATAGATCCATACTTCGTTTTTATATAAGTAAAGAAAACAATACCGGCACCGACACCAAAAATAATTGATTTATTACTAAACACTTCGCAATACCAGAAGCTGGCAAGCCGAAGAATGGTGAAGTGCAGACAAATGTGAGAGAGATAAAGTGAAAGTGTGGCCAGCAGTCGTCTCTTTCTAGAATTTTGATTGGTCTACATCAAACTTGCGAGTGAAAAGAAAGGTATTGGCCGCGCAGTCGCTTTGTCTCTTTCTAGAAAGTGGTAACTTTTGTGTGGATATTGCTGTCTTTTCTGTTAGTCTATGGTCCACATCTGCCGCATGTTGAGAGTTGTAGGTAAGAAAAACACGACGTATATTCGGTTGATTCATAATGTCACAGCCTGAAATGAGCATTACAATCAATCGGAGAGATAGCAAGATGTTCCTACTACGCTTAAACCAATTCTTGTATTTGCAAAGAGGTTTCTTTTTCATAATTTTTTCGTTTGCATATATATCTTACAAACGAAATCTTGTAACGAAAACTTTAGCCTCCGTGTCGCTGTTGGCGAGTAGATGGCTGTGAAACGCGAGGCCGTGGATTGGATTCCCACACCGGGACAAATGTTAGTGTGACAGATAGATATTAGTGTCCGGGGTCTGGGTGTTGTGAGAGGGTGCGTCTCTCTAGGTCCCTGATACCCACACTGATACAAGACACGTATCTTAGTGTGTGCTCGGGGCTATGTGTGTGACTGTTGGGCGTTTTTTATATACCTACCACGATGATAGCAAAAAGGCTTACGGCCCGCCTGATAGTAAGAGGTTACCGTAGCCTATGGACTCACACCAGGAGCATCACATGCGCTTTGCCGACCCTTCAAGAACCTATTTACTCCCTTCTTGAAGAACCCCATACTGTAGCCCCCTTCGAAAACCTGTGTGGTTACCTCCGGCAGAAATAACTCCGTAGAATTATATTTAAGGATTTTAAAGGAAACCATTAAGTAAACCTAATATTTGACACTAAAACATATTTTTAACCGACTTCAAAAAAGGTTCTCAATTCGTCGGAATCTTTTTTATGTATGTTCCCCGATTACTCGAAGACGCCTGGACCGACTCGAGAAATTCTTTTTTTTAAAAGGGTATACTTCCCAGGTGGTCCCATCGGCACCAAGTCACCTGGTGTTGGGATCTCAGAAAAATCGAGGGCAACCATCAAATTTTATAGAGACGCATAATTTGTTTTTTATTGAAGTCGGTGTACTTTTTATGAATTAAAAAACCTTTTTTTCATAAACATTTATTAACAAAACAATACATTTGCGATAATCTTTAATGAGGTATACAAAATACTATACAAACATCCTCCCAGACTGGGACATACAGACACCCACACCAATTAGACTAGAGTTAAGTAGACATTGTATGAAGCAAATTGTTTAACATACTGGGTAATAACTTGCTGACAGTTTTTGGGAAACCGTTTTATTTTAGTCTTCATGGTCTATCTTTAAAAATATTACTAATAAATATAAAACATAAGTTTCCAAGATTTATTTTGCATTTTTATTAACAACTTTATTTTTCCCACCAAAACGCTACTAACTGTCATGGCCTCTCGTGTGACGTCACCATCCGCAATACTAATAGACGTTTGACTCAGCGTTTTAATGTTTTGAATGATGACGTCATGCATGACTGATGGGTGTTTCATGTCACGCGACAAAATGGTTTATTTTTAAATATTTGTTTCTTGAAAATATTAAATTATCATTTAATTAATAACTTTCACTAAGACATTGAATGTTTTCACAATCATATTCTCTTAATACTCTTTGATTTAATGCATGTCCCGTTACATTACATGTCTGCTACCTCATCCCTCCTCGCCTCTCTACCACCCTCCCGTATTCTTTAGAGCAGAGTGTCTCAAAGTGGGTTACGCGAACCCCTAGGGGTCCGCCATTCGACGGTAGCGGGTAGGGAGTTCGCGGGTGGCATGATGACTGACAGAATGTGCGGCACAGACAGAAGGAGTATCCCGAACTCTCACGCAAAGCGGTGAATTTCCTTCTACCCTTAGCGACAAAATACTTGTTAGAGGGTGGTTTCACACCTGGTCATTATAAAAACGAAATACAGAAATTGATTGACACCGAGTCAGAATTAAGGTTAACATTGTCCAAAATTACTCTTAAAATTAACTCAATTAATATTCAAAAGATATTTCTTTTGGCACTGTATTTGTTACCTTTTGTTGAAATAAAAACCTTACTTTCTTCAACAGTCAATTTTATAATTTTCTTTGTGCGGGGGGCGGGGGATTCAATTAGTTAGTTAAGGGGAAGTCATCTGGAAACTTTAACAGGGGTTCGTGGAGGCAAAAGTTTGAGAAACCCTGCTACAGACTAAATATTTTTAACTTTGCCTCATACAACGTCGACTATGAAGGTATTGTGCGCAACTCTTCACGTTACTTCACTTTAGACCTCTCATGTATTCAAGAACGCCGTTGTTCGGAAAAAAGGTAATAAATAGAAACACAAACCAAAATCAATTTTATTTATTTATGTCTGTCCGATAGCCTGCTACCGTATGATACATGACTGGTTAAAATATTAAAATGGCGGGTATAGTGGCCTGGGCAAACTGCCACAGTCCCAAATAATTAAATATAAGTTTTAGATTGCGACAACAGCGCCTCTAAAAGCGGCACAAAAAGTTCTGCTATAGAACCTTATTTACCATATTTAACATTTAAAATTATGCTTCCATTACACCCGTGTGAAGTAACGCGAAAAATAAACGATTTTCGAGAATTTATATAATTATATACAAGCTATTGCAAATTCTGTAAAAATCCATCACTTAATTGTAATTAAAATGTCAACAGTTCAAAATATTTTATAACGTATAAAATATACAGAGTGTTCCAGAAAGGTGGTATAAATAATACACTTGTAACGAAGCCTGATTGGTATCATATCAATAATTCAAAACTTTTTAAACCTGAATTTATATCAAATCATTAATTTTACGACCTGCCAAGTGGCTGATAAACGCTTATCAAGTAATTTTTCGGTAACTTATTACGTATAATCGTTGAATTGGTTGACATTATATCTGCTATTTTAAACGTCCTAATTTCATTAAGGTCACGTTACAAAAAAGACTAATTTTCATTATCCAGTCGCGTATCAAATGGTATGCCGGCGCGCCAAAAATGCTGGCACACTCGCCGTTCTTACAACATTTTTTCAACTTCAATGTTATGAAAATAAAATTGATTTTGGCTTCTATTTACTCCATACTACCTTACTTTTGAATATCCTTTTGATGCGAGTGGTTATTTCACTTTACTGGTTTGTAATTGCCGACTACGCATGGAATTCGTATTAGTACCACTTTTATGGAACACCCTGTAGTTTATATTATTTATTACATTGAATACAAGCTATGGTAAATATGATAATGAGTTGTTTAAAAAATATATAACCTTCATAAACTTAATTAAAAAGACTTAATTCGATTCCTTCTTTAAATCTCCATAATCGTTTATTTACATACATTAGTATTCTTTATGCATTCTCTCATACAACTCACATTATTCAAGCCAATCATTTGTTTTGGTAAATATGTTATTTGTAGCCAACTTTGCGTTTGTGGCAGTTTTTTGTAAACTTCTACATGCTTATTTATTCAAGGAAAAGTGACCATCGCTTCTCGCCACAACCATGCCCATTCTGTTGCCATAAATGTCGATAAACTATTATATGATATTTAAGATACGCGATTTAAGTGGCTCAGTTTAATTCATTCTATTTTTTTTTTCATCCGTTATTTATTCTTAAATTATTCAAGTACTTGGTAACACTGTGTCCATTCAATTGAATAAACGGGAAAGGAATGGAGAATGGCGGGAATAAGAGACGTGGCTTCGGCCGGAGAATTCATGATAAATTCTTTTGATAAAGGAATAAATAAATGGCTTAATTAAATCCTAGTTATTGATGAGTGAAGATTTTATACTGAAGACTATTGAACTATTTACAGTGATTTGATTCGTGTGAAATACAATTATTACAATGTATCCGGCTGAAGGACATGTATCCATGGCCATGAATAAATAATTAAAAAAAAAACAATTGAATAACAGCTGAAGGACATGTGTCCATGGCTATGAATAAATTATCAATTGAATAACTGAAGGGCATTTATCCATGATTAAATAAAAAGAAATCAATGTAATTTCAGAATCAAATTTTGTGTTAATGAAGCTATATCTTATACAAGAAATAGCTTCCTTGAAATTCCTAAACTTAAGAGAAGTCTCTGAGGTGTAAAACCAGCAATAAATGGTGTTGCAGGTTTACATAATTATTTCATGTTTGTGCGAATATAACATTAAAATAAAAAATAAACCGCGATAAAATTCATAAATTAATTTCTAGATGGTAACAATAAAATACATAAAACTACAGAAATAGAGAACGGTTGGCATATTATCGGCACATTAGAATATGAAAGTATCAAATCATACGTTTGGATACTGTCTGTTATATTATACGATACGTATTTAAAAACACAAGCGGTGTAACCTAGATAGTTTTACACACCTGGCGTTTGTATTTTACATTTTTAACCGACTTCAAAAAAAGGAGGAGATTCTCAATTCGTCTGAACCTTTTTTTATGTGAAGATACATTGGGGAACACCCAAATTACTCGAAGACGCCTGGACCGATTGAAGAAATTATTTTTTTGTTTAAAAGGGTATACTTCCCAGGTGGTCCCATTGGCACTAAGTTAGGATTTGATGATGTGATCTCAGAAAAATCGAGAGCGATAAAATTTTATAGGGACGCATAATGTGTTTTTAATTAAAATCTTTTTACTTATTGTAAGCACATCTGGAGTCTACCATTCGCATAACATAAATACTAGCAATCACCCTCCACCACTGATGGATTTTTGGCAATATTTAAAATATAAATGGACAAATCAAATTAAGAAACCGTTTATTTAAAACTAT
Organism: Laothoe populi; assembly: GCA_905220505.1. NCBI lineage: Eukaryota > Metazoa > Arthropoda > Insecta > Lepidoptera > Sphingidae > Laothoe > Laothoe populi. The sequence goes on along the minus strand of HG992174.1, from coordinate 10,336,462 downwards.
ATTGCACGAAAATATAAATCTAATATATACATTACTTCATCGCATTACACACGTCCCATTATAACATAATGTGACCCTAACATAAAGTATTAACCTCCCAAGCCCGGCGCGTGAGCCGGCTACCGCACCAAAACAGACGATAATCACCCTTATTACCATGCATTAAAGGCGTATTTAAGGTAATAGACACCGATGATTGTTTACATTAAGTATTTTATTTCATTTTGGTATAATTTTTTTTAATAAATAACACCCAACAGTCACACACATAGCCCCGACCCCACACTAAGATACGAGTCTTGTGTTGTGGGTATCAGGGACTACGAGACGCACCCTCTCACAACACACAGACCCCGGACACCAATCTGTCTGTCACACAAACATTTGTCCCGGTGTGGGAATCGAACCCACGGCCTCTCACACAGCCGGCTACTCACTGCGCCACGGACGCTGTCTCTGTTATATGTTAGGTAGACTCATTATTGACAGAGATGTTCACTCAACGAAGATCAAAGCAAGAATGAATCACATTTCTACCTACTCGTCTTTTTATAGACAAATGTAAACATTACATTGGTAAAATAACCGAAGAATTAAAATTGCTTTTGAAATGTTCTTACAAATTAATAAACAATGAAATTGATTGTTTTTTTTTATATCATAGTCTGACAAACGAGCCAGTGGGTCACCTGATGTTAAGTGATCTCCACCGCCCATGAACATCCACAATACCGAAAGTGTCATGTTTACGCTGTCGGCCTTGAAGGTCAGGAATAGGGATTAGGGAAGGGAAGGGGGAATCTGGGCCTCCGGATATCTCACTTACCATACGAAACGCGACATTGAACTGTCACTTTACGTTGGTTTTCTGTGAGACAGTGGTACTACCCCGGTCGAGCCGGCCCATTCATGCTGTAGACAAATATGTTTACAGCGTGGCTCTACCACTTCCAATCTAAATAACAATGATACTAAGTTTTAAAAGCGTCCCTATCATATATGCGGTAGCCGGCACACGCGACGGGCTTGAGAGGTTAAGGACTACGAGGATTACGGTCCCACAACACCCAGACCCGAAACAAATACTTATAGATCAAACAAACATTTATCGTTTCATTTTGAATAAATTTTTTGAATTTTTTTTACAATATCGGTAAAAACATCTCACTATCTCCCTCGCACAACGGCACAGTAAAGGCCATTCTGTATTGTGACGTCATGATTCATATCGTGCATCCTTTTCCATTCGACAACCACTTCCACTTATTTGAATGATTTCAAACTGAATTATTTTTAGGTTATAAAGATCGCTAATACGTTTTAAATAATGTAAAAAAAATATCAGGGCACCAACCATATTATATTGCACACTTCCGAAATCGGCTCAACTATTTTACAATAAACTTAAACGCGTCATAAAATTGACTGAAATAACCAAACACTTTCCATAACAAATTATTTACACTCAGCATATTTAATTACAACGCCATCTACCGGAATAATACAACTAACAGTGACATCTAGCGATGTGTTGAAACAACTAAAAAACGCGTAGCCGAAGTTTTTACCTGCGAATGAAAAGAGATATAAACATATTTATAACATACTTAGTTTTTACTAGGTGTCTAGAATGGTTAGGTTTGTCTGGATAATTACCACCTTAAAGGTGTCTTATGTTGAATATTACACATTAAAATATAATTTTACGGACTTCATCGCGGTTCATTTTACTAGCTTTAACCGACTTCAAAAAAAGGAGGAGGTTCTCAATTCGTCGGATTTTTTTTATGTCTGTTCCCTGATTACTCGAAGACGCCCGAATCGATTCGAGAAATTCTTTTGTCGTTTAATCAGGTGTACTTCTCAGGTGGTCCCATTGGCACCAAGTTAGGATCTGATGATGGGATCTCAGAAAAATCGAGGGCAACCCTCAAACTTTTTAGGGACGCATAATTTGTTTTTTATTGAAGTCGGTGTACTTTTTATGAATTAAAAAACTATTTAATATTATAATCCGACGTTGTGAAAACTTAACTTATTACAGCAAATAAAAATTAAATATCAACTATATGGAGGGTAGAAACATTGCACTATACTGTGACGACATACAGCTCAGTCTCCCCCGTGACCATGAAGACTGTAAAGCTTTCGAAACGTCGGGATCAAAAAAGTTTAATAAACCGCGATAGAATCCGTAAAATTTGTTTTATTTCAATAATTACTACCATTTAGTATCTAGCTCTAAACAGCATTCAAGCACTGTTGGTCTGTACGCCATTGAAACCTTTTTTTCTTGGCACGGCAAAGTGACCACACTGCACCTGATGGTAAGCGCAGGGCCGTCCAGTTACAGTATCAAGTAGCAAGAGAATCTATCCCATACTCAACACAACCATGCCGGCATGCTTCTTCACACTACGCCATGGGAAGGTGAAGAAGCGATCGAGGGTCTAGTGTCAGAGTACTCAGAACATCGTACCCCAACCCTCGACACAAACCGGATGTACGCTGGCTGATCCCGGAACGCGACACACTTGCGTGTGCCACTATGGCGATACACCCTGTGTACTGTGGTCGCTATCCACCAGGATGTGAATATCCTACCATCAGCTAAGCTAAGTAGCAGCGATAGCCTAGTTGGTTGCGGTACAGACTGCCAAGACGAAAGTCGTATGTTCGAAACCCAAGTGTACACCTCTGACTTTTCTAAAGTTATGTGTGTATTAAAATGTTAATTATCGCTTGCTTAACGGTGAAGGAAAACATCGTGAGGAAACCTGCATATCTGAGAGTTTTTCGAAGGTATGAGAAGTCTGTCAACCCGCATTAGGCCAGCGTGGAGGACTAAGGCCTAACCCCTCTCATTAGTAGAGGAGGCCCGTGCCCAGCAGTGGGACAATGTTTAATACAGGGCTAGTATTATTATTATTATATGACAGTGCAGTGGCATGTTATTTACAATTCATAGATACCCTAAGCCTCCCGTTCAGTGCTAAAGTCAAAACCGGTTACATTAAAAGCACTTTTGCTCATAATTTTGTAGATTATAATTTTGAAATGACATGAATAGCCCAGTTGACTGTTTTTGGGAAACCGTTTTATATTATTCTTCATTGTCTATATTATTAAAATATTATCATTAATATAAAACATAAGTTTTCAAGATTTCATTTGCATTTTTTAAACCAACTTTATTTTTCCCACCAAAACGCTGCCAACTGGTCATGGTCTCTCGTGTGACGTCACCATCCGCTAAACTAATAGACGTTTGGCTCAGCGTTTTAGATGTTTCGAACGGTGACGTCATGCATGACTGATGAGTGTTTCATGTCACGTGACAAAATGCTTTGTTTCTGCATATTTGTTTCTTGAATTAAATAATATTATAAGTTAAAAGAATATTAAATAATCACATATATGTTAACAAATTGTTTTAATTGACAATATTTTTAAACTAAAATCTACACTACTATTATACATTTGTATTTTCGTATGTTTGTAATGAATAAACTCAAAAACTACTGTGCCGATTCCAAAAATTCTTTCAAAATTGAAAAGCTACATTCACCCTGGGTGACATAGGCTATATGGTTTTTGGGAATACCACTCCTAAGGGAGTAAAATAGGGGATGAAAGATTGTATGAAAATCCGTCATTATTTAAGTTAAACGCGTGAAAATTCGTATTTTGTATTATATACTTTTTCTCCCATACATAACCTAGACGCGGGCGGAGCCGCGAGCAACAGCTAGTCTATTATAAAAACAAAATTCTATCAGGTTTCCACTTACTATCAACTACCCTATTAAGTACTTGCGCCATCTTATTGATCAATGATACCCAAAGTGGTCTATAACCCCAGTGTTCGATGACGACCTATGAGGGGCCATGTGAGTGAGAATTAGGGGTCTGTGGGATGTAAACAGGGGACAGAGTTTTTTTTTTATTTATCCCAAATATTGAATTATTATCAAAACACCAGTTTCATCCCTCCCACTAGAACGCGTTTATTTTAATTTATAGATTTCATGTTATACATAGAGGTACTATAGGGTGGGGGGATGCCGACTGCGGCGTGGATGCCGAATGAAATGCGGATCGTTACGACGAAACTTATTTATTGCAAGAATAAATACAGAATGTACACACTACACGTAATACTACTAGCGATGTCTTAGCTTTCAGCAAATAATCCCAACAAGGTGGAAGTTATTCACATGCCGCTTCGACTGGTAGTAGGGCGAAGGACTATGGACAATGAACGTTACATGATTAATGTTGGACGTTAGATGATTGACAATTTAACAAAATCTATGTCAAGAGGTTATACAAAACAATTAGAATCTTGACACTGCGATATAATTTTATCTGATTTTGTGGCGGCGCCATCTGTTGACATATTTCGGAACTTTTGTAAAGTATGTGGTGTTACAGTACTTAATTTTATTTTGGCATGTTTTAATTTAGGTTTGTTCTACATCTCACTACAGCTGGACATTAGTCAAAACACATTTGTGATGAATATTCAAATTGCAATATTAACTCAGTAGGGGGTCTACTCAAAACCGAAAAACATGACAAGGGGTCTATGAAAAAAGTTTGGGAACCTAAATGATCTACATCTGTGCCGCCACTGAATCTTTTAATGGTAAATGGAAAATAATGGGCTCATTATGATACATAAAAAACTCATTAAAAGATGTCTGTTAAAGACAAAAATAACAACTCACATAGCCAACTCCTGACGTGGGAATCAAACCCGGGGCTGCACGGTCTACCAGCCACATGCCTCAGGCTATAATTTCGTTGAGTCATAGAGTAAACTACAAAAAAAAATTAAAATTACCGAAACCCGTAAAAATACGCGCACTTTACCTTGAACGGTCTGAAGTTATCCCAATCCCCCTTACGGCTCCGTCGCCATTTTGTCTCTGAAAACAAAAAGCGACGCCTCTTGACAAACTTCAGAGCGGACAAGATAAATTGCGCGAAATATGACATTAAAAAACGAAGGAGCCGTATTGTAGACGCATATGATGTGTAACATTTGAGTTCTAACGTCTCATCTTGGTAAGGAGCAACATTAAAATAGTTATTTAATTAAATAAAAACAAAAATATTTTCTACTTCCTGTTACACACTTCCGTCCCTATTCACGAAATCACTTCCAGAAAACGATAGGTAGTATGTAACATCTCATTTTGGTTATAACTAATAAGCAACATCAAAATAGTTATTTACTTAAATATTAAGGATTACTTCCTACTTCCTGTTACACACTTCCGTCCCTTTTTATGAAATTACTCCCAGATATCGATAGTAAGGATGTTCACACATAAAAAATCATGGAATTTTCTAGTATTGTGGGTAGTGATCACTTATCAGATGACCTGCTTAGTCGTTAGATAGAAAAAAAAACTTATGTTGAGGCGAATTATTGAAATAAAACTATTATTCACCGACAACGGTACAAAAATGCCAAGAAAAAATAGTTTTAGTTTATTAACCTTACTAATAAGTTTTTAATCACCGACTCTATACATGGTGATTTCATTAGTACCCCACTTTTGCAACACTCTGTATACAAAATTATTTTTAGTATACTACAAAGCCGAAAGTAGTTTGTTGAGAATCAGTAGCACAATCCATTGCACTAATTTTTAACGTGTTATATTGGTATCCCAAAATCATATAAAAATTTTCGTCAACCTGGTTACCTTGTTTATTACTTAATAAAAATCTGGCGCGTGTCGGTCGCTCATCGATACATACCTACCTAACCTCAGCCGGCCGCTAAAAGGGTCAATCGTCAAGGGTCAAGGGTCCTCGTATGGCCGTGCGTCGTACAAGAAACGCGATAAATTATTTTTGCATGTCACCGCGTGAGTTTTCCTTATTATTATTATGTCATGTATTTATCTGATCGTTTATACCAAAATCTAATTTGGGTGTTTCGGCTTTATGGTATACAACAACTAATCTTGTATACTACGTTTCTACACACCCTGTATATTTACCTGTGCATAGTGACGAGTGCATCCCTGAGCGAGTGCTTGATGGCGTCGTATGTGGCGAAGGAGATGCCCACAGCGATGGGACCCTTCACCCAGTTCATGCTGAGACCCTTGAAGAACCCTCGCCAGCCTTCCGCCCTACAACATACATACAAATAACATTTGTGATGCGTACGCGTAAAGCTGTGCTGAGGTCTCGGGTTCGATCCCCGGATATGAAAAGTTATTTAATTTATAAAAATTACACCGATTTCAATTAAAACAAATTATGTGTCTCAATAAAATTTGTGGGTTGCGCTCGATTTTTCTCCCATCATCAGATCCTGACTTATGCCAATGGGATCACCTGGGAAGTATACCCTTTTAAACAAAAAATCTCGAATCGGTCCAGGCGTCTTCGAGTAATCGAGGAACATACATAAAAAAAAAGATTCCATCGAATTGAGAACCTAATCCTTTTTTTGAAGTCGGTTAAAAAGTGATAATTGTGTCACGAAATACTCAGTATCAGAGTCTGGAATTGTGCCCGGTATGATAGCCTCTCCCTCTATATCATGGGACGATAAGTGTGGAATGTGGGTAGTGGTTACACCACTGCCTACCCCACTGAAGCAACCATTAAATTATAGAAGTGGATATTACATAGGGATTCTGACCTCGGAAGAGTAAGACGCCACGGTCTTGGTATCAACCCGGTCGAGTCGGGAAAACCGAGGCTCTACCACTTAAAATAAATACATCCAACAGTCAGATAGTCTGCTGGTGGTAGGATATTCATATCTGTCCGAATAGCTCGCACCGTACACAGGGTGTAAAACCCGCCATAGTGGCACACGCAATTGTGTCGCGTTCCGGGATCAGCCAGTGTACATCCGGTTTTTGTCGGGGTCTAGAGTTGTGGTACGATATTCTGAGTACTCTGACACTAGACCCTCGACCGCTTCTTCACCTTCTTGCCCATGACGTAGTGTGAAGAAGCAGGCCGGCATGATTGTGTTGAGTAGCGGGGGATAGATCGTCTCTCGCTACTCGATACTCTAATTAGACCGCACTGCGCTTACAGTGCGGTCATTTGCCGGGCCAGTATAAAAAATAAAGACAGACAAGAAGTCTTGAACGGTTAAACCTGTATCGTAGGTGATTAACTCCATTTACCTGTAGACAGTGACGAGGGTGTCCTGTATACTGGTGTAAGGGTAGGAGCCATCCCCCCGTCTCCGACTCGTCTGCATCCGTCGCCTCACGATGTCCAGGGGGTAGCTAGTAGTCTGTGCCAACGCGCCGGCGGTACCCCCAAATATCATGTTAATCATAGTCCCTTGTTCGCGACCGAAGTATTCTGAAAGTATTGTATTTTCGAAATAAAACTGAGATTATGGATTTTATCGTGGATTATTTTCATAGTGCCGACATTTTGAAAACTTATTATTTCATGGTGCCGACATTTTGAAAACTTATTATTTCATAGTGCCGACATTTTGAAAACTTATTATTTCATAGTCCCGACATTTTGAAAACTTATTATTTCATAGTACCGACATTTTGAAAACTTATTATTTCATAGTACCGACATTTTGAAAACTTATTATTTCATAGTACCGACATTTTGAAAACTTATTATTTCATAGTACCGACATTTTGAAAACTTATTATTTCATAGTCCCAACATTTTGAAAACTTATTATTTCATAGTCCCGACATTTTGAAAACTTATTATTTCATAGTACCGACATTTTGAAAACTTATTATTTCATAGTCCCGACATTTTGAAAACTTATTATTTCATAGTCCCGACATTTTGAAAACTTATTATTTCATAGTCCCGACATTTTGAAAACTTATTATTTCATAGTACCGACATTTTGAAAACTTATTATTTCATAGTCCCGACATTTTGAAAACTTATTATTTCATAGTCCCGACATTTTGAAAACTTATTATTTCATAGTACCGACATTTTGAAAACTTATTATTTCATAGTACCGACATTTTGAAAACTTATTATTTCATAGTACCGACATTTTGAAAACTTATTATTTCATAGTACCGACATTTTGAAAACTTATTATTTCATAGTACCGACATTTTGAAACTTTTAATTTTTATAGTCCGGATATTTCAAAGTCTTCATGGTCGCGCACGGGGCGACTAACTATGTCGTCACGAAAGGATATCGTAACGTTTCTAACTTCACTTTATTATTAGTCCGATCTACGTAAAAGGAGCTCAGTGTCTTGAGATCCGGCAGTTGACTTTATGACCTTTTTCAAAATAATCGACATGTTAAGTCATATTTTAGTATCGCATTTATAGAATAAATGATTTGATTTAATCAAATATTTTTTTATCTAGCCGTTTTGTGTCCCAAAACAGAGTAAAAGCATCTCATTTATTACAATTTTTAATAAAATAAAAAAATGATAAACGACTTAAAAAAAGGCGGGAAGAAATCCGACAGAATTGTTTATGACACGATAGCTTAGTATTATACTTACTTGTAGCCCAGCCTGCATCTAAATCTTCCTATTATGAGTGTGCATCTATACTTAATCTAAGTCATAATCTAAACTTAATGTCTCGCTGCTTAACAATGAATTATTAACAATTTTGAACGAATGTGAAATAGACCAATCTACAGCGAGATGTACTAAGGCCTAATCCCTCATTATTAAAGGAAGCCCGTGCCCAGCAGTAGGACAGTATATAGACAGGGCTAATATTATTTTACTTAACTATTATCAAACAAGTTAATAATAATATAGACTCACCTAAATATTTATGCTTGAGAGTATCATATGTAAAGAACGACACCCCAGCGTACGGAATGACGCCGAGCACTGTCGCTGAATAGCCTCTGTCGACAATGAGCAACGACTTAACTTGGTGTTGATGGTGACTTAACAAAGTGTGTTTCAAGACTTAACAGCTTTTTAAGCATATTATCATTATATTTGCTGGTGGTAGGATACACAGGGTGTAAAACCCGCCATAGTGACACACGCAAGTGTCGCGTTCCGGGATCAGCCAGTGTACATCCGGTTCTTGTCGGGGGTCTAGAGTTGGGGCACGATGTTTGGCCGTTTTGCGGCCTTCTCAGTACTCTGACACTAAACCCTCGACCGCTTCTTCACCTTCCCATGGCGTAGTGTGAAGAAACAGGCCGGATGATGATTGTGTTGAGTAGCGGGGGATAGATTGTCTTTACTTGCTACTCGATACTCTAATTGGACGGCACTGCGTTTAGCATCAGGTGCAGTGTGGTCAGTTTGCCGTGCAGTAAGTAGTAGTTTGTAAGTACAGCGTACGATCAGCCTACGATAGGTTATCCTCGTTACTTAACTCAAAAGCTTTGATAAAAACTATAATTTACATAGTCTGACTATTAAAATCGCGACTTAATCTTGTTAAGACATTAGATGTGACTTAATTGGCCATTGCTAGTTATTAAAACCATTACACCACTACAAACAGCTAATCTGGTCTCTTGTAGGGATGCGAATAAAATCGATTATCATAATAATCGATTATTTTATTCCGATAATCAATTTTTAATAATCGATCTTAGTAATTAAATAAAATCATCCATCAAACTGATTAATATTGAAAAGAGAAAAATCGATAAGAGTAACCGATGTTTTCACTCAACGTCATTTCCTTAGTATACATACATATTCACTCACGCCTGTAACCCCTGAAGGGGTAGGCAGAGGTGTAACCAGTACACCCACTTTTCGCCGTATTTCGGTCCCATAATGTGATAGGGGGCGAGCCTATCGCCATACCGGGCACAGGTTCCAGACTCCGGACTAATACTGAGGAATTTCTAGATAGAAAAACCCAATATCACTTTACCCGACCCGGGGATCGAACCCGAGACCTTAACACAGCAGCAGTCGTAACGCATGCGCAATTACAACTGCGCCACCGAGGCAGTTTTTTGCTTAGTCTCGTGACTTAACATAATTAAACATAGTCTCACGACTTAACACACCTGTAAAGCGTCCTGAACCCCTCCTCAGCAATCACCTTCCTGAACATCGCTCGTAACGTCTTATATTCTTCTACATTGGTGACCGCCATTCTTGCGCGTGCTAAATCTAGTGGGTATGTGGCACTCTGTGACGTCACACCCGCTAGAGAACCAGCTAGCAAGTGGATAAGTGGATGCTGTCTGAAGAATGATTAACCATTAAGTTACAACACTGGATCAATCTAATAAATACATCTAAATAAACGATTAAGAAAAAGGTTAGTTTCCTGTGTTCAATTTTGTACTTTATTTGAAATGCAAAAATGATACTAAAAATAATTCTACCGAGCTTTTATTCAAATGCTCTTAAAAGAAGAAAATAGTGATTAGTAAATGAATAAAAAAGACTTAACAAGACAAACTAACGGCCCTAAACACGACTTGGTTGCTGTACGCTATCGAGGAGTTAGGTGGTCTGCAGGTGGCCCTGGCAGCATCAGGTCCAGCACACCAGGAAGTGGTAAAGCCACGCTGAAGACATATTTGTCTACGGACGAATGGGCCGGCTCGACCGGGGAAGTACCACTGTCTCACAGAAAACCAACGTAAAGTGACAGTTTACTGTCGCGTTTCGTATGGTAAGTGAGATATCCGGAGGCCCAGATTCCCTCTTCCCTTCGCTAATCCCTATTCCTTTAAGGCCGACAGCGCATACGTGATACTTTCGGTATTGTGGATGTTCATGGGCGGTGGAGATCACTTTACGTCAGGTGACCCACTGGCTCGTTTTGCATGGTCATCAGGTTTATGCAAGAACACCAAATTTCAGCCTGTTCCGTCTACGAGAACTGGTGTTAAATAAAAGCTTGTAAAATGATATGTGTAGCTTATTCCTTATTAACTCCAAAACGGCTGGAGAGATTTTGATAAAGTTTTCAGGCAAGCTTTAGATTAGATCAGCAGGTGATCCAGACTTTTTGGACTTTTTGGTAACTTTGTCTTATTTTCCGTACAAATTAATACAAAATTAGTTTTTTTTTCTTCCATTTTAAACACAAGATCTATTCTAATGACAAACTCATGCAAATCTATAAAGGGCCATACATTAATTATATAAGGGCGATTTTGGCTCATTTTTAACCCCCTACCCCATGTAAGGGTCCAAAAGATTTTACCTATAGTTTTCTTTTAGTAGTTCAATGTACTAATCCATCAGTAGTACTAATTGTCATAAATCAAAGATTTTATCGCATAATAAATATTTATACACATTCCCACTAAAAAATACGTAAGATTGACCTTGACCCCCAAATCCCCGAGATTAGGTCATGTAGAGATTTTCTAAACCTCCCCTCCGCCTTACGTAATTAATAAATGGTGCCTTTATGAAAAAAGCTGTCAAACGGACAGGACGCTCTCTGATGGAAAGCGATCACCGCCCATGAACCAGCAGCTAATGGGCTTGCAAATGCCGGCCTTTCAGGAAAGAATATGGTCTCTTTTTTTAGCGCCTCGAGAGGCAGACGAGCAGACGAGCCCCCTAATGGTAAGTAGTCACCGCCGCCCATAGACTTCTACAATACCAGGAAACAGCAAAGCCACTGCCTACCGTTACCGTTCTTTTCTGGAAGGTTTCTAGGGCCTAAGAAGTTTTCACCTCAAACGCTGAAGATTCAAACCAAAACTTACTGCGCAGTGTGCGGCGTGTCTACCGCCAGCACCCGTTTCCATTGCTCGTGCGCCGTGAACTGTATCGCGGCGTACGGAACTATCCGCGCCATGGTAGCGCTGTTGCCGCGCCACAACGCGAGCACTCCCTCGCCACGGACGCATTTCTCTATGAATTGTATCGCCGCGCGCCATGAGTACGGGGTGTGACTGCGGAGCGTAAAAATAACTTTATGTACTAATATAATATATATGAATAATAAATAAATACACCCAATAGACTATAACTAAAGATATCTTTTTTAACAATGACAATCTACCACAAGAACGACTATATTACAAATCTTAATACATAAAATAAATGCCACGATGTTGGTCAGCGCTTAACTCCAAAAATACTTAACTGATCTAAACAAAATCTTTTTCAAATTTGCTCCAACTTAAGATAGGACAGTTTTTGGCCCGATAGGTGGCGCTGTTGTCTATATGTTTTATTCTACGAATTTTCGATTTACATAGAAGTCGGTCTATGACGACGTCTGCCCGGGGCTTGTCTTGCTTGTACACACGGTGTAAAACCCGCCATGGTGGTATACGCAAGTATGTCGCGTTCCGGGGTCAGAAGTTGGGGTACAATGTTCTGATCACTCTGACACTAGACCCTCGACCGCTTCTTCACCTTCTTGCACATGGCGTAGAGTAAAGAAGCAGGCCGGCATGATTGTGTTCAGTAGCGGGGATACATTGTCTCTCGCTACTCTATACTCTAATTGGACCGCACTGCGCTGACCATCAGGTGTAATGTCACTTTGCCGTGCCAGGATATATAAAACTCCACTCACGATATCTGGAAGTTGATTTTCGTCCTGTCCAGAGGTGCTATGGTAGTCTTCGCGATCGCTCCTGCTGTGGCACCAGCTACTAGTGACGTCACCACTATTGCCCCATGTCCGAGTCTAGGACGCACCTCCGCGTCGCGTGCTTGGGGCTTCAGCGGCGAACCTGGGAAACATTAACTACTTCAGCAACAGAATATGGCAGTGAACACGTTTTTTTGTCATTAACATCTTTAACAGCGTTCTGGAAGTGATTTCGTGAAAAGGGACGGAAGTGTGTAACAGGAAGTCGGGGGAGCGCGCGAATTTGATTCGACCAATGAGAGCGGGTGCCAATGTTGGCCGTTAGATGGTATCAACCCATTTTCCGAGAGGTTTTATTTTGGTTTTCGAATGGAATCGAATATAATCCAATGGAATACTACGGAATCGATTGAAATCGAATGACATAGATAGGAACCGATTGAAATGAACAGGAATGAAATTGATTAGGTTTTTCTATCACGAAACACCCAGCATCAGTCGGAGGTTTGAATTGTGCCCGATATGGCTAAAGGCTAGTCCCCTATCACTGGGACCGTAACAAATTCGGCGAAAAGTGGATGTACTGTCACACCTCTGCCAGCCCCTTCATAGTTTACAGGCATTAGTATAGAAATCATTAAGCAAGCTCATACCTTAATTTCTGTAAGACAGTGGTGCAAATACTGTTAAGCTAGCACCAATTTCTGTAAAAACATTGACTACAGCACTTACTATTTTTTAAATTTATCTTAATGTATGTAGATCATAAACAATACATTTAGTAAATCATTTAAGTACTGAACAAAATGTACTCGGTACCAAAGGTGAATTTTTAATCTACGTGTATATTGAATGTTGATTTAACATGATAATTCAGACTCGTTGATAAATGATAAGGGAATATTGCCGGTGTCGCAGTCGGTGTGGACTTGGGAAATATAATTGTTTTAAATACATACTCTCACGCATGTCAACCCTGAATGGGTAGGCAGAGGTTTACAGTACACCCAATTTTCTACACAGGATCATAGGAAGGAGGGAACACGGTAGCTGGCAAACTGTTCTTGATGCGATACCGGGCACAATTCCAGACTCCGGGCTGATACTGAGTACTTCTAAATACTAAATCTAATAACACTTTACCCGACCCAGGAAGCCCGAGACCTCAGCGCAGCAGTCGTAACGCATGCGCAATTACATGCGTAAGTAGTAATATCCCAGTGAACACATGACCTTGATATGATATAACAGATAAGTCATAGTTAGATAATGTCACGTTTATGTAATTTTCACGTATAAGTAACATCCTTTATTGGTATTATTTATGATATAATTCTGACATCATTATGATATAATATTAATATCCTTTTCTACGTACATTTGACGTAGCAATGATGTTAATTTTCTCACACATAACTAATGTTTTAATACATAATTATTCTAAACTTAATATGTTTTTAGGTAACGTCAGTCAAACATTATTTCGGAATTACGACCTAAGTTACTAACTGCCCGATAATAAATATACCTAAATGTTTCAATTATTATTCCACATTTATTCGTGCATTATTAAACTTTATCTCTGATCATCTGCTGAATCATCCGCTTAGACAAATTATTTAGCATAAGGTTGGGCATGCTGATATTTTTAATTAACCCCGAAAAAAAATTAAAACCTTAATTTAAAAAAAATATTTTGTTTTTAACAGTTTGGTTGTTGCAGAACTTTTTTAAAAGAAGCTACTAGCTAAGCCGTTCGATAAACGTGATCTTTATTTATAAATATAACTAATAAATTGTCGGCTCGAAAATAACTTATTAAAATTACAAGAATTAAATCTTAAAGTGAAGTCATATTTTCATTAATAATGAAAATATTATGATGTAATGACTTGGATTTATTAATAAAAAGTAATAATATGCACGGGCAAATATTGACATAAGAGGTTATAACTGAATTTATAGCATTAAAGATATAGTTTAATACTTACTTTAATAAAATAATGTTAATTTTACAACAATTTTAAATAAAACGAAGACTGGGCTTAGGCTTTACTACGATTGATGAGGCTGTATGAATTGAACCCTTTGCCTTCAAATTTGGCGCGCACGCCGCTCAATGATGGCGCCTTTCTCACTGAACATAGCGAGTGTCTTAGTTAAATACAAATGATTTTTTACATCGCATAATAAGTTTATTACAAATTTTATTTTATTATTGGCTATTAGTAATATCACCTGGGAATAAGTATATCCTTATTATTTTTAATTTAAAATTGTGACTGTTCATAATAATATATTTAGACGTGTCTGTTTTAGATAATGAGAAATTTATAGTATAATCATTTTTAGATCAAACTTATACTGCAAATCGGTGATTCTAACGGAAAAGAGTATATGGACAGAATATTTAAGAAAATATTTTCACCGTTTGCCAAATGGGAGAACGGGATGGGAGAATCTCAAAATATCCTGTTAAAAGATTTGACTCTGATAAATATAAATCAAGGTACAGACACTATTCAATTTTTTTTAAATTTATTATTAAAATGAAGCTAACTATTTTTGCATTCCAGAAACTATATTGACGAAATTTCCTTTTTGGGGTTCTGCCGAATTTGGAAAAAATCGCTGGTAACCAACTTGGCTTTCAACTTACGACTTGGTAACCGACGCGCAGTGGAACAACTTGGTCAACAAAAAAAGCTAAACTGTAGCAAACAACAGCCAAAGTGACGAGTCAATAATTTTATTCTAATATATTATTTGGTTGGTTATTATCCAGAAATTGTAACAGATTTTTTATGTAATGTATAAATACTTGTGAAATAAAAAATAAGAAATAATTTGTTGTTTTAAAAATCAATAATTTAATAAAAATAAAAAGCGACATCAATATAATTTCTAAATAAATGAAGCGTCATTATTCCGTCAGTAGTACGTAAAACTGAGTATATGAGGATGTCAGGTTGACATCATCATTATGTCACGTGACTTACGTCACTATCTGACGTCACTAAGTGCGAAATAATGAGTCATTTATGAGTCAGTCCTTAGTCTTACGTTATGTAAAGCATGATATTGAACGACATCATACTGATGTCATATTTACATAAACGTGTTCACTGGGATATGGAGATAACTCAAAATAAGTAATAGACCATAATCACCATATATAAAGAATTAATGTCATATTCATGTTGATAATCATGACGCTGATCTTAACAATGATAAAGATAATGACGAAGTAATGATGGATACTTAAACAAGGCGAATGGTAACCACTGACTGCACAGATAAGGAGAACAATGACAATTGTAATGACAAATAATTTGACATTTCGCCTCATTGGCGGGGTACCCGTACCGGAAACCATGAGTCCTGGGTTCAAATCGAAGGTCACAGTTATCGACTGAAAAACATATCAGCTTCAGGGTTTCAAGTATTACATAGGTGTTTTAACTCCCTCCTACCCTTAGTCACCGAAAGCGACGCTGTCACACTCCCCCCTCCTATGCTTACGTAAGCAATGGTATACATTTACAATATCTGTTCAAGTTTCTTTATAATTATTCAGTTTGTTTAAGTAAAAAGAATACACATTATTTCCACTTTGGAGCTAATTCTAGTCTAAGCTAGTTCTATAGTGTGGCTCTATCGTTGATCGATCACTGCAAATCAATTGATAATTTTCAAAGCATTCATCTAGGTCATTTTTCTTTTCAATCTATAAATGAATAGTAAGATACTCTAAGCAGTGGCAACACACAGCATGTCAAACGCATCAATCAATCCTGAATCGCGGTAATAAGATTTTCGCAACTTCATTTATAGAAGTTCCAAATATGAACTGCTGGACAAATTGGCATGCACACCTCCTTCGGACTAAGGACTCACCATGTGGGTTTCTCTCGTCACGTAGGATTGGAACCTGCGTCCCTCCCACCTCCATAGCACGTACACTCACGGTATGATCATCTGAAACAAGACATAGGTATTCCATGGAGACATTCCTATATATGATCATGGCTCCTTTAGGCGTAGTGTGATGCTACTCAGCAGGTATTCTTGTGTTGAGTAGCGAGGGTAGAGTGTCTCTCGCTATTTGATACTGTAACTGCACTGCGCTTACCATCAGGTGCAGTGTCGTCACTTTGCCGTGCCAGGTTAAAATAAATAGAATTTTAGTCATTGTAATCCATTATCCCCCATAACAGCAAAGGTAAGCAAAGTTCTTACTTTTTTTTTGTTGATAAAGTTAAAATGTAGCTGTCCCTGTTGTTAGGATGTCATGACACTCCTTTTAAAAAGCATTAAAAAGCATTTGGATATCATTTGAGAACACTCATAGAAATTCCCATACAGAATATATCGTGTTTAATTACATATACTTTACATAGCGAGCTATATATACTAAATCTATGTAGCGAGCACTTCAAGAATTTCTTACAATTATAATGCTCTTTGATTTCTTATTTTACGCGAGCAACTGTCTTAAATTAATAAATTACAATAATAATACTAATATTAATACTTGTCGGAGCCGGCTGTGAAACGAGAGACCGTGGGTTCGATTTCCGCACTGAGACAAATATTATTATGAGACATATTTTTACGGGTCTGATTGTGGGACCGTCGTCCCTCGTAATACCTTGAGTAATTTGTAACACGTAGTACATATACACGTAACTTCGGAACGTCAGCGGTCTATACCATCGCATATGCTGGTGGTAGGATATTCATACCCGCCCGGATAGCGACCACCGTACACAGGCTGTATCGCTATAGTGGCACACCCAAGTGTGTCGCGTTCCGGGATCAGCCAGTGTACATCCGGTTTTTTGTCGGGGGTCTAGTGTTAGGGTACGATATTCTGCCGTGTTGCGGCCTTCTGAGTACTCTGACACTAGACCCTCGACCGCTTCCTCACCTTCTTGCCCATGGCGTATGTGAAGAAGCTACACAGCTGGCCGGCATGATTGTGTTCAGTAGCGAGGGATAGATTGTCTCTCGCTACTCCATACTCTAACTGGACGGTACTGCGCTTATCAGGTGCAGTGTGGTCACTTTGCTGGGCCAGGATAAAATCAAACCGGTGTTCCAAAAGAGCATAACTAGAGTTTCTTGCCCATTGTGGGAGTACTAGTCACAACTCTGTTTTTGGAGATTACAGGCATGAGTGCATGTTTGTGAATGATAATGTTATATTATACGTTGAACAATATTATTGAATTAAGCAATTATCATGTGTTATTATAAACACCAACATGCAATGGCTCCTTAACAATGCTACATATTTATAATAACAGAATAAGATACTAAGGGCAAATCAAATAACAAGTCAGTAGTATTGTTTTATTAATAAAAATATTATTTGTAGCTCAAGGCTGGCAGTGGGTCAACTGTTTTTTATTTAGGACTAGCAGGTAGCTATTTGCAGCGATAGCCTAGTTGGTTGCGGTACGGACTGTCAAGACGAAAGTCGTATGTTCGAAACCCAAGTGGCATACACCTCTGACTTTTCTTAAGTTATGTGTGTATTAAATGTTAATTATCGCTTGCTTAACGGTGAAGGAAAACATCGTGAGGAAACCTGCATATCTGAGAATTCTTATACGAATTTCGAAGGTATAAGAAGTCTGCCAACCCGCATTAGGCCAGCGTGGTGGACTAAGGCCTAACCCCTCTCACTAGTAGAGGAGGCCCGTGCCCAGCAGTGGGACAATGTTTACAGGGCTAGTATTATTATTTCATTATTATAGCAGTTGCCTGGGGCTATTTTTGTAAGAAAAGGCATACAATCCATATTGGCATCCTAAGCTAATCTTTCTATGTCTGCCTAATTAATTTATTAAGAACCTAATATTTTTCTGTCATAAAACATATCCTCCAAGTTAACCCAGCTAATAAACTATGTGCCAAATTTCATCCAAATCTGTACAGGCATTTTGTGTGATTAACAACCAATAAAAAATCTTCCAAAAACAATCCGAAACTATAGATCATTCTGAAAAATGAGCTAGTAAGAATTAAGTTTGAATGCCACACCTACAAATGACATAGTTTGATTGGTTTCTTTTCTGGTTCAATCTGACAATGCACATTGTGATTGCATATTGAAATTGGGCATAAATATTTTTTTTTTGTTTCATTCTCTCTTTTTCATATAAAAGAGAAGGCAAAGGTTCTCCACCATGCAGCCTTGTCTGTTGTTATTTCTTCCAAATCTGGGCTAAAATTGAAAGTCTTCTTCTCAGATTTGTATAAGTTAAAAGGCCAAAGCCATGTCTGTGGTTTTTATCCATTTATAAAAGTTTTTTAATACTAAAAAAGTACACCGATTTCAATAAAAAACAAATTATGTGTCACTATAAAATTTGAGGGTTGCCCTTAATTTTTCTGAGATCCCATCATCAGACCCTGACTTGGTGCCAATGGGACCACCTGGAAAGTATACCCTTTCAAACAAAAAAAGAATTTCTCGAATCGGTCCAGGCATCTTCAAGTAATCGGGTAACATACATAAAAAAAAAGCGACGAATAGGGTATTTGACAATTTTTGAAAATTGATGGACGTCGATAGAGGACTCTTCACTTATAGCCCCCGTAATATTTTTATTATTGAAATATACTCAATTTATATAAAATCCGTGATTTAATTTTTTCACATATAATTTCGCGCTAAAACGCGTTGTCACGTGACATTATCTCTATGTGACGTCATCGCACATATACAAACATTCGTGACACCTAACAACATAGCAAATTATTTGCATTTATCTGTTAGTTATTCCACAAAAATGAATGAGCCAGCATATAAATATTGTTCAATGCCTTAATGTAAAAACTCGACACTAAATCCCGATAAATTGTTCATCCATGTGCCAAAATCCAAAGTTTTAAGAAAGAAGTGGCAGATTTCGACTATCAGCCCTTGTAATGCCTTCTTCCATTCTTATAGAAGACTTGAAGACGAAATTAACACGTTTCCACACGTTTACACAACGAAAAATATGTTCTTCCTTACAATTTTATTTGTCGTAGGATGCAATGTTTATGTGCGATGTCGTCACGAGTAATGGCGGCCGGTATTGCTACGTTTTTGGCACCGAGTGATACAGATTAAAAATTCTAAATTTTAATGACGAAAATAAAATGTTTATAGTACATTTAAAATAAAAAAATGTATTTAATAAATGTTTGCCCACTATCCTTTCTCCTAGTGCAGTTTTATATTTTTTGGTTACACCAGTCAAACACCCTATTGTTAACCTCCTCCTTTTTTGAAGTCGGTTAAAAAGGAGAAAGCCATGTCTGAAATAGTCTTATATTAAAAGGCCAAAGCCATGTCTTTTCACTTAGAGGTTCTTGGGCATAAAAAACAAACATACAAACTTTCACATTTATAATATTAGTAGGAGGTAATGGAAAGAGCATTACTAGAGTTTTCTAGTGAAACTATATTCTGCACTGGCTGTAGAGCTTTGGCCTAAAAAGAAACAGAATGGATCCTAATATTTAAAACAGCATTGTTGTAGATCCAGGAAAAATTATGCAATGACATATGCCTAGGAATAGACAGGATAAAATGGAATTCAGATGACCTTAGCCCTACTTTGGGACATATCAAATACCAATAAATATACAACATTATTTTTAGTATACTACAAAGCCGAAAGTAGTTCGTTGAGAATCAGTGGCACAATTCATTGCACTCATTTTTAACGTCTTATATTGGTATCCCAAAACCATATAAAAATTTTCATCAACCTGGTTACCTTGATTATTACTTAATAAAAATGCGGCACAATATGCGTAAACGGGCCCGCTTGTGTATTAGGGATAGGGGTGGACATTTTGAACAAACAGTAGCGCGCGGCGCACGTATGCCCATGCACCGTTCAAGAAACGTGATACATTATTTGTGCATGTCACCGCGTGAGTTTTCTTTATTATTATTATGTCATATATTTATCTGATCTTTTATACTAAAATCTAATTTGGGTGTTTCGGCTTTATATTATACAAAAACTAATCTTGTATATTTTGTATTACATTGTGGTGAAAACCAAAAAAACATGATTATCAAATATTCCTAAATATCATTATAATCTGTAGTATTGAACAGAAATATCTGTTTCTTGGCTTTTGTCGGAAGTCTGCAGTTTCACAATGACTGCATGTGATAGATTGGGTAAGTATACAGCTGAGAAAAATGCCATGGGCTGGATTCCCAGATCAAGACAAATGGGAGCCACAAATATCTGGGTCAGGTCTACGTGTTGAGAGACTAAAAGTCTGTCATAGTTTCTAATTACTAACACAAGATAATTACATCTCACAAGGTCAAGGTGTGTCTGTTAGGTGTTATTCATTTATTTAACATACATTTTTGTGTCTGATATTATTAAGGCCCCATTGTTATGAAGACAATTTATACAGTATAACTTTCATTTTATAACCCAGAAAATTATCTTAGTAAGTACTAAATGACATATGAAAAATATGTATATTACATAAGTAAAAGTTTTTTAATTCATAAAAAGTACACCGACTTCAATAAAAAAACAAATTATGCATCCCTATAAAATTTGAGGGTTACCCTTGATTTTTCTGAGATCCCAACATCAGATCCTGACTTGGTGCCAATGGGACCACCTGGGAAGTATACCCTTTTAAACAAAAAAAGAATTTCCCGAATCGGTCCAGGCGTCTTGGAGTAATTGGGGAACATACATAAAAAAGAATCCGACGAATTGTTAACCTCCTCCTTTTTTTGAAGTCGATTAAAAAGGATGATGAACTATTTATAACGTATGCATGTCAAGGTAATTCATATCGAATAAGGTTTGTCAATAAATCGTGTGCATTAAATAATTATCACTCAATAATGCATATTGAGTACATCATATTTACGTAAATAACCTATCATGACATGACAGCTCATTATGTTAGTAAATATAATGGCAGAAAAATAGTTATTTTTAGCTACATTAAGGGCAAAGTCTATTTTAGGTAACCTTAGTCTAACATTGGACGTAAAAAAATAATATATGTCAATAAACCAAAAAAAAAATACTTACGTTTTTTTATATTCTCTAGGATTTTAAATTTTGAAATAAAAACTTTTTATAATAAACACTATTTTTTTAAAATAATGAATGATAATTTGTTTAATTTATTGCACAATGTGGTTTACGAGTATTCTTAAAACTTCACTGTTCACGTAACTCGCAGGAATTTTGTAAAATGCGTGCGAATTGCAACAACTCAGTAATGATGAACTTCTGTCAGAACTGAACTCAGAAGAACTCGCATTTCAGACGTCAGATATCAGCTGTCCAGAGTATTTTTATATACACAGATATGTATTAGGTCCGGAAATATATCCACTCGAGTTGGTTCAAATGACATTGACAGTTACATTGTAAATGTTGCAAGAGTTACACCTTTATATTACACTATAAGTTTATTTTCCTTTATTTTGGAGAACTATTTACAAAAATAGTATAATTAGAATCATGTAGAAACGCGTTATTCCGCATTTGCGATAGAACGCAGCGCTGTTCTTCAATTCTATAAAGGCACAATAGTCTCAAATCCATCTCCCATCCTCATACTTCAGGGTGTTCCACTCTCAATGTGGAATCTGTAATCTTATAATATATTCAAAAATCTTAATCCAAGAGTCACATCGAGAGCGTAATATCCGCCTTCCCGCAGGGTGGGAATCCTACAGGGTACGGCAGTTTTTCACGCCCGGTCAGCTCTACCGCTTATATAAAGCACAGGTGCGGCCGGGAATGGAATACTGCACGCACCTCTGGGACGGTTACGCTGAAAGAAAATGTATGGTTGTAAATTGGACTGTATTTTATCACTGGTTTGTAATATAAGTAAAATAAAACATAACAGGTTGTTAACGCAATGGCGACCAGAGTGCCAGCTTAATTATTTAAATGTTGCATACACATAAAAAAATATAAAAACCAAAATTGTAATGTTGGGTTGCCAACATCTGCTAAGTACCTACTCGAAGCCTTGGATGGGTTGCAGCGAGGCGGCTGGCCATCCGCATTGTGAATGATGCAGACGTGACCAACAGCGTGGAGCCCTATAGCTGCAAAGAGATATTTCCGCGCTTACGCGTTAGATCTTATCCCACCCTCTCCCTACCACACCAGAACCAGGCTTGCGAAGCCTCAGGTTTGTGGCGTCTACTACCCCGGCCCGAACCAAAAGGTTCGCAAATTCGTATTTTTGCCGCACCATCAAGCTCTGGCACTGGCATGTTTTACACAATTTATATACTCGTGATTCATAAAATGGAAGTGTAGATCAACTTCTACAAATAAAACACAATTTTACACAAACATTATTTATTGCAAAATAAAACACATTACACAATTCATACAATCTACCAAATGGTAAGTTTTATATACTGACAACACTGAAGATTTTCATTCAACCTTTTCACTATATTTTTAGCACCATTCATACATAGCTTTAGGCATATTTTTAGTATTGGAATTTTATGAATATATTGGAATGACGCCTAAATTATTGATTCATTAATTGTAAAGTTAATTTTATATGATATATTATTTATTTTCTGAAAGCCAGTGTGTGGGAAATGTCTTGACAGGACACTTCTCATTAAAAAAAATTAAAATGGCGTTTCCTTTGCCTTGGGACTAAAATTGCTGCATCGAAATATAAATATTAAAAAAATATTATTTTTATAACAGTGGCCCACAAACGAACAAATGTTACAAGATGGTTAGTGGAGTTCAGCATACAGTACTGTACAGCATCCTAGCTCGACAGTCATTATAACCGTATCGCAAAAAACCGACGTGTAAAAAACGGTTGCATTTGTTAGTATTTTTGGAACATTCCCTCCCATTCCCCATACTTTAATGTTGGCAACACATTAGAGTAGTTGACATATTTTTTTAAAAATATACTTTACCTAACCAATTATCGAAAGAATTTTATAAATCCACTCAAAATTTAGAAATAAAATCATATTTCATGATTTTTAAGATGGGTAGATGTGAAATGATAGAAAAGGATGCATATGTTTTATGACGTCACCGCTTGAAATGGCCATAACGGTGCAGAAGTGCGAGGGAGATAGTGAGATGTTCCCACTACACATTTTACTACAATATTAGAAATTATAATAAAATTTTGAACAAACTTTGATTCTGTTTAGCAAAAGGGTTTTGTTCATATTATTTTCTGTTATATATCAAACTAGCTGTTGCTCGCGGCTCCGCCCGCGTGGAGGTCGTGTTTGGGAGAAAAACTATACAATACAAAATACCAATTTTCATGCGTTTAACTTAAAAAATGACGGATTTTCATACAAACTTTCATTCCCTATTTTACCCCCTTAGGGGCGGAATTTCCAAAAATCCTGAAACATATATTTTTTATTTTTAACTAAAATGCCAAATACTAATTTTCATGAATTTAACTTCAAAAATGACGGATTTTCATACAAACTTTAATCCCCTATTTTACCCCCTTAGGGGTGGTATTTCCAAAAACCCTTCCTTAGTGGATACCTACGTGATAAAAGGTACCTACTGTCAAAATTTGAAGGCTCTAACCCCGGCCGTTTAGGCTGTGCGTTGATCGATCAGTCAGTCAGTCAGTCAGTCAGTTTCTTCTTTTATACATACAGATAGCTTTTACCCGCGGCTACGCCCGCGTGGTGGTTATTTTTGAAAGAAAAGGTATAAAATCCATGGAGAACTCTTAAGCTATTACATCTTCCTGTATTATGCTATACCGTAGGAACCGTGCATTTTCTGGTACAAAAAGTAGCCCCTCAACTAACACAATGCAAAAGATCATGTGGATCCATTGCTCTGTCTAAAACAAAACCAAAAACTAACGGATTTTTCATACAAACTTTCTTTCCCTATTTTACCCCCTTAGGGGTGGAATTTTCAAAAATCCTGAAACCTATATTTTTTATTTTTAACTGAAAGGCACAATACCAATATTCATGCGTTTAACTTCAGTAATGAAGGATTTTTCATACAAACTTTCTTCTCCTATTTTACCCCGTTAGGGGTGGAATTTCCAAAAATCCTGAAATATATATTTTTTATTTTTAACTAAAAGGCCAAATACCAATTTTCATGCGTTTAACTTCAGAAATGACTGATTTTCATACAAACTATAATCCCCTATTTTACCCCCTTAGGGGTGGAATTTCCAAAAATCTTGATACATATATTATTAATTTTTAAATAAAAGGTCAAATACCAATTTTCATGCGTTTAACTTCAAAAATTACGGATTTTCATACAAACTTTCTACCCCTATTTTACCCCCTTAGGGGTGGAATTTCCAAAAATCCTGAAATATATATTTTTTATTTTTAACTAAAAGACCAAATACTAATTTTGATGTATTTAACTTCAAAAATGACGGATTTTCATACAATCTTTCTACCCCTATTTTACCCCCTTAGGGGTGGAATTTCCAAAAACCCTGAAACATATATTTTTTATTTTTAACTAAAAGGCCAAATACTAATTTTCATGCGTTTAACTTCAGAAATGACTGATTTCCATACAAACTATCATCCCCTATTTTACCCCCTTAGGGGTGGAATTTCCAAAAATCTAGATACATATATTATTAATTTTTAAATAAAAGGTCAAATACCAATTTTCATGCGTTTAACTTCAAAAATTACGGATTTTGATACAAACTTTCTACCCCTATTTTACCACCTTAGGGGTGGAATTTCCAAAAATCCTGAAATATATATTTTTTATTTTTAACTAAAAGACCAAATACTAATTTTGATGTATTTAACTTCAAAAATGACGGATTTTCATACAATCTTTCTACCCCTATTTTACCCCCTTAGGGGTAGAATTTCCAAAAACCCTGAAACATATATTTTTTATTTTTAACTAAAAGGCCAAATACTAATTTTCATGAATTTAAATTCAAAAATGACGGATTTGCATACAAACTATCATCCCCTATTTTACCCCCTTAGGGGTGGAATTTCTAAAAACCCTTTCTTAGTGGATGCCTACGTCATAAAAGGTACCTACTGTCAAAATTTCAAGTCTCTAACCCCAGCCGTTTAGGCTGTGCGTTGATCGATCAGTCAGTCAGTCAGTCAGTCAGTCAGTCAGTCAGTCAGTCAGTTTCTTCTTTTATATATACAGATATCAAATAATGTACATATTAGACACTAGCTTGTGGCCTATGTCATTTTCTGATCCCTAAACTGCTACTATGCAAAAAAACATGTCTATCCCTTACTCTGTGAGAAACTAAACTGAATCTGAATCACAGGAACTGTATATTTTTCCCTGTCCTTTTGTCCGGGAGAAAAAGTAGCCTATGTGCTATTCCAGACTATAATCTACCTCTGTGCCAAATTTCAACCAGATCCGTCCAGTCGTTGTAGCGTGATTGAGTAACAAACATCCATCCAAACATTCGCATTTATAATATTAGTAGCCATAGTAAAGATAGGAAACTGCCCAACTTCTAGTATTGTGGTGTTATCCAGTAAAACTTGTTCGTTCGCCAGCCATTGTAAAACAATATAAATTAATCACTAAGTTCCAAATCAGAGTCGGAATCATAAGTGGTTCCCCGGATGGTCTTTTTGTTTTGCACATTGATGGTCTTCTTGCGTTCTTCTGGAGGCACCAGCAGGTCTCCAGAGTACTCGAATACTCCTGCCCTGGAATAGAATTTTGCTAAATAAAGCTCAAAGATAGCCTAGTCGAGAGTTACAGACTGAGAAAATTGGTATAAACCAGCTCAAATTAAGCACACCTATATGGTGGTAGGATATTCATATCCTAGTGGATAGCTCGCACCATACACAGGGTGTAAAACCCGCCACAGTGGCAAACAAGTGTGTGTCTAAATCAGAGGGTACATCCGGTTTTTGTTGTAAGATTTGGGGTACGATGTTCTGAGTACTCTGATAGACCCTCGAGCACTTCTTCACCTTCTTGCCCAAGGCGTAGTGTAATGAACACACAGTAGGCCGGCATCATTGTGCGACGGATAGTTGTCTCTCGCTACTTGATACTCACTTTGGTCACTTTGTCGTGCCAAAATAACGCTAAGCTACAGAGTTCCTTCTTATGATCCTAGGTCCTTAGCCATAGTGTGAAGCAACTCAGCAGATATGATTGTGTTAGTAGCAAGGTTTAGTCATCTCTCGCTACTTGATACTCTAACTGCATGACCACCATCAAGTGCAGTATGGTCACAATACCAGGATTATATATAAAACTACCATGTTCCCTCTTCCTATGATCCTCGGTGATTTAAGATTGATCTTATTCCATCCTCTCCCTTCCATACCAGAACCACACGTGCTGGCTTGCGGAGTCACAGCTTCATGGTGTCTACTACCCCGGCCCGAACCAAGAGCAGACCAAATTGGTATTTTTGCCGCACCATCAAGCTTTGGAACAGTTTGCCAGCTACCGTGTTCCCTCCTTCCTATGATCCTGGGTCCTTTAGGCGTAGTGTGAAGAAGCTACACAGCAGGCCGGCATGATTGTGTTGAGTAGCGAGGGGTAGACTGTCTCTCGCTACTTGATACTCTATCTGGACGGCACTGCGCTTACCATCAGGTGCAGTGTGGTCACTTTGCCGCGCCAGAATAAAAAAAATTAAATAAAAGATGCAGTGTGGTCACCATTCTGGGATTAAAAAAAAAACTACCATATTAACATGCTGGGGGAGTGCTGCCAAAACGTATATCATTCAAGCTGAGAGGGCTCAGCGATCAGTTCTAAAAGCAATGCTGCATAAGCCATATAGATACCCTACCTCCAAAGTCTATGAAGACGCTGGAGTTTTGAGTGTCCGTCAGCTCTTTATTTTAACAACATCCCTTTCAGTTCATAAATCAGTAAAATCCTTGTACAATCATGAGTTTTTAGCGAGTCGTAGAATTTATAGACTACCCACCCCATCCGTCAAAACCAGATTTGCACAAAGGTTTGGCGAATTTGTAAGAGCGCATGTATATAACAGTGTTGCTAAATATTGTGATATTAAAAATAAAACAGTAAAGGAAGCGAAAACATTAATATTTAAATGGCTCATTTCACTAAATTACGACAAAACCGAAGTTGTATTAAATATCCCTTGTTGACAGTACTACTACACATAATAAATTATTCCCAATATAATAATCATTGTAATATATATTAGTATTTATATATATCATTTAGTAATTATATACATTTTTTTTTGCAATACAAAAATGCCAACACTTTAATTATTTTAACATTTTATAATGTAATTTCTTTATATTAATTAGTTAAACTGTTCCCTTCAATGTTCACTATTTATTTTGTAAGTTAAGTAATTCAATTTATTTTGTAAGTTTGTAAGTTAAGCTACTATTGTAATATCGGTACTATGTAACATCAAAAATGTATTCGCGTATAAAGATTTCCTCGATACAGGCTTGCCTAGTGAGGAAATCGAAGGACATTATCATTTTTTGTACATTTTGATGTCAGCAAAATACATTGTCAAGCGATTTTTTTTATTATTGTTCTTGTATAACTTGTGAATTGTGTATTTTGTGGTAATAAATTTATTTTCATTTCATTTCATTTTCAACTCCTTCCTATGATCCTGGGTGATTAAGTGTGGCGTGAACCTTCTCAGCAGGTATGATTCTGTCTCTCTCTTGGTACTCTAACTGGATGACCACCATCAAGTGCAGTGTGGTCACCGTACCAGGATAAAAAAAATACAAACATAACGGATCTTACCTCGCTATCCTCCACTCCAACATCTCAGTGCTAAAGTCATCTCTGTTCCCAATGTCTGTGAAG
The DNA here is from genome assembly GCA_905220505.1 of Laothoe populi. Classification (NCBI taxonomy): domain Eukaryota; kingdom Metazoa; phylum Arthropoda; class Insecta; order Lepidoptera; family Sphingidae; genus Laothoe; species Laothoe populi. Next base: position 10,308,087 of record HG992174.1, on the reverse strand, counting down.
CCAACAATGAAGTCTGTGGTCTTGTTACCCTTGACCAGGCCTATTGTGGGAATGACGCGGATTTTCAGACGACCTGTGAACGAATGCCGTTATCAAGTATCAACATACATACCTAAGAGGGTAGGCAGAGATGTAACCAGTACACTTTTCGCCGAATTCATTACGATCCCACATTAGCGAGCCTATCGCCATACCGGGCATTGAATTTTGTTTTTAACATATGGTTAGTTTAAAAATATCATAAATTAAACCAATTTGTTAAATTATATGTGATTATTTAATATTTTCAAGAAACAAATATGTAAATAAAACATTTTGTCACGTGACATGGAACAAAAATCAGTCATGCATGACGTCACCGTTCGAAATATCTAAAACGCTGAGCCAGACGTCTATTAGTTTTGCGGATGGTGACGTCACACGAGAAGCCATGACAGCGTTTTGGTGGGGAAAATTTACTATATAAAAATGCAAATTAAATCTTGATAACTTATGTTTTATGTTTATTAATGATAATACAGATCATGTTAGACAGTGGTACTACCCCGGTCGAGCCGGCCCATTCACGCTGTAGACAAATATGTCTACAGCGTGGCTCTACCACTATCGACATGTCTATTATTCCTGTGAAAAGAAGTCCTTACCAGTGAGGAACGGTGCTCTCTGTACATCCAGCTTCACAACCCGGCACTCCACGTGCTTCGCAGCCAAGATCTTCAGATGCATGTCAACTATCTTGCACCGAGGACTGTCAGACTTGTAGAAATGGCAAACTACATTCTCACTCGTGTTGCATATAGTGAAGAACTCCTTTTCGCCGTCGATTTCTGTGTACTCCCCGTGGCCCTGATGGAATGTTAAGTATTTCTGTATTAATACACTGGACTGCATAACAAAAAAAATATATAATAAAAAATTGCCAGTGCATAAGTGGATATGCTGTCTAATATATATATTTTTTTTATTGAATAAAAATACATTTTTTAATATTGACCTATAGGAAATATCTGACACAAAATTACCAAAAAGTAAAAAATATTATAGATCCGATTGCTACCAAACTTCAGTGTCCTGGCAGGGCAAAGTGCCCACACTGCTCTTGATGTTAAGCGCAGTGCCGTCCAGTTAAGAGTTTCGAGTTGCGAGACACGAGTCACTTTACCACACTACACTGAATTTATTACATTTGTTATAAATTTTATTTTTACCACAATATACCCACCATTATTACATTAGACAGGGCTGTGTTTACGATGAAAATACTACATAACTTATCATATACAAGCAGCGATAGCCTAGTTGGTTGCGGTACGGACTGCCAAGACGAAAGTCGTATGTTCGAAACCCAAGTGTACACCTCTGACTTTTCTAAAGTTACGTGTGTATTAAATGTTAATTATCGCTTGCTTTAACGGTGAAGGAAAACATCGTGAGGAAACCTGCATATCTGAGAATTCTTATAAGAATTTCGAAGGTATGTGAAGTCTACCAACCCGCATTAGGCCAGCGTGGTGGACCAAGGCCTAACCCCTCTCATTAGTAGAGGAGGCCCGTGCCCAGCAGTGGGACAATGTTTAATACAGGGCTAGTATTATATCATATACCAGTTGATTATAGAAAACTATTTACAGGTGGTTCCCACCAACAAAACTCACATTAGCAAGCCACTCTTGTTTCTTCTTGGCACGTTTCTTCATCTCGGCTACTCGTTGCTGTCTGATGGCTTCTAGGTCACCGCTGTCCATGGTATCCAGCCTGGAAGAAGAAAGGATAGAATAAAGTTATTGGCAGTCAGAGGGCAAAATAGTTGAATGTATATTATAAAATTGGGAATGGGTCTTAATCGCGCAATATTTTAATGGTAATACCACAATTATTTCCCGAAGTTTCGAGTTGCATCGGCCGTGGTCACGGGCTGACTGAGTAAGTAAACGCTGAGCAACGCTATAGTTTCTTGCCCGTTCTTCTCTAGCGAAACTGCATTCCGAACTAGCAGTAGAGTAAAAAATTGACTGAATCTAAATGTTGTATAACATTTCATGGATTCAATAAATATTTGATTTTGATAAGATTTTGTGCCGTCTTCGTAATGTGGGCTTTCGTGTGGTGGGAGTATCAGTAACTTCTTTAGTGGGGGTTTTGATAACTACCTTCCATTGGTGTTTATTTTTATCACAAATGTAAACCAGAGGCTACATATGCTTTTCGGTTCTGGGCTTTTTTAATGGGCCACCTGATGGTAAGTAGACACCGCCATCCATAGACCTCTGCAATGCCAGGGCACAGCAAAGCTGTTGTCTACTGTTGAAGGACTGCTCTTCTTAAGCATTCTTCTGCAACTTCTCTTCTGCATATAACTAACAGCTGCAGTCAAAGTTTGGGGTACCTAAAATAGTGTTGTTGCTAAATATGTTGCAATATTTTATTTTTCTTATAATTTTTTTTTTATATCATAGTCCGACAAACGAGCCAGTGGGTCACCTAATGTTAAGTGATCTCCACCGCCCATGAACATCCATAATACCGAAGTGTCATGTATACGCTGTCGGCCTCAAAAGGACAGGAATAGGGTTAGGGAAGGGAAGGGGGAATCTGGGCCTCCGGATATCTCACTTACCATACGAAACGCGACAGTAAACTGTCACTTTACGTTGGTTTTCTGTGAGACAGTGGCACTACCCCGGTCGAGCCGGCCCATTCATGCTGTATATGTCTATGGCTCTACCACTTCTAAAACATAACAATTGTCATGTATTACTGGCATATATTTATATAGTCTATGGTTTATAAATAAGAAGTATTAGTTTTGGTCTGCACGTCTTTCAATTATGACATGGTGACAGCGATTCTGTAAAATTTAAATTTATTTAATTAAAAAATTCATGCCCAATAATCTAGTGTAATGATAGCTAAAGTGTTAGCAACGATTTTTTATAATTATTTTTAATGGAACACGCACGGCCTCCGGTGGAATTATGTCTGGATGGTGGACCGGCCAGTCGGGCCGTTGCGAGGCAAAGATGGCGGTCCGGGACATCAAGTTATGCGATCGGCTAGATAGAGCGGACGAATATAACGAGATGTCCATAGAGGAGCAACTACAGAGAAAGGGAACCAAAACTCAGGTTATAGGAGTGCGATCAATGCGCGCGGCCAGCATCGTGCGAGCACGAGCGGCGACGGCGCAGGCATTCGCGAGGTACCTCGACCGGATGGGGTCGTGGTGCCAGCCGCAACGCACGTTTTGGTGCGGCGGAGCAGGCGGTGCGGGCGGCAGTGACAGCGGTGGCGCGGGTGACATGGCCACGTGGGTCAGCCGGCCCGCCCGGCAATACAGTGTATGTGTACGCGATTTATGCGCGCGGCCAGAGACACTTCGGCCGGACGGGGTCGTGGTGGTTTGGTGTAGCGGAGCTGGCGGTGCGGGCGGCAGCGACAGCGACAGCGGCGTCGCGGATGACAGCGGCGCGTGGGTCGACCGGCCCCCCCGGCAATAGTAGTTCGTATACTACTGGCATTTATGTATATAATAGTTTATACCTAGATTAAATTTTTGTAACTATTGTGTTTTCGTATATTTTGTTTATTAGTCTTTACTCCATTGCTATATTTTTTTTAATTTTTGAATGTAAATTGTTAAATGCGGGCGGCAGCGACAGCGGTGCGGTGGCGCGGATGATAGCGGCGCACGTGGGTCAGCCGGCCCGCCCGGCAATAGTTAGTAAATATGTAAAAATAAAAAATAAAAGAAAAGAGGGAAGATGTCATGTATTACTGGCATATATGTATATAGTCTATGGTTTATAATTAAGAAGTATTAGTTTTGGTCTGCACGTCTTTCAATTATGACAACAATAATATAACATCTAAAGATAATACATTTACCAACTATGTAGGTACCTTATTAATTATTGCATTATTTTTGCTATTATGAATGCTTCTGGGTTCAATCAGGTCGGGTAACGTGATATTGGGGTTTTTCTATCACAAAATGCTCAGTATTAGCCGGCAGTCATTGTGTCTGGTATGGTGGAAGACTTGTTCCCTATCACATAATAAGCTTGGCAAAATGAGGGTGTGCTTACATCTCCACTACCTCTTCTGGGATTACCAGCTTGAGTGTGTTTGTAATGTAATTAATGATTGTGGGTAATAAATACCTTTCTAGTTCTTGGTCCAGCTGTCTTTCCACCGTCGCGGCCACTTGTTGCAGGACTTGCTCCATCGTGATCTCTGAAAACAATTTTTAATCATGTTTATTCAGTATATATACTTACTACACACACATAAGTGATGTGTAAAAAATAAGGTAATTATTATTAGGTTAGTAGATATTAAAATATTATTATTATTAAAACTTATAAGAAGGATTATTTTTTTGCTTTTATTGTCTGTATCTTTATTTTCTTTTGTTCCTTTGTACTAGTATGTTTTTCATTTATTTTGTGCTTATGTTTTTTTACCTATAACTACGGGCATTCTAAACCTGTTATTTTGTTGTACAAAGCTGGGAGGAGCCAACTGAAAAACAGTGTATACACTGAGCTGGCCCCTCGACACATATTGTTATTTTTAGTGTATGTTTCTTTCAATGCATTATTGTGTTTTATATGTACTGTGGCAAATAAATGGTTTAGGAAGTAGTGGGTAAAAATACAAGCCAAAATCAACTTTATTTCCAAATAATAATAAACAATAAAAAAAATAAAAATCTTTATTCATCATGTAGGCATATAAAAGGCACTTATGACAGGTCAAAATACAAATGGAAATTCTCCATACGGGAATGAGTAATTATGGTTAGTGGCGTAGGAACTTGGAATCTACCATCAAGGGCTGGTAGGCAGGGATACAACGTCGAGGATAGGACTGGAAAAGGAGAAAAGAGGATGACCGGAAAATGAAAGGAATCATGATCGTCGGTAAAGGAACTGACGGGAGATGATGATCAGGACAGGAATAGGAGGGGAGAAGTTGAAAGGAAACAGGACGGATTTGGAAGGAAAGTAAACCCTAGTCTAGCTAACCTACCAGCCTTTCACTAACTATCTAAGCGATGCTAATATGTACGTGCATAGGTGTTGCGTCAAAACCTTCCGAATTGTATTACACTCATGACACAAATAACGTAGGGGTCAGAAATTTGTATCAGTTGCATTTAACTAAGATATAAAATGGCTAAATAAACGCGACAAAACTCGAATATATAGTACATTCTGATTAAGTAATTACACACCGAAGTCGTTGTTAATAGTTTTATTTGTATTACTTACAGTAAATTATAGTTATTTATTAGTTTAACATATTTGTATGTGTGGGGTCTTATATCGAACGATTCACGATAAGTCGATGACCTCACTTACCGTATGAGTATGTATATCCAGTTATTAAAGAAACTAACCTGTTAATACCACTTATAATAGCTGATAAACACTGAGAATAGGCAAAATTTCAATTGTAACACACTTTTAGGGGATAAATTGCGTTAGAACCACTTTTTAAACAATATTTTATGGTATGAAACAAATGCCGAATACAATTCCTTGGCCCAAATAATTAAGATCTGTCAAAACTCAAGTGTCAAATGTGTAAGCGGTTCTATATATCAATGCATAGATGTAATTACTAAATAGAAACACCAGCCGCCACTCTTTATTGATAGACTGAGGCGAATCCGAAGTTATAGTCAATAAAAGCAGCAGCAGCAGGCCGGCATGATTGTGTCGAGTAGCAAGGGATAGACTGTCTCTCGCTACTTGATACTCTATCTGGACGGCACTGCGCTTACTATGAGGTGCAGTGTGGTCACTTTGCCGCGCCAGAATATAAAAAAAAAACTTGTTGAGTTAGAATATTTCTATATTAGAAAAGAACATCGCTCGTTGTACAACCTAAAATAATCTAAATCCATACTAATATTATAAATGCGAAAGTAACTCTGTTTGTTTGTTTGTTACCTCTTCACGACTAAACGGCTGAACGGATTGTTGTGAAATTTGGTAAGGGAATAGATTATACCCTGGAGAAGGACATAGGCTATATTTTTTCTCAAAAAACAACCTTGAAAGGGGTCAAATAAGAGGTCAAAATTTGTATGGGAAATCCATAATTTCTCGACTTAGGGGTCTGTAAATTCATATTTAGGCTTTTGGTAGGAAATAAAGAAATACGTGTTTCACATTTTTGAAGAGAGAGTGACAGAGCGACAGAGTGAGAGAGCGAGAGAGCGAGAGAGTGAGAGTGAGTCAGTCAGTCAGTCCGTCAGTCCGTCAGTCCGTCAGTCCGTCAGTCCGTCAGTCCGTCAGTCCGTCAGTCCGTCAGTCCGTCACTCCGTCAGTACGCCAGTCCGTCAGTCCGTCAATCTATCTGTCAGTCCATCTGTCCGTCCATCCGTTTGTTTGTTTGTTATCTTTCCACGACTAAACGGCTGACCGGATTGTGATGATATTTGGCAAAGAGATAGATTATATCCTGTAGAAGGACATAGACGTAGAAGGACTTTTTTCTCAAAACACAACTTTGAAAGGGGTCAAATAAGAGTTCAATATTTGTATGGGAAATCTATCATTCCTCAAGTTAGGGATCCGAAAATTCATATTAAGGCTTTTGGTAGGAAATAGAGAAATACGTGTTTCAACGTTTTTGAAAAATCATCCCTGAAAGGGGCAAAGTGAGGTTAAAGTTATGAGGTATTCTTTAGATGCAATCTCAAGATTCAGGCACAACAACTGAGAGGCTGGACAATCGCTACAGGTGCCTCAGTGCAGAGACAACTCCTTGGATTGTATACTTCTGCTCCCGAAAATAACCTCCACGCGGGCGGAGCCGCGAGCAACAGCTAGTATATATATAAGTGAAATATCATTGCCTGACTCATCTCGAGATCTTTCAAACTATACACCCGTTTTACTTGAAATTTCTCACAGACTCATCCCCATTAAAATAAGGGATGAATGCAATTATTATACTTCTTGGGCAGAAGTAATTATTGTTTCGGTTCTACTGGATATGGAGAAACTCATTAAACGCATACGAAGTCGTGGGCAAAAGTTAGTCACTAATAAACCCCATACCCCCAAGCGTATTTAACAATAATTGTTCTGTTTCCAAAAATGAAACCAAGAACATTATCATTTTATGTAAAATACTGTGATGTTACCGCTTAACCCCTCCAGTCAGGAAGGATATTAAAAAAAAAGTCGGGAGTAAAGCAACAAGCTTTTATTTCCATAGCATTAAAGTTAAAAATTGCATGCAAGAACGGCGAGTGTTGCTAGTGTTAGCGCCGCCGGCGTGCCTATCCGTCATGACAGTTTAAGTAATTTGTATACGAAATAAACTATTGAACGATTTTATTGTTTTTAATTATAGGACACAACGGAAAGCTATTGTCTTATGCGCTACTGCTATATTAATGTAGTAACTAAATAAGAGTAGTTACACCTGCCCAGAATGCATTTCGTTTCGATTTCGGCACGTAAATTGCGATAGCCGACATCTATTAGATCTATATCTATAAAGAAATATATTTCAAAATCCTAACGTTTGGTTATGCAAAGGAAGCATCATCCATACAGCCTCATTTGAAAAAGAATATTGTAATAGTATAATTCTTATAAAGTTCGTTCTTTATTGTTAAGACTGTTACATATATCATACATTACGTACAGTACATAATATAACATAAAATGACTATTTATTTTAGCTGTACATAGCGCGTATCCAAATAGAATAAATAAAAAAATTCAAGGTTAAAAATCTATGCACATATTATTCACAAAACAAAATGTTAAATTGGTATATATAGTTACTCTGTGTGTCACACCAAGTATTTATGGATTGCATATATATTTGTAAAAGTGTATCTACAGGGGGCCTAGACAAAAACCCTTTTCTGTTGGCGTTAACGCCTAAGGAAAGATCAAATTGTATGGAAATGACACTTGCTTGAGAAAAGTCACGTGACCACTGCAAAGCTTGGTAGACAAGTCGCCAATTCCGCACGCGGAAAGGAACACTGGCGTTAGCGTGGCGTCGAAACGCTCACTTTTCATACAAACGGTAGACAAGTGCCAGCTTTGACAGACGTTATTGCCAATTTAGCCTTAGAGCATCACGCTTCATTAGCGTGAGCTCGGAGGGTCACGCTAAGAGAATTTTTACTCACGCTTGCTATAAAAGTAGTTCATTCGTGTTAGTGAATGTGTCAGTTTTTGTAAATAAAGCTTAAAAATGCATAGTTAAATACTATTTTGGGTAGCTAATAATAAAGCGACATTAGAAAGACATCGTACAAGAATATATCGCCGTAGATTGGAAATAATTGAAGAAATACCGAAGTCTGAATTCATCAATCGTTTTTGATTGGAAAGAAAGTTTTCCACTTTTTTGTTATGATCTACGAAGCTTAACATCATTAAAAAGCACACAAGAAAAAGTTTGGAAGGGAAGGTACCGTAATACATAAGTTTTACTCGGACACGTTACTTCTTTTGTTTGATTGCCACCACTCTTTACTTCAAACCATGTTTCAGGTTTTATGTGCTCTTCATTTTTTGCTACTGGATCATATCAACGTCTTGTTGGCCTTACACAACATTTGACTCAAAGAACAACCAGTAGATGCATACATCAAGCCGTAGATGCATTACCACCCTGTTATTTTAAATAAATGGATTACCTTTCCAAAGACTCTTCAAGAACGAGCTCGACTAAGACATCAGTAAGTTTTTATAGTTACCTATATAATTTATACCTATATTACATTGATACTTTTTAAAAGGAAATTATATTTCCATAAAACTGCTTACATAAAATTTTCATCATAAGCTGTATATATATGAAAACATTTTTTTTACAATAACATGTGATGCTTGAACATCATTTAAAGTCATGGGTGATGATATTTTATTGATATAATCATTGTAATGCTGAAATTGTGCCTGATGTTGGTAATCAAAAAAGGAAGAGCGGCTTTAAATAATCTTTTGTTAAGACTATAAATACATATTACATTAAATAAAATGTGTACATAATGTCTGACAGTAAATTACAAGTATGCATACTGATAATAAGACCCAGGCCATAACATCAGCCTTTCATTATTTAACATGTGATAAATAGGTATGACAGTCAATAAATTACTTTTGCATTACTTGAAAATATGCATTGATTAAAAGAATTTTATAGTCATTTACTTATGTACATGAAAGAATTGTATAGTAATTTACTTATGTACATCAAATCTTCATTTACCATGTAGTTAATCTTTGTATATTTCGTTTTTGTCTGTTTGCACATAGCAGTTCATAAATCAGCCGCTTAAAATAGTTATCATATCTAGGAAATTGCTCCATTGAAAACAGCAGTGCCAAGTTGTTGGACACGATATATCAATGAATGGAACCTCAAAGAATTTAAATCCCATTTCAGAAAGGGCCGCTGCAGAGCGCCAGCAAACACCGCACCGCGTTTCCAGAATGGCTGTGTTGAAGCATAAGATTAATAAGTTTGCTGAATTGAATATTCAAATGAAAATTAAAAAATGATGCCAATTATTGTAATTTTTTGTTAACTTCAGTGAGTTTGACATTGTTGTACATTAGTAGTAGATTAAAATAGAATAAACCATAATTTTTATATTGTGTTTTCTATTGAGATTATTAAACTCTCCCATTGTTATCACAAATATTAGTATTACACCATTACAAAAATAATTGCCACTAGGCACACTGTAGTGTGTTAATAATAATAAATAATGCAAGCCCTGTATTAAACATTGTCCCACTGCTGGGCACAGGCCTCCTCTACTAATGAGAGGGGTTAGGCCTTAGTCCACCACGCTGGCCTAATGCGGGTTGGTAGACTTCACATACCTTCGAAATTCGTATAAGAATTCTCAGATATGCAGGTTTCCTCACGATGTTTTCCTTCACCATCAAGCAAGCGATAATCAACATTTAATACACACATAACTTTAGAAAAGTCTGAGGTGTATGCCACTTGGGTTTCGAACTTTCGTCTTGACAGTCCATACCGCAAACAACTAGGCTATCGCTGCTTATAGTGTGTTATTTGTCATTATTGTATGTGAAGGAATTATCCTTTACGGACAATAACTAAAAGTAATAGGAGTATTAGCTCCTAGTCATTAAGAGAATCATATTGAATGCAATGATTTTTTGCATTTATAATTCTTTTACAGTAACTAGCTCTTCCATAACAATATGCTAGAAAATAAAACTAAATTTTGTTAATTATTTTTTATTTATGCAATACATTATTTAGATTCAGACAATCTTTGTTATACTCTACCGCCAGTTCAGAATGCAGTTTCACTAGAGAAGAAACTAGCGTTGCTACAAAAGTGTAGTCATGATATAGAAAAGATTAGCAGAGAAAGTAGTATAAAGTCCTGCAGTACCCACTAAAGGGCTGTGTATAACAAAATACTAATTGATTTTATTACGATCAGCAGTTTCCAAAAAGTTTTCAGTCGTTTAACTGGTTTACGCTATTAAGTTGTTGTGTGACGCATTCCTTCCTTGCCTGTGTCTGCGTTGTCTCACACGGTGGCAACCTGGAGTTGACAAGCAGGATATAGGAGATCTTGCTGCACAAAAATATTATCATTACTTTTTAAACTTATAATAAGTATTAAAAATTAATTCTAATAAATAAATAAATACACATACATAACAGTCACACCATAGTTCTGAGCATGCACAAGGTAAAACCTGTATCGTGGGTATCAAGGACTACAAGGCTATAGTCCCACAACACCCAGACCTGAAACAACTATCTGTCTATCAGACATGTCTCGTGCGGGAATCGAACCCACGGCCTCGCGTTTTACAGCCAGCTGCTCGCCCTCTGCGCCACGGAGGGTAATGATCTGCATATTTATAAGTAAAATTTTATGGGTAAAAAATGACGAGTGGGTTTGTGTTCCTCGACCTTTCGACCCCGTAGCCACTTAAGCCAGCGCGGCGGGAGAAACACTTAACCTTAACCATGCATCATTTAATATGCAAAGTAAACTTTAGAAACAAAAAATACCAAGCATCACCAAAAATATGTTTAGGGCATTTAAACAGTTTTATGGAGTGCGTTTTAAAACAAGCATGAACATTTGTTCAATAAATAATAATGTAACGACCGATTCTTAAATTGTTTCAATAACAAATAACATCTTTTAGTAATATTATGAATATACATATATTATTTTGATAAAAAAAAATGTTAGGTATTCCAAATTTCAATGTTTGTTTAATAATAATAATAATAATACTAGCCCTGTATTAAACATTGTCCCACTGCTGGGCACGGGCCCCCTCTACTAATGAGAGGGGTTAGGCCTTAGTCCACCACGCTGGCCTAATGCGGGTTGGCAGACTTCTCATACCTTCGAAAAATTCTCAGGTATGCAGGTTTCCTCACGATGTTTTCCTTCACCGTTAAAGCAAGCGATAATTAATATTTTAATACACACATAACTTTAGAAAAGTCAGAGGTGTATGCCACTTGGGTTTCGAACCTTCGACTTTCGTCTTGGCAGTCCGTACCGCAACCAACTAGGCTATCGCTGCTGTTGTTTGTAAATAAAATTATAAAAATGAACCTATTTAGCTGCTTTCTATTACTAAAAAAAAATAATTGGTTACCTTTAAATCAATTAGTTATATGCAATTTAAATCAATTATTTTTGGAGTCGGTGCCGGTGTTGTTTTCTTTACTTTTAGATTTATAAAAACCAAGTCTGGATCTATTTTATATTTTTTAGTATGCCTGATTATTCTGTTCTTTCCATGTTTTGGCTGGCACCGACTCCAAATAATTGATTTAAATTGCATATAACTAATTGATTTAAATGTAACCAATTATTTTTTGCTTTTTAGTTGTGTCTGGGTTTTTTTGAAGGCGGTTTAATTTTTATTTAAAAAGTAATAATTTATTTTTTGCTTTTTAGTGGTAAATTATATAAAATCGGTTAAAAGCTGCTGAAGATATTAGAATTTACGTGTATTTTAATTTTATTACCCCCCTCCCTCACCCCCACCCCTTTTACCCTCTCTCACTGAAACTTAATTTTTATAATGAACGTAATGCAAAAAGAACCACTGGAATACTACTTAATTTTAAGGAGTTACCCTCTCCAGCTCCGAAGATATTCATCAGATCTTCACCATATTTTTATGGGACCAAATGACAAGCACCAGCTTTCAATCAAAGAAAGAATGGTCGAAATCGGTTCACACAGTACAGAGAAACGAGGTAACAAACATAAAAAAAAAAAAGCAACATACAGTCGAATTGAGAACCTCCTCCTTTTTTTGAAGTCGGTTAATAACCAAGTTCAATTACTGGTGAAGGTATACTGTCTACCTGTGGTACTGACTGCATTGGCACCTAAAAGTAATGGTGATTTATTAGCAGAATAGCTGTTGCTCGCGGCTCCGCCCGCGTGGAGGTCATGTTTGGGAGAAAAAGTATACAATACAAAATATGAATATTCATGCGTTTAACTTAAAAATGACGGATTTTCATACACACTTTCATTCCCTATTTTACCCCCTTAGGGGCGGAATTTCCAAAAATCCTGAAACCTATATTTTTTATTTTTAACTAAAATGCCAAATACTAATTTTCATGAATTTAACTTCAAAAATGACGTATTTTCATACAAACTTTCATCCCCTATTTTACCCTCTTAGGGATGGTATTTCCAAAAACCCTTCCTTAGTGGATGCCTACGTGATAAAAGGTACCTACTGTCAAAATTTCAAGTCTCTAACCCCAGCCGTTTAGGCTGTGCGTTGATCGATCAGTCAGTCAGTTTCTTCTTTTATATATACAGATATAACAGTATATCTGGGTTACTAAGAGTACTTGAGTATTAATGTTAACAATTTAATATACTTAACACTACCTAATATACTAACACCAACTTCAAAACCTCCTTCCTGTGACGCTTGATGGCCTGTTACTGGAGAGTTACAACAATGTTCTTTAATCTCTCTTCAAGAGTTAAAGTTTTTGTTTTAGAAGGCCCACCTCCTGTACCATATTTGACTCGATTTATAGATTATGCCTTCTTTTTTGTTTTAGTTTTACAATCAGACCATGCCTGTTAAACAAAAATTATAGATGGTTATATGTATACAAGCAATAGGGTATTTAAAAATTAAGAAACCTGTATGTATAGTGCATCTTTAACGAGATATGTTCCACAAGTGAGTTATAAGAATATAATCTAAGAATAAGTAGGTGTTAAACAGGTTTTAGTGATTAAACATCACTGAATTGTTTTATACTCAACCATTTTACTTTCAAGACCATAGTACTAATCACTTAGAACTAAATACTGTCTTATATGTTAATATAATTCAAGTGCTATTACCCTCTTAGATTTTTCTAGTTTTGTTCACACCACTTCCACATATAAAGTTTAACACTTCAGCTATCTCTTTCCACATATATTCTGCTCTTCGTCTTTCTTGTTGTCCAGGCTGTGGCCTTAAATAATCCCCATGTCTAGAAATAGTATGCATGTTATTAATGATTTAAAGAGTAGTGGATCTTGGCATTCTTAAACTAGGTATATTGATAAGGTACAGTATATTGAAAAGGTTGCCTGACATTATTCATCATGTTTATTTTGTTATGGCTGCCTATTTATGTAGACCACACATAGCACAAGGAACATATTAGTACTTTCCATTTGGACTACATAATTTATTTATTTTTGCTACTAAAGTCGTCACAAAACTTAACCTACTTATGTTTTGTTACAAGGTCTTCAATAAAAAGTTAATATTTATTATTGTAATTAATTGTAAGAATAATAATACCAATTACATAATGATTATTTTATAATATGCAACGTGGTTGTATCTATTATTTATATGATGCATTACATCGTCTTAAAATAACGTAACTGCGAGTTAAAAATCGAAATTACTTAGGGAAAAATATGAAGAAATGAGAATAGCTACCTTTCCATAAATTTAAATTATAAAATATATTGTTCAGGGCTCGCACGTAGTCTAGATTCCATCTAAAATTGGAAAAGTATTTGTAATTTACCACTGTTGCTTTATATCACACACTGTTACTCATAAATTGATTCCAAATCAAGTATTTCATCGTAAATTTGTTAATACTGTTTTTGTTAAATATACTTAGAACAAAATATTTACACTGCTTGTATTTATAACACCTAAAAATTAAATTGAATTCTTTAACTCTTTCGAAATATTTAAATTCAAGAGCACAAAACAACCAGCGGGAATAGAGGGCGATTGTATTTCACAATTGCCTCACGCTATTTCATTTCGTTTTCCTTTCGACGCTGCGGAATAGGCGTTTGGCGCTCATTAGTAACTTGTCTACCAATTTGGTCACGCTAACGACACGCTAACGCTCAAGCGTTAGCGTGAACGGAAAACGAAACGCTTGGTTTTTGTCTAGGCCCCCAGATATGATTAACAACGGAGCTGTTGTATCTATAAATTGCACACACAGATTACTTAGAGAAGCTACGCTTCAGATGGCTATCTTCCATATATCAAAATTGGCTAGTTTAAACGTCATTATTAATGAACATGACAAGTTTTATTTTTTTAATTTTCCTCTGATAACTTCCAAGATTTTGAGCTGGATTTAAAAAATGAATATAATATCTGGCTCTGAATAGTGGCCTTTTAAGTCATTTTGATTTTATTCGGAACCCCTTCAAGTAGGTAATACAAATATTTATATTTATTTATATGTTGCATCATAAAATGAAAACACCTTTTTTATTTATAACTTGTTTTATTTTTATTTTTTTACATATTTATTGTATGCTTTAAGTTGCGTGTGTGGCAATCTTTTATTTTTTTTAATCTAAGTACATCTGTGCCCTTTTAAATGTTGTTAATTATATTACACCAATTATTTACTGTTACTTAAAGATATATTAAGAAACCATTCTAATACAGCATTCTTATGGAATTCGCAATTAAGGGAGTCAAATTAATACTTGGAAGAGATATTTTTAATTGTAAAACAATTAAATAAAATATTAGTTTTTTCTGAGGTTGTATTTCCAAGTATTCATTTGCTTCCTTGATAACACTACCAAACAATCTTACAGCTTGTTCCGATGGGTAGGTTAGCTTTCTTTTTTTAATACATTTGTATTCACGTATTTATAGTTTACTTAAATTAATAGAATCACGTTTATATAGTTATTAATTGAATTTTCCTCTACATTTGTTTCCAATATGGACATGTCACTTTAACATTGCCTGCACTTATTTTTGGCAAGATTTTTTCTTACCACCACCCAGCTGTGTAAGCACGTGAATGGACATGAATTCGTTCTTGAATGGCTGTGTTAGGAACACTGTCTAGATTTACATTTAAAAACTTAGAGGATTTAGGAGAGTTAACTTCTTTAGGAGTCATTATTGATTTAAAAAGTGTCTTTAAATTTATTAGCTGCTCGCCTGAATCCTCTTCACAATAAAAGCTCTCTGAATGAAATTTAATAAATCTTGTGATTAACAATGACTTGGTCACAAACTAAAGCTATAGGCAACAGCCCAGTATTGCTAATTGCATTTCCAATTTCGCAAGTCGGTGAAAGCATTTTTTTATGAACACTCACTCGCTTCCTTTTTCTTGCCAACACATTAG
The DNA here is from genome assembly GCA_905220505.1 of Laothoe populi. NCBI lineage: Eukaryota > Metazoa > Arthropoda > Insecta > Lepidoptera > Sphingidae > Laothoe > Laothoe populi. Next base: position 10,292,406 of record HG992174.1, on the reverse strand, counting down.
GTATGCAAATGTCTGCATCTGAAATCATAAAAAGAATGATATAGAAATAGAAATAAAACCTAAATCTTATCATTATCTTCATTAGCCAGAAGACATCCACTGCTAAGCTTATGCATTCATGTGATTAATTAATTAATAGTTTAACAATTATACAGTAAAATGTTTTGGTGACTGTTCCTCTTCTAAACCATTTAAAAAGTAATATGTTAACAAATTTATAAAAATAAAACAAAATAAAATAAACCCAACAGTCACCTCACACTGCATAAAACCTGTAACATGGGTATCAAGAACTATGAGGAACTACAGTCCCACAACACCCAGGCTCAAAACTAATATATGTATGTCACACAAAAATTTGTCATGCACGGATATCAAATCCATGGAGGTATTGAACAAGTATAGTAAATTAAATTAAGTACCTCTAGTATTGTGTGTTTGAGAAGTTGAAGGTAACTGTTCAACAATCTCTTCAATCATTGTCACCTCAGGTTGCATCATCTTGGAAAATTTGCATAGTTGTACTTTTGGACTCAGGTATATCTTGGATGTGGGTGGGGCCCTAAACAAAGACTAGTATAATATAAAAGAACCAACTATTCTTTTTTGATCAGGTTAAACAAATGGACATCCCCAAAACAACATAATAGTTTGTAAGATTTACTAGAGAAAAATAGTAACTTACCACTATCAAACCTAATATGTTTCTCTGCAGTTCCAATCTTACAATATGTATGATCATTGTGCTGTTTTTTTCTACAATAATCATGATCTTGCGGATTCTCTGAAATTTATAATATTAAGATATAAGTTGGATTTTGTAGAAGGATTAAAAGAAGCTAAACTATGTAATAAAACACATTATCGTGAAATTAAATTGCACTATTATATTTAGGTTTCTAATACACTTACTTGTGAATGGTTTGAGGAATGCCACTGTTAATTTCACTTTGAGAAAATAAAGTCGGATAGGCACCAACCCTAAGACGAACTCTCAAAAGACTTGACGCTATAATTTTTTTCTCATAGTGTTTCTGGCACACGTGTTGTTAAGTTTCCTCCACATTTAAACTTCCCTATCTTTCACAATTTATAAAATGTAACCACTTCTGGAGTCCTGTCTCACTTTTGGGAAATCTATATAAATTAACGTCCTTTCGTCTACTACTAACTCACAACACAATACTGGTCGTACATGTTGCACAAATTATTAGTATAGCTTCTATACTGAGAGGATAATTTACAGAATTTAACCAACGCAAAATTTCACTCGATCAACTTTGAATAGTAATGGCGCCGTGGGAATTACTTTGACAGTTGTTAATTGTAAACAAATTTTTAATGGGTGTCATAGGAAAGAAGTAAGAGGCGAGGGGAGGAGGGCAAATGTCATCTTCATTAGTAGGAACCATAGACAAAACACGATGTAAGGCGAAATTTTTTATTATGAAGATAGCCTGCCGTGATTGCACAACTCTTAGATGTACTGTATAGGTGTTGGTTCAATTAAGAATTGTTCCTATTTTAACGGCATTAAACCCGATTCACACAATAGACTGTTTCATTAGCAATCCAACAGTCCAAACCCGACTGGAATGCTGATTGTCTATTCTAGTTATTTAATAAAGGCTGTCCGTGACAGGACAACGTGCCCCGGACTGCAAATTTTTTTTCCTGTTCCTTCTCTTGTCATCCATTTACACCTGCCGGGCTTTGTTTATTCTTTGCAATATCCAAAGGTTAGGCAGAACGGTAGGCAGCGGCTCTGCTGTGCTCTGGCATTGCAGAAGTCTATATTACATGCTCAGTGAAGTCTATGGGCGGCGGTGACTACTTACCATCAGGTGGCCCGTCTGCTCGTCTGTCTATCAAGGCACTAAAAAAAAAGTTTGACTATAAAGTCAGGCATTAACCCAGAATTAGTGCATTATTCTTATGTATCATGGTGACGAGCACAATGTATGTATAGTTTGACGCTATTACATATGTGCAGAATTGGCGCTTAATAACGAAAAAATATAAAAAAACTAGATGATAGCTCGACACCGCATGTCAGTTCCAACATAAAGATTAAAGAAGGACATCTTTGCAAGCATGGCTCGTAATATCTCTGTCTTTTTCAATGTTGAAGACAGTATTAAATGTTTTTTTATCCTGGTAAAAGTGACTACACTGCACTTGATGGTGAGCGCAGTACCGTCCAGTTAGAGTATCAAGTAGCGAGAGACAACGATACCTCACTATTCAACACAATCATGCCGGGCTGATATCTCTAGGACGCGTCATAAATGTCTGCGTTAATGCTTAGGATATATTATACAATATGAACCAGTGTACGTAAGTAATGCATACAACTTTATATTTTAAATCAATGTGCATTCAATACAGAGACCATCTAATTCGGTTTTAAATTGACATTCTACCAAAATGATACCCAGTATTATGTCATTTACCCGTTTAAGTTAAGCAAACGGCCATTTGAAGCTGTATCAAGGTTAAAAGGCGCTCCTTCACGCCTTAAACATAGGTGATGTCATTGCAACCTTGGAAATAGCTCGGATTGACGAAACAATGTGACGTCATTCGGTTATTTTTGTCGATTTGTCTCTTCTAGCAACACCCGGATGAATTAAAAACACGTTGCGTTATGCCAGTCATTATTGAAATGTTGGTATTCATAACATGGTCGGGTAGCACTCACATTTCCCGCTCTCATGTAGAATTTGAATTCAGAACAGTCAACTGAAGCCAGTGTTTTTGTGCAGTCGTTGTATTCATAAATATAAAAAGTGTTGTGCCTATTTTAAGGATTTACGCTATTGCTTTATTCATTTTATTTAGTCGTGAGTATTAAATTTTTACCTTTCCCGGATTAACCCCGTTGAACTTTGCTAGACATGTTTATTTTTTAAATGCCGAAGTAAGGTCATGTTATGCTAATTTGAAACTGAAATATTCAGCAAACACTAATTTAAACCTAATGCTTAAATGTATTTGCAAACAAGTATAAAAAAACGATAGAAAACTTTTTTGTGCCAGAGATTTTACTAGTATAGGTACCTTGTTGACGCGGAATATTCGTTTTTCAAATACATTTGCATAGTCTATGGTTTTTTTGTTTATTTTTACCTTAGACCGGCAAATGATTATCTCGATTTTAACATTGGGATTGTTTGATCTTTGCTCTATTTGAAAGATATGTTTCAAGGTTTTAGAAACAATAAAATAAATGATTGCTATTACCGCGTGTCGGCTTTTTGCGATACGATGACATTAGGTATCTTCTAGAATAAACAAATAGATATATTCAATCGATTTAAAAAAGTCGAATCATGTATCGTGCATATCAAGTAGTCTTACGATTGCGAAAGACTTATGAAACAAATATTTACAGATTACAAACATTTTTATGTTTAAAAAAAAGTGTTAGGCTTGCTTAATTTCTGTGAAAACGTCATCTCACAAAAGTAGAGTGCCGAGGGACTGGGAACAATCCGATCCCTCCCGCCGCCAGTCGAGACGGAGGAGGCGCCGGGTTGACGACTGACCGGCGTCTCCCGCCCTGTGGTTTGGGGGCGTTTGGGAATACCACTACGGTATCCCCGGCCTGTCGTAAGAGGCGACTAATAGGGGCCATCGGGAGTCGCGGGCGCGCATCGGGGGACTGCCGTAACGCACATCCGTGTGCTGAATGTTTGTACATAGTTTTGTTTGTATATATGTATGTATGTATGTATATCGTTGGCACACCGTGCGACCCCGGGATGATCGGCAGCCCGGGTGGTTGGTCTCGATGCTGTCGAGTACAAATGGAGACGGGCCGCAAGCACCAAGCAGAGGCGATTCCTGTCGAGAATGGGGCGCTTCTCGTTCCGTGAGCCCGGGGTCATCCCTAATGCGCCGAAGAGGGCCGCCGCATTGTTTTTAGTTGGTATTGCCGGCATAGGGTGTATATAGTGTTGGGACTCAGCCCAGCGGTTGTCCGGATGTTACCATTTTTTTTCTGGGGCGGCTCAACACTTGGTCGTAAAACTAGTGAGCCTAACATAGGGTTACCAACCCCGGAATTCAAATACTAGGATTTGAAGTTAGAAAAACCAGGACAATTCAGTTTAAAAACAGGATGCATCTTTGTTTTAAAATAGTAAACACTTGCGAGTCGAGACCGCCGCCCCTAAAGTAAGGATTGCAAAAGTGGTGTGCGAATTTTAAAATACATGACCTTATCGGGGCGCTTTAAAAACCCAGGACGCTGCTTAAAAACTGTCTATACTATATAACACTCTAAAAACCAGGACACGTCCTGAGAAAACAGGACGGTTGGCAACTCTAGCCAAACATAACCGTCCCGCCTCCCCCCCAGCGGGGGATAGATAATACATGTTCTTCAGCCGTTGCAAAGTAATACGTTACAATGAAATTAATTCATTACTATTGCATCCTCTTTGTATTGTGTAATCACAAAGTATTTATAATGGAGTATTTAACTAAGAATAAAAAAACGAAAATTGGCACGACAAAATCCACCTGCAACATCAAAGGGTGGGGATCAGGACTATGTGTGTGCCAGCCATAATTATTTTGTATATAGAGGTAACTTCACATTTTTTTTATCCTGGCACGGCATTGAAAACACTGTACCTGATAGTAAGCGCAGTGCCGCCCAATTAGTGTCGAGTAGCGAGAGACAATCTATCTCCCGCTACTCAACACTATTATGCCGGCCTGCTTGTTTACCCTACGTCATGGGCAAGAAGGTGAAGAAGCGGTCGAGTGTCTAGTGTCAGAGTACTTAGAAGGCCGCAAAACGGCCAAACATCCTACCCAACTTTAGACCCCTGAATAAAACCGACGATGTAGAGTATTGGCACGTGATATAAAATATTTGGAGTTAATTTTGTTTTGGTATGCCCAAGAAGTATGACTCTTTACGTGCGTGCAAAAGTACACACTTTTTATATTACACTAGCTGTTGCAGCTTTGTTTACTCACGTTCATAGGTAGTAAGAAACTAAAACCCCAAAAAAGGACTTTGAGAATTTATTCTACTACGTGGTCACTTACGCAATATAAACAATACAACTAAATAGTTGATTATACTGTCAACAGATGGCGCTGTTCATTTTTCATCTTTTTTGGCCAAGTAGTTTTAAACATTTATCAATTTTTCATACTTACATACATAGACTGCCTCGGTGGCGCAGTTGTAATTGCGCATGCGTTACGACTGCTGTGCTGAGGTCTCGGGTTCGATCCCCGGGTCGGGTAAATTGGGTATTTCTATCTAGAAATTCTCAGTGTTAGCCCGGAGTCTGGAACCTGTGCCCGATATGGCGATAGGCTCGCCCCCAATCACATTATGGGACCGAAAATCGGCGAAAAGTGGGTGTACTGGTTACACCTCTGCCTACCCCTTCGGAGATTACAGACGTGAGTGTGTGTATATGTATCTATTTTTCATCAATAGCGGCAGACATAAGCTTTATAGTAGTATTTGAATCATTAAACTTGATGAATAATTATGAAAGTTAAGACGTTCCGACAAAAACACTTGGGAAATAATATATATATATTTCCTATTTTCCCCCCAAAAACATTGCTCTGTTAAGAATTTTAATGTTCTGAATTTATCATGTCGCTCTCAAGCGATGCAGTTACTTATAAACATTTTTATTTACATAGGTGTTGGAGAAAGTGAGAACTGGAATCATGTATTACACAAATAATTGAATGATCAGTGCATATCGCCAGGAAATTGGACGCCAGCCAAGTGTTGATGCTCCATTTCGTATGGAAACGTTTTCGTTTCATGATTCACACAATGAGGCCGATTTTGTTGTCATACTGTGGTACGGTATTGCAGCTGTAATAGGGTAGTTGGCACGTTTTTTATTTAATATACATTAGGTAGAGCCTAGTATCGAAAGAATTTTATAAATCCGAACAATAATAAGTAAATTGAACGCCATTCAAATCTGCTGGATAATTATCAAATTACACTAAAAGGATGCATGATATGACCCGTGACGTCACGGTTCTCTGTGCGAGGGAGATAGTAACATGTTCCCACTACGCACACATTTTTGCTCATGCCGATATTTATAATAAATATTATGAACCTCAATTTTCAAGCAATTTTGATATTGTTTTCGCAAAAGGGTTTCTTTTGCGTATTATATTCGATTGTATATTCAATAATGTACAAAATGAAACAAAGGAAACTACCCTATTGCGTACGTGGTGCGACTGCTGTACCGAATTCTCGGGTAAAAGCTATTACAATAAGTAAAAGTTATTTATTCATAAAAAGTACACCGACTTCAATAAAAAACAAATTATGCGTCACTATAAAATTTGTTTTTCCTTGATTTTTCTGAGATCCCATCATCAGATCCTGACTTGGTGCCAATGGGACCACCTGGGAAGTATACCCTTTTAAACAAAAAAATAATTTCTCGAATCGGTCCAGGCGTCTTCGAGTAATCGGGTAACATACATAAAAAAAAAGATTCCGACGAATTGTTAACCTCTTCCTTTTTTGAAGTCGGTTAAAAAGTAGCCTATGTGCTTTTTCAGACGATAATCTATCCATGTGCCAAATTGCAGCCAGATCCGTCCAGTCGTTGTAGCGTGATTAAGTAGCAAACATCCATCCATCCATCCATCGAAACATTCGCATTTATAATAGTAGTAACATTACTTTATTGCCATGTATTATATACCGATATTGATCGAAGTGGCCCACGCAAAATGAGTGTACTTTTATAAATTCTTTTGACCCACTTGGCACTGCATAGATTCACATAAAAATATTCCTATGTATATGTTTATGTTGAAAATAGCTTTCGCTGACAACACTGTCATACATTTTTCCAAAAACTTTCCACTCAATTACTAGCTATATGGGGTGGTATTTATAAGAACGTTGAAATATAGCAAAGAAAAGCCAGAACACCATAATATTTTATTTTAATAAAAAGTATACCGTTTTAAAAAAAAAAATTATGCATCACTATACAATTTGAGGGTTGCCCTTGATTTTTCTGAGATCCCATCATCAGATCCTGACTAGGTGCCAATGGGACCACCTGGGAAGTATACCCTTTTAAACAAAAAAATAATTTCTCGAATCGGCCCAGGCGTTTTCGAGTAATCGGGGAACATACATAAAAAGATTCCGACGAATTGTTAACCTCCTCCTTTTGTTTGAAGTCGGTTAAAAATGAGGTCCAGTATACAGTTTTGACTACAATACGCCGGCTTTATCGAATTAATAATAGTACTAAAACCCATTATTTTATAAACCCGTTCAATAATTAATAAGTTGGAAGTTATTCAAAACAGGGCGGGGTAGTTGTTTTCATATATAGTATAAGAAATACTCTTTGGGTAGTTGAGAAATGACAGAAAAGCGATGCAAGATATGAATTGTGACGTCACCATCCACAATGGGTATTACGGTGTAGTTGTGTGAGGGAGATAGGAACATGTTATCACTACGCACCCACTTTTGTTCATATTATTAATTAAATGGACGTCATTTTTTAATCAATTTTGATTCTGATTTGTACAAGAGTTTCTTTTGATAGTATCAGTATCATATTAAATGCCTAATTGAAACACAATTAACTGCATAAAACTACCTTGATTAACATTATGTTATGTATCATAAAGTGAAGGAAATTTCAGCTATTGTAGGTGTACAAGGCTGATATAGATTACTTACGATGGTATGCCTTTTGCTCGCCGATTTGAAAAAAAAATAGATACAATTTGATTTGATGGAAACAGCCGATATTTACCCTTATTGACTCGCTAATTTAAAGCTTATGTTCTAAATTTAAAGTTGAATTTAGCCTGAATACTACTCACTACTTATTACAATATATGAACTCGTAAAATTGCTATTTTTTATATAAAAGACAAGGCAATGGTTCTCCACCATGTAGCCTTGTCTGTCGGTATTTTTTCCAAATCTGGGCTAAAATTGAGTCTTCTTCTTCTCTGGTTTTTATAAGTCAAAAGGCCAAAGCCATGTCTGTGGTATTTATCTATTTAAAAGATGAAAGCCATGTCTGACATTTTTCCATTCAAAGGACGAAGCCATGTCTGAAATAGTTGTGAAATAGTCACAATCCAAAAGGCCAAATCCATGTCTAAAATAGTCAACGTAAAATTGCTTTAAAAAATAAGCCCACAGAACACACTAATACGCGAAAAGTAAATAAATGTGAATTGGCAGAATGTATTTACAAAGTAACACATTTATCACGTGTGTAATCTATTTGAATTGTAATACTATGAGGTCATGCTTGACATTCGTGGTTAGTGATTGTCGTAGGTGAAAAAAGTAAAAAGCGAAAATTCTTCGCAACTATCACATCATGGGACGGTAATAGGCGAAATGTGGTTTCCACCTCTGCCTACCCCTTCGAGGATTACATGCGTGATTACGTATGAATGATGTAATAAATACATTATTAGATTATAAAATAACATGAGATCATCGAACCTTGACTTATGTCAAACTATTTTTTTTTTGCATCAAGGGCGAGACTAAAGTCACATTGTAATGAGGTAATGCCACAAGAATTTACTTGTAATGGATAAAAATTATCGATAGAGTCTTTTTCACTTACAATACATTTAACATACATTCAGCTGCTCTAATCTAATCCAAATTAAATTGTATTTTATTAAGTGCAAGCCACTTTTTGAAAAGAGCAACGGTTGAATTTCTTGCCCGTTCTCTAGCATACATACAGAACTGACAGAGTGATATTGACGGAATAAAAATAATGTATAACATCTCATCTATTAATGCCGTTTTTATAATGGGTTGTATTCCGAGGGATCGCACCGCTCGCCATCGACAGGGAGTTCATCCTCACACATTGGAACCTGAATGGTCGCGCACAGCGCGGTTTCAGAGGAATTTCCTCCCGCGAACGCTCCGAATGTGGAATGAGCTCCCTGCTGAGGATTTCCAAGGGCACTACAGTATGGGGTTCTTTAAGAAGGTTCTTCTTCTTTGTCATAGAAATATTTTACGTTGCAACTCTTACTTCTATAAGACTTCAGACACATTAATATCATTGCAGGCAGTGAAATATTGAATAATCCCTCAAAGGGGTCATTCAAGTAATACGTAGCCAACATTTTGATCACTTTTAACATTCTTCTCATCCAAGCGAATGTAAGCAAAGTTCGTAAAACGTCAGGACTAAGAAGTTAAAATTATATTATTATTATTTTTAATTATACTAGCCCTGTATTAAACATTGTCCCACTGCTGGGCACGGGCCTCCTCTACTAACGAGAGGGGGTTGGGCCTTAGTCCACCACGCTGGCCTAATGCGGGTTGGCAGACTTCTCATACCTTCGAAAAAATCGTCGTTAAAGCAAGCGATAATTAACATTTTAATACACACATAACTTTAGAAAAGTCAGAGGTGTATGCCACTTGGGTTTCGAACCTACGACTTTCGTCTTGGCAGTCCGTACCGCAACCAACTAGGCTATCGCTGCTATTAAAATAGACATAAAAAAAGTTAAAATAAACCGCGATAAAATCCATAAAATTAGTTTCATCAATGCGTATTATTCGCGCAAACATAATTAACCATTACTAATTGTTAAAGTATTATATTTGTAAGATTTTTTTGGAATATAACATACCTGGTGGTTGAAGATTTGTTCTATTCTTCCAGATCATGGGTAAAGACGAGAAAGAAGAAACTGGTTTTGGATTCAAGGATAAGGCGAAGGCTGAGGAGACTCTGCGGCTTCTAGAACAGCATGACATGAACTACAGGCGACTGACTGTCAGAGGTCTATTAGGGAGGGCGAAGAGAGTACTATCGAGTAAGAACTGTAATTTTTTTATCCTGCCACGGTAATATGACCACACTGCACCTGATGGTAAGCGCAGTGCCGTCCAATTAGAGTATCGAGTAGCGAGAGACAATCTATCCCCCGCTACTCAACACGATCATGCCGGCCTGTTTCCGAAGGTCTAGTGTCAGAGTACTCAGAAGGCTGCAAAACGGCCAAACATCATCCCCCAACTCTAGACCCCCGACAAAAACTGGATTGTACACTGGCTGATCCCGGAACGCGACACACGGTTCCAGCTTCAAAGATAGGATAGTTTTACATCCGATAGGTGCCGCTGTTGTCGAGATCTGAATTACTTATTTTGTCAACGGAAATTCGGTCTACAGAGAAGGCGGTTTATGGCAGGACAACGTCTGCCCGGTAATACTAGGTATAAATATTAATATGCTTGTGTTTATGAGCAGGAATGGTTATGACCATAAATCGATCGACTTGCAGGTCTTGTCATTATGTTAAAAAAGCAAATTACTCGTATACCTAACTTAGACAATACTTCTCTTTGTAGTGACGAAGGCAGAAGACAAAATAAAGAACATAAAAGAAGCAATGGAAGTGTTCGAAAACTGGATCGCAGACCTCGACAAGAACAAAGAAAAGAAACCGGAGAAGAAAGATAAAGAAGATTCTAAACAAGAGAAGAAAGATAAAGGGAGTGATAAGGTGGGTAGTTAGGTTAAGACTTTGTAACAGGTAGGTACTTGATTAATTACCTGGAGGATCTGGAAGGGAGATTAGGCAATTTCCTAGTAGAACTCTATTAGAACAATGTATACAACATGTCATAGAAATACCCTCAGACTCCTAATTGAACCGCTGAGATTGATTTGCTGGATTCTCTCAGGACTGGGTCGCGCCGCGTAGTATCCAGCGGTAATGTAAGCCCGCTAAGTTTGTTTCGCCGGGTCTTCTCAGGCGGGGTCGCGTTTGGATCCGGTGGTAGCTTTTAAAACTAGCGACGTCTCGGAAATACCCATGGTCCATATCAAACCCATTTAAATATATATATATTTGACTGGTATTACCTGGAATAATATTAATCCATAATATAAAAATAAAAAATAATTAATAATAAATAAATAATAATAATGTTAAATACCATATGAATAATTAATTGCTAGTGTATTGATGATGCTATGTATGTTATGTATACATAAGCTGATATGCTTTTCTTAAAATTTCTTTACTTTTTTTAATGTTCTGACTTGTCATAAGAGCTATGTAATTGCCTACTTGATCAATAAACATTTCATTTCATTTCAGAAATATAAAATTACAATCGTAATACATACACTGACATTATACTGTCATTAACTCAAGTATTTCTTACGTACTTGTAACAACATTTATTCCTCTTGACATTTAATTTTATTTGATAACGTATTTCGTTTACTGTTGCATTTAAAAAGGCCTTATCATCTGGATTCATGTTTCGATTTGGTTTGTTTTGACTGTTTTACGAAGAGCAATCGTTAATTACATAGTTCTAATTATTTTTGGATAAAACATACCTATTTTTAATATGACTGAAAATTATTCAGAAACCCATTCGTAACTGTTTACGCGAATATAACACACTGATATAAAATTAATTTTATAGATTTTATCGTAGTTTATTTTAAAAGTAAAATAAACCGCGATAAAATCCGTAAAATTTATTTTATTCTTAAATTACATTCAGGGTTTGTGTTTATATTCTAGGAATCCAGCTCTGATGTAGAAATGGAAGAGAAACCCAAAGAGAAGAAGGAGTTGCCTCCAGACACGGTACCAGGACTCGGTTTTAAGGATAAAGACACTGCTGAAGGGACACTCAAGGAGTTAGAGGGGAGGGACCCAGACTACCAGAAGTTAGCTATTAAAGGACTCATTGGAAGAGCAAAACGCGTTCTTACATGTAAGTATTTTATTACAGAAGATAGTATAGGGTATAGCCTGGTTGGAAGTTACTGACGAGACGAAAGTCGAAGTGAATCCAGCCCAAATATAATTCTGACTTTTCTATACGTGTGTATTTATTATCGCTTGGTTTAATGAAAGAAAAGGTAATGAAACAAAGATTTGTTTTAATTTATGTAAATAAATTATTTATTTAACTAGTGTGCCAATTTGTAAGATCACATGAGTCCTAATACAACAAATAATCTTTCTCCTACAAAACAAAATGGTTCGATTTTCAAACAGATTGTTTAAAATAAAACAAATTTTACGGATTTTATCGCGGTTTAATTTACTTTTTTAAAATAAACCGCGATATAATACGTAAAATTTGTTTTATTTCAAACTGTAATATTCACGTAAATGTAAACGATTTTTTATCGTAACGTTTTTTTAAGGCACAAGAGACGAGACCAAACTGTCCAACATAAAGGAAGCTATATCGATATTCGAGAAGTTTCTGGACGACTTCGACAGCATGCACTTGAGTAAACAGAACAACCCGTACTTGAGTCTGGGCTTCGTGAGGACTGCCGAGAAGTTGGCTGGAGATGATATTACGGATGACCAGGTTAGTAGCTACTGAACTTATTAATTTGTATAGACATTCTCCGTGGCGCAGTAGGCGAGTGTGCTGAAACGAGAGACCGTGGGTTCGATTCCCACACCGGGACAAATGTTTGTGTGACAGACAGTTTGTGTCCGAGGTCTGGGTGTTGTGAGAGCGTGCGTCTCTCTAGGTAGTGTGGGGTCGGGGCTATGTGTGTGACTGTTGGGTGTTATTTATTTATCTAGTGTTATAGGGTCCGTTCAAGTGTTATATAAGCATCATGTTATCCTGGCACGACAATGTCACCACACTGCACCCGATGGTAAGCGCAGCGCCTTCCAATTAGAGTACCAAGTAGCAAGAGACAATTTATCCCTCGCTACTCAACACAATCATGCCGGCCTGATAGTTTGTCTAAATATGAAACTGCTTATAATATCAAGTTATTCTCCAGAGAGCATTCATAGCGGCGTACAGTTCAGTGAACGGAGAGTACAAGAGACTCCGGACGGTGATCCAGAAGGAAGGAGAAGGGAAGACCTGGGACATCGTCAGGAACGTGGCACTAAAAGAACTTAAACAGAAGGTAAGGCACCACGGGGGAGAATATATTCATATTACTAAGGGTCTGGTAAGATAAATAAAATAGTTTTACAAAGTATATTTTGTAAGTGGCGTCCAACCAATCCTTACAGCTAATTTGGTCACATCATATATATAAAAAAATATCCAGTCTATATCCGGGACATATAGAACATGCAGGTATTCCAGCAGCAATCCATAGCACACTCAGGATCCCCCGGGATCGTCCCACATGGTTTTTAGTTGGTACACCGGCGTAGGGAAATTGGTTAGGGTCCCTTAGTAGCCCCTCGGGTGAACTGGGTCGGAAAGTCGGTGTGTCATAACCATCTCCCCTCCCTCGAAGACCAGAAGGAATCCGTAATATGGATTTTCCCCGCAGAAAAAGGACATTCAGAACAGTATTATGTAATTTCTGTAGTATCGACTGGTTTACTTTGCTGTGACAGTAAATCTTGTCTGCCTTGGTTTAAACGAAGGGGCTGACTTTAGGATAAAAAGGTCCATTTCCAGCACAGTGTTTTTTTGCATTGGTTCAATAGTTTACACACACCCTAACAATTTTTCCCTCTTTATATAACAAAAGTCACTGTCCGCAGCACGAAGACGCAAAACTATTCAACGAAAAAGACGAACCAACGAAAGAACATTTAGAGATGCTCCTCTGGGCGTACTCTCCGGAACCAGCCAGGGTCAAGAAGTACGTGCCGGAAACAAAGGAAGCTAAAGAAGAGAAGGAGAGTGACAGAAAGAGAAGATCAAGTGCACTGGATGACCGCGAGGAGTCTCCCAGCAAGAAGAAGAAAGAGTGATGTGATATGATATGATATTAAACTTATTGATGGAATCTGTTGTTTTATTTTTATACTAGATCGTGACTTCGGCTTTGTCTTTTTATCATAAATGTTAATACAAATAACTACCTTCTTACCTATCTATACCAATACAAAGAGCAAATGGTAAGAACCTCAAAATAAGATATTAATAGTCTTTTATTTATTGGGACAACAAAACAGTTGCATGCTATAGAATATAACAGAACAGTAAAATAAATGATTTTGTAAACATACGACCTACACCATTGTCCACGAACTATCAAAAATATGATATTATGTCGCAACAAACTAACATATTATAATATTTCGTAATATAAACAATAATATATGATAAATTGAAATTGTTTTACTTAGTATCTTGTGTAACTAATGCGGTGACTTGTCGATGGCCCACGAGAGCGAAGTTAAGCGCAAGAATGAAGTGAGTGCGCTCGCTCGCTAGAGTCGACAGCACCACACGAGTTGCAGATACTACTTTGTATCTCAAATCCGCCGATTAATTCTTATCTACGTCAACCTTACTTTTTTAGTATTATATTGATTGTGTTTTTGATTCTCTAAGGTCTTTTTTTAATTTTAGCAGTACCAGAATTGAGTAATCATTTATTCACCGAACTTAAAAACGTGTGCTAAGATATATAGTACTGAACCCGCATGAGTAATAAAAAATACATAAAGATTTGTTTTTTATCTGACTGGTAATTCTAGAGATTAGTGCATTCATACAATATCATCAGATTTATTAATAATAAACGCGTAATAGCGTATAACACGTAACACAATAAATGCTCATCCGAAGAAGTTTGTTAAAAATCAGTAACTTTTAAAATGGGTGATTTTTTTCTAAAATAATTGGATTTTATTATCTTGGCACGGCTAAGTGACCACATTGCACCTGATGGCATGCGCAGTGCCGTTAAGTTTAAGTATCAAGTAGTAAGAAATAATCTATCCTTCGCTACTCAACACAATCATACCGGCCTGCTGTGTAGTTTCTCCACACTAAGCCATGGGGCAAGGAGGTGAAAAAGCGTTCGAGGGTCTAGTGTTAGAGTAATCAGAAGACCGCAACACGGCCAAACATCGTACCCTAACTCAGGGTCGTGTCACTCCGTAACTTAGGTGGTTAATGTTCTTAATTTAAGTGTAGTTTCTCCTTTCAACTCTGTAGAGGACTCTGAGATCCAAAGAGAATGTAATGACGTCTAGAAATGTACAGAAATCATGTTAAACTGAACTAAACCCAATTTCTGAACTATGTAGATGAAGTCAAATGTCAGTAATTTTCATCGTCATGGTTACCTACTATAAGTCAAATTGAAGTGTGCCTGGTTAGCTTGCCATACTAATAGAATGAATTAAAACGGTATATTATTATTCTTATTAACGTGTTACATAAAAGTTACGTAGATCTTTATAATGAATGAATTAAATTATTTTCTGGATAAACGATATAAAAATGTAGAGTCACAGAATTTTAAAATAAGTTTTGCTATCCAATAGCTGAATAATATATCTCATAGTACCATGTAGAATAATTAAGTGGTAATATCGTCGTGTTTCCGTTATCTGGTTGCCATATTTTAAATTTATCTTTGCAATTTTTGTGTATTGTGTTGAACGACTTCTTTATTATTACGTGGCGACTTGGATTGATTTTCGGACTTCTGTACTCTAGTTATTTTATTTGACCCCTGGCTCGGACTTGGTTTTGGTTTGATTGCTTTTCGGAGACACGTGGATATTCAAACGAATTTTGGATTATGAATATGCCGAAAAATAAACGCAAATGTTATTTTGGCTATGTTGTTGACGGTAAGTAAGAAATTAGATTATTGTTGAAAACTGGTGTCAGTTAAACTAGCTATGTTCTTCCCTATTCAATTACTTATTTCATGAGGAAATCTACATAGTTAAGATTTTTTTAAAATAGTTTAGAAGGTATTATGTGAACTCTCTCAGTTATGGAGGAGAAGGAATGGACTGCCTCTGTAGGGTAGTTGTATAGAGTGTCCGGTAAGACCAGCAATTTGAAGTCCCGCGATCGATTCCCGAGTCGGGTAAAGTGATATTGGGTTTTTTTTCTCTACATGGAATTTGTGCAGATATAGTGATAGCCCTATCACATTATGGTACGGAACACACACAGCAAAGAGTAGGTGCCCTAGTTGCACTTCTGCCTACCCCTTCCGGTTATAAAAGTCATAACGACTTTTGTTGTAC
Source organism: Laothoe populi (assembly GCA_905220505.1). Classification (NCBI taxonomy): domain Eukaryota; kingdom Metazoa; phylum Arthropoda; class Insecta; order Lepidoptera; family Sphingidae; genus Laothoe; species Laothoe populi. The sequence continues at coordinate 10,276,383 of HG992174.1, read as the reverse complement.
TTATGTTTTTTTTTGTGGAGGAGGCCGGTTCCTAGCGCTCATTAGTGTTGTAGTATTTAGGTAATATTATTTAAATAATAAATATTACTTTACTGTTTTGTATTTCAGGCCCAATTCACTACTTTCCCAGTGCAGTTACTTTTAGGTGAAAAATTTAGTAATTTGGATAAAAGTCCTTGATCAAACAGTGTTGAAAAAAAGGCGGAAAAATATATAAAAGGAAATGTTCGTTTATGCTCAAAGCATTTTAGGGGCATGTATGTATGTATTACCCAGTGGATTACTCACAAAAAACGCAGTCCTATCATTGAACACTGCGAAGCATATTTTCTATATGATGTTCATAATATGATAGGTAGCCGTGTAATAATAAGTGTTTTATCATCAGCCAAAGTAAGTCCATTGCTGAACATAGCCCTCCCCTAAAGATTTCTAGATGGATAGATCTATTTAGAGGAAAACAATTTACGCAAGCAATACTCACCAGGAAATTATTAAATCATAACTTCTAAACGCATGCAGGAACTAAAAATTCGAATGCGATTATATGCCATACGAGAATCGCAAGCTACTGTCTCACCCGCTGCTATTGTTTACACAGGGTGATTTTTTGTTGTACGTGCGTATATCGCACAAATACACACTCGAAGTAAGCTTGAACTATGAGAAAAAAGAAGGGCTATTTTTATTACACTGCATACATTATACAGTAGGCCTTTTACTCCGGGAACAGTTTTTTACGCGATTGGAGATGCCACAATAATCACTTATTGTAAATAACAGAGCACTGCAGCAGCAGTTCACACCACCCATCCCAACTGTCAGTCCTTTGTACGTTCATCCTACATAAAATTGAATTGCATTCCAGAACAATTCAGTAACTTTTCTCCAACATCAGAGGACGCCGCAAGCTGCCTATATCATCCAGTTGCTAATGTTATAAGTACGTAATATATTTTAATTCTTGTTATACCTTTTATACATATGAATTATTAAAATCGGTCCAGTACTTTTTGAGCCAATTCGTTACAAACATACTTACATACAAATATTTCCTCTTTATAATATTAGTATAGATAAAACAAAAATCCATTCGCCTGATGATAAACGCCACAACAACATAAACCACCAAATTTTTAATTACAATTCCTTCAAACAGAAACACAGATTTGGCGTGATGTCGCTTAGTGGTCAAATAGACAGTGCGGTGATAAGCGGAATAAATGAAAATAATTATAAGCTCTCACTTTTGCTTATTATACTGCGTGCTTCGTCCTCGAGATTAGTAATGAACACTATGTAGTATCGCTTAGCTGTCACCACTTCAGCACTATAGTTGAAAAAAAAACTATAATAAATATACTTGCAACACTGGTTATCCCTTCTTTCTTCTCCCCACTTGGCTACCTTACCGCTCCAGTCCGATCTGCCGATTCCACCAGCTTCATTCGCAAATAAGTGCTCAACCACTTCACTCAACATTCAGTGTTTTTCGCACTAAGTCATGCCGAAACGCGACAGTGAGAATAGTTTGGACTATATCGTAAAAAAATTACGAAAACTGGAACGTGAAGTAAAACGTTCACGTCGTATCACGAATCCTTCGACAAGTTCAAGTTCATCGTCATGTTCCTCAAGGGCAGTCACACCGAACCCACAAGAAAACATGTTATATTGTAAGTACATTTTTACATATTTTTTATTTTCTACCCTTGTTTATTGAATATTATATCTCGCTGCATTCAAAACTTTTTGGAAGTTATTAAAATTATTGGCAAGATGATCTCTAGCCGCATCAAGCTCTTAGAATGCACCTGAGTAAATTAAGGAACTATTTTGCCGCTTTAAAACCCTTAAAATGCACTTGAGTAATCTGAGGGATTCTCGCCGCATTTAAAGTTTTTCAAATGCAACTTGAGTAGTCTGCGGGACTTCTTGCCGCATTTGAATCATCAGGGTTAAATAATATTCATTGCTCCAGGCCAAGAAGCAACTGCTTCAGCGGCCCCAGTGACAAATATGGAATCAATCCAAATTGACTTGACAAATTCACTGGAAGGGAGCCCTCTGCTTTGCCAAGAGGAAAATGTATCTAATTCGGAGGTTTTAGATATATTGGGAGAGGACCCGTCGATAACTTTCGAACATGGACCCGATATAAATCAAGACGTGGCTACCAGATTCTCTTATATCGCTACCTCCGGTTTGAGCAAGGACGATCGCGGAGATCTCCTTAAGAAATACCTAGTGCCTGGAAACTGCACAAGTATAGCGGCACCGCAATTGAATGCGGAAATAAAAGCTATTTTTAACGATCAGGCGTTAAAGAGAGATAAAATCATTGAGGGTAGACAACAGCAAGTTGCGTGTGGTATTACTGCGTTAAGCAAAGTTATATCGGAGCTACTCTGTGCTACGAACAAAAATTACGACCTGATTAAACAACTGATGGACGTTGGTCGAATTTTTTGTGACGTTCAACAAAAGCAGTCCCAGGCAAGACGCAATTTTGCTCTTTATTCAGTAAAAAGAGACCTAAAAGATCATTTGGCCTCATCAAAGATTGACAAATTCTTGTTCGGAAGCAACCTCACTGAGTCTCTCAAAACAGCAAAAGCTGTTTCAAGGTCTAGCGCTGATCTAAAGCCAGACCCACCTAAAGGACCTAGAGCATCGACATCAGCTAATACAACAAACAAGAATTTAAACTGGAAGGCGAGGGTCCTCCGTCAGAGGCAGCAGAAGGACTCCTCGCCGCGTCGCCCGCTGCCCGCTCCGCAGAACGTGCCGCGGCGAGGGACCTCGTCACAAGCATACTCTCGACGGCCCAAGCAAACCCGCCGTCGGTAGATCCGGTACGTTATGCTGGCAGACTTGCCCATTTTTATTATCAATGGTCCTTAATAACTTGTGATTGTACAATATTGTCGTGGATAAATGGTTATCAGATTAAGTTTAACAAACCTGTTCGCCAGATTAGTTTACCCTCTAGTAAGTTTACTAATTCTGATAGAGTTCACATAGCCACTGCTATACACGATTTATTAACTATAGGGGCAATTTCAGAATGTGAACCGTGTCCGGACCAATATGTTTCACGTGTATTTTTAGTACCAAAACCAAACGGCAGTATGCGTTTCATTCTAAATTTAAAATATCTTAATAGTTTTATAAGTACCCAACATTTCAAGTTAGAAGATATTCGGACAGTGATTAAACTCGTATCAAACGAGACTTACATTGGGACTTTAGACTTAAAAGATGCATATTTTCTAATTAACGTACATCCGACTTCGCGAAAATATCTTCGCTTTATAATAGACGGACAAATGTACGAATTCAATGTTCTGCCGTTCGGATTATGTACAGCACCATTTGTTTTTACTAAACTTATGAAACCAATCATCAAATTATTACGATCATGTGGTTTTGTATCGTCCATATATTTAGATGATTTATTTTTAGCCGGGTATACTTATAATGAGTGTATGGAAAATATAAAAGTTACCCAGGCATTGCTAGAAGCGTTAGGGTTTATTGTTAACGAACAAAAAAGTATAAAGGTACCCTCTAAATCATGTAAATATTTAGGGTATATCATAGACACACATAAATGGCAGTTAAGTCTACCATCTGATAAACGTACTCGAATTAAAATAGAGCTTGAGTATATTAAGAATCTGAAAATTTGCAAAATAAGAAATCTCGCAAAACTAACAGGCCTGTTAGTGTCAGCCTGTCCTGCTATTGAATATGGTTGGTTGTACACAAAACAGTTAGAGCGGTGCAAATTTATCAATTTAAGAGGCAATAATAATAATTACGACAATTATATTACACTTCCAAAATCTTTACTACCAGATATAAATTGGTGGTTATACGCTATTGATAATTCCGTACACAGAATTAGGAACGATAAATATGAGCTGGAGATATTCTCTGACGCCTCAACAACGGGGTGGGGCGCAGCGTGCAGCGGAAAAACTGCCAATGGCCGCTGGTCTCATAACGAGACATTGTTACATATTAATCAATTAGAATTATTAGCAGCCTATTTTGCTCTGAAAATATTTGCACAAAATTATCATACCTGCCAGATATTACTGAGAATTGATAACACGACTGCTGTAAGCTATGTAAACCGGATGGGTGGTGTACAATACCCCCACTTAAATAAAGTCTCTAGACATATATGGCAGTGGTGTGAAAGTCGAAAAATTTTTCTGACTGCTTCATACATTAAATCGTCAGACAATGTACTTGCAGATAGGGAATCTAGACGCACTCATGCAGACATTGAGTGGGAACTCACTAATTCCGGTTACCAAAAGATATTAGATAGATTCAAAGCCCCAGCAATTGATCTATTTGCTAGCCGCATAAATAGGAAGTGTGCCACATATGTTTCTTGGCACAGAGACCCAGAAGCCTTCGCAATTGACGCATTTACACTAGACTGGTCTTCCTACTGGTTTTACGCTTTTCCACCAGTAGCAGTCATTCTTAAAGCCCTTCGGAAAGTTATTTCAGACAGAGCTGAAGGTATCATGGTTGTACCTGACTGGCCAACACAGCCTTGGTACCCTTTGTTTATACGGCTACTTCAATCGGATCCAGTTAAGTTAAATTCTAACGATGTTCTAATATCAAATTCCAGCAACCGCCGGATTCAGGGTCAAATTACCCTGGTTGCAGGAGCATTATCAGGACAGCCCTGCTACAGAAATGCGTACCAGACTCAGCCTTAGATATCTTCTTGGCTTCACTGTCCAACAACACCTTAAAACAATATGATGTGTGCTTTAAGCGTTGGTATATTTTTTGCATTGAAAACCGTATTAATATGTTTCAAGCATCTATTTCTGTTGTAATTCAGTTTCTTACAAAATTATTTAATAATGGTGCTCTATATGGAACTATAAATAACCACAAGGCTGCACTTTCCCTTATCATGGATTACATATCAGATGATAAACAACTTTCCAGATTTTGCAAAGGTGTATACAAAACAAGACCACCCATGCCACGCTATAATACCACTTGGGATGCTAGCATAGTCTTAAATTATTTGGTGTCCCTGACACCTAATGAAGCTCTTTCACTTGAACAGCTATCCAGAAAGTGTGCTACTTTGCTTGCTCTTGTAACAGCACATAGAGTGCAAACACTGTCTAAAATAAATATTGATCAAATATTTATATTTAACAATCACATACTTATTAAAGTACCCGACCTAATCAAAACATCTATGCTAGGTAAAGCGCAACCTACGTTACATTTGCCTTTTTATGAGGAACGACCAGAAATATGCCCCGCTAAGACATTAATTTCGTATATAGATAAGACCAAGACTTTACGAAAGTCTAATGTACTTTTTATTAGTATACGTAAGCCTCACGATTGTGTCTCAGCACAAACGCTTAGTAGATGGATTAAGTGTACATTGAAAGATAGTGGAATTGACGTCTCTATTTTTTCTTCTCACAGCACACGCCATGCTGCAAGTTCGATGGCCCATAAAATGGGGGTAAATGTAGACGTTCTAAGACGAACTGCTGGATGGAGCGGCAATTCTATTATCTTCGCCAAATTCTATAATAGGCCAATTTTCGATAATGAAGACAACATGGCACTTGCACGTGCAATATGTTCTCTTTGAATTATATACTTATTTGATTTGCTAATAACGTAGGTATATATTTATGATATACAATAGCAAACTTGATTTGATGTGATACATTTATATTTGTATCAAATTGTTTAATAATTTATTATCAAACTTTAACTATGAGTAAAATCCTTAATTAGTTATTACACATGGTTTATTTTTATTATTGTAACCCATTAGTGTTAACGTGTGATTAAAGCTAAATCATGATTGTAGAAATTAAACTAATGTTTTATTCCAGATATTTCCTTTACTTACCTAATCTCAACATCTACATAGTGTTCATTACTAATCTCGAGGACGAAGCACGCAGTATAATTAATGATGAAACGAACTTACCTGTACGTGAAGTTCTTTCATAATTATACGAGGTGCTTCGTCCGAAGAGATTAGTTACACCCACCCCCCACCCCTAAAGCATTCCCAGGAAGTTACGGAAATATCCTTGTACTCTGAACGAAATGAAGCTGGTGGAATCGGCAGATCGGACTGGAGCGGTAAGGTAGCCAAGTGGGGAGAAGAAAGAAGGGATAACCAGTGTTGCAAGTATATTTATTATAGTTTTTTTTTTCAACTATAGTGCTGAAGTGGTGACAGCTAAGCGATACTACATAGTGTTCATTACTAATCTCTTCGGACGAAGCACCTCGTATAATTATGATAGAACTTCACGTACAGGTAAGTTCGTTTCATCATTAATTATACATTGTTAAAGTAGGTTGAATTTTTATGTAAGGCGGCGTAAATCGTCGCCGCGCACTGTCTCATTGAAAATTGTATGTTCAATGTCCAATATTTTGATATAAGTGACAGATTAAGTTTTAAGTATATTGAAACATTTTTATATGCTTGTAGATATTTTTTATATATATATAAAATCAGGATACTATAAATTATTTTATTTGTTAGCTTTTATTTTTATTTCTTATTTTTCAGGTCGGGCTCATATACAAAAAGAACATTATAATAGTGTCACAAGTAGACCTAGACGAAACGCGGTATACAACACAAAAATTAGATTATTCCAAAAAAATGTAAAACACGCTGGGAGATATGTACCTAGATTGCGTAAAAGAGGACAATTTAAACAACAACCGCAATATGCCGGAAAGTTGTGTGATAATGTGGCATTTCAGAAATTTACGAAAATTATGACAAAACCAGCACAGTTCTTTGCTAACATACAGACAGGAATGAAAACAAAGGGAAGATTTTTATCATTGTAAGTAGTGTTAAAAAGAGTCCGAAGTATTACAGATTTTTAAGCAAATATTTTCACTCTGGCATCATCAAGAACGATGAAACGGCTATTAAGCCAAACTAAGTTAACTCCAGGAATAAAAACTATAATTAAAAAAATATATATTATAATAGCCAAATTAAGAAAAAAGAAAACAATGATCGATTTAGCAGCAATAGTGGGAATATTCTCAATTGGTGTTAGAAGCAGATAAATCATATGGAGAATTGAAGCAAGCAAGCATTACATGTAGCGTTTGATAGATAGCGTTAGAGCTGAGTTATTTCAATATTTTTAAATAAGATGTTCCGCTGCAAGCCTAAATAAAATTGGAGAGTTTATTTTCATGATTGCAGGTAGTGTTATTTTAGAGCCGTTTAAAGTTCTAAAATAACAAGAAGAAAGAAGAAGAATATTATATTATATTGGAAGACTGTACAATCGGTCTCAATTTCTTTTTAATTTCAAAGAGTTTTCAAAGTTTTAATGCTCATGTGGTTTATTTCATAGATTAATCTGATTTACTTAGCTCTGCAAAATACTCTTCTTGATATCAATAGGTAGCGAAATAAAATTTATAAATAATGATATTCGAATAGAAGTATATAACATTGTAATCACTATGTGTGTTAATAAGGACAAAGATAATATGATTTTTTTTATCTGTGTTATGCAAGCATGTATTATATGGTAGGGAGCTAGCTGTACTTGAATTGTGGATGCAAGTGGGTGTTGGTGGCAATAATGTTTTTTGGAAAGTTTCTATCTTTTTCTAACATATTGCATGACTTATATAAACTCGAGGTTGTGATGAATGACGTTAAGTGTATATGTGTATGACATAGTGAGGATTATGACTTCTCTGGAATATTCCAGATGTTTTCAGCTTGTACTAGAATATTCAAGGAATATGTTCTATAATAAGTTTCTAAAGCAAGCCTTCAAAAATATCTGGAAAATTCTGAAATATATTTAAGTACCTAATATTATATATTTATTTTGTGTTAATGGATGTTGTTATTTTTATGTTAGGTTTTGTACATACATTGTTATTACATTATAAAATTGTATTGTAATAAATCCATATTGTGATTATTAAGGTTTTTCTAATTAGCACCACACTGTCACTATAATAATACTAAGTGATTGGTGATTGTTGTATACTGCTAAAAAAGGGTCTAAAAGAATACATTGCGACGACGGATATTGAAATATTTTTGTGAATTGGGCTTATCGTCACGTTATGTACTTTAGAACCCTTATTTTGCAGTATATTAACAATCACTGGAAACCAAAATATTAAACAATTGGTAGTAGCGCCACCTGCAGGATTTTTCTAGCAATAAAACATCACCAGTGGTACCTAGTGTTGACCGGGATAGATGTTCTGTCATTTGACATTTTACGATTGGCATAAAAAACGTACAAGTAGGTACTCTATTTCAGTAGTATTATAATGCTCTTTGCCCTAACTGTAGACCCCGACAAAACCAGATGTACACTGGCTGATCCCGAAACGCGACAGTTGACAAACTTGCGTGTGGCATTATGGCCGGTTTTACACCCTGTGTACGGTGGTCGCTATCCTGGTGGATGCGAATATCCTACCGCAAGGAAAACTAATCTAATAAATTGTTGTCACAGTAATATACTACTCTAAAAAATATTATAGGTAAAACAATAATTTGAAGTACCTATTTCTGGTCTCAGAATACAGAAAAAACTGTTTGTTCTGTATTCTGAGTTTCTGGTGTGGTTTTTGAACGAAATCCCATTGGATCGATTTGACATTTACAGACTATCGACCTTTCTATAAACAAACCCGAGTTTTCAATAAATTTCGATACATTAGAACTAAATATTGAAACTCAGTTTTCTTCCATTCCCTCTTTAAAGTAAACTTGAAACTACAAGCACAACTGTTGAACAGTTAGAACCTAGTTTACTTTGTAAACAGTAGGTACAATGAACTCTTTAAGTTTTGTGATAATAAGACGAGAAATTACTGAAAATTATGAATGAAATGTGTCTTTAACAGTGCCATATGTGTTTTAGGAACTAATTACAGACTGAATAAAGCCTTATAAACGTACAATTTCTTAAATATTTAAGTGGGCGTTTACTGTGTTTATAAAATCTGAAATTAACTCGCTTCGTTACAAAAGATGCAATAAAAGTTGTATTTTACCTAATGTTCAAGTAGTTAAGTGTATTTTTAAATTAGTTCGGACATCTAATGTTGTTGTTTAATACATTTTTGAGGTATGTAACATTTTTATGTAGTGATTTTGAATGCTGGATTCATTGTTAATTTATTCAATTATTTTAACAGGTGAATTATTATAGATGTTGACAAGCATGCATATGCAGAGGAGAAGCATGGAGGGAAGCAGCGAGGCTAGTTTCTGTGAGTTTAATTTATGACATCCACTTATTAATAGATTCAACACATTGGATGCCTTTTTTTTAATTATTCTGGCACGGTAAAGTGACCACACTGCACCTGATGGTAAGCGCAGTGGTGTCTAATTAGAGTATCTTGTAGCAAGAGACAATCTATCCCCTGCTACTCAACACAATCATGCCGGCCTACTTCATCACACTACACCATGGGCAAGAAGGTGAAGAAGCAGTCAAGCATCTAATGTCAAAATACTCAGATGGCCGCAAAACGGACAAACATCGTACTCCAACTCTAGACTAATTTATGCACCTAACGATCACACACATAGCTTTAACTCTACACTAGCTGGCTGAAACGAGAGGCAGTGGGTTGGATTCTCGCACAGTGACAAATGTGTGTGACAGGCAGACACTTGATTTGTGTCTGGGTGTTATGGGACCATAAATCCTCATAGTACTGAATACTTATCATATAGGTTTGACTAATGTGGGATGCAGACTGTGTCTGTGACAGTTGTTTTGTACAGTACACTTTACACAAAAAGGATTTTTTACATTTTTAAATATTTTGTAAATAAAAAAAATACATTTAAAAATATAGAAATGTGCACCCTCTGATGGAGAGGCCTATGACCCAAGCCACGGACAGTTAGGACCCCAGAGTGAGGGACCTCCTCACAATGTGTGTCTAATAAAACTGCCTTTTGTATCTGGTTTTTGACCCAATAACCAATTGAGAGTCTCTGAAGATGTTGGTCGAGGCTCTTTGGTATCAGCCCATTGGCAGTAACAACTACCAGGACAATGATAGCCGAGCCAACATTCCACATGTCACTCCATGAGCCAGATCTAAATATTTGGACAATTTCTTTTGACTGTTGTATTTATATATATTTATTATTATTATATCAATGTTAGTTTACTGTCATACTTATATATTTTTTATCCTGGCATGGAAAAATTACCATGATACACCTGATGGTAAGAGCAGTGCCGTCCAATTAGAGTATCAAGTAGCGAGATACAACATATCCCTCGATACTTAACACATGCCTGCTTCCTCACACTACACCATGGGCAAAAGGGTGAAGAATCAGTCAAGGGTCTAGTGTCAGAGTACTCAGAAGGCAGTGAAATGGCCATTGTACCTCAACTCTAGACCCCCGACTGAAAAACCGGATGTACACTGGCTACTCCCGGAACGCGACACGTTTGCGTGTGCCACTATGGCGGGTTTTACACCCTGTGTACGGTGGTCGCTATCTGGGCGGATATGAATATCCTACCACTAGCAATATATTCTTAACTTGTCTTCCAAGAAGGAACGCCATCTTTGGATAAGTCTTTTTTATATTATACCTTGTCCTCAGGTGAAAGGGACACCATGGATGAATGGGAGAGTCACTCATCACTGAGTCTTGTAGAAGAAGTAAGTATACATTAAAATAGATTAGCTCTATACAGGATTTTTGAGATTGTCTAGCATTTATAGAACCCATCAATATAATTTATTTATTTTCAATTAATCTATTATATACAATACAAAATAGAACATAGACACAATTATATTCTGGTATTGTATTACCAAAATTAATTAGTGCGTATTGCTAGTACTCGTAAAAAGCGCACTTTTTCAGAAACAGTTTTTTACATGCTCTCAGGCTACATTAACTAGCTGCTTTCAAAATAGATCTGGGCCCCATGACAACGCTCAGTGTGTATGTTTGACATGGTATAGAAGGACATGCCATAGTGTTCCTCCAGTCAAGGGACTCCAGTCGGGTGGATATTGTGTTTGGCCAGTCGTGGCACCTCCATCTATTCAGAGTGAACGAAGCATCGCGCAAACTTTAATACGGCGATTCAGGATTGTGCGGTCCTCGCTGAGTTTAGCCACATTAAAATTCGGTACATGCTGGCATCTTTTCATTTTTAATCAATTAGTCACGGTTCAGTTCCTAAAAGGTACTTGTGAGATTATTTTATAAATCCTTAGTTAAATCTTTATATATATAATTCTACTGTACGTGGGTATGTCACTGAACTCCTCCTAAACGGCTGGACTGATTTGAATGATTTTTTTGTATGCGTTTGGGTGGCGCCCTGGATGGTTTAGATTCACAATTGGACACGGTAGGTGGTTCGGCTGTCGGTGTGGCGCTGCTTTTCCGGGCAGGACGACGTCTGCACGGTCCGCTCGTATATTATAAAATATCACTTTAAGGCCTGCGCCGAATTTTTTTTAAAACAAAATGTAATGGTTTTTTAAGTTTACGCGAATTGAAATGAAACTAATTTTACGGTTTTTTTTATTATTATTATTATTATTAGCCTGGTGTGTCCCACTGCAGGGCAAAGGCCTCCCTACTCTCTTTGCATTTGTATCTGTCATTTGTGGGATGTATGGGAGTAGAACTTCTATCTTATTACTCCAAAAGCCAACCCCTCCTGCACGTGGTACATCCTGCTGACCAACAGACGGGGCTCTGGCGACCGAGTAATGGCGGTATAATCATTACCCCATTTTGGGACCTCCTGGACACATACGTCCGACCGAGGTCCCAGGTGGAGTAGCTGATATTAGCGCAGGATATCGGCTTACGGCGGTGACAATGGAATACCTAACATTGGTGCCATTGACAGCGCCGCTGGCCCCAGTCAGGTGGCTCACTGCACACCCGCCAACCCGCATTGGACAAGCGTGGCGGGTTAACAGTCCAAACCCCTACTCAATACCATGATAAATACAATACAAGCTATGCCTCAAGTGCCCGGCGGCACCGATGGAGGCGTCGCCAATGACAGTAGGCCGGCACTCCTCGGGGCCACGAGGCTAGATAATCTCCGGGCGGCACCTTACGGATTTTATCGTGGTTTATTTTGCTTTTTTAGTTCCGTCCTTTCGAAAACTGAAGCCGCCCGTGACCATGAAGGCTGTAAATCTTTCGCAACGTCCTGATTAAAAAAAGTAAAATAAACCGCGATAAAATACCTACAATTTTTATTTCAATAAACTAAATCATATTTACGAATTAACATTACTTAAAGTTAACTCACAGTTCAAAGTAGCGACAATAAACCGACCCAATTAGTTTTAAAAATGGCCGCACAAACACATCCATATCCATACATTCTTTCCGTCCTACTTTAGACTTCCGCGTTCCTTAAAGCTATACCGCACTGTAAATAGTACATCGGGTCACACAAATAAAAGGGCTTATCTAATAATACTAGCCCTTGTGCCAATGTATTAAACATTGTCCCACTGCTCTCAGGTCTCCTCTTATTTTTTTATACTGGCACGGCAAAGTGACCACACTGCACCTGATGGTAAGCGCAGTGCGGTCCAATTAGAGTATCGAGAGACAATCTATCCCCCGCTACTCAATACAATCATGCCGGCCTGCTTCTTCACACTACGCCATGAGCAAGCAGTTGAAGAAGAGGTCGAGGGTCTATTGTAGAGTACTCAGAACATCGTACCCCAACTTTAGACCCCGACAAAAATTAGTCAAATTTCCAAGGACGTCGGCCTGGAATACAGTCTTAATTCAGAACGTTATTTATAATGGCCTCGGTACAGTTATATGGACGCTACGGTGCCATTATACGACGGAAATAAATTAAATATTCTTTGGAATACACATGGCTTTGGCTCTAACTTTTCAATTTAAATAAGTAAAAGTTTTTTAATTCATAAAAAGTACACAGACTTCAATAAAAACAATTTATGCGCGCCTATAAAATTTGAGGGCTGCCCTCGATTTTGCTGAGATCCCATCATCAGATCCTGACTTGGTGCCAATGGGACCAATTAGGAAGTATACCCTTTTGAACAAAAAAGAATTTCTCAAATCGGGCCAGGCGTCTTCGAGTAATCGGGAACATACATAAAAAAAAAAGATTCCGACGAATTGAGAACCTCCTCCTTTTTTTGAAGTTGGTTAAAAAACTAACGACAAAGAAGGCTGCATGGTAAATACACCCAACAGTCACACACATAGTCCTGACCCCACACTAGGTCATGTATCGTGGGTATCAACTACGAGGGACTACGGTCCCACAACACCCAGACCCGAAACATATATCTGTCACACACACATTTATCTCGGTGCGGGAATCGAACCCACGGCCTCCCGCTACTCGCCCGCTGCGACACGGAGGCTGTCAAAGGCAATGCTGTGAAATGTAACCAGCACACCCCATTTCGGCGAGCTTATTACCGTCCTATGATGGGGGGTGAGCCTATCGCCATAGTGGGCATAATTCCAGACACGAAACAAGTTGATATTTCGTGATAGAAATATCCAAATTTTCTACTGACTGCCTCGGTGGCGCAGTTGTAATTGCGCATGCGTTACGACTGCTGTGCTGAGGTCTCGGGTTCGATCCGCGGGCCGGGTAAAGTGATATTGGGTTTTTCTATTTAGTAATACTCAGTATAAGCCCGGAGTCTATAATTGAGCCCGGTATGGCGATAGGTTCGCCCCCTATCACATTATGGGACCGTAATAAATTCGTCGAAAAGTGGGTATACTGGTTAAAGAAAGAATGGAAGAAAATACTTTATTTAGCCATTGTCTCCGGACAGGTGGCAGTGAGTACATGCATCAACACATAAAATTAACATAGGGATACTTATATCCGCCCGGATAGCGACCACAGTACACAGGGTGTAAAACCCGCCATAGTGGCACACGCAAGTGTGTCGCGTTCCGGCCAATGTACATCCGGTTTGTCTCAGGGGTCTAGAGTTGACACTAGACCCTTGACCGCTTCTTCACCTTCTTGCCTATGACGTAGTGTGAAGAAGCAGGCCGGCAGGATTGTGTTGAGTAGCGTGGGATAGATTGTCTCTCGCTATGGCGATAGGCTCGCCCCCTATCACATCATGGAACGTGCCATGACGATACCTCCGGGGATTACAGGCGTGAGTGTATATAATAATAACACCCAACAGTCACACACAACACCCAGACCCCGGACACTACTATCTGTCTGTCACAGAAACATTTGTCCCGGTGTGGGAATGGAACCCACGGCCTCTCGTTTCACAGCCGGCTACTCGCCTACTGTGCCACGGAGGCTGTCAAAAATGTATTTATGTATTATATGTAATAGCAGCGATAGCCTAGTTGGTTCCGGTACGGACTGTCAAGACGAAAGTCGTATGTTCGAAACCCAAGTGGCATACACCTCTGACTTTTTTAGAGTTACGTGTGTATTAAATGTTAATTATCGCTTGCTTTAACGGTGAAGGAAAACATCGTGAGGAAACCTGCATACCTGAGAAATTCGAAGGTATATGAAGTCTACCAACCCGCATTAGGCCAGCGTGGTGGATTAAGGCCTAACCCCTCTCTTTAGTAGAGGAGGCTCGTGCCCAGCAGTGGGACAATGTTTAATACAAGGCTAGTATTATATTATATGTATGTATGTTACTTTGTTGCTAGCCAATACACGTGAGAAACTCAGCTAACCGACCCGGAAACCAAACTCTGGCCTTATTTACAACTGAAGTGCGCCACTAGGTTCCTACACTATAAATAGAACTGAGAATGCGAGCCATTATCTAATACAGGATATGACGTCATCACGTCGGATTTGGATCAGTTTTTAATCCTTCAGTCAAGGGTTGTGCATGAGTTTTTTTTGAAGTTATACTTCTTTAGGTGCGTTATGAAAAAATGATGACAGTGAAATTTTAAGATGCGCGTGACACTAAAGTAACACTCTGAAGTTGCCCTAAGTACCAGGGTAGCATGAAATGTAAGGAGATATACCGTTTCAAATGCAAGATTTGTTTATTCCTAGATATTTATTGGGTACGTCATCCTACGTCATTGTCATTATTCACTTTAAGTACCAGGCTGGCATGAAATGTAAGGAGATTTGATACCGACATTTAAATTGAATATTATTTACTATTCGTAAATATTAGTGAAAAAAATTGTGCTCATATACTTTTTCAAGTGCTCCAATATACATAATAGGGTAGTTTCTTGTGTTTAATTTTGTACACTATTCTTTACGCAATCGAATATAATACGCAAAAGAAACTCTTTTGCGAAAACAGAATCCAAATTGCTTGAAAAATGAGCTCACAATATTTATTTTAAATATTGGTATGAGCAAATACTCACAGGCATAAGCGAAAACGATGGCGTATTGGGAGTATATCGCTATCTCCCTCGCACAACGGTACAGTACAGGCGATTCATAGTACCGTGACGTCACGGTATCAGATATGCATCCTTGTACTGTTATTTGACAACTACCCCTTCCAGCAGATTTGAGTGGTGTCTGATTTACTTATTTTTGTTCGGATACATAAAATTCTTTCGATAATAGGTTTAAGGTAATGTAACTTCTTGATTAAATTAATAAAAAAAATTGAGTCAACTACCCTATTGAGGTTAACTATGTATTATTGTATATATATATATATATATATATATATATATATATATATATATATATATATATATATATATATATGTATTAAAATGTTAGTAATATTAATTATTATTAAAATTATTAATATTTGCATCAATTAAATACTAGAGATGTTATGGATTTGAAATTTCGGATCTGGATGTGGATACGGATATGTGAATAATATTATATCGGTTTTGTTACGGATATGAAATTATTTCGGATTATCCGTCAGTTTCGGATAGTTTCGGTTATGGATATTAGGTTTTGAAGAAATTGTAAAAGTAAAAAACAAATAGCTTTATTTTTAGTATTTCATTTGGTACTATTTTATATAAGTAAATGTAATCCCACAAGAGTAAATGACTGACAGGCTATGTCTAAGTAATAGAACTAAATATAATAAATGCATTGATATACGAGCGCGGTTAGTGTGTCGGTTCGGCAAAAACAAAAACCAGTCCTAACGTGTCTCAATTAGAAAATCCGAAATTATTTGAAACTTTTATATCAGATTCGGTTACGGTTACGGATAGAATTTTATTTCGGATATCCGATAATTTCGGTTACGGTTACGGAGCTCCATAAGATCCCTGTTAAAAATTATTTTTTAATGAGGCTAAAGAAGTATAACTTCTCACGCGCGTACATAAGTACACGCACCCATTTTTTATTTACACCTGTCACACACACTAAACGATGTGCGTGTGTAACATCATGAAAAATTACATCGGACATCGCGCCAAAACATAAAATTCCATCCGCACCATCTCGATGTCCAGCGTTCCACAACAGCGCGATTTTTACGGCATTTTCTGCCACGCACAACCACTCTGTGGAACCAGCTGTCGCCGGCGGTCTTTCCGAACCGTTACGACCTGGGAACCTTCAAGAAGAGAGCATATTCTTTCCTGAAAGGCCGGCAACGCCAAGTTAGTAAAATTTTTAGATAAAAAAATCACAACAAAATTGACCCTTGGACACCCGAAATCTCTGCTACAATACTTTTATATTATGCGCACAGCTCTTAAATCCTCCGTTAGATGTACTCTCAACGCAGACAAAGTTGCGGTAAACAGCTAGTGTTAAAATAAATTACCAATCGCATACCGTCCTTTATTATTCAATGCGTAGGCAGCCCTGCGGCTTGCCCCCTACTCGCATAATATTCATCTAATAAAAATCTCACGTCATACTCGATCAGAAATCGTTTTGTATAAAAATAGAAACTTTGTGTGAGATGAAAGTGAATTAGAAGAGCATGGTAGTGGCGAGATGACCGTATGACATTTTCAGAATGTGACCAGGGTGAATGAGTTCGCTTGTTTTTAGGGCCTTGTTTTGTAGGTAAATTAAATTACGGAGAAATGTTTTATTGTATTACTAATTTTTCCAAATGATGCGCTGTGTGTATTTTCATATCAAATCTTATTTACTGAAAACATTTCTGACCTAATAACCCCAATTTGGACCTTACGATACTTGCCCAATAGCCATTGGCATTACTTATAATAGGCAGGGGCCTACTCTACTAATGAGAGGAGTTCATTCACCATTAATTCACCACGCTGGCCGGCGGAATGGTAGACCCCAAAGACCCTCGAAATTCGTTTGGCAATAAAATTGACATTACTTATTGGATTAAATTTTTAGGGCCATGAAATTATCAAATAAACAAAAACTGACGTAACACCGAACTTACGACACTTATGACAGCCTCCGTGGCGCTGTTTGCGAGTAGCCGGGTGTAAAACGAGAGGCCCCATGTTCGATTCCCACACCAGGACAAATGTTTGTGTGATAGAGATATTTGTGTCCGGGGTCTGGGTGTTGTGTGACCGAAATTATTTCATAGTCCCTGATACCCACAACACAAGTCGTATCTTAATGTGGGGTCGGGGCTATTTGTGTAACTGTTGAGTGTTATTTATTTAACTTGTTAGCCACTCATGCTCGATCACGATGGGATCATACATATTTATTTTTAACATACACATACATATACATATACACTCACGCCTGTAATCCCCGAAGGGGTAGGCAGAGGTGTAACCAGTACACCCACTTTTCTCCGAATTTCGGTCCCATAATGTGATAGGGGGCGAGCCTATCGCCATACCGGCACAGGTTCCAGACTCCGGGCTAATACTGAGAATTTCTAGATAGAAAAACCCAATATCACTTTACCCGACCCGGGGATCGAACCCGAGATCTCAGCACAGCAGTCGTAACGCATGCGCAATTACAACTGCGCCACCGAGGCAGTCAGGTCAGTCAGTCAGGCAGAGATTATCCTCCTATTTATTTTTAAATAGGAGGATAATCATATCATTATCATGCATATTGTATATCATAATACTGTTCCTCATCATACTATTTAATAATTCGGGAAGTTTCATCTTTTACAATGCAACACTGACGAAATGCGCCATTCCGCGCGGCGCTACGTCACGCAGCGCCCGTGTCATTTCTCGTCCGGTTTTTGCGTCATCAAAACATATACAACGCAATAATACCGCCCGTTTACACACAAATAGAGTTTTAAAAACACTTTTACAACAGTTTTTTAGTGATATAATAGTGGACGAAGTGTATGTGTGCAGTGAAAGCGCTCAAAACCGGTTCCCGGAGCGTCGTGTTTCGCAAGTTTGAAAAAAATTGTGTTCTCCATGTCGCGTGAAACGGAACGGTGCAGTTGACCTACTTGCAGCCAGTGCAGTGTGACGTCACGAGGTTTTTTTTGGCGCCATTAAGTTTTTTTTGAGCCGCAAATGGATATTGTGTTATGGATGTTAACCTTTTTGCCCTTTGCTAGCCGTCATTTTTTTACAGTTTCGGATTTTTTGGTTGATTTCCGACTTTCGTTGCTTAATGGTATAAGAATTATAATTATACCATTATTAAAAGTAATTTAAGAGATATTCGGGATGTGACTAGATTTTCTCCCATTAGTTAAAAAATCAGATCTATCTGAAAACTTAATGTGAAAGAAAGTAATAAGTTTTATCTACGCATTGCCTTTGAATCAAAAGTAACTTAGAATGCGCTTTAATTTACTTGTATATCCCTTAGTTAAGTTAAAAACATGGATAACTTTCAAGTCGTAATTGTTACTGCGCAGTTAGGTTTTTTAATGTCTTGGGTTTGTAAAATTTAGTTGGTAACGAGTGCGAGAATCGAGTTCAATTTGGATGGCTAGTGACTAGACTAAAATATTTAATCCCATCGTGTAAGCAAATTAGTTCCTAGTCATTTTTTTTTTTATCCTGGCACGGCAAAGTGACCGCACTGTACCTGATGGTAAGCGCAGTGCGGTCCAAATAGAGTACTGAGTAGCGAGAGACGATCTATCCCCGCTACTCAATACACTCATGCCGGCCTTCTTCTTCACACTACGCCATGAGCAAGAAGGTGAAGAAGGGGTCGAGGGTCTATTGTCAGAGTACTCAGAAGGTCGCAAAATGGCCAACATTGTACCCCAACTCCAGACCCCCGACAAAAACCGGATGTACCCTGGCTGATCCCGGAACGCGACACACTTGCGTGTGCCACTGTGGCGGGTTTTTCACCCTGTGTACGGTGGTCGCTATCCGGGCGGATATGAATATCCTACCACCAGCAAACGTAACGCAATTACACAAAACTGAGATAGTATTGGCTTCAAAATCAGTTTGAAATTTGGATTTGATTTGATTGGAAAATTGGATGCCTACATAAAAGGTACCTACTGTCAAAATTTCAAGTCTCTAACCCCAGCCGTTTAGGCTGTGCATTGATATGAATATATTGAATGTGAAAGCCTGGCTGCAAAGCCTTGAACACAGACATAAAGTTGCTAGTTTATCGGTATTTTACCGGATACATTTCGGCGAGTGTGCCCTAGAATTACATAATTTAATTCCCCCAACCCCTCTCCATCATCGGACGACAAGAGACTCGGCGAAGCGTCATCGATACATGGTTGATATTCCACCAGTGCGCACGAAGCGTTTTGCTAGTACATTTATCATGCGCACCGCTAGAGAGTGGAACTCTTTGCCGGAGTCTATATTTTCCGAAAATTATGACCTGGGTATCTTCAAGTCAAGAGTGAATAGGTATCTTCTAGGCAAGCGTGCTCCACCGTAGACCACATCATCACTTACCATCAGGCGAGATAGTGGTCAAACGCAAGCCTATTTCGCTTAAAAAAAAAAAAAAGGTATGTCAGTCAGTCAGTTTCTTCTTTTATATATACAGATTTCATGAATATGTGAAGTTTACAATCATGAGTCTAGCTTGGTGGACTAACCCCTCTCATTAGTGGAGCAGTCCAGGAGTAAAACTGTATAATACCGGGTCGGTACAATTTTTTTTATTTCATAGATATGCTCCCATCCCATTCCTGGCCCTTCTCCTGATCATTTCCAGTCACACACAAGATCATGATTCCTTTAATTTTCCTGTCATCCTCTTTTCTCCTTTTCCAGTCCTTGTATCTCTGTCTACCAGCCCTTGACAGTGGTTTCAAAGTTCCTACTTAATATTTATTAATTCCGTGTGGAGAATTTCCATTTGTGTTTAGACCTGTCATGAGGGCCTTTTATATGCCCACATGATCAATAAAGATTATTATTTTATTTATGCGAAATGCAATAAGCCAGGGTAGTCGACTAGAAGACCAAAATCTCATTTCCCAACCATAATACACTTTAATATAATTTGTGAGGGTCATGTATGGTAATAGGTCTTATAATAAGTTTTATTTCACTATATTACAATAAGTAAAAAAGCAGCGATAGCCTAGTTGGTTGCGGTACAAACTGCCAAGACGAAAGTCGTAGGTTTGAAACCCAAGTGGCATACACCTCTGACTTTTCTAAAGTCATGTGTGTATTAAAATGTTAATTATCGCTTGCTTTAACGGTGAAGGAAAACATTGTGAGGAAACCTGCATACCTGAGAATTTTTCTAAGGTATAAGAAGTCTGCCAACCCGCATTAGGCCAGCGTGGTGGACTAAGGCCTAACCCCTCTCATTAGTAGTGGAGGCCCGTGCCCAGCAGTGGGACAATGTTTAGTACAGGGCTAGTATTATTATTATTATATTACAATAATGTAATCAAATTTGAACTGTATTTTAATTGTATGACCAAATATTGTTAACCAGCTTTGTAAAGAGCAACTCTAGGGTTTCTTGGCAGTTCTTTAGGGAAACTGCATCCCGAACTAATAAGAACTAATACTAGAGTAAGAAATGTATGATATGGTGTTTACAAAGTAATGGTACATACAATACATATACAAAAACAGCTGTTAATTTATCGTATTTAACTAGCTGAGATTAATTAATTATGTAATATGTTGAGATTTACCAAATACAGCAATTGAATGAGAAACACTAAACAAATATTTACAATGTTTTATATTAATGTTAGGACTTAGATTAGAGCTAGTTTTTCTTTCATCTGGCATGGCAAAGTCCCACTGCATGTGATGGTAAGAGCAGTGCCATCCAGTTTGTCTGTCTTTCTCGTAGTAGTCTTTGTCGTGTCGTGTAGGTCAATGTCTTTGCTGGTGGTAGGATATTCATATCCGCCCGGTTAGCACCACCGTACACAGGGTGTAAAACCCGCCATAGTGGCACACGTAAGTGTGTCGCGTTCCGGGATCAGCCAGTGTACATCCGGTTTCTCTCGGGGGTCTAGAGTTGGGGTACAATGTTTGACCATTTTGCGGCCTTCTGAGTACTCTGACAATAGACCCTCGACCGCTTCTTCACCTTCTTGCCCATGGCGTAGTGTGAAGAAGCAGGCCGGCATGATTGTGTTGAGTAGTGGGGGATAGATTGTCTCTGGATACTCTCAATTGGATGGCACTGCGCTTACCATCAGGTGCAGTGCGGTCACTTTGCCATGCCAGGATAAAAAAAAATTGAGTATCAAGTCGCGAAAAACAATCTAATCTAATAATTAGGAGTTAAAGCATCCTTTTTCTGTCATAACCCCTTCCACCTGATTCGAATGGACGTTTACTTACTTATTTAACAGATATAAAATTCTTTTGATAATATGTTTTTTTTATATATAACATAGTCCGACAAACGAGCCAGTGGGTCACCTGATGTTAAGTGATCTCCACCGCCCATGAACACCCACAATACCGAAAGTATCACGTATGCGCTGTCTGCCTTAAAGGACAGGAATAGGGATTAGGGAAGGGAAGGGGGAATTTGGGCCTCCGGATATCTCACTTACCATACGAAACGCGACAGTAAACTGTCACTTTACGTTGGTTTTCTGTGAGACAGTGGTACTACCCCGGTCGAGCCGGCCCATTCATGCTGTAGACAAATATGTCTACAGCGTGGATCTACTCACTCACTTCAAATGTAACTTCGTCTCATCTATTAGTAAGAAGGTAAATTGCAGTATTACAGCAGATGACCTCGTAAAATGCACTCGCATCGCGAAACTAGACCCTGCCAGCTCGCGTCCCCGTTCTATTATCGTGCAACTAGGTTCATCGAAATTGCGCGACCAATTTCTAGCGGCAGCAAAATCATACAACAAAGCCAAAAATAAGATGGAGGATAAACTTAATACCAATGACATTGGGAGTCTAGGTGAAAGAAAACCCATATTTGTTATGGAACATCTATCACCAGCAAATAAGGCATTACATGCTGCAGCAAGATCCAAGGCGAAGGAAAACAAGTACAAATACGTTTGGATTAGAAGTGGTAAAATTTTTGTACGTAAGGCAGACGACACTGATTACATATTAATCAAAGATATGGATGCCTTGAATAAGATAAAATAGATCTACTTCAACCAATTTAAATTTACTAACTATTTGCACGTTAACAAGTATGTTCTCTTACTAAATTCAGTACTTTAAATATATATTATCAGAATGTAAGAGGATTACGTACAAAAACGTTAGAGTTTTATAGAAATGTTTGTGGGAATAATTATGATATTTATATTTTAACGGAGACGTGGTTGAATAGCGGAATATATAGCTCGGAATTGTTTGACAACAGGTATGCTGTTTACAGAAGGGATAGACAACATAATCATAACTCACAAAAAAAAGATGGAGGAGGGGTCCTAATTGCAATTCTTAAGTCTTTCAACTCTAAGCAAGTTAAGTCATGGGAATGTATGAATAGTGAGGATTTGTGGGTCATGATAGAAGTTAAACACTGTACATCCATTTACAAATATATTTTATGTGCTGTATATCTTCCTCCGCCTGTAACCAGTGTATCATTGGATAACTTTCTGGACAATTGTAATGCCGTTTTAGAGCAATGTGACTGTCCCAAACTTATAATAGGTGACTTTAATATGGGATGTATAAACTGGAATTGTCTGGATAGTGGCCTTAATTACACAATATCAAACATGGCAAAAAAGCTTGTTGATTTCAATAGTTTAAACAACTTCAGACAAGTGAACCGCACCCTCAACTCGGGCAATAAAATATTGGATTTAGTACTCACAGATATTCGCGACTGTGAATCAGTCAGTGCACCCGAGGTGTTAAGCAAAGTTGACATACTGCATCCTCCTATTTTAATTAACATTGTTCTTACATCGTCATATTGTAAAACTCTTTCTCCAAAGCCAGGAATTAAAAAATTTAATTTCTTTATTGCTGACTACAATAAAATTGAAGATGCGTTAGGAAGTTTTAGCTGGAAATCGATATTTAATGAATGTACAGACGTAAATGAAATGGTAAATGAGTTTCATAATGTTGTTTCCAATGTTATTAAGTGTAAAGTTCCCTGCATCCCCATCAAAAGTAGAAAATATCCACCATGGTACTCGCATAACTTAATTAGAAGAATAAAGGAAAAAGAAAATATTAGAGCTCGGGTAAAAAAGTACAACAACCCATTAGATAAGCTGGAACTAAAATTGCTTAAGAAGCGTTGTCACAAGATTTTGATTAATTGCTACAACTTATATACAGTGTAAACTCCATGTAACGTCACTCTATTTAACGACAAACTCTCTTAAGCGTCGAAATCAATTGGCTTTGGTTGGTTTAGCTTGTTTTTCATACAATGTTTCACTCTATATAGCATTACACCCACTCTCAATAACGACAACAATTAAGTTGCTAAAATTAGTAAAAACTGCGCAGCTGTGTACGATCTATTGTCGCTTTATTATCCTAGCCCGCAATAAACTCGACTGTCGGCATCATGCATACCGAACTTTCTAAGAAATTCATTCTTTTGTTTACAAATTGGGATTGCTTGCACGTGTAGACTGTTATTGACCATGATTCATAACTAGGAGTCATGGATTATCTATACCTTATCATATTCTTAGTTGCTCACAAACTTGCAAACTGTAAACATGGCTACTAAAAGAAAATCACTGTGTATTGACGAAAAAGTTTTACTGATACGCGCAATAGAAACGGGAGAGAAGATAAGTGATGTTGGCAAACGCTTTGGATTTAGTCGCTCTACCGTGTCCACAATATGGAAAAATAAAGAAAAAATCCTCCACGCTGCGGGCGAGGGAAAATCTTCCAAAAAATTAAAGAAACCTATATACGAAGATTTGGATAAAGCTGTACTATCATGGTTTCATCGACAGCGCCAGAATAATATGCCTATCTCGGGGCCGCTCGTGAAAGCTAAGGCGGAGAATTTTGCTGCTGAACTTGGTTTAACTTCTTTCAAAGCATCAGAAGGATGGCTCGGAAAATTCAAGCAGCGTCATCATATTAACTATGGTAAAATAAGTGGGGAAGCACGAAGTGTTGATACAAATGTGACTCATGATTGGATTAACAGAGTGTGGTCAAAATTCATAGAAAAATACGCCCCAAGTGACATTTTCAATGCTGATGAAGCAGGAATTTTCTATAAGTTGACTCCAGATAAAACTCTGAAATTTAAAGGGGAAAAGTGTGTGGGAGGAAAGCTTTCCAAGGAACGTATTACGGTGCTTGTGGCTGCTAATATGGATGGCACAGAGAAAAAAAAGCTACTAATAATAGGCAAATCGAAAAATCCGCGCTGTTTTAAGAACATCAAAAAATTGCCAGTGACGTATAAAGCTAATAAATCAGCTTGGATGACCAGTCAACTTTTTGAAGAAGAAGTGCGAAAGTGGGATGCAGAATTAAAGGGACGAAAAATTTTACTTCTTGTTGACAACTGCCCTGCCCACCCTTTTATATCAAACCTTCAAAACATAGAGTTGGCATTTCTTCCTCCAAATACGACTAGTGTCTTACAGCCAATGGACCAGAGTGTGATTAAAAGCCTCAAGGGTCACTACAGAAGGAAATTATTGATGGAGCTAGTCGAATCTGAGGGTAAAACTTCTGTTAATATGCTGCATGCAGTAAATTTTTTATCTAAAGCCTGGGAAGAAGTGACACCCACAACTATACAGCACTCTTTTCGACATGCTGGACTTTGTACCAATTCTACGAGTGATGAGGTGGAAACAGAATCTGAGTTTGAAAGCGACGACGACCTTCCATTAACTGAGTGGATTCAACAATTCAACATGGCAGGAAATACGGTAAATCTTCAAACCTACATTGAAGTGGACGACCGCCTGCTTACAACGGCTTCACTCACAGACGAAGAAATTTTGGATTCAGTGAGAAAAACTGAGGATCAAGAACAAGGTGATGAAGAAGATGAGACGGATGAGCCTGAGCTTCCGCCGAGCATTAAAGAAGCTCTGGAAGCAGCAAAATTATTGGAAAAATATTTCCTTTATAACCAAGATGCCTCAGTATTGCTAGATATTAATAAAATAACTAAAAAAATACAACAAAATTACTGGTGCAGCAAAAGACGTCAGACAAAAATAACAGACTATACTCAATAGCGTTCAAATAACATTCTTTTTTATGCACATAACTACTAACAATAGTCAGAAATAAACTTTTTATTTTTCTAATTCTGATGTTTCTTCTCTCCATTTAACGACAACTCTCTATAACGCCATAAAATGCACAGTCCCTTCAGTGTCGCTATATAGAGTTTACACTGTATTAAAGAAATTGAAAGTCACTTAAAAAATGACCCCAAATATTTCTGGGCTTATATTAAAGGAAAAAAAAAGAATTTAGATAGTTATCCTACAGTAATGACATATAATAGTAAGAGCTCTAACGATGGCTCAGAGATTTGTAATATGTTTGGATCATATTTTGCATCGGTGCATTCACAAGACAATCATATTAATACACTAAATAGCTCTCCAAGTTTAAATACTACAATAGACTCAGATTCATTTGCTCGAATTCAAATATCGCGTGAAGAACTTTTGGAGAGACTACAAAACCTAAACGTTAATAAAGGGGTTGGTCCTGATGGTATACCAAATGTATTTATAAAAAGATGTGCAAGAACACTCGTGGAACCATTGTTGACCATATTTAATACTTCATTGAGTACCGGTACCTTTCCTCAGCAATGGAAAATTGCAAAAGTAGTGCCAATATTCAAAGGTGATGACAACTCATCTGTTGAAAATTATAGACCAATTTCAATTTTGAATGCATTTGGTAAATTACTGGAGTCGATGGTTTGTTCTGCAATGCAAAATTACCTCAAAACGTACATTGTCGAACAACAGCATGGCTTTGTAAAGGCCAGATCTATCAGCACTAACTTAGTTACTTTCACTGACTATATAACACAGGCCATTGACAATGGGAAACAAGTACACGTTATATACACTGACTTTAGCAAAGCGTTCGACAAAGTACCGCATGATTTGTTGATAGTAAAACTGTTTAATTGTGGAATAATGGACCCAATGTTAAAATGGTTAAAATCATACATCCAGGGGAGGTTCTTTTATGTGGTAGTTAATGGATTCGAATCAGTGAAATACCCCATAAAGTCTGGAGTACCCCAAGGGTCCAATCTTGGTCCTGTTCTCTTCAATATCTTTATTAATGATTTACCAGATTGTATTAAAAACTGTATTCCTTTCATGTACGCGGATGATTTGAAAATTTTGAGAGTAATTAACATAGCATCGGACGCCATTGCACTCCAGAATGATTTAAACAACCTTACCAACTGGTGTGAAACAAACAGAATGCATCTTAATCCTAAAAAATGTTTCCACATAAATTTCAGCCGTAAGATAAGTGGCTTAATCACACATAGCTACACTATCAATAATACAATTATAACTGAAGTTGATACAATAAAAGATTTGGGTATTGTGTTAGACAAAAAGCTAACATTTATACCACATATTGATAATGTCGTAAAGAAAGCTTCCAAAATACTGGGTTTTGTTATTCGCAATATAAAACCGTTTAAATGTGCAGTAACTAAAATTATACTTTACAACACCTTAGTGCGAAGTATCCTGGAATATGGGTCAGTAATATGGCGACCACATTATGCAACTCACTCACTACGGATAGAAAGAATACAGAGACGGTTTCTGAAGCACTTAGTATTCGCCACAGGAGAAGCTAAATCAATACGGTCGTATGAGGCCGGGTTAGTTAAGTTTAATATGGTCAGTCTGGAGCATCGGAGGAATATGTTAGATTTAATGTTTTTATTTAAAATAATTCGCAATGTTACCGATTGCCCACAACTCCTCAGTAAATTTAAACTTAACATACCATATAACTACCCTCGTAAAAAGATTAGGAATATATGGTCATTGCCAAAAACTAGAACAGTCATGGGTCGTAACTCACCAGTTCCACGACTCTGTACTCTATATAACAAATATAGTAATGTGTTGGATATATTCTCTTTTAAACAGCATAAATTTCGAAGGGTCATTTGCAAATTTTGTAAGTAGTCAGACTAAGTTGTTTTCATTTGCCGTGCTTAGGAACTTCATTTATGTTTATAGTAATTATTGGTTTATGATTCAATGGTCCACGATAGTCTATAGTCGTCAATAGTAATAAGTATGTCTTAAATTCATTTTTGTTTTATTATGTAGCTTTAGTTTTTTTTGTATCATTTACTTATATTTTTCTTTAACTTTTTAATTGTTAATCTATCTACACATAGCAGGTAGTGTTTATCTTAATTAAGTTGTACAATTGGCTTAAATAATTATATAGCTGCTATATATAACTAGCATAATTTTTACTAAGCATGTATTATTGTAACAACTGTTGATAAACCAATAAATAAATAAATAAATAAATAAATAATGTAATGTAACTTATTCATTCAAATTCTTATAAAGTGACAATTATTGTGACATTCTTGACGACGATACTAGATTTTTTGTATTTATTTATTACTAGCTGTTGCCCGCGGCTCCGCCCGCGTGGAGGTTATTTTCAAAGAAAATCCTCCATCGTCTTATGTTATTACACCTTTCTATATTTTGCTATCCCATGGGAAGCGTGCATTTTTCCGTGATAAAAAGTTGCCTATGTCATATTCTGATCCCTGATAAACTGCCACTACGCAAAAAATGATGTTGATCCCTTGCTCTGTAAAATACTAAATCCCACGGGAACTGTACATTTTTTCGGGCTAAAAAGTAGCCTATGTGCTATTTCAGAGTATAGTCTATCTCTGTGCCAAATTTCAACCAGATCCGTCCAGCCGTTATAGTATGATTGAGTAACAAACATACATCCATCCAAACATTCGCATTTATAATATTAGTAGGAAGTAGGATAACAGTAATATTTTAAATGCTGTTTGCTAGATATATATATATATATATTTTATATTCACTATTTTAGTGCCTCGAAAGGCAGACGAGCAGACGGTCCACCTGATGGTAAGTAATCACCGCCGCCCATAGACTTCTGCAATGCCAGGGCACAGCAGAGCCGCTGCCTTCCGTTTATATTATGAACGTTTTTATTAACAGACTCCAAAAAAAGAGGAGGTTATCAATTCGTCGGTTTTTTTATGTATGTACTTTACTTTTTTATGTATTTTATTTACCCGATTACTCGAAGACGCCTGAACCGCTTCGAGAAATTCTTTTTTTGTTTAAAAGGGTATACTTTCCAGGTGGCCCCATTGGCACCAAGTCATGGTCTGATGGGATCTCAGAAAAATCAAGGAAAAACAAATTTTATGGTGACCCATAATTTGTTTTTTACTGAAGTCGGTGTACTTTTTTTTATTTTTGCATTTGTCGTCTGGTCTATCACTTGCCACCGTAAAGGTGCTAATAAGTAATGGCACCACAATCATTTTAATGAGTAATTACATTTCTAAAATGGTTGACTAATGATCATTAAAAATGTATTAATGGTCAATTTAATAGCTCTTAAGTCAGTGCAAGTTTTATATATAAAAATTTTGCTTCCCTATATTTACCGTAAAACTCGAAAAAGGCTAGAGCTATTTTGATGACATTTTTAGGTAAGCTTCAGATTAGCCCAGAGGTTTGGTAGCGATCGGATCGATAGAATTGTCGTTGTTTATAAGTTAAATATTAACTCATTCAACGCGGATGAAGTCGCGGGCAAAAGCTAGCATAAAATATTTATGAATCACACAAACATGTTTTTGGGAATCGAACCCCGGCGTCGTCGGCTACTCGCCCACTGCGCCACGCAGGCTCTCGATGTTTTTTTATCCTGACACGGTAAAGTGACCACACTGCATCTGATGGTATGCGCAGTGCCGTCCAGTTAGAGTGTCAAGTAGCGAGAGACTATCCCTCGCTACTCAACACAATCACAAGTGAAAAAAAGAATTTTAATTCATTAAAAGTACACTGACTTCAATAAAAAAACAAATTATGCATCTCTATAAAATTTGAGGGTTGCCCTCGATTTTTCTGAGATCCCATCATCAGATCCTGACTTGGTGCCCATGGGACCACCCGGGAAGTATATCCTTTTAAACAAAAAACGAATTTCTCGAATCGGTCCAGACGTCTTCGAGTAATCGGGGAACATACATAAAAAAGATTACGACGAATTGAGAACCTCCTCCTTTTTTTGAAGTCGGTTAAAAATAAACTAAAACGTGACCTATTTTACAAGCGACATACGCTCGAAGAAAAGGAAAGTTTCACCACAACTGTGTTAAAAATAAATTATACACATCCCCGTATTGGTTTTAATTGATTTGACCGCCTTTGTTAGCGCGTCTTTCTGTTCCATTAAAGTCAATAGCTAAATCCAGCTGTGAAGCAAGTCGGCTTTCTTTTGGCTGGGTCTTTCCAGGGGTCGCGTTTAATTCAGGTGATAGCGGAATTTTGAAGGATTTTATAGCGGTTAATTTTACATTTCGTCCTGTTTCGATAACTTGCTGGTGGTACCGTATACAGGGTGTAAAACCCGCCAGAGTGGCACACTCAAGTGCGTCGTGTTCCGGGATCAGCCAGTGTACACCTGGTTTTTGTCGGGGGTCTAGAGTTGGGGTGCGATGTTCTGATTACTCTGACACTAGTCCCTCGACCGCTTCTTCACCTCCTTGCCCATGGCGTAGTGTGAGGAAGCAGGCCGGCATGATTGTGTTGAGTAGCGGGGCTAGATTGTCTCTCGCTACGCGATACTCTAATTGAACGGCACTGCGCTTACCATCAGGTGCAGTGGGGTCACTTTGCCGCGCCAGAATAGAAAAAAAACTTTGCCGTGCCAGGATAAAAAAAATGTAACCACATATTTTTAGTTACTGGGTGCTTTTCTAATGCGTTTTTTAAGGTTTTTTTTACTTAAAAAGCAATAATTAAGAGCTGTTTTCCTCTAAGAGACGCCATCTTTAAATCGTAAACCGATACAAACCGTTCACACGTTCCAATTATCAGCAATGGCGTCGCGATGTCTACATTATACGGTATGTTGCGTAAGGGGAACTGTCAATGTGATGTAACATTGTAAATATTGTCTTTTATGTTTGTTTTCTAATTAAGAATAAGAATAATTTGTTTAACAGGTCCAAATTTACGATGTAGTTTTGACATTTAACTATGATGTGCACACTAGGCACAGCCTTTATCGTGGCCATCATCCATACTAAATGCGAAAGTAACTATGTTTGTTTGTTTGTTACCTCTTCACGACTAAACGGCTGAACGGATTGTTGTGAAATTTGGTAAGGAAATAGATTATATCCTGGAGAAGTACATAGGCTATCTTTTTTCTCAAAAAACAACCTTGAAAGGGGTCAAATAGGACTTCAAAATTTGTATGGGAAATCCATAATTTTTCGACTTAGGGATCTGTAAATTCATATTTTGGCTTTTGGTAGGAAATAAAGAAATACGTGTTTCAACGTTTTTGAAAAATTATCCCTAAAAGGAGCAAAGTGAAGTTAAACTTATGGGGTATTCTTTAGATGCAATCTCAAGATTCAGGCACAACAACTGAGAGGCTGGACAATCGCTACAGGTGCCTCAGTGCAGAAGACAACTCCTTGGATTGTATACTTCTGCTCCCGAATATAACCTCCACGCAGGCGGAGCCGCGAGCAACAGCTATTTTCTTTATGATTTTTCCGATAGAATGAGTTCACATTAGCTTTACACAAATTGTGAAAATATAATTAAAAACTAAACGAAACATAAGGTGTGTGTGTGTGTCTGTGTGTGTGAGTGAGAGTGTGTGGATGCGTTAATTGATTATTTTCAGCAGATTGTTTCCACATTTGACAAGCAAAAGGTTTTTTTTTATTCTGGCGCCGCAAAGTGACCACACTGCACTGAGTATCAAGTAGCGAGAGACAGTCTATCCCTCGCTACTCAACACAATCATGCCGGCTTGCTGTGTAGCTTTTTCACACTACGCCTAAAGGACCCAGGATCATAGGAAGGAGGGAACACGGTAGCTGGCGAACTGTTCCACAGCTTGATGGTGTGGCAAAAATACGAGTTTGCGAACCTCTTGGTTCGGGCCGGGGTAGTAGATACCACGAAGCTGTGGCTCCGCAAGCCAGTACGCGTGGTTCTGGTATGTAACGGAGAGGATGAGAATTTGTCATTGTGTTTATGATACGTTAATAACATTGGCCTGTATATTGTCCCACTGCTCACGGACCTCTACTAATGAGGTCAGGAGGGTTACTCTTGACACTCGATTCCAATTTAAAATTGAGATTGGGTTCGAAAACTGTACAATTGGCACTCTTGAACGCAACACCAGAGCACGATTTAAATGAATACGGCGGAATCTTTCTAAATGAAATAAAGTATTTACATTTAGTTGAGTGAGTTAGAGTGACAACATCTTCTAGATTGGAATTGAAACTGTATCGAGATTGGAATTGATTTGAAGAGTAGGTCTATATGCCTTAGTCTACCACGCTGGCCTGTGATTTGGTAGACTTCACAAACCTTCGAAAATGTTATGAGAATTCTCAGGTATGCAGGTCTCCTCACGATGTTTTCCTTCACCGTTTTATCAAGCGATAATGAACAATGATTAGAAAACTCAAAGATGTATGAAATTAGGTTTAGAACCAGCGTCTTTCGTCTTGGCAGTCCGGACCTCTTCCAATTAGGCTATAACATACGTTGAGCAATAATCTAATGTAATTAAATCTATTCATTTTATGTTCAAATATTGTTCGAAAAGAGCATCGCTAGAGTCTCTTGCCCATCTCTAGCGAAACTGCATTCCGAACTGGCGGTAGAGTAATTATAACATCTTCCCAAAATCAAGTATCCCCATTTCTTGCTTGGCACAAAAGTAAAAGTTTTTTTATTCATAAAAAGTGCACCGACTTCAATAAAATACAAATTATGCCTACAAAATGTGAAGGTTGCCCTCGATTTTTCTGAGATCCCATCATCAGATCCTTACTTGGTGCCAATGGGACCACCTGGGAAGTATACCCTTTTAAACAAAAAAAGAATTTCTCGAATCGGTCCAGGCGTTTTCGAGTAATCGGGTAACATACATAAAAAAAAAAAGATTCCGACGAATTGTTAACCTCCTCCTTTTTTGAAGTCGGTTAAAAAAGCCGCAGAAAATGGTCTAACCCCATTACTATGGGAGGAAAATACCCATATAAATAATAATTAAAATAAATACACCCAACAGTCACACACATAGTTCTAACTCCACAATAGGTAAAGTCTCTTCTAATAAAAAAATAAAAAAAAGGTAAACCTGTATCGTGGGTATCAAGAACTAGTGGGTAGGTCCCTCGTAGTTCTTGATACCACAACACCCAGACCCGAAACAAATGTCTATCACACAAACATTTGTCTCGGTGCGGTAATCGAACCCACGGCCTCTCGTTTCACAACCAGCTACTCGTCCACTGCGCACTAGATAACAAATCCGCGCATACGGAGTGCTATAAAAAACCTAGGTATCAAACACCAGTCTAGCTCCACTTTATCGACCTGACGCTGTGGGCCAAGGTCAAAGGCGCCCTCTTCAACCCCCACCCGCATGGACTAGGGGAATCTAGCTCTTATGTTAAAGTATTAAGAACGGTAATCGCCTGTCAGGTTAGAATAGTTATGTATAACCAGGGAATATAGCTCTTATGTCCAGGTAGTAAGGTCGATAAACGCTTGAATGTCTTTGTCGCAGAATCATTCTGTGTTGTCTTTTAGAATAACATGATCACGCCTGTACTGAAAGTAGTAGGCAGAGGAGCAACTATTACAGCTATGGTACGCAATTTCATATCTGTGTTTAATTTAAGTGTCTTTTCGAATGGTAAATGTACTCAAGTAAGGTATAGAACTCAGAACGTCCCGGTCTATGTGCATTATCATTCAACGGCTCACGGCTTATTGACTCATTCAAGCGAGTTCCGGGTCAGTAAAAATGGCGCGAAAATATATTCACGCCATGTTTACTGTGCTACGGAATTCCCAGGTACTTTTTTTTATCCTGGGACGGCAAGTGCCATCCTGAGTATCAAGTAGCTAGAGATAATCTATCCCCCGCTACTCAACACAATCATGCCGGCCTGCTTCTTCATACAACGTCATGGGCAAGAAGGTGAGAAGCGGTCGAGGGTCTAGTGTCAGAGTACTCAGTAGGCCGCAAAACGGCCAAATATCGTACCCTAACTCTAGACCCCCAACAAACCCCTGTACTTTTTTTTATTTATAAAATGCTAAACTTATATTTATAAAAAGTAAGAACGTCACTTATATTGTAATTACGGAACGTTGATATAGTGTGTGTTTATATACATTCATATACACTCACGCTTATAACCCATGGGTGTAGGCAGAGACTATTGAGTGCCACAAGCTACGATCACACACTTCTTTAGCCTTTTCCAAATTCATACATCTTCTCATACATTTTGGGCAGTTGAAGGTATGTACTCCTGATTTACCCTTTTGAAGATCTTGTGTTTGATCGGTATAAGTTTTCCTCTGGCGCCCTCTACCCACTCTCCAGTTTGTTTAAAATACAAAATCCGCTCTCAAATCAGCTCCCGAAGGCTACATGAAAGATTTTCCGTAGTTTCCTTCGGAAATTTTAGTGCAACCGAAACTACAAAAACTCCGAAAATGGCCGAAACCGAAAGGCAAATGGACACTAAATATAAAACACAAAAATGATTTCTACCTATGTTCGTTATAGACTTTGAAACTACTCAACCGAATGTTGGATTCAACTTAAAAGATAGGATGGTTTAAGATCCGACAGGTGGCGCTGTTGTCGAGATCTAAATTACTTATTTTTTCAACGAAAATTCGGTCCACAGGAAGGCGGTTTTTGGCAGGACAACGTCTGTCCACTATTATATGATAAATACAGTTCTTCAAAAAACTAAAATTGGACCCTGTTAAGCGAAAAGATCCAACCAACATTTTTTATGAAATCGAGTTAAATACATAGTCATAATCTCCTAATATAGTTTCATATCACAAAAGATACATTTCGGCGAGTGTGCCTTGGAATTACACAATTTAATTCCCCCAACCCCTTTCTATCATCGGACGACAAGAGACTCGGCGAAGCGTCATCGATACATGGTTGATATTCCACCAGCGCGCACGAAGCGTTTTGCTAGTACATTTATCATGCGCACCAGACGTAGACCACATCATCACTAACCATCAGGCGAGATAGTGGTCAAACGCAAGCCTATTTAGGTAAAAAAAATCCAGGCAGTTTGATGATATTTACCTAAAAAACTTGTCATGTTTTATTTTATTACCCAGCTAATAACTGCCTTGGTGGCGCAGTTGTAATTGCGCATGCGTTACAACCGCTGTGCTGAGGTCTCGGGTTCGATCCCCGGGTCGGGTAAAGTAATATTGGGTTTTATTATCAAGAAATTCTCAGTATTAGCCCGAAGTCTGGAACCTGTGCCCGGTATGGCGATAGGCTCGCGACCTGTCACATTATGGGACCGAAATTCGGCGAAAAGTGGGTGTACTGGTTACACCTCTGCCTACCCCTTCGGGGATTATAGGCGTGAGTGTATATGTATGTATGATGTATAATAACTAGTAACTTCCGTGGTGCTTTACGTCTGGCTTCTCCAGACGTAAATGTCCTTTATTGGAGGTTAATTCCTCTTTGGTTCAGTATTTGTCTCCCGCTTTGCTATGGAGGGAAGTGGACAATTTATATTTCCAACTCCTCCCTATATTTCTATTTGATTAATTTCGTTGCGGGATAAAAGCCAGTTATTAAGCATTCCCAGAGACTCGCCGAGTTTCATTACTCGGTGTCGAAAAAATGCGTGCCATTGTTGATCCTGGCTAAACAGGAGTTACAATGGCGCGTGTGGGCGGGATAGTCTCTACCCAACAAATTTTCAATTAGTTACTGCATACTATTCGCTGTCAAACTTTAAACTGCATTTACGCAAAAGTATGAGAACGTCAGTTGGATCTTTTCTGCTGAACAGGGTCCAATTAGACACAGTTGAAATGTAGACGTGTTTTGTCATGCTTCCTGACTAGAACAAATCATTGGAAATTTACTTTGGAACCATTCGTCGCGCAAACAGCGAAAATTACGCCAGCTACCAAGATATTTACTGGCCCATTAGCTGTATAAATGTTAATATAGATTTATAAAAGAATTTAATATATATAATAGAAATTTTCTGTCTGAATAGAATTCAAATATAGAATAGAATAGCTGGTGGTACGATATTCATATCCGCCCGGATAGTGACCACCGTACACAGGGTGTTAAACTCGCCATAGTGGCACACGCAAGTGTGCCGCTTTCCGGTATCAGCCAATGTACACCCGTTTTTTGTCGGGGGTCTAGAGTTAAGGTCCGATGTTTGGCCGTTTTGCGGTCTCTATCCGGGCGGATATGAATATCCTACCACCAGCAAAGTTAAATGTTATTGACTTTAAACATAAGGAACAAAAAATATACGCGTCGAATTGAGTAACGTTTCGCGCTTCGGTTAAAAAGCGTGGATAATTTGAACAGTGATTGACAAAACTGAATTGATATTTATCTTGTCTAATTAAATATTAAAGTTTTTCAATTAAGTTTACTTATAAAACACTTTTTTAAACAATCGTTTAAAATGCTCTAAAAAGAAAAAAAATGATTTAAAGTAATAAGTAGTAAATGAATAAAAAATAACTTATCAAGACAAATCTAACAGCCCTAAACATGCCCTCGCCCGTGGTAGATATTTTTGAAAGAAAAGGTATAAACTCCACGGAGGTCATCCTATGCTATTACATCTTTCTATATGATGCTATCCCATGGGAACCGTATTTTTTCCGGGATAAGAAGTAGCTTATATGCTATTCCATGCAAATAGAGGCCTGAGAGGGTAGCGTGTTTCACACGTATTCATTGTGTTCCGTCTGAGGGGTCTATTCCTCAGACCGTGATTGGCTCTGGACAAGGGCCGACTCCCGCGGTAGCTGCGGTTGCATGCAATTGCGTACCCCGTAGCTGTCGTCATTAGGGAGAGAGCGGAACAACGCAGGGTTTAGTCGGTAGGACGGCTTAGACCGGTGAGTCCGACATACCTGCCTTGGAAGATCTGCAAATGGATTCCCCGTGGTAAAAAAAAAAGGCTATAATCTATCTCTGTGCCAAATTGCAACCAGATCCGTCCAGCCGTTGAAGCGTGATTGAGTAACAAACATCCATCCAAACATTCGTATTTATAATAGTACTAAGAGTAAGATTTTCGAGAGTTTCGCCTACATATTGTATAAATAACATAAATAATGTGGTATCGACTGAATGTGGTAGAGCCACGCTGTAGACATATTTGTCTACAGCATGAATGGGCCGGCTTGACCGGGGTAGTACCACTGTCTCACAGAAAACCAACGGAAAGTGACAGTTTACTGTCGAGTTTCGTATGGTAAGTGAGATATCCGGAGGCCCAGATTCCCCCTTCCCTTCACTAATCCCTATTCCTGTCCTTTAAGGCCGACATACATGATACTTTCGGTATTGTGGATGTTCATGGGCGGTGGAGATCACTTACATCAGGTGACCCACTGGCTCGTTTGTCGGACTATGCTATATAAAAAAAGATTTATTTATGAGTAGGATATAAGTAAAAAAAAGGAAGTCTGGGACAGTGTATACAGTGATGAAAAGATTTAAGTATTATATACTTTGTTATATACAATGAGTCGTTAACTCGGCTCATCTCGTTTAAGATCACCGAGTTAAGAATCATTAACGTATTATACAAACTGGGTCAGACGCACGTTACGCATAGGGTTGGCGACTTAAAAGAAAAGGAGTAGGTTCTCAATTCGACGTGTATTTTTTTATGTTTGTTACCTCAGAACTCCGTCATTTATTGACCGACTTGGAAAATTCTTCTTTTATTACAGAGAATATGCTTCCAGATTGGTCCCATAGAAATTTTGTCAAAATCGGTTGAGTAGTTTGGTTTTAAAACTAAAATACCTTGAAAAAAATAAACCCGTGGTCAAAAATCCCAGACACAACAAAACAAATTAAAAAACCGCATTAAAAAGCACCCAGATCCTAAAAAACAAAAAATAATTGGTTACATTTACATCAATTTATTATTTTGAAAGGATGTTTATCCTGATGGTAAACACAGAATCGTCCAAGTAGAGTATGAACTGCCAACAGACAACTACCTCGACACAATCTGCATTTGTGTTCTTGTGAGCACTCAACTAAAATGGACACAAATTCTATATATATTACGTCTGTGAATGGGACGAAAGAGCCGTGGGAGACCTAACAAGAGATGGATGGATTGCGTGAATGAGAACATGCGTATTAAAGGGTGAATGCAGATTTTTTTTTTTTTTTTTATCCTGGCACGGCAAAGTGACCGCACTGTACCTGATGGTAAGCGCAGTGCGGTCCAAATAGAGTACTGAGTAGCGAGAGACGATCTATCCCCGGCTACTCAACACACTCATGCCGGCCTGCTTCTTCACACTACGCCATGGGCAAGAAGGTGAAGAAGAGGTCGAGGGTCTAGTGTCAGAGTACTAAGAAGGCCGTAAAATGGCCATTGTACCCCAACTCCAGACCCCCGACAAAAACCGGGTGTACTGGCTGATCCCGGAACGCGACACACTTGCGTGTGCCACTATGGCGGGTTTTTCGCCCTGTGTACGGTGGTCGCTATCCGGGCGGATATGAATATCCTACCACCGGACATTCTACTGAAGCTCAAAGGTGCCAATGTCTTGGTACGGTTTAAGTAAGCACTGCACCTGATGGTAGTGCCGTCCAGTTAGAATGTCAAGTAGCGAGAGACAACCATCGCTACTCGACACAATCATGTCTGCCGAGTAGCTTTACACTACGGCTAAAGGATCCAGGATCATAAGAGGAACACGGTAGCTGGGAAATTGTTCCACAGGTTGACGGTGCAAAGATACGAATTTGCTCTATTGTTTCGGGACGGGGTGAACACGAAGATGTGGCTCCCTAAAGTATGCGCGGTTCTGGTGTGGAAGGGAGAGGATGGGATAAGATCAAACAACACTTCGGAGCATTTCATCAAAGGAAAATAAACCGAGATAAAATTATCTCAACAGCGTTAAATTTTTATTTAAAAAAAATTATAATTATATGCCTCGACTGCCTGACTGCCTCGGTGGGGCAGTTGTAATTGCGCATGGGTTACGACTGCTGTGCTGAGGTCTGTTAAAGTGGTATTGGGTTTTTCTATCTAGAAATTCTCAGTATTAGCCCGGAGTCTAGAATTGTGCCCGGTGTGGCGATACGCTCGCCCCCTATCACATTATGACCGAAATTCGGCGAAAAGTGGGTGTACTGGTTACACCTCTGCCTACCCCTTCGGGGATTACAGGCGTGAGTGTATGTATGTATAATTATTTTCGAATTACTTGTTCTCGAAGTGTCTAGGAAATGCTAGCTACATCGTACAACTAAAATAAAAGGTTTACAAATGTCTAGAAAGTTCGACTATGTTAGAGAAAGTTTTAAACATTCACAGAACAGCTGTATTCTAAGGCATTAAATTGTAATCGTCCGGTGACAGCCGTAGCGCTGCGGGCGAGTAGCCGGCTCTAGAAAGAGAGGCCGTGGGTTCTATTCCCGCACCGAATCTATAAATGTTTGTTCCGGCTCATCCACAATGGTATTTATATATTATGACAGAGAAAGGGTCTAACTGCGTGATAGTTAATGGCGGCCTTTTCATTTTGCGGCCTTCTGAGTACTCTGACAATAGAACCTCGACCGCTTCTTCACCTTTTTGCCCATGGCGTAGTGAGAAGAAGCAGGCCGGCATGATTGTGTTGAGTAGCAGGGGATAAATTGTCTCTCGCTACTCGATACCCTATTGGACGGCACTGCGCTTACCATCAGGTGCAGTGTGGTCACTTTGCCGTGCTAGGAAAGAAAAACGTCTATATCAGGTTATTAATGAATAATACGGTCAGAGAGTGTTTGTGAGAGTGAGTTCCATCCCTCGGGGTGGAATGTAATATAATAAGGCACAAACAGCCGAGATGGAGCTATCACTTTTTAAACATAATATTTGTGTTGGAATAGTTCGCGTATCCTTAATGGAGTTGCTATTATAGGCTTTCAATACGGCAGTTTCCTGTGTTTAATTTTGTACATTACTCTATTTACAATCGAATATAATACGCAAAAGAAACTCTTTTGCGAAAACAGAATCAAAATTGCTTAAAAATTAAGGTCATAATGTTCAAAATGGTTGCTTAGTGGGAACATATCACTGTCTCCCTCGCACAGTAATGTCCATTCTGAGAGGTGACATCACGAGACATATGATGCATCCTTTTACCTTCGTTTGACAACTACCCCTTCCAGCAGATTTGAATGGCATCCAATTTGATTATTTTTGTTCGGATTCATAAAATTCTTTCGATAATAGGTTTTCATTAATGTAACTTGTATAAATAATAATCAATAAAAAAATCGAGTCAACTACCCTTTTAATATGAGTTCAAAACAAAACCAATATTGGTTCAAAAATAAGACTGCAACCAGAACCACGCGTACTGGCTTGCGGAACCACAGCTTCGTGATGTCTACCTCTGCTTGAACCAAGAGTAAAGCAATTTCGTATCCTTGCCACCTCAAGTTTGCACAGTTTACCAGCTGCCGTGTTCCCTCCTATGATCCTGGGTCCTTTACAAGTAGTGTGAAGTTACTCAGCAGGTATGATTGTGTCGAGTAGCGATGGTTGTCTCTCGCTACTTGATACTCTAACTGGACAGCATTTACCATCAGGTGCAGTGTGGTCACTTTTCCGTGTCAAGATAAAAAAGCAAAGGTAGTGGGAACATCTCACTATCACCCTGGCACGCGTGCAACGCCTACTCCGAGCTGTGATGAATGACGTCATGAATCATATCGTCTATCCTTTTCTATCATTTGACAGTACACATCAAATATTATATTTAAATTTCGAACAAGTTTTGATTTTGTTTTTTCGATTCTATTTATGGTTACCGTATAATTATCCAGCCAATAGCATACAATGATATCTTTGTTTTCTGTGAGGATCTTATTTAGTATGATCGAATCTGTTGGCACTCGTCCAAGGGTCTATGTCCTGTTTACTATTTCTTACGTTTTATTCTCAGGTTTTTGGCTATCCCGCTAACATTGTGTTAAAATAATGCATTTCTTTTATAGGTCGCATGGAATATTTTTGTCCTATCAGCTGGTGGTAAAATATGTTAAATTTCATGTATTTGCAACTAAATTTTAAACTGTACCTCAAATGCAACAAAATGTCGATTATGATTTATGTAAGGCAGTGGTAATACCCCGGTCGAGGTACGATTACTCACTCTACTTCAAAAATATCATCCACGGTACGAAACAGAACAGCATCATGTACCTCGGTTGAATATCAAACAGTGGTAATACTCCGGTCTAGGCACTACTACTCACTCTACTTCAAAAATATCACCCACCGTACGAAACAGAACAGCATCATGTAATTCTGTTTTATATCAGACAGTGGTAATATGCCGGTGGAGGCACTACTACTCACTCTACTCCATAAATATCACCTACTGCTAAAACAGTAGCAACATGTAATTTGATTTTATGTAAGACTGGTTATACCCCAGTCGAGGTCAATTTATGTTATAACCAGCCTGTACATATTAATTCTATCACATAAATATCACCCACCGTCAAACAGCAGCAATATGTAATTCGGTTTCATATAAAACAGTAGTAATACCCCAGTCGAGATTCATTTATGCTATAATTAGACTATTACGTAATTCGACCACTTGCACTTACCATCATAATCATTTTGCCAAGTCACTATACTAAATAAAAAAAAATATACCCAACAGTCACACACATAGACCCCACAGTAGGTCACACCTGTATCAACAACTATAAGGGACTACGGTCCCACAATACCTAGATATATATATTTTTTATATACCACGATGGTGGCAAACAAGCTTCTGATGGTAAGCGGTTACCGTAGCCTATGGACAGTAATACCGGCAGCATCACATGTACGTTGCAGACCCTTCAAAAACCTATTTACTCCCTTCTTGAAGAACCCCATACTGTAGTCCCCTTGGAAAACATCGGTTTAGAAAATATCTGTCTGTCTTATTTATTTTTATCTCAATATGGGAATCGAACCCACGACCTCTCGTTACAGCTGGCTGCTCGCCCGCTGCGCCATTGAGTCTCTCGAAACAAAACCCAAAACATAAACAAAGCGATAAAAGCTATCAATTTAAACATCCAACCTAATGGAAATGTCGAAAGAAAATAATTCAAACAGAACGCGGTCGGATCAATTATAACTTTATACGGCTGTCTGGAGTTTATTTTTAGCTTGTGGAAGAAAGGACAATGGCAGGTTCCCATACATGAAATTAGTTGACATAAATATGTAGCGTTTAGAAGTGAAAAAAATATCAAAAAATTCAGCAGCAATTCCTAAACAATAATGTATTAGGGATTTCTGATGAAAAAGTCTAATACTAAAGATATTTCAATTTAAAGATTTTGAGGTTATGATCTATTTGACATTTCTGAATAAAATATTTTTATCTATGAAGCTGATAAAAATGTTATTTGCCTATTTTCCAAAGAGCATTATAATACTATTGCTATTGTCACCTGAGGCAGGGTCGTGAATTAAACATGTACCTACTGAACTTGACTTATAACTATTGTGGGGAAGGTGATCCGCCACACCGTAGGTACTTACACAAAGTGTTTACATTCGTGTTTACGTTTACATGTTCAGATATGAACACATTATACTAAATTATAGGAATAATTTGTTTATTTTTTGGAAATCGATAAATCCTTTAAACTTATAAACTGCGGAACCGTTTTTAATAATTCACCATTAGATTTATACCAAAAGTAAGATAAGCCATAATATAATTTATTTCAATACAAGCTAAGTTGGAATGGAAGACACAGAGTTTGTCAATAGTTGTGCAGAAAATATCTTCAGACCCTAAATCTGGACTTAGAAATTAAATTAGAAAATAAAAACGGGTTCAAAATAAAACACTGGTTTTTTTAATGTTTATTCATCTTCATAATTATCCTATCTTATATATCTAAAAATGCTGCAGGGACAGATGTCTTGATGTCTGGCCCGTCCCTAATACCAGATTACTATCATGGTATGAGCGCAGCAGCCCACTGTACGACGCACAACTAAGCAACTACAATAGTATTCTATAATGCCTGCTCGACCAGCCTGGTCGGACCAGGTACATTATTTTCAATTAGTAATTAAACATAATATTGTTTATTTGAAACATGGTGTGATTTTATTTTACCTCTTATCAATAAGGTATCTGAACTGCCTCTTCAATTAAATTAAGATGAATTAATTGTTTCTTTGCACACTTCAATTATAGAACTACCGTGGAAACGTACATGTTCACCATAATAGGAACGTGTTTGTCGAATTTGGTACGTTCTCACGGCAAGTATTCGTGTATTTAAATTATGTCACAATATGTCAGTATGAAATGACGGAAGTAGTGATTTTTCTTCCTAAATAAGATAAGCTATGGTCGTAACTATACAGCCAAATAACAGACGATCCAGTCATTCACTAAGTTGGTAAAAAGTAAAGCTGATTTATTTTTGTTATTTGTAATTGTAGGAACACACACACTTGCGTTGATTTTATAGTTTTTTTTAACGGCTTATAGAATTCTTATGAAAAAGATTTTTCTTTGGACTAAAAGACCTTAAGCCATTCATTAAAAAAATCTGACGGCCATAACACGTTACAAAAAATCAATTGAGATTTTTAATAAATTATACAACTTATCTATACTTACACAGCTATTGTTAGTATGCTGAAAAATCATGCAAAATAATAATATTTAGGTTACAAAGTATGAAATTCCTAAACGCAATTTTTTTTTGTAACTATGATTTCGCCATTGTCCTTTCCTTTTAAGGATGCGTGTCTTGCGCTGAGCGTGATGTAAAATGCGAACGTATTGGAGGTTTCGAATGCGACGTAACATGACAGATGACAGATTTTGTTATTTTTTTATCCTAGCACGGCAAAGTGACCACTGCACCTGATGGTAAGCAGTGCCGTCGAGTTACGAGTGTCAAGTAGCGGGAAACAATCTATCCCTCGGTACTCAAAACAATCATGCCGACCTGCTGTGTAGCTTCTTCACACTACGCTATGGCGCAAGAAGGTGAAGAAGCGGTCGAGGGTCTAGAGTCAGAGTACTCAGAACATCGTACTCCAATTAGACCCTCGACAAAAATCAGATGTACACTAGCTGACCCCGGAATGCGATACACTGGCATGTGCCACTATGGCGGGTTTTACACCCTGTGTATGGTGGTCGCTATCCGAATATGAATATCCTACCAAATGTTTAGTCTAGATAATTTTATGACAAAAATATTGACAGCAATGTGTTAATACATAATTGCATCCGACATCTCTGCCTACCCGGATGAATCAAGTATACTTTCCTTCGAAAGGGACAAGCGACTCACGACATTTGCGGCCCAAATACAGCGGAGTATGCCTCATTAAAATGCGCGCGTGCTTTCCTGTCTCGCCTTAATTAGAGGCCGGGAGAAAACCCTTTGTGGAGGAATGCCGT
Organism: Laothoe populi; assembly: GCA_905220505.1. Lineage (NCBI taxonomy): Eukaryota > Metazoa > Arthropoda > Insecta > Lepidoptera > Sphingidae > Laothoe > Laothoe populi. Next base: position 10,232,190 of record HG992174.1, on the reverse strand, counting down.
TAGTGATGAAAGACAAACTGGGGCAGCGGGCGAATCGGCTGTAGAAGAAGCTGCAGGTACGATTCCCGTACAGAGACAAGTGTTTAGTTGCATACAGATGTTTGTTTTGTGTTTGGGTGTTTTGTGTAGTCCCTCGTAGTTGATACCCACGATACTGGACCTAGCCTGGGTCAGGACTACGTGTGACTCTTGGGTGTATTTTTTATTAAAATAAAAAAAGATATATTAATCATAACAGTCACATATAGTTCTGACCCCACACTAGATCAAACTTGTATCAAAAACTACTAGAGACTACGGGTCCACAATACCCAAAGATCCGAAGTAAATAATCTTAGATCTCGCGATTTGTCTCGCGAGAACCCATGGCCTCTTGTATCATAGCCAGCTATTCGCCCGCCGTGCCATGGGCGATATCAAACACACTTTGTGCTACTCGTGATTGGAATATACGCTTTCCACGATTGTTACCAACTGATCTTAGGTTTAGGCTAATAACTTAACACCAAAAATCTATCTCTAACCGGGGCGTCGCTGATCCAATAAATATGGACCAGGCAACGCTCCCACGAAAAAAATGCCATAATCCCAACAGCATCTTGAAGATATTATAATGACATGAGAAGCGATACACTGGCGGGCACCAGGACCCACGCGGTGGAGCCGCCGCGCTCCACCGCCTACTACTACGCAGACTTGGAACGGATAAAAAAAAATGAACCCCCAAAAGCGAAACCGGAGGGCGAACTTAACGAATATGTCGGAACAAACCAGGTCGTCAACGATGGACCGGTTGTGGAAATACCACCGTTAAGAGATAGAGTCAGACAGTGGAGTCTACCTGAATACAACACTCCGGAAAATTCTAGAAAGGTTCTAGAAGAGACGTACTCGACTGCTGGCACGTTTCCCATGCCAGAACCCAAAGAGAAGGAGCCGCTTTTAGCTGAGTTGGAAGTGGTGGGACGACTGCCGCTAACCCAACTGGAGAGTACCTCAGGAGTCAGAAGAAGCAGGAGCTGGTATCTGTGCTGTCCTAATATCGGAGATGAGGAGGTGTCCAGAGAGTCCTCTTGGAGATATTCGAGTCTTCGGCCGGTGACAGCTCCGCCGCTGCCTGGACAGAACGGGATGAACATGGTATGTATTCGGTGATGGGATTAAATCGGTGGAAAAGGGAAGTTTGGCGGTGGTGTTCTAGGGTTTACGATTGATGGCCTTTTCATAGTGCTCTTTATATATGTAATGTTTTAGACTAATAGAATTTTCAATCATAAGGTATTCTTGTGTGATTTTTACATGATCTTTTGCTTTGGGTTTAAATGTAATGTTTTATTATATTTTAATCCTATAAATTTTTACTTTATAATCACGTTCCAACCTGTATTACGAGGTCCTTTTATCTTATCCTGGTGTTCTGAGGTTGCTTTGGTTTGTCAAAATATATTCTATCATTAACTTCTCTAATACAGTGTAAACTCTATATAGCGACACTGAAGGGACTGTGCATTTTATGGCGTTATAGAGAGTTGTCGTTAAATGGAGAGAAGAAACATCAGAATTAGAAAAATAAAAAGTTTATTTCTGACTATTGTTAGTAGTTATGTGCATAAAAAAGAATGTTATTTGAACGCTATTGAGTATAGTCTGTTATTTTTGTCTGACGTCTTTTGCTGCACCAGTAATTTTGTTGTATTTTTTTAGTTATTTTATTAATATCTAGCAATACTGAGGCATCTTGGTTATAAAGGAAATATTTTTCCAATAATTTTGCTGCTTCCAGAGCTTCTTTAATGCTCGGCGGAAGCTCAGGCTCATCCGTCTCATCTTCTTCATCACCTTGTTCTTGATCCTCAGTTTTTCTCACTGAATCCAAAATTTCTTCGTCTGTGAGTGAAGCCGTTGTAAGCAGGCGGTCGTCCACTTCAATGTAGGTTTGAAGATTTACCGTATTTCCTGCCATGTTGAATTGTTGAATCCACTCAGTTAATGGAAGGTCGTCGTCGCTTTCAAACTCAGATTCTGTTTCCACCTCATCACTCGTAGAATTGGTACAAAGTCCAGCATGTCGAAAAGAGTGCTGTATAGTTGTGGGTGTCACTTCTTCCCAGGCTTTAGATAAAAAATTTACTGCATGCAGCATATTAACAGAAGTTTTACCCTCAGATTCGACTAGCTCCATCAATAATTTCCTTCTGTAGTGACCCTTGAGGCTTTTAATCACACTCTGGTCCATTGGCTGTAAGACACTAGTCGTATTTGGAGGAAGAAATGCCAACTCTATGTTTTGAAGGTTTGATATAAAAGGGTGGGCAGGGCAGTTGTCAACAAGAAGTAAAATTTTTCGTCCCTTTAATTCTGCATCCCACTTTCGCACTTCTTCTTCAAAAAGTTGACTGGTCATCCAAGCTGATTTATTAGCTTTATACGTCACTGGCAATTTTTTGATGTTCTTAAAACAGCGCGGATTTTTCGATTTGCCTATTATTAGTAGCTTTTTTTTCTCTGTGCCATCCATATTAGCAGCCACAAGCACCGTAATACGTTCCTTGGAAAGCTTTCCTCCCACACACTTTTCCCCTTTAAATTTCAGAGTTTTATCTGGAGTCAACTTATAGAAAATTCCTGCTTCATCAGCATTGAAAATGTCACTTGGGGCGTATTTTTCTATGAATTTTGACCACACTCTGTTAATCCAATCATGAGTCACATTTGTATCAACACTTCGTGCTTCCCCACTTATTTTACCATAGTTGATATGATGACGCTGCTTGAATTTTCCGAGCCATCCTTCTGATGCTTTGAAAGAAGTTAAACCAAGTTCAGCAGCAAAATTCTCCGCCTTAGCTTTCACGAGCGGCCCCGAGATAGGCATATTATTCTGGCGCTGTCGATGAAACCATGATAGTACAGCTTTATCCAAATCTTCGTATATAGGTTTCTTTAATTTTTTGGAAGATTTTCCCTCGCCCGCAGCGTGGAGGATTTTTTCTTTATTTTTCCATATTGTGGACACGGTAGAGCGACTAAATCCAAAGCGTTTGCCAACATCACTTATCTTCTCTCCCGTTTCTATTGCGCGTATCAGTAAAACTTTTTCGTCAATACACAGTGATTTTCTTTTAGTAGCCATGTTTACAGTTTGCAAGTTTGTGAGCAACTAAGAATATGATAAGGTATAGATAATCCATGACTCCTAGTTATGAATCATGGTCAATAACAGTCTACACGTGCAAGCAATCCCAATTTGTAAACAAAAGAATGAATTTCTTAGAAAGTTCGGTATGCATGATGCCGACAGTCGAGTTTATTGCGGGCTAGGATAATAAAGCGACAATAGATCGTACACAGCTGCGCAGTTTTTACTAATTTTAGCAACTTAATTGTTGTCGTTATTGAGAGTGGGTGTAATGCTATATAGAGTGAAACATTGTATGAAAAACAAGCTAAACCAACCAAAGCCAATTGATTTCGACGCTTAAGAGAGTTTGTCGTTAAATAGAGTGACGTTACATATACGAGTTTACACTGTATTTATAATAATACTTAGACCAACATGTCTACACCAAGAATTACATTCTTAATTGATCCATAGGCTAGTTTCTGTTATTTTTGTACATTCTTTGATATGCAACTGAATAAAATACCAAAAAGAAACTTGTGGAAACAGAATGAAAAAGATTAAAAATGTGGGAGCATTTTTCATCATTGATATGACAAAAAGTGGGTGCGTAATAGGAAGATCTCACTATCTCCCTCGCAAGACTATTCCGTAAAGCCATTCTGGGCGATGACGTCATAAACCATATCGTCTATCCTTTCGTCATTTACCCCTTCCATCAGTTTTGAATGGCTTCTAATCAAACTTATTAATCAAAAGATCAAAGTATCGTTTCAACTTCCCTATTCTATTTGGATAATCAAACAAAAAAAATTCGTAATATACAAATTGGTACTCTTCCACAGGTGGCGACCCAGTCCAGCGGCAACGACATGACAGCATTGAAAGCGGAGAGAGACGCTTTAGCACGAGCGTTGGCAGCCGAGAGACAGAGGGCGGCCACTGCAGCGAGAGCTCACGATGCGAGGCTCGCGGAGCTGCACGGGGTCATAGCAGAGCTGGTCAGGAGACGAGCTGCGGATAAACATACCAGGGCCATACCTGAAGAGGAGGTGTCAGGTATGTTCGATTTAGATCTCATTGGAAACTGGTATCTAATGGATGCTTTGGATTTTACTACTATTAAGACCATAGCGGGCGAAGAGCCAGCTGTGAAACGAAAGGATGCAGTTCGATCTTTGCTGGATACAAATGTTTACGTTGTCACAAATATTGGTCTTTTTTTATCCTGGCATAGCACAGTGAACACACTGCACCTGATGGTAAGCGCAGTACTGTCGAGATAGAGTATCAAGTAGGAAGAGACACAAACACACAAGACTCGACACAATCATACCAGTCTGCTGTTCAGCTTCTTCACACTACGCCATAGGGCAACGAGGTCAAGAAGCGATTGAGGGTCTAGTGTCAGAGTACTCAGAAGGCAGCAAAACGGCCAAATGTGGTACCCCAACTCTAGACCCCCGACAAAAACCGGATCAACACTGGTTGACACCGGAACGCGACACACTTGCGTGTACCACTATGGCGGGTTCTACACCCTTTGTATGGCTGTCGCTGTCCTGGCGGATATGAATATCCTACCAACAAATGTTTATATTGTCATGAATATTCGTCTTCTGCACATATAAATGTCTGACGGCAAAATTCATTACTTAATTTTGAATGACACGCGAAAACACACTTGAATGTTATCCCGCTTGTGACGTCAGTTCGAGTTCTATATGCAAACACTGTCAGTGTTTTTCAACAGAAGTGACGTCATGCGCCCTAATTGGTGTTTCACCAAATATGGCGGGTGGATGTATTATCTATTTTGTAACAGGAACAATTGCCCTTCAAATATAAAAGTGAAATTTAGATCCTTTTGAACGTAATCATGAATATGCATCCTCGACCGCTACTTCGCCTTCTTGCCCAAGGCGTAGTGTGAAGAAACAGGCCTGTCTCTCTCTCTACTCGATACTCTAATTGGAGGGCACTGCGCTTAGCATCAGGTGCAGTGTGCTTACTTTGCCGTGCCAGGATAATATTATTTCAGTGCTTTTAGTTACACACATTATGCTTATTCTACATCCTAAATTAGAATCGAAAACATTGTGTTTTTTTGCAGACGAATGCGAATCCACTACGCAGCTTGCTGGAGAGTTGGAAAATGATGCAGACAGATCAAGAACTGAGCAGGTGATTGCATTTTAACAGCTTCCACGTACAGCTGGCTATGGAACGAGAGCTCGCGGGTTCGATTCCCGCGCAAAAACTTCTGTGACCCACGAATATGTAGCGTAGTGTGAAGAAGCTACAACATCTCGCTACTTGACACTTGGCCACCGTGCGCCAGGTCCTATATGCTTCTTTTATGAAAAAAGGGGGGAAAACTGCCAGGACGCTCACCTGATGGAAAGTGATCACCGCCGCCCATGAACATCTGCAACACCAGCATGCAAATGCGTTGCCGGCCTTTCAGGAAAGAATATACTCTCTTCTTGAAGGTTCCCAGGTCGTAACGGTTACTTTGAGGTTAAAAAAATGGTGTTAGGTCTGGGTGTTGTGGGTCCGTAGTCCTTTACACTTGATCACGAAACAGGTTAGTTAGAGTCAGGACTATATACTGACCCCAAGAGTCAGAGGTGTGGTCCCTAAAAGACTGAATCTCTAAGGCTATTACCGCTTATTTGACCGCTTTGAGAACCTCCGTTTATTCATTAAATTAGAGGCCGTGGATTCAATTCCCGCACCGAGACAAATATTGGTGTGACAGACAGATGTTTGTTTCTGGTCCGGGTGTTGTGTGTAGTCTCTTATAGTTGATGCCCACGATACAGGACCTAGGGGACAGAGCTATGTGTGTGACTGGGGTGTATTTATTATAAACCTGTCGAAACCTTGATGGTCTTACAGAACGACTCATCGTCCCTCGCCAGTCCTGCAGAACTGCCGACTCCTCAAGAGCCGAAGGTGGCGCCGGACTTGCCTGACGACACCACGGAAACCAGCTCTCATGAGCCTGCAGGGTGAGTTGACTTTTTTTTTTTAATCTAGGCACGGCAAAGTGGCCACACTGCACCTGATGGGTAAGTGCACTGCCCTCCAATTAGAATATCTAGTAGCAAAAGGGAATCTATCCCTCGCTACTCAACACAGTCATGCCAGCCTGCTTCTTCGCACTACACCATGGGCAAGGAGGTGAAGAACCGGTCGATGATCTAGTCTCAGAGTACTGAGACGGCCGCAACACGGCCATACATCGTACCCTAACTCTAGACCCCCGACAAAAACCGGATGTTGCCGTCACTGGCTGATCCCGGAACGCGACACACTTGCGTGTGCCACTATGGCGGGTTTTTCACCCTGTGTACGGTGGTCGCTATCCGGGCGGATATGAATATCCTACCACCAGCTGAATTGTCCTGGTTTGTTTGACTTCAATTCTAGTTCTTGAATTTTTGGAGTTGGTAACCCTTTTAGAAATAGTCCCTCGTAGTTGTTGATACAGGTCTTAATGTGGAGTCAGATTTATGAGACTGTGAACGTTTTATTCTTCGCAGTCAAGAACAGCCCTGTGTGGAAGTGACATCGCCGCAGAGTCAGCAAGGCACAGAGAACTGTGACACCAGTCTGAATCTATCTGAAAGGGACTCCGAGATATGTCTCACCACCGCCAGGTTTGTTATCTGTATATATAAAAGTTATTTAATTCGTAAAACGGACACCGACTTCAATAAAAAACAAATTATGCCTATAAAATTTGAGTGTTGCCCTCGATTTTCCCGAGATTCCATCATCAGATCCTGACTTGGTGCCAATGGGACCACCTGGGAAGTATACCCTATTAAACAAAAAAAGAATTTCTCGAATCGGTCCAGGCGTCTTCGAGTAATCGGGGAACATATCAACGCACAGCATAAACGGCTACAAACTTGGCATTTTGACAGTACGTACCTTTTATGATGTAGGCATCCACAAAATAAGGGTTTTTGGAAATACCACCCCTAGGGGGGTAAAATAGGGGATGAAATTTCAATAAAAATCCGTCATTTTTTAAGTTAAAAGCATGAAAATTACTATTTTCTATTGTATACTTTTTCTCCCAAACATGACCTCCACGCGGGCGGTGCCGCGAGCAACAGCTAGTGCGTGTATAACGATACTGTGACCTCTTTATTCAAGATTTTTTAATCCTTGCGATTTTTATATTTTTGTCAAGTATAAAATCTTATTACATAATTTATTAAGGTTATAATTTTAACTGATCTACGATATTCAATCTGTAATTTAATAAAACATTGACACAATAAGCTGCCAAAGTATTACCTAAAGGATTAGCGCTCGTCCCACGCTGATGTTCGGTGCAACGCGCGGTTATTGAACCGAGCATCAGCTGATTTGTTTATTATCAGATCTAAGTCGGTCGGCAACGCGCATGTGATGCTGCTGGTGTTGCGTGCATAGGCTACGGTGACCGCTTACCATCAGGCGGGCCGTCAGCTTGTTTGCCACAAACATGGTATAAAAAAAACAATGTGGCTAAGGAACTCCAAAATGTTATATTGTTTCAGATGTTGTCAGTTCGCTCGGCAAGTCCACGGCGGCAGCTCAGGCAGCTGCGAGAGACAGCACGGATCACCTGACGCCAGGCTCTGTACTCCGTCACCTGGTGAGTAGACCAGTAGACCGACCAGTCTACTGGGCTAGACTATGTGTATAAGTACACAAGGCAAAACGGGTGTCAAACGGGTAAGTGAGTCACCTGGTGGTAACTCCACCGCAGGAGCATCACAATACCAAAATAATATGGCCTTTAAACAAAGGAAGTTGGATAGAGAAAGGGCCTTTCACCTTCCCCTTCTATTTACTATCAGGAGGACCACTAGTACCTTAAAATAAATACCGACTGTTTTTAACCGACTTTAAAAAAGGAGGTATGTTACCCGATTACTCGAAGACGCCTGGACCGATTCGAGAAATTCTTTTTTTGTTTCAAAGGATATACTTCCCAGGTGGTCCCATTGGCACCAAGTCAGGATCTGATGATGGGATCTCAGAAAAATCAAGGGCAACCCTCAAATTTTAAAGGGACGCATGATTTGTTTTTTATTGAAGTCGGTGTACTTTTTATGAATAAATAACTTTTGTTGTTATATTTATTTACGATAAAACAGTTATAAATGAACGTGTACCATAATAAACACACATCCTGTATGTAGTTTTAGAATTGGCTGCCGAATCAATTTCAGACATTGTAAAAATGCGAAGGTATCACTAAATAGTCAAAACGATCGAAATTGAAACATAAATCTGGGTGATAAGAACTTTTAAAATGCAACAATCATCAATGATCATGAAGTCGGTCTTCGTTGAGTACGGCCGTAGTTATTCGTTTCGTATATTTTTGAATCTAAAATTTGTCCAAAGTGAGTTTTACGAAGCAAAACTTTACAGATTTATATATTGACGTTTTCCACGTATATTGAAGTGTTTAAAATAACAAAGTGATATCTTTAAGTGCAATTAATTACTATATAAAATTCACAATACTCAAATCACAGTGTGACGTTGTTGTGGATCGTGACCTGCTCGGCGAAACGCGTATGCGCCTCAATTTGCACGGCGCTTACGTCCTTCATCTCGCAAACATTTTTATAAGAACTACAAGGCCGTTAAATCTAAATTTTTAACCGCTACTTGCTTCTCGCAATTTATTATCGTTTGAAGGTAAACTGTTACAGGTACCGAATCAAAAAATTAATACTAGAATAAACGGTTGAGTATTAAAATGGCGCCATCTGTTAATGTTTGTGCTGGCTGTAATAATGCCATCAAAACAAAGGAATCATGAAATGCACCGCATGTTCTCAGATTTATGATTTAGAATGTGCTAATATCACAACCAAACATTTTCAGTCTATGAAATTGGATCATAAAAATAACTGGAAATGTCCCGAATGCCATTGTAACCAGCCTAAACTTGACAATACAAACACTCCTGTTCGCCAAATACCAAATATGGCTACAACAGTTTCAGAAGCCGCTGAAGTTAGTTACGTCACTCGGCGTGCTAAACGAACCAACACATCCCCAGGAAACATAGATTATATAATAAACAATGATTACATTACTGAAAATAAATTGCGCTCAATTTTAAAGGAGGAGGTAGCTGCTGTCATGAATACAGCAACATCAGCATTTGAGAGCAAGGTAACAGACCACCTAAAAAATATTAATGAGCAAATTACCAGCTTTCAAACTACCTTAGTCTTTTTCAATGGACTTTTCGAGGAGCTTAAAAATAAATTGGAGGAAAAGTCGTCTACAATAATGGCATTACAAAAGGATAACGTGAATCTAAAAACCACTGTAAAAGATCTTACAAGCCGACTAAGTTCAGTAGAACAACATATGAGAGATAACAACGTCGAGATAGTTGGAGTGCCCGAGTTCCGGAGTGAAAATCTAATCAGCACAGTATTACAATTGTCCAACACCGTCAGCGGTTCTATCGAACACGACGATATTCTACATGTTACCAGAGTTGCAAAAATGAACAAGGAAAGTAATAAGCCACGTTCAATTGTTGTAAAACTACGTAGCCCAAGAATGCGCGACGGGCTGCTAGCCGCTGTGTCGCAGTTCAATAAGAAGAACCCCAAGGATAAATTGAGCTCACAGCACCTTGGTCTAGGAGGTAATAGAGTTCCAGTATTTGTAGGTGAGCACTTAACACCTAGTAACAAATCACTCCATGCAGCTGCGCGTCTGAAGGCTAAAGAACTTTCTTATAAATTTTTGTGGGTACGAAACGGTAGAATATTTTTGCGAAAAGATGAAACGCACCAGGCTATTTTAATTAACTGTGTAGATAGCTTGAGACTTATAGTGTAATTGCTTTGTCTATTTACTAAACATTTGTCAATGGATTTGATACCCTCTATAATTTTCGATATATATTACCAAAACGTCCGTGGTACACGGACCAAAACTGACAAACTATACAACAACATTCTACAAAGCAATTACGCTGTTATAGCTCTTACTGAGACCTGGCTAAATGCAAGTATCAATAATCGCGAGTTAATCGACTCGAGATACACAGTCTACCGTAGGGACAGATGTTTGACGAGTGGATCCAAAAAGGATGGAGGTGGCGTTTTATTAGCAGTATCTCGAAATATCCAATCTTTTCGAGTACAATCCTGGGAAACTGATTGTGAAGATCTGTGGGTCACGCTTCAACTAAACATTAACAATGTTCCAACTAAAGTAGCTATATGTGTTGTTTATTTGCCACCACCTCTGAAATTGTTAACCTTAAACAGATTTCTGGATAACGCCACCAACAACGTAAGTCGTGTTCACAATGTTATCATTTTAGGCGATTTCAACATAAATTTTATTAAATGGGTCAAAGACGATAATCATCACCTTACTCCCATCAATTACGATTGCGCACTTGGCTACTCATTGGTGGATTTTATGTCAGTAAATAATCTTAATCAAGTTAATGACATCAGCAATGTAGACGAAAATTTCTTAGACATTATTCTTACTGATATGACCGAGGTGACCACCATGGCCCCTCCAAGCGTTTTAACTAATTTAGACCCGAGACATCCGGCGCTATTACTTGATGTTTCTGTTGACTTCTCCCATAACCATCTTGACCCAAAACCTAGAAATGATTTTAACTTCTTTAAGGCTGACTATAAGAATATTATAAAGACGTTGAAAGAAATTGACTGGAATGATAAAATCGCCAATGTTAAAAATGTAAATGATATGGTTTCAACATTCTATGTAATATTAAGAAATGTAATAACACAATATGTACCCAAGCGTAAGTTAAAGTCGTCCGAGTTTCCGCCATGGTTTGATTATGTTTTGATTCGGCTTTTATCGGAAAAAAACAAATTACGATCGAAACATTCTAAGTACAAGAATCCTCGCGATAAGTTGGAATATGAACTACTGAGAGATCGTTGTCACAAACAACTAAAGCAGTGTTACAGTAATTACATCTATCGCATAGAATCTAATATAGCCAAAAACCCAAAGTTAATATGGAGATTTATTAAGGATAAACGCAAGGGCGACGTATCACTTCCCGGTGTGATGCATTGTGATGGCGATTACATCGAAGGAGGTTCAGGCATAGCCAATCTTTTTGCAAAGCACTTCTCATCTGCTTATGAAAATCATGATGCTCTTAAACAGCCTAAATGTGTTACTCCCGATTCGGGTCCTAATTTCTTAAGTCATCTCAGTTTTACTGAGAATGAAGTTTTGAAGAAGATTAAACAATTAGATGTTGCGAAAGGTGCTGGTCCAGACGCAATACCCCCAGTCTTCATTAAGCGTTGCAGTTCTGTTCTTGCATTGCCTCTATCCATGATATTTAATAGATCATTGCGCGATGCTGTATTCCCGGATGAATGGAAGAAGGCTCGCATTTTACCAATATATAAGAAAGGTGAACAAAATAACGTTAAATAAAAATTATCGCCCGATATCAATTATATCATGCTTCTCAAAATTGTGTGAATCTCTAGTATGCCCTGTCCTTACACTTCATTTAAATACCTCTATCACAAATGCACAGCACGGTTTTAGGATTGGTCGTTCGGTGAACACGAACCTGCTCTCATTCATAACTGACTTAACGGCAGATGTCGACTGTGGAAGACAAGTGGATGCTGTTTACACAGATTTTTCTAGTGCGTTCGATAAGGTAAATCATCACTTACTGCTGGCAAAGCTTGAAGCAAATGGCGTGGGTGGTAATTTGCTAAGATGGTTTAAATCTTATCTTGCTAAAAGACCCCAGTCAGTGGTCGTAAAGGGATATGAATCTACTGTATATTTTGCCGACTCTGGCGTGCCACAGGGATCACATCTTGGACCAGTTCTATTTTCCATATTCATTAATGACATAACAGACAAAATCAAATACTCAAAGTTCTCCCTATTCGCTGACGACCTTAAGATATACAAGACAGTTAATAGCCCGTCTGATGCACATCTAATCCAATGTGACCTGGACAATATTGGGCACTGGTGTAACGAGAATGGTATGATGCTGAATCCAGGAAAATGTTCACACATAAAATATTGTAGAATAAAAATACCAATACAATCGAGTTACAGCATCGACGGAGTATCCCTACAGGAAGTGAGCGATATAAGAGATCTGGGTGTCAATTTGGATAGTAGCTTAAGATTTACCCTACACATAAACGCGACAGTAAAAAAAGCTGCCCAAATGTTAGCGTTCATTAAACGCAGCCTTAAAGACTTTCGACGTCCACAAACCAGGATTTTATTATATAACGCCTTGGTGCGAAGTCATTTGGAATTCGCTTGTGTGGTCTGGTGCCCCTCTTACGCAGTACATTCGCAGAGAATTGAAGGCATCCAGCGCGCCTTCACAAGGCATTTGGCTTATATGTCGTCAGGTATTTCACATAGGGCTCCTTACAACGAAAGGCTCAAGGCTTTTAAAATGTTGTCACTTAACAATCGTCGCATCATTCAGGACCTTTTGTTCCTCTACAAAATCCTGAACGGTCAGGTAGATTGTTGCCAGTTGAATGACAACATAAAACTTTTAGTACCTAGAAGAATTCCAAGATATCCCCTTACTAAAACGTTTTATATTCCAACTTTTAAAACGAACCTCGGTCGATACTCTCCATTAGCTCGAATGTGTGGCCACTATAACACCGTTTGCGGTGTCTCGGACGACACTGACGTTGACATCTTTCATGATTCTTTCTTCCAATTTAAAGGCAAGCTTGTCAAACATTTCAGTCCCTGATTGAAGTGTTTGTCGAGTATCATGAATGAGATACAATATGGTGACTGTTTTTAATAAAATTTTGGCGACATTACCTAATTAATATAATAATGTAATCTAACCTAATCGAATCTAATTTAATGTAATTTCATCTAATGTAATGTAATTTCATCTAATTTAATGTAATTTTAATGTAATGTAATTGTGTAATCTATTATGTGTGCTATTTTCGGTATAATTCTATTTCTATTTCTATTGTCGTACTCTTTTTTTATGAATGCTGTGTATGTCTTTAATTGATATTCATAACTGTTCTTGTGCTGTGATAAATAATAATTCTATGTATATTATGAATATTGTTGACGTACCTTAATAAATAAATAAATAAATAAATAAACAATAAACATAATTGGTTATCAAATCAAGTGAATTTTATATCGAGTAACAAAACCATTATGATAACCTCAAAAAGTACACCAACTTCAATAAAAAACACAATATATGTCCCTATACAATTTGAGTGTTGCCCTCGATTTTTCTGAGATCCCATCATCAGACCCTGACTTGGTGCCAATGGGACCACCTGGGAAGTATACCCTATTAAAAAAAATAAGGATTTTCTAAAATCGGTCCAGGCGGTCTTCGAGTAATCGGGGACATACATTTAAAAAAGATTTCAACGAATTGAGAACCTCCTCCTTTTTTTGAAGTCGGTTAACAAATACTAATACTTAAGTTGATCTCGGTGTAATGTCAATATATGTATTACTTTGCTGGTGGTAGGATATTCATATCCGCCCGGATAGTCCGACCACCGTACACAGGGTGTAAAACCCGCCATAGTGGCACACGCAAGTGTGTTGCATTCCGGGAGCAGCGACCGACCGCTTCTTCACCTTCTTGATAGATTGTCTATCGCTACTCGATACTCTAATTGGACTGCACTGCGCTTACCGCCAGGTGCAGTGTAGTCCCTTTGCCGAGCCACGATAAAAAAAACTATGGTAACGTTTCAATGATGGTGTCTAAAGGTGCGTTACTCTTGTCACATGCTGTATAATCACCATCATTACAGGTCGCACTGAATCGAGACAAGCCAAGATCGCGTCCAGGGTGCGTCTTCGGAAGACTGAGGACTCGGATTCCACCAACCACGGCAATAATGAAGAGGTGAGTGTTTGGTCTGTCTAGTTTGTCTAGGTAAATCCTGGGTTCAAATACCAGGTCGGACAATAATGATTTGTTTGAGTTTTTTTTTATATAGCATAATCCGACAAACGAGCTAGTGGGTCACCTGATGTTGAGTGATCTCCACCGCCCATGAACATCCACAATACCGAAAGTGTCATGTATGCGCTGTCGGCCTTAAAGGACAGGAATAGGAATTAGGGAAGGGAAGGTGGAATCTGGGCCTCCGGATATCTCACTTACCATACGAAACGCGACATTGAACTGTCACTTTACGTTGGTTTTCTGTGAGACAGTGGTACTACCCCGGTCGAGCCGGCCCATTCATGCTGTAGACAAATATGTCTACAGCGTGGCTCTAACACTTCTTCACTTTTCGCAAAGTCACACAAGATTCGTTATAAGTTTCCCAAACCTTGTAGTTGCACGATTTGTCTATTCCTTCGAAGATACAAGGGTGAAAATATTTAAACACGAAATTAAAAAGTAATTTGTGGTTTGTTGTATAAAATTATCAGTTAAAACATCTTGATACGTGAGAAATAAGTTTTATAATATTATTTAAAAAAACATTTTTTAAGAAATTTGAATATTGATACCGCCTTGTGAACACACCCTGTATATATCGTTCTTTACACCCGGTACATGTCACTACAGAGTTGGTGCGCGGAGGCAGCGGAGCAGCTCGCTCTGGAGGTGTGCGCACATGCAGACCTGAGGGAGGCTCTCGTGGCGGCCGCTAATGATGGTAAACACACACACACACACATACATTTGGGCGCTGATATGATTTTTGACTTATTAGTACAACGTCCGGTAACTTATTATGACTAAATATTAATTTAGAAATTCCTGAACTTAATAATATTATTATACGAAAGTTATTTAATATTATATTCACGTTTTAATAACAGAATAAGTAGGTATGATTGTGTTTGTGTCGGAAATGACGTCATTAGAAGATTTGTATTTATAGGCGACGGTTGATGAAATCTGTTCAGTTCGTTATGATTTGTCAAAGAGTGGTTTCGTGACTCCATCTTGTGTTTTACAGCGAAAATAGATGTCCGGTAGCCTATCGGTGACGCCACGCCGACATACACATACATACACCCACACACATACATCGTGTATTTATGTGTGTATGTATGCATACACACATGCATACATACATACACACATAAATACACACATACATACATACACACATAAATACACACATACATACATACACACATAAATACACACATACATACATACACACATACATACATACACACATAAATACACACATACATACATACACACATAAATACACACATACATACATACACACATAAATACACACATACATACATACACACATAAATACACACACATACAAACACACACACAAACACACCATTAGACATAATGGGGTTTAAAAGTTTCTTATTTTTACACGATAACATTAAAATAAAACTAATTGTACGTGTTTTATTGTGGTTTATTTTTAGATTCGAAAATTTTACAACATTCATAGTCACAGATTTTATTTTAAAACGCAGGCAAAGTTTAAATCTGGGTTACGTCTTCAAATTACTATGTGTTGCCATGGTAACCAGTTGAGAAATCCGTGTTTATATTAGTCTACATTACTTCACATATTACAAGGCCCCGGAGGACCTGTTAATAATTGTATATTTAAACATTCTGCCATCCGTTTACTAGAAGTGACTTGTGGCAAATATGAATTATGTAAAACTAGCTGTTGCTCGCGGCTCCGCCTGCGTGGACGTCATGTTTAACTTAAAAAATGAAGGCTTTTCATACAATCTTTCATCCCCTATTTTACCCCCTTAGGGATGTTTTAGAAAAAAATGTGAAACATGTATTTCTTTATTTCCTACCAAAAGCCTAAATATGAATTGCCAGATCCCTTAGTCGGAGAATTATGGATTTCCCATACAAATTTTGAACTGCTATTTGAGCCCATTCAAGGTTGTTTTTTGAGAAAAAAGATAGCCTATGTCCTTCTCCAGGATATAATCTATCTCCTTGCCAAATTTCGTCACAATCTGGTCAGCCGTTTTGTCGTGAAAAGGTAACAAACAAACAGAGTTACTATCGCATTTATAGTATTAGTATGGATGCAAAGTAATAAAACAACTTTCTCCATCACGGAGTCTGACTCATAGTTTTCTATCTATGTGTTGTAACATTTAAATACTGCACTCACTACCTGCATCCTTTACAGACATCACTTTCAGCTAAGTTTATTTTATCCTCTTAAGCATCTCAAGAACACCCGTGTTCGGAAAAAGGTTATAAGTAGTAAGTAATATACAAGCCAAAATCAACTTTATTACCATTATATTGTAGTTAAAAATAGCATGTAAGAATGGCGAAAGTGGCCAGTATTTAAACGCACCGCCGGCAAGCCTATGTGTCATGACTGGTAACGTTACAAATACGCCTTATACGCTTATATGGCCAGGTGATACTTGACAGGCCTCTTAGTAACCGGCAGTACCAGTCTATATGCTATTTTTAACTTTAATGTTATGGAAATAAAAGTGATTTTGGCTTGTATTTTACTCCCTACTTTTTTTTTATCCTTACTAGACACGAGTGGTTAATATTATACAGGTGAAGCGTTGTCCGCTCACGTGTCGGTGCTGCGCGCTCGCTGCCTGCGTCTCCAGGCAGATAGTGCTGTACTCACGTGCGCACTCAGGAGGGCTGTCGACACTGCACACAGGTACCGACAGTGAACCGGGTGCAGTGACTGCATCGGGTGCGGTGACTGCACCGGGTGTGGTGACTGCACCGGGTGTGGTGACTGCACCGGGGTGTAACTGCACCGGGTGTGGTGACTGCACCGGGTGTGGTGACTGCACCGGGTGCGGTGACTGCACCCGATGCATCAACGACAGACGCTAACAAAACGGAAAATTAACGTATAGATCCTTGGACGTTTCTGCAAACCAGTTAAACACGTCAACTGGTTCTTCAACTAGTTGACCGTTTATAGGAAACGGTTTCAAAAACCGTCCACGACCCACCTCTACTGCCTACCGTATATTCAAGATTGAATGATGAATGCATATGATTGAATGCCCGTTTTTCCGTTTGGCAGACCCTTTTATAGGTGCCGACGGGAGTGGACAGCTGAACTCAAGTACACAACAGGTGCTGTTGTTCCGCTAACGTGTTGTTATGCACCGAGCGCTGGACGGTTTTTTGTGTTTCTTCTCAGACCAATGGGCATTTCCGAAGCACCGGCAGACTTTAACATTACTATGACATGAAAAAAGTGCCCTTAATGGCCTAATTTACGAAATAAATGATTTGGTGCTGTTGTTACGGTGACATGTTGTATTGCACCGAGCGCTGGTCATGTTGCGTGTTGTATGTTGCTGTGCAGACTGTCGACATGTTGCGCGGCACACGAGGCGTCGTCGGTGTCGCTGTGCCTGTCGCTGCGGGCAGCGGACCGCGCGCTCGAGGCTTACGATGTACTGCTAGCGCTCGCTGAGACTGCACAGGACCATCATCAGGTGAGAGACACCATGATACCCTGGGTATCACATCCTGGCAAGACCACACTGCACCTGATGGTGAGTGCCGTCCAGAGTATACAGCGAGAGACTATCCGTCGCTACTCAAACCAATCATGCCGGCCTGCTTCTTCACACTACGTCATGCGACGGTGAAGAAGCGGTCGAGGGTCTAGTGTCAGAGTACTCAACATCGTACCCCAACTCTAGACCCCCGACAAAAACCGAATGTACACTGGCTGATCCCGGAACGCGATACACTTGCGTGTGTCACTATGGCGGGTTTTACACCCTGTGTACATTAGTCGTTATCTGGGCGGATATATATATCCTACCACCAGCAAAATACCCTGGGTATCAACGCACACAAGTTACAAGTCGTGCAGGTTTGCTGGTGGTAGGATATTCATATCCTGGTGGATAACTCGCAACCACTTAAAACCACTGCCACTTTCATCCTGGCACGGCATAGTGACCACACTGCACCTGATAAGTGCAGTGCCGTCCAGTTAAAGTATCGAGTAGCGAGAGACAATCTTCCGCTACTCAACACAATCACGCCTGCTGTGTAGCTTCTTCACACTACTTGTAAAGGACCCAGGATCATAGGAGGGAGGGAACACGGTAGCTGGCAAACTGTTCCAAAGCTTGATGGTGCGGCAAAAATACTAATGCGCGAACCTCGATATCTTAGTTGATGGTAGGATGTTCATATCCTGGTGGATAGCGACCACCGTACATATGTACCGCTATAGTGGCACACGCAAGTGTGTCGCGTTCCGGGAGCAGCTAGTGTACATCCAGTGTTGTTGGGGGTCTAGAGTTGGGGCACGATACCAGATCCTCGACCGTTTCTTCATCTTGCCCAATGCGTAGTGTGAAGAAGCAGGCCTGCATGATTGTGTTGAGTAGCTGGGGATACGTCTCTCGCTGCTCGATACTCTAACTGGACGGCACTGCGCTTATCATCAGGTGCAGTGTGGTCACTTTACCGTGCCAGGATAAAAGGCAGAACTACTCTAGCGTTGCTCTTTTCAAATTCTAGTTGAATATTTGAACATACAAATAAATATAATTTAATTAAATTAGAGCTCTTAGAACCATTCATATTTACTGACCACTTTTTTAAAACATTCTTAAGACTTGTGTGTTAACTCAGTGTTTTGTGCTAGCGTGAGGCGGCAGAGCTAGTGGCGAGACAGCTACTGACCCGGCTGGACGGCGAGCAAGTGGCTTCTATCGGGGAGCAGCTACTGTCACCAGGACCTTGGCTGCAGCACGATGCACAGTCAGTACCGTATTGTAGAGATATAACACACAGTAACCCATGGTCCATATCAAACCCATTTTAAAATATATATTTGACTGGTATTTCTTGGAGCAATATTAAAAATCATGGTGTGTAACATCTGACATCTCACATTGGTAATAAGCAACATTAATATAGCCTACACAAATGCATTTTGATTTAATTCGGTTTCATTCCATTCCGATTTTATAATCGATTCCATACGATATCGTTTTATTCCATTCGATTATATTTAATTCTATTCGAAAACAAAAAAAAACATCTGACGGCCAACTCTAGCACCCCGTGTTCATCGTTCAAATCAAATTGCGCGCGCTTCCCCGACTTCCTGTTACACACTTCCGTCCCTTATCACGAAATCACTCCCAGAAACCGATAGTGAAGATGTTACACATTTAACATTAATAATTATAAATACCTTATAAATGAATAAAGCAATTGCTAGTAATGATGGTATGTATGTTATGTATACATAAGCTGATATCTTTTTTGTTAAATTTCTTTACTTTTATTTAATGTACTGACTTGACATAAACGCTATGTAATTGCCTACACTATTGTTTTATAATTCATAATACCTACACTGGTTACCTGATATGGGCGAGATCTTTGCCCAGACGTGGGACACAATAGGCTAAAAAACCTACACTGACATTATACTGTGATTAAATTAAGTATTACGTATTTGAAACTATATATAACCTATATATCGTTATTTTTTTATTAACTGATTTTATTGTTGCATTTAAGGCCTTATCACCTGGACTTACGTTACAATTTTATTTGATTTACCTATTTAAAAATAGCAGCGATAGCCTAGTTGGTTGCGGTACAGACTGTCAAGACGAAAGTCGTAGGTTCGAAACCCAAGTGGCACACACCTCTGACTTTTCTAAAGTTATGTGTGTATTAAATGTTAATTATCGCTTGCTTTAACGGTGAAGGAAAACATCGTGAGGAAACCTGCATACCTGAGAATTTTTAGACGAATTTCGAAGGTATGTGAAGTCTACCAACCCGCATTAGGCCAGCGTGGTGGACTAAGGCCTAACCCCTCTCATTAGTAGAGGAGGCCCGTGCCCAGCAGTGGGACAATGTTTAATACAGGGCTAGTATTATATATATACATATACATATATATTTTTTTTTTTTTTTTTTTTTTTTTATTCTGGCGCGGCAAAGTGACCACACTGCACCTGATGGTAAGCGCAGTGCCGTCCAGATAGAGTATCAAGTAGCGAGAGACAGTCTATCCCCCGCTACTCAACACAATCATGCCGGCCTGCTGTTTAGCTTCTTCACATTACGCCTATAGGACCCAGGATCATAGGAAGGAGGGAACACGGTAGCTGGCAAACTGTTCCACAGCTTGATGGTGCGGCAAAAATACGAGTTTGCGA
The DNA here is from genome assembly GCA_905220505.1 of Laothoe populi. Lineage (NCBI taxonomy): Eukaryota > Metazoa > Arthropoda > Insecta > Lepidoptera > Sphingidae > Laothoe > Laothoe populi. Next base: position 10,211,843 of record HG992174.1, on the reverse strand, counting down.
ACCTCTTGGTTCGGGCCGGGGTAGTAGACACCACGAAGCTGTGGCTCCGCAAGCCAGTACGCGTGGTTCTGGTATGGAAGGGAGAGGATGGGATAAGATCAAACAATTCTTCAGAGCATTCGCCATGATACAGACGGTAGAACACGCTAAGCGAGGAAATATCCCTACGCAGCTGTAGCGGCTCCAGGCTGTTACTCACGTCTGCATCATTCACAATGCGGATGGCCCGCCGCTGCAACCCATCCAAGGCATCGAGAAGGTACCTTGCGGAACCGTCCCAGAGGTGCGAGCAGTATTCCATTCCCGGCCGCACCTGCGCTTTATATAAGCGGTAGAGCTGACCAGGCGTGAAAAACCGCCGCACCCTGTTCAGGATTCCGACCCTGCGTGAAGTGGCGGATATTACGCCCTCGATGTGACTCCTTGGATAAGGATCGCAGCGGATATCCATACCTAGGACACTAAGGTCATTCCGCATTGCGAGTGGAACACCCTGAAGAACGGGGATTGGAGAAAACGGAGACTTCTTGCACGAGAACGCGCACACCTGGGTTTTCTTGGCATTAAACTCAACCCGATTCCTGGTACCCCATGATGAGATGAGATCCAAGGTCTGGTTGAGCTCAACGACAAGATCCTCTCGTCTCCTCTCAGTATCCGCCCGGCAACCAGGAGGCTTGCTGCTATAACGCCCATGAACCGTGCTGTCGTCTGCATAGCAATGAATGTTGCCAAGCGACAACATATCATTGATATGCAGAAGAAACAAGGTGGGCGAAATCACAGAACCTTGTGGTACTCCGGCATTTACTGACATGAGCTGCGAAGCGTGTCCATCAACGAGGACACGCATACTACGCTCATGCAGAAAGCCGGAAATCCACTTGCACAGGTTGTCGGGCAGACCGTATGCCGGGAGCTTGGAGAGAAGGCCACGATGCCAGACCCTATCAAATGCCTTGGCTATGTCGAGACTCACAGCCAGAGCCTCGCCATGCTTGTCAATCGCTTCCCCCCAGTGATGTAATACGAACGCTAGAAGATCACCCGTTGATCGGTTATGACGGAAACCGTATTGACGGTCATTGATCAACGAGTGATCCTCTAGGTAGCGAACTAATTGGCTGTTTATCAGTCGCTCCATGACTTTACACATCACTGAGGTTATGGCGATTGGGCGATAATTGTTAGGGTCTGACCTATCACCCTTTTTGGGGATCGGCTGCACATTAGCCTCCCTCCAAGATTCAGGCACAATACCTAAGAGGTAGGACGATCGGTATAGGCGCGTCAGTACAGGAGACAAGAGACAATAATTATTAGAGATTATTATTATTATATTTAAAAAATGAGTGACATTAATTCAGTAGTAATATAGGTAGTAATAAATAGTAGTAATAAACAGTAATAACGGATTAAACTACTTACAGGGTGTGCTTTTATTATGGTACATGTTGTATGACCCCAGTATTTTCATTTCTAAAATATTTATCATTTTCATAATTGATATTGCTACATACATACATATACACTCACGCCTGTAATCCCCGAAGGGGTAGGCAGAGGTGTAACCAGTACACCCACTTTTCGCCGACTTTTTCCGTCCCATATTGTGATAGAACCGATGGCCGTTGGGGCGGAAAGGTTCTGGAATGGCGACCACGTACCGGAAGGCGCAGCGTGGGTAGACCCCCCACAAGGTGGACTGATGACCTGGTAAAGGTCGCGGGAGTCCACTGGATGCGGGTGGCGCAGGATCGGTCATTGTGGCACTCTTTGGGGGAGGCCTATGTCCAGCAGTGGACGTCCTTCGGCTGAAATGATGATGATGATGATTGTGATAGGGGGCGAGCCTATCGTGATACCGGGCACAGGTTCCAGACTCCGGGCTAATACTGAGATTTTCTAGATAGAAAACCCCAATATCACTTTACCCGACCCGGGGATCGAACCCGAGACCTCAGCACAGCAGTCGTAACGCATGCGCAATTACAACTGCGCCACCGAGGCAGTCTATTGATGTTGTTGTTAGGTAAAATATTTGAAACTGTATGCCTTGGCATAAAATAAAACTTTAACACTAGTTCAGGTATCTGAGGAAGTGTGCAGAGTTGTAAATAGAATATATGCGGTTCATATTCAATGATAACCATATCAGATCTAGATTTGGCCCTAAGATCTCAACTATTTTCGTCATAAACGCTACCATCAAACCAATAAGACGAATTACTAAATAGAAATTCTATGAAACTTCACCTAAATACCATTCATAGAGGTCTAGAAACCAATTATTCTTTTACAGTTGTGATTTCATAACCAATAGTCACTAACCTGATGGCCTCGGTGGCGCAGTTATAATTGCGCATGCGTTACGACTTCTGCGAGGCCTCGGGTTCGATCCCCGGTCGGGTAAAGTGATATTGGGGTTTTCTATCTAGAAATTCTCAGTATTAGCCCGGAGTCTGAAATCCGTGCCCGGTATGGCGATAGGCTCGCCCCCTATTACATTATCGGACTTAAATTCGGCGAAAAGTGGGTGTACCTACTGAAACAAAGAAGAAAAGGGAGAGAGAAAAACATTTATTCAGCAAAAGAGACACAACACAAACAGAAATACTGATAACTGGTTGCACCTCTGCATACCCCCTTGGGGATTACAGGCGTGAGTGTATATGTATTTATTTATTTACTCTTTATTGTACACTTAAAGATTATTAATAAAGAATGATTACATTTATATATTAAAGTGCAAATGGCGGTCTTATCGCTCTAGGCAATATCTTACAGACCACCATGTACATGTATGTATGTAGTTATTTACCAAATACTGATGGTCTTCTTATGGTTTATCCCAGGGCATGTTCCGAGTCTGAATGGAGCGCGGAGTGCGAGGCGCGGCTCCGAGGTCATGCCGCGAGACTCAAAGCCGAGACCGTCACGTTGAGGGACACGCAGCCGCCGCCGCATCTCTTCACATACCACGGTACGCATGGTCAATGAACAAGCAGATTATGCTGGTGGTAGGGTATTCATATCCGCCCGAATAGCGACCACCGTACACAGGGTGTATCAGCCAGTGTACATCCGGTTTTTGTTGGGGTACTCAGAACAACGTACCCAACTCTAGACCCCCGACACAAACTGGATGTACACTGGCTGATCCCGGAAAGCGGCACACTTGCGTGTGCCACTATGGCAGGTTTGACACCCTGTGTACGGTGGTATTCTGATAGGCCAACTGGTCCTGAACATCAAAAGCATCCTGGATAGTCTCCGTGGCGATTGGACGAGTTAGCTGTGAAAGGAAAGGCCGCGGTTTTGTTTTTCAGATTAATAAAAATGTTTTCTATACACATACATATGCTATATTCCTGGTCTGGCTGTTAGACTTCTTAGTTCCTGGTTCCCACGACAAAAGACTTATCTTAGTGTGGGATCATATGGCTGTTGGGTGAAAGAAAATTTGGAATGGGGAGATGATGACATTGAGAAAACTTAGTATACGGCAAAAGTAAGGCGTAACGCCGTTTTTAAGACTGGCTAACCCAGTCGAGCTGGCTCGTTCAGGAGGAAGACAAAAGTAACTACAAGTACTTTCCACTTTAAAAACTGCAGCCTATAGTCCATAATTTCTGTGGCCAGCCAGTGTGTATCCAGTTACTGTATTATTCTGGGAACGATTGATACAACCTCTGTCGACGGTTGGCATTGTATTTACAGTGAAGTCACCATAATAAACTAAATATTGTCTTCAGAAGAAGAAGACGAGTTACCAGAGACAACAGGAGCATTCAACATGGTGGAGATGGAGCGAGCTGTCGACATACAGGTGATGATTAACCCACTTGCTTAATAACCTAATTTCACCTAGAACCGGCTTCAATCCGAATGCAGCCAAAAAATGCGGCTAATAATTTGACACCAACAATATGTACTACGCTAACTGGAATTTTAGGTAAATTCGTTTGTTTATGCCGGCATGATTCTACTCAACGCAATCATGCCAGTTTTCATGATTGTGTTGAGTAGCGAGGGATAGACTGTCTCTTGCTACTTGATACTCTATCTGGACGGCACTGCGCTTACCATCAGGTGCAGTGTGGTCACTTTGCCGCGCCAGAATAAAAAAAAAATTAAAAAAATGCCAAGTTGCTTAAAATGTGGTTGTTTATATGTATTAAAAAATATATAAAAAAAACCTAAAATTCGAGTTAGCGTAGTATAAATTGTTAGTGTCGAATTAATAGAAAAAAATATTAAATATATAATATAGCCTTAAACGACTCATTGCATTTTTTTAGAAACTATATGGTATATGTTTTTTTCCTTCTACCAATAAGCTAGAAATAGTCCTTAATGTATGTGGTTTAAATATTGTACCACATTTTTGTAACAGCCTGTAGATATTTTTTTTGGGTATTTTTATAAGCCAAGGTTAATTTTTCTTTGCACTAATATACCCATACGGCAGAAAGAAGCCTGACAGCCTCAGTGGCGCAGTATAACTAGGTTGTAAATAGAGGTAGTGGGTTCTATTCCCAGACAAATGTTTGTGTGACAGATATTTTTGGGTCTAAGTGGATTGCAGTCGTATTTGATCTACGATACAGGACCTAGTGTGTGACTGTTGGGTGTATTTATGTTTATTTATACTGTGTGTTGACATAAAAATAGCGCCTGCTTCCCCACTTCCTGTTACACACTTCCGTCCCTTTCAACGAAATCAATAGTAAAGATGAAAAATATTGTATACAGGAAGAGTTGTGTATCCGGGAGCGTCGCGCAGAGACCCGGGCGATACACACCGGTACACGACAGGTAATCATACCGCTTTATTACAGCACTAACTTTTGCCCACGGCTCCGTCCGCGTGGAAGAAATTTTTTAACAAATATTAAATTATGTATAAGTAGTCTATAGCTCTCAGGGATAGTATACTTTTCTAACAGTGAAAGAATTTTCAAAATAGTAATGGTTTTTTGTTACTCAATCACGCTACAACGGCTGAACGGATCTGGTTGAAATTTGGCACAGAGCTAGATTATAGTCTGGAATAGCATATAGGCTATTTTTTATCCCGGAAAATGTACAGTTCCCGTGGGATAGTTTAGTTTTTCACAGAGCAACGGAGCGACATGATTTATTGCGTAGTGGCAGTTTAGGAACCATAAAATGACATAGGCCACTTTTTATCCCGGAAAAATTCATGCTTTCTATGGGATAGTAAAATATAGAAAGGTGCAATAGCTTAAGATGCCTCCATGGACTGTATACCTTTTCTTCTAAAAATAACTAGCACGCGGGCGGAGCCGCGAGCTTCATCTAGTATTAGTATAGATTTAACATAGCAAGTCAGTCGCCTAATGGCAAATGATCCTATAAACAAGTCTTGTGGGTGCGTTTTGAAGAAATAATAAAGGAGTGATAAATTTTAACATCTGGACAATTTAGTCACCGTATTAAGAGCAATAGCATTCATTAATGTTCTTTGAGATATTGGTACTAAGCCAGTTGTGCCTTTCACAATCAGATTTACGTGTTTCTACCACTTGAAAATTATATTTAACCTTAGTTATAATACTAATAATACTAGCCCTGTATTAAACATTGTCCCACTGCTGGGCACGGGCCTCCTCTACTAATGAGAGGGGTTAGGCCTTAGTCCACCACGCTTCATTCTCAAATATGCAGGTTTCCTCACGATGTTTTCCTTCACCGTTAAAGCAAGCAATAATTAACATTTTAATACACACATAACTTTAGAAAAGTCAGAGGTGTATGCCACTTGGGTTTCGAACCTACGACTTTCGTCTTGGCAGTCTGTACCGCAACCAACTAGGCTATCGCTGCTTTTTTACCTTAGTTATTAGGGTGGTAATTATGACTTCACAATTGACTTCTATTTCTAAATGAGATTCAAATTGCCGATATACATTTTGATCCCATCAGATGTTTATATAAGTATGCCATATTTCATTTAAATAAATTGTAATTGTAAAATTTTTCTTAGTGTAGTCTAACATATTATAGTTTTGGCTTAGCTGTAAGTCCGCAATTGTATATATTTAAATAAATATATATATGTGCTGGTGGTAGGATATTCATATCCGCCCGGATATCGACCACCGTATACAGGGTGTAAAACCCGCCATAGTGGCACACGCAAGTGTATCGCGTTCCGGGAGCAGCCAGTGTACATCCGGTTTCTGTCGGGGGTCTAGAGTTGGGGTACGATGTTTGGCCATTTTCCGGCCTTCTCTGTACTCTGACACTAGACCCTCGACCGCTTCTTCACCTCCTTGCCCATTGCGTAGTGTGAAGAAGTAGGCCGGCATGATTGTGTTGAGTAACGGGGGATAGATTGTCTCTCGCTACTTGATACTCTAATTGGATGGCACTGCGCTTACCATCAGGTCTAGTGTGGTCACTTTGCAGTACATATATGCCTGTAGAAAGGTCCAAAATAAAGATTGTTTGTTACAGCCGGATTCGAACCGTGGCCGCCGACGTCGCGAGCGGCACTGGCTCGACGCACCAGCCTCCGAGACAGATCTATAAACACAAGCCATATAACATTACCTATAATACGGTAGTTTCCTGTGTTTCATTTTATACATTATTCTATATGCAACTGAAAATAATACGTAAAAGAAACCTTTTTGCGAAAACAGAATCTAAATTGCTTGAAAAATGAGGTCACAATATGTAATTTAAATATTGTTATGTATAGAAACGGTTGCGTAGTGGGAACATATCACTATCTCCCTCGCACAACGGCACAGTAATGGACATTCTGGGAGGTGACGTCACGGCTTTTACTGTCATTTGAGAGTTACCCCTTCCAGCAGAATTGAATGGCGTCTAATTTACTTATTTTTATTCGGATTCATAAAATTCATATAAATTGTTGATTAAACTAATAAAAAAATCTATTCAACTACATTATTATTGACAAGAGTTGGTGAATCTCATTTTCAGGGACTGTTTGATCGTTAAGTGTCAACTAACATTTAGTGAACACTAGATCTGTGTACCTCGCTAAGGGCTGAGTCTCAATTCCGGGTTTTTGGGGAATTATTTTATTATACCGGGTTATGGTACATGTCATTTAAGACCACACCCTGTATAACTGACCTTTTTTAACAAGTTTGTATTAATAGTCTTATTAGTTACCAGGTTTACAGAATTGTTTTAGACAATAGGGTATTACAGCCATTTTTGAAAAGTGTCTCAATAAGATTCTGCAGTGCTACAAAAATAAACTCATTTTTATTCAATCTATAAGTGCCATAAAAATGCATTTACATTTTTAAAATTTCGCGCCATATTGACGAAAACAATGGACGCCATTATTGCTCTGTTGTCATGAATAATTGTTTGTAATGTAAATGAGCAGTATATTTAAAACTACGTTGTTACGAAAAATAAAAGTACAAAAGATACGCTGATCAGTGATTATTAACAGTTGACACTTTTTAGTGTACATAGCCGTATGACGTCATAACATGGCGACTACTATTGGCAATAATTAATAAAATACAAATTATTATTAATTAAACACTTTTAAATCTTTTGATCTAAAACTAACACTTTCCGGCATCTGTTTGCTATCTCAATAATATATTCTTAGGTTTTTCTCTTATACAGTAAAATACCTTATTGACTCAACACAGCTGAAATCTATATCACTACGAAATTTGTAGTAAAAAATGGTATTAATACAAAAGTAATAAATATTAATTTTAATCAGGTTTCCTAAATACGGAATTTTGAATAAAATTTCAACCTGAAAAGATTAGGAATTCAATAAATGACGAAGTACTGCAAAAGCCTAAAAAAATACACCACGGGTAAATTATATTGTTTAATTGGCTGCATTTTATTTTTTCCTTCTAAAGTAGGTATTTATGACTTACACTCAGTAAAAACTCCACCGCTATAGTTGTGATACCACTTTTTACAAACACCCTGTAGCAATACTACAAAAACCTGCCAACGAAAAAATCCCGGATATACAAAAAAATACCAAATATAACTTGAGTATTATTAAAAACAATGCGTTTTGAAGAAGTTTATAAAAACAAAATGCGCATGCGTCGACTGCTGTGCTGATGTCTCTGGTTCGATCCCCGGGTCGGGTAAGGTGATATTGGATTTTTCTGTTTAGGAATACTCAGTATCAGCCCGGAGTCTGGAATTGTGTCCGGTATGGCGATAGGGGATCCTAATAAATTCGGCGAAAATTGTACTGGTTACGCCTCTGCCTACCCTTTCGGGGAATACAGGCGTGAGTGAAATTAAATCGAACTACTAAAACATCTTCAAAACGCATCAAAACAGGCACCAACCTGGAACCATCTGGTTATAATTATTATATACATACCATCCAGTATTAGAAATATGGTCCCAAATAGATGAAGAATGGCACATGTGTTTGAATGGTTTCGGCTAATTTCGACCCGTAGTCTGTTTACAAAAAGACCTTTAACCTGTCAAGTAGCACAAGGACCGGTGTTCGGGAAAAAGGTCATAAGTAGTGAGAAACACAAGCCAAAATCAACTTTATGCACATAGTGTTACCGTTCAAAATCGCTTACAACAAGGGCGATTGTTTTTTGTCCGGACGCCGACGTCAGAATGACACATGACAGGTTTTTGACAAGATGATATTCAATCATATTGAGTAATAGGCCTAAAAATGCCTTCAAATGTACAGGAACGAATTGAGAGGGGGGTCAGCGGGGCATGACCCCATACATATCGCTCTTTAATAGTTGTATGATACAGGACAACAATTTTAAGCCTGTTTTCACCGACCTTTGTTTAACGGTAGGCAGCGGCTTTGCTGTGCCCTGGTATTGCAGAAGTCTATGGGCGGCGGTGCCTACTTACCATCAGGTGGCCCATCTGCTCGTCTGCCTATCGAGGCACTAAAAAACTTTAGATGACCCTTAAAGCCGTCACATCAAAATTCAAACTAAAGTGTATAGGTCGGTGAAAACGGGTGTGACATTCGGGAATATTCAACTATGGCCGACACAGCGATGACAACCAATTAATTAGTTCTAGTTATTTTAAATAACTTAAGTTGTCAACTAACATATCGGCGGTTGGCGGACTAATTGATTTTAGCGACATTTTTAAAAACTTACAGCAATGAGTTAAAGTTTTTGAAGTGAAACTTCTTTGGCATCGTTGTGAACTCGATGAAAAGGAAAAGGCGACAGTAGAGAGACTAACATATAAATCTATAGGACTAAGCCTAAGAGAGAATGAGATGGAATGTATATATTCGAGTGGGATCGATTGGGATCGAATCGGTTTCTGTTATTGACGTAGTTCTTTAATGGTTTTGCAATATTTGAGTAGTTAGTAGTTAGTATGTGTGTGAATACGCGTGCGCGTGTATGTGCCTGCGTGTTACAAAGCTTACTCGTAGCTAACTTTCTCAAGTTTCACATCTACCGTGTGTGAATTCCTCACACATTTTTTTGTTTTTCAAATAATTTATTGCGTTGATTTTAGTAGAATTAATATATTTCTTGTGTAAGCACTTACTGCATCTTTATGACTTATTTTCATACATATAAACATTATTTTATAAAATTAATTAGCCCTGAAAAAATGAGCCCTGTTTTACCAGTTGATTAGGGTGGCCAAAAAATTTCAACTAGTCTCAAAAGATGCAGAAAAGTTTGCTAATTCTGAATATACATACATACATACATACACTCACGCCTGTAATCCCCGAAGGGGTAGGCAGAGGTGTAACGAGTACACCCACTTTTCGCCGAATTTCGGTCCCATAATGTGATAGGGGGCGAGCCTATCGCCATACCGGGCACAAATTCCAGACTCCGGGCTAATACTGAGGAATTTCTAGCTAGAAAAACCCAATATCACTTTACCCGACCCGGGGATCGAACCCGAGACCTCAGCACAGCAGTCGTAACGCATGCGCAATTACAACGGCGCCACCGAGGCAGTCTGCAAGTCTGAATATAAATAACTCAATATCCTAAAAAAATCAAATAGCCCGCCAACCGACGGATATATTTAATTGTAAAAGATTGTATCGTATAACTATTTCAAGCAATAAAATAAGAGTAGAAAGAGTACAATTTATTATAATGAATATTCCGAAAACTACTTAATATTGTTCAAGTTTTCTGTTAAAATATTAATCTATTAAATATTGTGATTTGACCAAAAAATCAATAAACGAAAATGTGAATATCCGGCTCGAAGGACTATAAACAATAAAGTATATTCAAATTTAGAATGATGAATGGAATGTTATAAAAGAAAAAGGTTCTTTTTTAATTTTGGATTTGTCAAGGAAATAAAACAAAATTCATTTAAATCGTTTTTTAATTATTGAAGTTATACTTCTTTAGGCGCGTTATGAAAAAATTATGAGAGAAATTTTAAGATGCGCGTGAAACAAAAGTCACACCTCTGAAGTTTTCCTAAGTACCAGGCTAGCAGAAATGTAAGGAGAAGATCTAGAAGCTTCGGTCTGAATTATAATCATTAAAATCATTTAAATGTGGCCAGTACGTTATGGTATTATGAAAGACCGAATTAGTACTATACAGTAATATTATTTAGGTATTTCATGATACTATAAAGTACTGGCCATTAAAAGTATTTTGTTATTCTTTTTTCACTTTAAGTACCAGGCTCCCATGAAATGTAAGGAGATTTGCCACTCGTGTCCAGAAGGAAATTAAAAATAAATAAAGGAGGGAGTAAAATACAAGCCAAAATCATTTTTCATCAGTTTGAAAATTTTGTATTATAACAAAGAAATATTTCGGCATATACAGACAATTTTGACGTAAACTGATTGGGCTATTATCGCATCGTATATGCGCACGATAATTATTTACAAAAGTCTATGCTAATGCGGCGCCACACACTAGCTGTGTTTACGACTGCGTTAAGAATACACCATGTGTTGCAAGCTCATAGCGCCAATAGAACGGGCCATGTGTATGTATCTAGCGTAGATAACCTCTAGACCGACCGTATAGCCGGCTACCAAACTAGGCGATAATCGCACTTATTGTCATGCTTTAAAGGCGTATTTAAAAAATATTTTCTCACTGCTACTTACACTTATAAAATACTAGCTGTTGCTCGCGGCTCCGCCTGCGTGGAGGTCATGTTTGGGAGAAAAATATATATTTGTATGTTATACAAAATACGATTTTTCATGCGTTTGACTTAAAACATGAAGGATTTTCATACAAACTTCCATCCCCTATTTTAGATGATTTAGAAAAAAATGTGAATCACGTATTTCTTTATTTCCTACCAAAAGCCTAAATATGTATTTCCATATCCCTAAGTGGAGGAATTATGGATTTCCCATACAAATTTTGAACTCCTATTTGACCCCTAACAGGTTGTTTTTTGAGAAAAAAGATAGCCTATGTCCTTCTCCAGGATATAATCTGTACCTTACCAAATTTCATTACGATCCGTTCAGCCGTTTAGTCGTGAAAAGGTAACAAACAAACAGAGTTACTTTCGCATTTATAGTATTGGTATGGATGTATTATTATGAAAAATTTAAACCAATTTTTTTTTTTAATTTTACGCCTTTAATTCATGTCAATTTGGCTAAAAGGGCTATTTACTGTTTAAGTGCGGTAGCCGGCTAACGGGTCGGGCTTGAGAGGTAATGCATTTTAGAAGCGCAGTCGAACTTTAAAAACTATTGGAAAGATAAATTAAGTTGTAAAATAAAATTATTGATTTTCTGGTCAATTGTATGTAATAGTAAATAGATTGCTTGCATGCTATATAAGGGTTCCAGCCTCCTCAAGTAAATAAGCCGGCGCGGGCGTAACGATCAATACGTATATTATATTATTGACAGCCTCCGAGAGGCCGTGGGTTCAATTCCCACACCGGGAAAAATGTTTGTGTGACAGACAGATATTTGTGTCCGGGGTCTGTTGTGAGAGGGTGCGTCTCTCGTAGTTGATACAACACAAGACTCGTATCTTAGTGTGGGGTCGGGGCTATGTGTGGGACTGTTGGGTGTTATTTGTTATATTGTAACTGACTGGAACAGGCGTAGCTAAGGCCTAAGCGTAAAATGCCTGAAAATTTTCGTATAAGCGAAAATAACTTTATTAACTTGCATAAAATGATTTTGTAAAAAGATCTTGATTTATACAACGTGTAACGGGAATAACGCACATCCTCAGACACCCCAATTTAAAAATATTAATACAATCTTAATTCATGTATTGAAATTAGACTGCGATGAATATAAATATTGTTTCTAATGAAATTAGTTGTACTAATTTTCGACATAAAGTTCGTAATTTTAATTATTTATAGTGTTCGTTTATTATTGCATTTATAAAAGACTTTATCGCATCGAGTTATGTCTCAGTTTCGTTTGTCTTGAACGTTGAATTAAAGGGTGACTATTGTTTACCTGTGTGTTAATTATTTTTGAAAAAAAAATCTTCTATTAAAAAATTGTTGATATCGATTCAGTCGCTTATTCTGAACAAACTACTTTCGGAGTGTGCGTTAATCATGTTACATGTTGTATAGAGTGAAGATTGCGCCGCCGTCACTATGTATGTGAAACGATTGTTTAATAGTATTTACAAATTATTGGAAAGATTAAAGGTGTCATTTTTTTAGGCGACCGCTCTACTTCCTATTGTAGCATATCGCATCGATGGTTAGCATTTCGATTTAAGCAACATTATTTGCGACTAGCTGTTGCTCGCGGCTCCGCCCGCATGTAAGTTGTGTTTGGGAGAAAAGGTATACAAAACACAATTCCAATTTTCAAAAATGACGGATTTTCATACAAACTTTCATCCCCTATTTTACCCCCTTAGGGGTGGTATTTCCAAAAACCCTTCCTTAGTGGACGCCTACGTCATAAAAGGTATCTACTGTCAAAATTTCAAGTCTCTAACCCCAGCCGTTTAGGTTGTGGGTTGATCGATCAGTCAGTCAGTCAGTCAGTTTCTTCTTTTATATATACAGATATTGCATTTTTTTTGGATCTTTTGAGCTTAGTTTAAATTATTTCTGCACTTTTTTGGCATTCAAATCATTTTTTTTATATAGCGTAGTCCGACAAACGAGCCAGTGGGTCACCTGATGTTAAGTGATCTCCACCGCCCATGAACATCCACAATACCGAAAGTGTCATGTATGCGCTGTCGGCCTTAAAGGACAGGAATAGGGAAGGGAAGGGGGAATCATTTGGTAAAACAAGGGTAATTTTCTTTAAGGACACATTTTATTTATGCTGATAAATAAAAATAAGTCATAAAGTGCATGCTTACACAAATAATATAAATTCAACTTAAATCTAAGCAATTTATGGCGAATTTTCTTTTCGAAAAAAAAAAATACACCTGTACCTTCAAAAATGTTGCTTAAATCGAATAGCCCACCGTCATGCATATTTTATTCAGTGATCGTATCAATTTCAATACTTGTTATGTATCTTTAACCTTAGACGTTAACCCAGTAAACAGTAATATCTCTGTGCCTGTTTTAGTATTACGCAAAAAAATCTATAGATCGCTCACACACATATTTCGCTACGTGTTACGCCGCGTCTAATTATTTCCGGCGTATAAGAGTTCATGGGCGGAAACTGCCTAGCGTGTTGCGTATACATTAGTCGCGCACTGGAATAGAAGAGGGGGCTGTGAGAATGCTGGTGCTAGCGTAATGTAACTATTGACTTAATAAAATATGATACATTTTACGTGTTTTATTTATCTGATACATCCATTCACAAGTTTCCTATGATCCTGGGTCCTTTAGGTGAAGGTACACAGCAGGCCGGCATGATTGTGTTGAGTAGCGAGGGATAGACTGTCTCTTGCTACTCGATACTCTAATTGGACAGCATTGCGCTTACCAGGTGTATTACCTAAGTGTTGCAGTGGAAACGAGAGACCATGCGATTCTCACAGCTATATTTGTGTGACCCATATTTGTTTCAGGTCTGGGTGTTGGCAGACCAAAAGTCGTATTGAACCCATAGTTTTAACGGCAGGCAGCGGCTCTGCTGTGCCCTGGCATTGCAGAAGTCTATGGGTGGCGGTGTCTACTTACCATCAGGTGGCCCGTCTGCTCGTCTGTCTATCGAGGTTCAACGGTAGGCAGCGGCTCTGCTGTGCCCTGGCATTGCAGACGTCTATGGGCGGCGGTGACTACTTACCATCAGGTGGCCCGTCTGCTCGTCTGTCTATCGAGGTTCAACGGTAGGCAGCGGCTCTGCTGTGCCCTGGCATTGCAGAAGTCTATGGGCGGCGGTGACTACTTACCATCAGGTGGCCCGTCTGCTCGTCTGTCTATCGAGGTTCAACGGTAGGCAGCGGCTCTGCTGTGCCCTGGCATTGCAGAAGTCTATGGGCGGCGGTGACTACTTACCATCAGGTGGCCCGTCTGCTCGTCTGTCTATCGAGGTTCAACGGTAGGCAGCGGCTCTGCTGTGCCCTGGCATTGCAGACGTCTATGGGCGGCGGTGACTACTTACCATCAGGTGGCCCGTCTGCTCGTCTGTCTATCGAGGTTCAACGGTAGGCAGCGGCTCTGCTGTGCCCTGGCATTGCAGAAGTCTATGGGTGGCGGTGTCTACTTACCATCAGGTGGCCCGTCTGCTCGTCTGTCTATCGAGGTTCAACGGTAGGCAGCGGCTCTGCTGTGCCCTGGCATTGCAGACGTCTATGGGCGGCGGTGACTACTTACCATCAGGTGGCCCGTCTGCTCGTCTGTCTATCGAGGTTCAACGGTAGGCAGCGGCTCTGCTGTGCCCTGGCATTGCAGAAGTCTATGGGCGGCGGTGACTACTTACCATCAGGTGGCCCGTCTGCTCGTCTGTCTATCGAGGTTCAACGGTAGGCAGCGGCTCTGCTGTGCCCTGGCATTGCAGAAGTCTATGGGCGGCGGTGACTACTTACCATCAGGTGGCCCGTCTGCTCGTCTGTCTATCGAGGTTCAACGGTAGGCAGCGGCTCTGCTGTGCCCTGGCATTGCAGAAGTCTATGGGCGGCGGTGACTACTTACCATCAGGTGGCCCGTCTGCTCGTCTGTCTATCGAGGTTCAACGGTAGGCAGCGGCTCTGCTGTGCCCTGGCATTGCAGAAGTCTATGGGCGGCGGTGACGGCTTACCATCAGGTGACCCGTTTGCTCGTCTGCCTATCCACTAAAAACCCACAACAAAAGCAGACTAGATCTTTTTTAAATTATATTAACAATGATGTGGTCTTGGGGCCTTCCAAATCACAAATCTTACGTTATGTGGGTCCCCTAAGTACCGGGTTGGAGTGCCCCTGCCTATTTTTAATCCCCTATTGCCCAGGCCATAACTATATCTTCCTTTGAAGACAGGGTATGTGTATTCAGGGTGCAATTTCTTATAATTTGCTGGTGGTAGAATATCCGCCCGGATAGCTCGCACCGTACACAGGGTGTAAAACCCGCCATAGTGGCACACGCAAGTGTGTCGCGTTACGGGATTAGCCAGTGTACATCCGGTTTTAGTCCGGGGTCTAGAGATAGGGCACGATGTTCTGAGTACTCTGACACTAGACCCTCGACCGCTTCTTCACCTTCTTGCCCATGGCGTAGTGTGAGGAAGTATGCCGGCATGATTGTGTTGAGTAATGAGGGATAGATTGTCTCTCGCTACTTGGTACACTAACTTGGCACTGCACTTACCATCAGGTGCAGTGTGGTCACTTTGCCATGCCAGGATAAAAGAAATATTAATATTACGTTTAATTTTGCGTACATTAAAATTCAATATTGAGTTGCAGCACTTATCATTTATATTAGGTCTTACAACATTTTTATATACACTATAATTTCACAGCACAAAGACTTTGAACAAGCCCATAGATGAGTCCTTTCTCGACGCTTCAAATTTCCTGCCGTCATAAGTTTGTTGGCACAGCTTTGTACAACCTCAGCCTGGATTCAGACAAAGCGGCGACAAGCGTATTGCCGTTCAGCTCTACAGCCGTCACGTCCAGCGCTGGCTCGGAAGCTGGTAGGAACATGGTCCGTGACCCGTCAACTCCGTGTAAGTACAGGGTCGAATCAGATTCAGAGTGGGCAGCGACCCACGATGCTCCAGGTGCTCTGACCCATGCCGCTCTGGACATTAGCGAAGACCGTGTGGAACCGTATAACGTCTCTTCAATGTCACATAAAACTTCTCCGTTAGGTACACTGGCTTTCAACTTGCATATCGTGAGCTTAGAGCGTTCCAAGCCTCCAGTACTTGGTCGGGAATATATCACTGCACGATGGGATTCGTTATCATAACATAAGGACATGAAGGAACCGGATATAGGCAACGCCCTGGACTCCCATTGCCTCATGTTAGCTACCCACAATTTCCCTGATGTTAAATGACAGGAGAGTAACCCGAATTCAGTCGAACATAGGGAGACAACCGGGGAAATGTCCTCAGGAGATGAGAGCATCTGGAGGTAAGTGCTTGGATTCCTGACGTCATATTGGTGGATGATCCCGCCAACCCCACCAACATAAAATTCGTTACTGCGTAGATAATCCCACGAACATGACCATAACGGCATTCCAGCGTTAACCGTGACACTTGGAATCCCACGCTCGACGATTCTTGCTGTGCTGTCCAACCCCACACTTAGTAAAAGGTCTCTAGGTTGGGAATATGTTATATCCCTTATGGGCTTAGGGTGTAAATACACAAATTGACCAAGTTTATAGTCGACACAGCTGACTTTCCGAATCCCGTACCCTGGGAATAGATAGTTCGTACTTTTCTGCGACACATAAAGTTCATAGGTCCTGCAGTTGTATGTCATGACCCTACAACCTCTGTCTTTGGATATTTCCAAGTTTTTCTCCAGGGCAAACCTCCATGACCGTCTGACAGGCTGTTCTTTACTGACTTGTGACTTCATTAGCGTACTTCTTAGCACATCTAGTTGTAAAACGCAAGCTCTATGTGCTATCTTAGTCTTCTGCAACTCTAATTCTGTCCTGCTTTTCTCGGACTGTAGTGTCTCTATTTGTTTTTGTAGTTGCGTGATTTGTGTCGTATCGGCTGCTACCAGACGCCTGGCGTAAATAAATCTTAGATCTTTTATATTAGCCTTACTTTTACACGTTGGACAACACCGCTCCTTAATCTTCTGTGCCTTCAACCATCTATCAACACACTCCAAACCGAATAGATGTCCACATTTTAAAGCTACTAGTCTGTGATCACCAGAATTTCCCCAAGAATCCAGGCATATAGGACACATTTCACCAGCTGATTCATCATCAGATTTCGGTGAACTAATCTTTCTTAATTTCGCTGGTGGTTCGTCTTCACTGTCTGGTCTCTTTCTTGTCTGTACCTCAGGTAAGGAGGGTAAACTATCATCGGACTGTCTCGGGTCATTTGTGACTGGTACGGGATTTAGCCATTCTCCGATGGGTAATGTTTCAGGCTCATAAGCCACTGTTGCTGTGGAGTCGTTGCTAACTTCATCGTTATGTATGATATCAGTGCTTGCTTCACTCACTAGCTCAGTGTCATTGCTTGCCTCATCAAGATTGCTTGCTTCGTTAACATGTTCTGTAAAAGTACCAGAGTCTGGACGCCAGTCTGGGGAGTCAGGTTCAAGGATGTTGGGGCTGGCCGGTGCTTCCGGTGCCAGGATGCTTTGGCTGTACTGGCCGGAGCCAGAGGATTGACTCATGATCGAGGATCATTAGTGTACCTAAGGAAGAAGAGAGATGCTTTAATAAAGTAAGAATCTCAAGGGGAGAGAGGGGAGTTAAGAAATGTCTACATGACCTTATCCTGGGGGAGAGTGGCGGTAAATGACATTTTTACGTAATATTTAAAAATTGGAATGTGCATAATTGTTATTTTTAATGTGACAAAAGTCTTAGGGAGCATAAATCCACAGAAAATTAAAAGGTTTTAAAAACTATAAAAAAAATCCATTTTTTTTATAGTATAAAAAATAATAAAATAAAAAAAATCCATTTTTTTTTATAGTATAGTTTGACAAACGAGCCAGTGGGTCACCTGATGTTAAGTGATCTCCACCGCCCATGAACATCCACAATACCGAAAGTATCATGTATGCGATGTCGGCCTTAAAGGACAGGAATAGGGATTAGGGAAGGGAAAGGGGAATCTGGGCCTCCGGATATCTCACTTACCATACGAAACGCGACAGTAAACTGTCACTTTACGTTGGTTTTCTGTGAGACAGTGGTACTACCCCAGTCGAGACGGCCCATTCATGCTGCAGACAAATATGTCTACAGCGTGGCTCTACCACTTCCACGTTTCAAAATTAATGAGATGTATTTTTAAGATTGTTTGCATTATTATCTTGAAATTTCTCTTAATACTGTAATTGTCATTATTTATAACAAGGATATTTCAAAGAATAAATAGAAATTTTTATGCAATAAGAATCTCTGATTTATGTCAGTTGTGCTAATGAGCATTAGTACAACTGATGCTCTTCTAATGACATTAAACTATTATAAAAGATAGATATAGATAAATAAATAAATAACACCCAACAATCACACACATAGCCCCGACACCACACTAAGATACGA
Organism: Laothoe populi; assembly: GCA_905220505.1. Classification (NCBI taxonomy): domain Eukaryota; kingdom Metazoa; phylum Arthropoda; class Insecta; order Lepidoptera; family Sphingidae; genus Laothoe; species Laothoe populi. Next base: position 10,193,218 of record HG992174.1, on the reverse strand, counting down.
GTCTTGTGTTGTGGGTATCAGGGATCTAGAGAGACGCACGGTCTCACAACACACAGACCCCGGACACAATTATCTGTCTGTCACAGAAACATTTGTCCCGGTGTGGAAATCGAACCCACGGCCTCTCGTTTCACAGCTGGCTACTCGCCAACTGCGCCACGGAGGCTGTCAAATAAAATATAGATAAAATCTTACATAGAAAGTGGGAGGGGGAGTCATGAGTACATGCGTGTAGGAGGGTTCAATAACGTCCAAAATCATCCTTACGTGATTAATTTATAATGAATTCTTCTCCTTGTTTCAATGGTCTTTGCGGAGGAACGATTCCATAATTTTGCCAGTCACTAAATAAAATTTTAAAAATATCAGATCGAGGTAAACTACACAAAGTATAGACACTATACAGTAAAGATAGTAAAATACACACACACATACACTCACGCCTGTAATCCCCGAAGGGGTAGGCAGAGGTGTAACTAGTACACCCACTTTTCGCCGAATTTCGGTCCCATAATGTGATAGGGGGCGAGCCTATCGCCATACCGGGCACATTTTCCAGACTCCGGGCTAATACTGAGGCATTTCTAGATAGAAAAACCCAATATCACTTTACCCGACCCGGGGATCGAACCCGAGACATCAGCACAGCAGTCGTAACGCATGCGCAATTACAACTGCGCCACCGAGGCAGATAGTAAAATAGAAAGAATTAATACAATAAAAAAAATGTTTCTTCAGTTTTTCCAAATTTCTATACTCAATAGTGTCCAAAAGTTTGTAACAGAGATATTCAAATAAGCATATGAGAGTCGTATCTTCACATGTATTTATGTAAAACACTAAAGGCAATATTTTCTAAATATTGATTAGTTAAAAAACCACACATGTTTTGTTGAAATTAATTGTACTTTTGTCGCTTTAACAAAATCAGTTATGTAAGAAATTTAATTTGTTTTAGGCATATTTACAAGTTATCTGCAGTTGCATGCGATTAAAATGGAGAAAAAGTGTCTGGATATGGGACGGAAATAAAAATATTCACGAAATTTTTTGGTAATTGCTAAGTACTGTTTTATGGTACCGCTTCTGCGTATTTATGGATTATGTCAAATATATATTATTTACATTAAAAAATACGCAAATTCGTACTTACGTCTAATCAAAATGTTTACAATACCATCACACAGACTATTTTACAAATGGATGTTCAATTTCTTGATTTAACATTAACTTATATTTGAATTCATAAACGAAAATTTTAACGATATTGATTTTGTTTCTCTCACAAAGCTACCAATAACAATCTATAGAAATATCGAAAAACAAAAAATTGCATTAAATTTTTCACACAACTGTCATATTTTTTAAAAACATTAACATTTACGTGTTCGGATACATGTCTCACTTTTTTGCCATGCCTACAGATTTATTGCGAATCTAAATACACTAAATATATTTATTATAATATAATTATTTATTCACATACAGCGATCTATATGTACTACGTACTAGATGCGGCGACCAGAACAAACGTTATGTTCCACCGATTTGAGGTGTATACTCCGCACCGACGTTAGTATGCATCTCAGATTACTTAGAGAAGCTACGCGTGTATGCTTCATGCCACCAACGAATGCACATCAGTTAATTTTAGTTATTTGTAGCGACATTCCCGAACAAATCTGCCTTATATTGATTTACAGTGAAACTGTTAATAGTATATAAGGTAAATAACATAATTTCATAACGTTTAGAACGTAATATCAATAAATATTAATAATGCGGGAAGTCTATATTTCACATCAAAATTCATTATATAGTTTGTCCCGTTTTAGCGCGCGGAAAGTCCCGTTCGAGAGACAGTGACGGGAGTTTTACTTCCAAATAGTTCTTAGTAAAATGATAGATGGCATTAGTGGGCGGACAAGGTTATCGGAACATCTTTTTCCTTCGACAGTTCGTGTCTATAGAATATAAGTCAGTGTTCACATACTTTTTTTTTGGTTTCTAGACATACTCACTTAAGTTGACGTCTGTATCTCCAAAGGTTTAGGCAGATGTGCAACTACTGCACAATTTGCCGAGATTTTTTTCATTCCATAATGTATCACGCGGCCTCACGATCGCCTAACATGATAAAAGATTCTATCGAGTACACAGTACAATTACAGGCAACGCCTTTAACACTTTTAAAATTATTGAACTCAAGCATAAAATAAAATTAAATGGTGATCGTCATTATTCGAATTTGAACCCATCCCTTCAGCGTTTTTTGGACTGAGTACGCTGTTAGAATTTCTATAGTAATCGCTGGCTTGAAATGCCTATAATTAAAAATAAATATCCAAACGGAAAAGAAAATATACATTATAAAACTCTTTTTAAATTTCTTTCTAAAATTCAGATAAGTGATGGAAATATAAAATTCCTATTGGCTTTTATAAATAATGCGGGATTAAATCACCCAATTGCATTAATTGTTGTTCCTCCTCCAATAAAGTTTATTCGCTGCGCAATATTACGGTTGGTATCATATGTATTTATTTATATTTTTTCTTTTAGTTGGCAATAGTGTCAAAATCGCAGAACGGGAAGGTGTAACGGGTTGCGCTCGTTCCTTATTTTTTAGAAATTATCACAAATCGAGCTTGTATTCGTGACTTATTTGTGTATAATTGTAATCGTGATATCTTGCTAAGTGTTTAGTGTGTACAAGAAAGCGTGATGGACGTTCTGTGCGTTATGAATTTGTTGTTAACAAGTTAAGGTGTTTTGACATAATGGCGACCAAATGGGGATGAGTGAATATGTTTATGTGAACAATAAAGGATATTTACAGGATTAATCATCTGTGATGTGTTTATACGGCGGTTAGTACTACATTATTTACATACAATTGCCAAAATGAATTAAATCTCTTAAATTTTACGAAAATTCAGTCATGATTCTTCAATCGAAGTTTTTATGAAAGTAAACATACAAAAAAATCTTTGTTATTAAAGTTTTGCGTCTTTTAAATTGTTTTTTAGGTCATCGGTTGTGTGTTAGTCAATACGCTGAGATATTACGATAGGTTGTGTTGACATTTAATGTCGCAATTGTATATCTGGGTCATGAAATGTGCTAGGTCGAATGCGCGCGCAGTGACGTCACACTCACCCTTAATTCTGCCGAACCCCCGAAAAACGTTCGCTTTCTAACGGCTAGGTAAATAGGCCACGGCACAGGGCGAGGGTGGCCCGACCCACCGCGCGAATATCGCGGGAAAATTTGAAGTAAATTGCTGTAAAATTCATCTACTTATTAACAGTGATACAATGATTTCAATAATACTACGGCTTACCTTACAGCGAAACATTTCTTAATAATAGGTTTAATATATTTTATGCACTGTAACATGAAAATTATTATATTTGAGTAAATTTTTAATTAACCATAATTTGTGATGAATTTTGATTCTATCACCACATAAGTAAAAGTTTTTTAATTCATAAAAAGTACACAGACTTCAATAAAAAACAAATTATGCGTCTCTATAAAATTTGAGGGTTTCCCTTGATTTTTCTGAGATCCCATCATCAGATCCTGACTTGGTGCCAATGGGACCACCTGGGAAGTATACCCTTTTAAACAAAAAAAGAATTTCTCGAATCGGTCCAGGCGCCTTTGAGTAATCGGGTAACATACATAAAACAAAAGATTCCAACGAATTGTTAACCTCCTCCTTTTTTGAAGTTGGTTAAAAAGAGTTTAATTTTCACCATATCATTGAATATCCTTTTTAAAAATACACCCAACTGTCACACACATAAAACTGACCCCACAGTAGGAATCTGTATCAAGAACTATGAGGGACTACGGCCCCACAACTTTAATATACAAAATGAAACAGCGTAATATACTATCCTGCTATCAACTAATAAAAAATTATAAAGATTTTTTTTTAAGTAATTTGTTACGGCAAAATACACAATACACAGGTTATATAAAAACAATAAACAAACAACAAGACAGTGTATACGCTGACCGTCAAAACGTACATAAAATTAAAATTTCCTTTGATTTCTTCATTTCTTAATTAATGGTTATCTTGACCACATCTTTTTTAGCTGTCCCATTGTGCAACAGTCTTCATATGACATCCTTCCTATAGATATTCCTCGTCCCACATGCGTGAAAACTCTTCTGACACTTACATTTTCATTTGTTTACTTTATAGGTAAATTTATAGATCAGAACAAAATAAAATATAACTTTTCCGTATTTTTTTTTTTCTTTTCTTCCCATATATATTTTTCTTGTCCTGTGTTATACTATTGTTATCATCTCTATCCTTCAAATCATCTTCGTTTCAAATGACTAGCTCTATTTGTGTAATTTACATCACTCGATCCGAACATTTGTTAATTTTATTACGTGACATTGGCAAAATTGTTCATCCGCATAGATCATTGAAACAACAAGAAGAAGATTTCTTCATTAGAAAGACTGTATCAAGGATAATGACACTATAAACAGTAGCCCTGTATTTAACACCCCACACTAGTTATTAAACCTGTATAGTGGATATCAAGTATGAGGGACTATGGCCCCACAACACCCAGACTCGAACAAATATCTGTTTGTCATACTCAGTCCAGGAATCAAATCCACAGCCTCTTGTTTCAAAGCCAGCTACTCAACTCTGTCACAATGCTATCCAATTACATATTATGCTGTTCAATAGCTAGATGTAGGCATCCTTGTTTAATGAAAGGAGTTTGTATAAAATTAATGTAAGCCTGATGCTAAAAGTAAACTGACGAGTGAGATTTTAGTCCATTATCACACATTGGAGACAGTGACATGTAACCAGTACCACTAATCTCTGAATTTATTATGATTCCATAATGTGACAGGTGAGTCTATTGCCATACACTCATTTCCAGACTTGGGGCTGATACTGATTTCTAAATAGACTGTGTTTTTCTATATCACTTTACCTGACCCGGGGATCGAACCCGAGACCTCAGCAAAGTCGTAACGTGTACGCAATTTCAACTGTGCCACCGAGGCAGTCAAGACACGAGTGGCATATATTTTAGTTGTTTAATTTGTTATAATAGGGTTAATTTGTGTGTTATTTAATATGTTACTGAAATCAATATGAAAGAAAATTTTTGTGAAAATAGAATCAATATTGATTAAAAAGTACACCGACTTCAATAAAAAACAAATAATGCGTCACTATAAAATTTGAGGGTTGCCCTTGATTTGTCTGAGATCCCATCATCAGATCCTGACTTTGTGCCAATGGGACCACCTGGAAGGTATACCCTTTTAAACAAAAAAAGAATTTCTCGAATCGGTCCAGGCGTCTTCGAGTAATCAGGTAACATGCATAAAAAAAAGATTGATAATAAAAATAATAAAATGAGTGATCATGATGACTTTGGTTTGAACATAGTACCCCAATTCTTACATATACCTGCATTGTTAATTTATTGTTAGGACAATCTACACATACTCGTAAACAGCTCACAGTCATTTTTTATTTATTTATTGATCAGTTGTCATGCAACTTTTGAGTTCTGATTTAATTATATATCACACACACATACACTCACGCCTGTAATCCCCGGAGGGGTAGGCAGAGGCGTAACCAGTACACCCACTTTTCGCCGAATTTCGGTCCCATAATGTGATAGGGGGCGAGCCTATCGCCATACCGGGCACCATTCCAGACTCCGGGTTAATACTGAGTATTTCTAGATAGAAAAACCCAATATCACTTTACCCGACCCGGGGATCGAACCCGAGACCTCAGCACAGCAGTCGTAACGCGTGCGGAATTACAACTGCGCCACCGAGGCAGTTTGAAGAAATAATATTATATTTATAATTGTGTCATCATCATCTTCTGCCTTTAGCACTCCACTGCTAAACATAGGCCTCCCCCAAAGATATCCAGACCAACATGCATCCAGCAAGTTTTACCTATATTGATTTAAACTTAAATTAAATTAATATAAATGTCAGCCTCCGTGGCGCAGTAGGCGAGTAGCTGGCTGTGAAACGAGAGGCCGTGGGTTCGATTCCCACATCGGGACAAATGTTTGTGTGACAGATAGATATTTATGTCCGGGCTCTGGGTATTGTGAGACCGAAAGTCTCTCTAGGTCCCTGATACAACACAAGACTCGTATCTTAGTGTGGGGTCGGGCTATGTGTGTGACTGTTGGGTGTTATTTATATATATAAAAAAACAAGAAACTATTACAAATCACTTATTATTTGAAAGAAGACCGTCACCACTGCTCAAAGGAACTTGTAGGTAGTTGTAAGCCAACGGAGTGTGTGTGTATGTGTGTGCAGGTGGCGCGTGGTACGGAGGGCCGCGGTGATGGCGGCGCGTGGCGCCCCATGAGCCGGCTGCTGTGCTGTGTGCGCGCGCGCCACGTCGACATGGGCGCCGCGCTCTCGCATGTGCAGGTCTGGATTCTTCTAGCAGGAGATTCACCAAGTTTCATTACTCAGTGTCGAAAGCATGCGTTGTTGTCTGTCTGTTTGTTCGCAGGACGGCGAGGCGTGTGAGGGTGTAGAGCCCGCCGCACCGCCCACCATGGCCGATGTCATAAGGTAACCTTTTGCTCTGTTTTTTAAAATGGTTCATAGCCATCTTTAATACATTGCATTAGTCGATGCTGATTTTAATTTCTTATAGAGCCATATATTTTTGCTCATCTACCTACTTTGCCGACTTCGGTTTTATACGACTTATATACTAATCAGGTGACCTGCTTGAACGTGAGCGTACTACTATAAAATATGTGTGTGCAGGGAGCGTAAGAAGAAGGCTGGTGGCGCCGGCCTCGGTACGTTGCGACGCAGGATAGCGGCCGCCACGAGACGACCACGAGACGCCAGGCCTGACAGAGGTAAACATCTACTTCTGTGTGTTTATGTGTTGAGACACAGAAAATACCAATTTTCATGCATTTAACTTCAAAAATGACTTTCATACAAACTTTCATCCCCTATTTTACCTCCTTAGGGGTCGAATTTCCAAAAACCCTTCCTTAGTGGATGCCTACGTCATAAAAGGTACCTACTGTCGAAATTTCAAGCAGGGATGTTATGGAGCTCCGTAACCGTAACCGAAACTATCGGATATCCGAAATAAAATTCTATCCGTAACCGTAACCGAATCTGATATAAAAATTTCAAATAATTTCGGATTTTGTAATTGAGACATGTTAGGACTGGTTTTTGTTTTTGCCTGGCCGAACCGCGCGCGTATCTCAATGCATTTATTATATTTAGTTCTATTGCTTAGACATAGCCTGTCAGTCACTTACTCTTGTGGGATTACATTTACTTACATAAAATAGTACCAAATGAAATACTAAAAATAAAGCTATTTGTTTTTTACTTTTACAATTTCTTCAAAACCTAATATCCATAACCGACACTATCCGAAACTGACGGATAATCCGAAATAATTTAATATCCGTAACCGTATCCGAAACCGATATAATATTATTCACATATCCGTATCCACATCCAGATCCGAAATTTCAAATCCATAACATCTCTAATTTCAAGTATCTAACACCAGGCGTTTAGGCTGTGCGTTGATATGTCAGTAATTTTGTTCTTTTATGTATACAGATTTTGAGATTATTTGATTTTAATGAGACCACCGTTAAGATGTGCCAGATTAACGGTGAGGTAGACCATGAATGATAGAACTTTGTCGTTGCGTTAAACAAATATGTGTGTAGATAGATATGTGTTTAAGGACAGACAAAACAAACTTTACTGTAATGTTTTCTGACGGGTAGCAGCGAGTGTGTACGATCTGTAAAGAGAAGGAGCTGGAATCAGTGGTGAACTAATCCCGTCGGGGACTCGGTCTGCTTAGGAATAGGCTATTTGACAACATTGAAAATATACTGCAAATTGTGGTTATCCTGTTAGACAATAGCTTAAAAAACCATATTTCACTTAATTTTAAACAAAATAATGTATATTTTTTGCAAATCAAACGAAATTAAATACACTTTTTTTATTTTATTTTATCTGTGATGTGAATACTCTGTGATTGCAACTCTGGTGACGTCACACGCAAGTAAACATAGTTTCTTCGAGTGATTTTAGTTCGCGTTTTATGTTTTCTGGGTGATAAATTCTATTGTTGATTTATTTTTGAAGCAGTTTTATGATAATTGTTGATAAAACAATTATCATAAAACTTAGCTTCGCTTATCATTATTAGCTTGTTTACTTGCATGTGACGTCACACGTGTCATATGATCAGCGCCATTACAGAAATAGCGTTATTGCCGCGGTTTTGGAGATTTAAACTTTAACATTGACTTTTATTAAAAATACAGTAGATTTCCCGGAAATATTAATATAGTGTGCTTATTATGTAATAAATAATAGTTTTAAATAATTTTCGAAAATTAGTCAAATAGCCTATTGAAGTGTCTAAATTGACCTAATATTGACGGTGTGGCAGCACACAGCGCACACTGCACGATCAATCCTGAATCGCGGTAGCAAAGTTTGCGCGGCGCATCACATATACATATGTCAGAGGGCGGTCATGTCAAGGCTATGAAAGGGCTTAAATCCCTCTCTGATCTCCGGATATAGCCAGGATACACATAGTATGATAGTTCGATAGAAATTACATAAGTTTATCACTTCATAGTTTATTAAGCTACTGCCCGTTCGGAACGCATTTACCCAATGGGAAAGAACTGGTAAAAAAACCCATGGTTGCCCTTTTAACACGAGACTACATTACAATAATCAATACACAATAGCAGTTTGTTTGAGACGCGCGTTACAAGTTACACGTCACGTTAACTTATTACTCTAATTGTAGAGAACGTCAGTTTAAACAGTAATTCGACATTACGACCTCTAAATGACTAGACTATTCGAACACAGAATATAAATGCTTATTGCACACACAGTACCCCCCCATCCTTCATAAGTTCGCTAATACTGTCTCTAACGGATGTTAATGAGATTTCTAGAATGTGCAGCCTTTTAAAAGGCTGTTACATGTGATTAAAAGCGCTCTAGATAAGATGTTGTTCAGATATGTGTGTATGTGTGTGAAGGTTGCGAGCACGCGCGCTACATCCGAGCGACGGTGAGCTCGTGGCGCGTGGCGGAGGTGTTCGTGCTGTGTGCAGAGCTCGAGGCGGCCGCGGCGCTGAGGGACCTCACCACGCGCGCCGAGCTCGCCCGCGAGCCAGCGCCCGCGCTCCACGCCGACCTAGCAGCCGCCTACAGGGACAGGTGCCCGACGCACACATACATTCGCTCACTCACTCACTGACTGACTCACTCACTCACTCACTGACTCACTCACTCACTCAGCACGCGCGCCGAGCTCGTTGTCACTCAGTGTGTGGTGTCTCGTGTGTACAGATGGTGGTGTGACGTGGAGCTGGTAGGAGGCGGCTGGTCGGTGGCGGCTCACCGTGCCATACTCGCCGCGCGCTGCACCTACTTCAGGGACTTGCTGCAGAGGTATCCACCGTGAGTACAACCATAGACTTAACCATAGAGATCTTATACGATAGTAAAAAGACACTTTAACCAGTCATGACACATAGGCTCGCCGGCGGTGCGGCGGTGCGTTCAAACACTGGCTACTTTCGCCGTTCTTACATGCTATTTTTAACTTTAATGTTATAGAGATAAAAATGATTTTGGCTTGTATTTTACTCCCTACTTTTTAATATTCTTACTAGACACGAGTGATTAACAACACTTCAATAGTCAATCATTATTTTCTCTTTCACTCAGGATGTAATATTATTCTAGTATTGAATATTTCCTACCAGCTACACGTATTATTAAAATAAATTTCAAATGTCAAAGTACGACTTGATAAATAAAAAAAAAAACAAATTAAGCGTAACTATAAAATTTGATTTTCCTTGATTTTTCTGAGATCCCATCATCAGATCCTGACTTGGTGCCAATGGGACCAACTGGGAAGTATACCCTTTTAAACAAAAAAAGAATTTCTCGAATCGGTCCAGGCGTCTTCGAGTAATCGGGTAACATACATAAAAAAAAAATCCGACGAATTGTTAACCTTCTCCTTTTTTGAAGTCGGTTAATAAATAAATAAAAGGACAAAAAGGGTTTTATTACATGCTATACATATACAGTTTATATGATTATTTATTTGTTGTACATCATTTTTTTTTGGATTTTTAATTTATACATGTAACTTACAATTTATAGTTTTTAATAAAACACTTAATAATCAATTAATATTTTTTTTTGACATTAAATCCCCATTTTCTGCAGAAATATTGTCTATGGAAATAGTGCATACGTAACAACAGTAAATAGTTTTTCGGAATTATTTATATCTGTATTGATATTCCCTTGGTGGTGAGTGACACAGCGTGTGACGTGTTGTGATGTGATGTGTTTTTGTGTTGTGTCAGTGGTTGTTGCCGCGTGCCGCTAGAGGGCGCGTGCGCGTCGCTGTCGCGGCCGGAGGTGGAGGCCTGCGTGCTCGCTCTGTACGCGGGGGCGCAGCCCGCCGGCTGTCGGATGTGCGACAGTACGTACATACACACATATATACATACATACACATAGTTCATAGATAAATACACACACATATATACATACATAAACATAGTTCATAGATAAATACACACACATATATACATACATACACATAGTTCATAGATAAATACACACATATATACATACATAAACATAGTTCATAGATAAATACACACACATATATACATACATACACATAGTTCATAGATAAAATACACACATATATACATACATACACATAGTTCATAGATAAAATACACACATATACATACATACACATAGTTCATAGATAAATACACACATATATACATACATACACATAGTTCATAGATAAATACACACATATATACAATCAATCTACAAAATATTCAATACTTGTAATCCAAAATTATCTATACATTAAAATTTTAACGCGGTTCTCCCAAGACACCCTTGACATCATCCCTTATAAAATATTTAAAAACAACACTCAAAGTGAGTTAATACGTTGGTTTTTAAAATTGACAAATTTCACAGTAATAATGATTTTGGTTGTACGGGTAAATGTTAGCGTCTGAGGAAATTTAGTATCATGATTGATTACCATAACATGACTTTTTGTAAATGAATTATTATTAATAATATATTTTTGTCAGAGTACGACCGGAGCGGATCTGAAGGGGAGTTGGACATCATTAATATTGAAAATAACTCGTGTAAGTAATACTATACTTTGTATAAATACACTGTCCTACTGCACTGGCCTTATGAGAGTTTTTTTTTTGTGCCTTGATAGGCAGACGAGCAGACGGGCCACCTGATGGTAAGTAGTCACCGCCGCCCATAGACTTCTGCAATACCAGGGCACAGCAGAGCCGCTGCCTACCGTTGAACCTCGATAGACAGACGAGCAGACGGGCCACCTGATGGTAAGTAGTCACCGCCGCCCATAGACTTCTGCAATGCCAGGGCACAGCAAAGCCGCTGCCTACCGTTAGTCCAGGCCTTAATGCAGGTAGACTTGTCATATCTTCTCGTATTAAGTTATGTGTGTGTGTGTAGGTGCCTGCTCGTGTCGGTCGGTGGTGTCCCGGCGGGTGGCGGCCGCGCTCGGCTTCTCCCCGGATTCCTTGCACCGGGACATGCGGTATCTACTGGACTCCGGTGCGTACTACATCGTATATATGTTCTTCTGTATTTTCAATTGTGTTATTTTGACTGCCTGGAGACAGACGAGCAGACGGGCCACCTGATGATAAGTACTGGCTTGCGGAGCCACAGCGTCGTGGTGTCTACTACCCCGGCCCGAACCAAGAGTAGAGCAAATTCGTATTGCCGCACCATCAAGCTGTGGAACAGTTTGCCAGCTACCGTGTTCCCTCCCTCCTATGATCCTGGGTCAAATTTCAGCAGGTCGGCATGATTGTGTTGAGTAGCGAGGGATAGACTGTCTCTCGCTACTTGATACTCTATCTGGACGGCACTGCGCTTACCATCAGGTGCAGTGTGGTCACTTTGCCGAGCCAGAAAGAAAAAGTAGTCACCACATAGACTTCTGCAATGCCAGTGCACAGACAAACCGCTGCCTACCGGTATGTCTACCAAGTTACCATAAATAGTTTAAATTGTTGCTCAAACTAGAGATGTTATGGATTTGAAATTTCGGATCTGGATGTGGATACGGATATGGGAATAATATTATATCGGTTTCGGATACGGTTACGGATATTAAATTATTTCGGATTATCCGTTAGTTTCGGTTATGGATATTAGGTTTTGAAGAAATTGTAAAAATAAAAATCAAATAGCTTTATTTCTAGTTTATCATTTGGTACTATTTTATGTAAGAAAATGTAATCCCACAAGAGTAAATGACTGACCGGCTATGTCTAAGCAATAGAACTAAATATAATAAATGTGTGTCGGTTCGGCCAGGCAAAAACAAAAACCAGTCCTAACGTGTCTCAATTTAAAAGTGGTAGAGCCACGCTGTAGACATATTTGTCTACAGCATGAATGGGCCGGCTCCACCGGGGTAGTACCACTGTCTCACAGAAAACCAACGTAAAGTGACAGTTTACTGTCGCGTTTCGTATGGTAAGTGAGATATCCGGAGGCCCAGATTCCCCCTTCCCTTCCCTAATCCCTATTCCTGTCCCTTAAGGCCGACAGCGCATACATGCCACTTTCGGTATTGTGGATGTTCATGGGCGGTGGAGATCACTTAACATCAGGTGACCCACTAGCTCGTTTGTCGGACTATGATATAAAAAAAAAAAAAAAACGAAATTATTTGAAACTTTTATATCAGATTCGGTTACGGTTCCGGATAGAATTTTATTTCGGATATCTGATAGTTTCTAACCAGTTCCTCAGAAACCGAGTCACTGTTGTCTTTCACACAGGTTGTATTGAACTAAAGTCAGTTATCTTTTGCTATCAACCAATCAGTAGCGCTGTCAAATACACAATAGGGTATTTGACAATTTTTGAAAATTGATGGACATCGATAGAGGACTCTTGACTTATAGCCCCCGTAATATTTTTATTATGGAAATATACTCAATTTCTATAAAATCCGTGATTTTATTTTTTCATATATAATTTCGGGCTAAAACGCGTTGTCACGTGACATTATCTCTATGTGACGTCATCGCACATATACAAACATTCGTGACACCTAACAACATAGCAAATTATTTGCATTTATGTGTTAGTTTTTCCGCAAAAATGAATGAGCCAGCATATAAATATTGTTCAATACTTATGTGTAAAAACTCGACACTAAATCCTGATAAATTGTTCATCCATGTGCCAAAATCAAAAGTTTTAAGAAAGAAGTTGCAGATTTCGACTATCAGCCTTTGTAATGCCTTCTTCCATTCTTATAGATGACTTGAAGACGAAATTAACACATTTCCACACGTTTACACATCGAAAAATATGTTCTTCCTTACAATTTTATTTGTCGTAGGATGCAATGTTTATGTGCGATGTCGTCACGAGTAATGGCGGCCGGTATTGCTACGTTTTTGGCACCGAGAGATACAGATTAAAAATTCTAAATTTTAATGACGAAAATAAAATGTATATAATACATTTAAAATAAAAAAATGTATTTAATAAATATGTTTGCCCACTATCCTTTCTCCTAGTGCAGTTTTATATTTTTTGGTTACACCAGTCAAACACCCTATTCTATTTCTCATGAAGTCAATGACAATAAAAAATGGCAAACTAGGCAGGAGGACAGTAGCAGAGGCGGCCATCTTACCTTAGTTGGGATCGAACTAAAAATTTGTTGAAGAGTCAAAACCAAACTCGGAAATCTAATAAATTTTATAATATTTTGCACCGTCAAGCTTAATTTTTTATCATTGTTGCCATTGATTAACTTGAATATCTTCTAAGATTAAAATAAAATGTTCAGGAAAAATCAGAAATGAGGCCATCCGCAGAAGAACCAAAGTAACCGATATAGCCCTCCGAATCGCTAAACTTAAGTGGCAATGGGCGGGGCACATTGCGCGTAGAACCGATGGCCGTTGGGGCGGAAAGGTTCTCGAATGGCGACCACGTACCGGAAGGCGCAGCGTGGGTAGACCCCCCACAAGGTGGACTGATGACCTGGTAAAGGTCGCGGGAGTCCACTGGATGCGGGTGGCGCAGGACCGGTCATTGTGGCACTCTTTGGGGGAGGCCTATGTCCAGCAGTGGACGTGATGATGTTCAGGAAAATTGTCTTTCGACAAAAGTTATCATTTTTTAATTTGCCAAAGTTTAACTCGGTCCTACTTTGCCGACTTTGGTACTGTAAGACTCAAATATAAGCAGTAAAATGAAATAGTAATAACTGCTCCACTTAGGATTAAAACACCTGAATTTCTTGCTTATTTGTTGCTGTAAGATGGTTATGAAATTTAAGTTAAATTTTCTATCTGCGATTTTAATACGGAGTTGTCCCCTATAAGGTGGTGACCGCCTGGTCGTTTACTATTTGTGTGGTGTTGTGTGACAGGTGAGATGTCAGACGCTCGGTTGGTGTTCCGTCTGGAGGGGGGGTGTGGCGCCGCGTACGGGTTCAGGACTGCACTGGAACTACCCTGCCATAGACTAGTGCTCGCCGCCAGGTCGCGCTTCTTCAGGTATGCTAACCCACTTACTCACCCAGTAACTCACTCACTCACACACTCACTCACTCACTCACGCATTCACGCACTCACTCACTCACTCACTAACTCACTCACTAACTCTCACTCACTCACTAACTCACTCACTAACTCACTCACTAACTCTCACTCACTCACTAACTCACTCACTAACTCTCACTCACTCACTCACTCATTCACTCACTATATCTCCACAGGAGCGTGATGTCCCGTCGTTCAGGCTCGGCTGGCGGCGCGGTCTGCGTGGATGAGAAGGTGCTTCCGAGGAGGTTCGCCAGGGCGCTACTGCACGCCGCGTATACTGACCAGGTGGGTACCACAACCTGGTGTTTTTTTTATACTAGTACGGCAAAGTGACCACACTGCACCTGATGGTAAGCGCAGTGTCGTCCAGTTAGAGTATCGAGTAGCGTGAGACAATCTATCCTTCGTCACTTAACACAATCATGCCGGCCTGCTTCTCCACTATACGCTGATCCCGAAACGCGACACACTTGCGTATGCCACTATGGCGGGTTTTACACCCTGTGTACAAGTGGGTGTGCTGGTGGTCGGATAGCGACCGCCGTACACAGGGTGTATTGTGGTACACGCAAGTGTGTCGAGATCAGCCAGTGTACATCCGGTTACAGTCGAAGGTCTAGTACTCTGACACTAGACCCTCGATCACTTCACCTTCTTGCCCATGGCGTAGTGTGAAGAAACAGGCCGGCATGAGTGTGTTGGTAGGGATAGATTGTCTCTCGCTACTCGATACTCTAACTGGACGACACTGTACACCATCAGGCGCAGTGTGGTCATCAATAGTGGTCTTACGCCTCTGATCCTTGAAGAACCAGTATACATTTTGCCGACATAATAACCCATGATATTCAGCCTATCACAATATCAAATCCGGGCTAATACTAAGTATTTTCTAGGAAAATCCAATATGACTTTGAGGGTTAGGGGGTAGGGACTCGGCCCAGCGGCAGCACGGATAGCCATCATCCGGCCGAGGGGTGCTGGGTCGTAAGATCGGCTAGTCCAGTATAACCGTTTTATTCTTATTCCGCTTCCCCCGGAGCGGGGGGCAGTAATAAAACGCTTTCCCCGTGACGACAAAAAAAAGGACTATGTGTGTGACTGTTGGGTGTGACTTCAATTTCCAGGTGGATCTGAGTCTGATCGGAAGGAATTCGTCATCACCATCCTCGACTAACAGCAGCAATGGCACATCGGTGAGATTTGACAATGTAACTTTGTTCTAAATTTAAATTCAAACCGTTGATTCAGTGAATCGGCCGCTAGGGGCGCTATTGGCAATATTAAAATTCGTTGGGTTTGAAAATTGACAATAAGGATTCATTAGACCAACGTGGTAAACTAAGGTCTGACCTCATTAGTGGAGGTCCGTGCACAGAGGGACAATGGCATTATAGGCTTGTTAAAATTGAAATGATCAAGAAGCTATATATGGCAGAAATTCTGTATGACTGCTGAGTAAAGTAATAAGTAGCGAAACTAATTCAAGCCAAAATAAACTTTATATGAAGGATAATAAGTGCGATTATCATTTTGGTGCGGACGCAGGTGTCCATAAGTTTAGGCTGAGTTATTATTTTCCAGTCATGGACGGGCGTGTCCCGCGGCAGTGGGGGCCGACCCCCCACCACGGCGCTACTCGACGACGCGTTCCAACTGTACGAGATAGCCAGGTATGTTTGATTAACAGTATTGACATTAACAGCTTCATAAATGTCAAATAAATTAGTTTAATATTTGTTTGTACTTGATGTAATATTTAATAGCATTGTGTATAGTGGTTTTGTGATATCCCACTTTTTGGATCAGCCTGTGTAGTGACTTTGTGATATCCCACTTTTTCGTAACAGCCTGTGTAGTGACTTTGTGATATCCCACTTTTTTGTAACATCCTGTGTAGTGGTTTTGTGATATATTTGTCGTAGCGTCTTTGATGTCACCGCACTGTTCTATTTCGTTGGAGCTATTACTCATTTTGGTAATAGGCAACTTATTATTGTGTCCATGTTTTTAGTCTTAGATCGGATATATATCAATTTAAAAAACCTAACTAAATACGGTAGTTTCCTGTGTTTCATTTTGTACATTATTCTCTATGCAATCGAATATAATATGCAAAAGAACCCTTTGCGAAAACAGAATCAAAATTGCTTGAAAAATGAGGTCACAATATTTATTTTTAATATTGGTATGAGCAAATATGTGGGTAGTGGGAACATATCACTATCTCCATCGCACAACGGCACAGTAACGGCCATTCTGGGAGGTGACGTCACGGTACATATCATGCATATTTTTACTGTCATTTGACAATTACCCCTTCCAGATTTGAATGGCGTCTAATTTACTTATTTTTGTTCGGATTCACAAATTTCTTTCGTCAATAGGTAATGTAACTTGATGATTAAATTAATAAAAAAAAATGGTACCAATTACCATATTTTAAATAGGGCACTTTTCTGTGTTCCATTTTATACATGGTGGATTTTTAAAGTGAAAATTATGGTACAGTAATGGCCGTTCTGAGATGTGACGTCACGGCTCATATCTTCAACTTTCATTGATGAATAAGAAAAATTGTGTCAATTACCATATATATATATATATATATATATATATATATATATATATATATATATTCTGTTATATTCGACCGTCTAATAACCTCTCATGACTCAAAAGGATGACGGTGCACGGAAAACGATAATAAGTACGGAAGTAAATACACGCCAAAATGAATTTTATTTCCATAATAGTAAAGTTGAAAATAGCATGGAAGAATGGCGAGTGTGCTTATGTTTTACAGGCTACTTATTACCTTTTCAAACTGCGTTGTCGTTGTGATTCGAGAGTGGTTTATAATGTATGTGTTGTAGGTTCGTGGAGATGCCGATAGTGGTGCAGGGGTGTGAGGACGCCATAGTGGAGGCGTTGACGGCGGACACCCTGCCGCACGTGCTGCGCTGGGCCTCCGCCCCGCACGCCAGCCAGTGGGTGCACAGGTACCGACCATCACATACTTCACACGGAGAAAGAGTAAACATCCGGCTCGAAGGACCAAATTGTTTTTAGCACTACTAGTACACCCACTTTTCGCCGAATTTATTACGGTCCCTAAATGTGGTAGAGGGCAAGCCTATCGCCATACCGGGCACAATTCTAGACTCCGGGCTGATACTGAGTATTTCTAAATAGAAAAACTCAATATCACTTCCATCACAATTCATGCATGTACAATTACCACTGTGCCACAACATTTTATCAAAACGGTTCGAAGGACCAAAAATGCTTAAAGAGTGATTGATGTGTGTGGGGGATGCTGGGATTGCGTGGAGAAGAAACTCAATGACCAGATCGATAAAGTAGCAGTATATTGTTCGGACCAGGTTACAATACTTTTGACGTCAAAAATATACTATATGACGCCTTGCAGTCCCGTTGTTCTTTCTTGAAAAGTCCAGGGTTCCCGTTCTTCAGTATTCCCGTTCTTCCAGTATTCCCGTTTTTCTTGCTTGACTTTTCTTGTTGCTGGAGCGATCTCGGAGCGAACTGATTTACGGTGGCCCGGGGCGTTTCTTTTATTTCATTTCCGGGCGTCTCGGGCGCGCTCGCGCAGCTCGGGGTCAGCCATGGGACGAGTGCGCGCTCGGCCAATCAGAGCGCGCGCCGGACGCCGCGGATGTCGCCGGGGAGTCTTGATGCAGAGGTGTGCGGGCGGCGAGGTGACAGCCGCGATGATTCGGCCAATCCGCGCTCAGCCGCAAAATGTCGCACCTTGATGTTCGCTAATAATTTACACAAAATACGATAATAATAATAACTAATTATAACTATTTATATTATATACAAGATACATGGCTTGATCCTGTACAATGTGTTTGCAGACAAGCCATGCGCTACCTACGCGACGAGTTCCCTTCGATCATGTCCGTGAGTGCGTGCGGTCGACTCCCGGGCGCGGCATTGGCCGGCGCTCTCTCCTCGCCCTTCCTGCAGGCGTCGGAGGCGGCGGCGCTGCGCGGGGTGCTGCGCTGGGCGGCTGAGAGGGAGCCCCGCGCGCGCAGGACTCCGCCCCGTATCCAGACTACGGACCACCTGTTGAGAGACGCGCTGGCGCCGTTGATACCGCTTGTCAGGATTGAACATCTGCCAGCTGATCATGATCTGCTGAACCAGGTGAGTTTGGGTGATGGGTGGTGGTCTTTTTGCCAGTAATTTTTTTTTAAATAATTTGCTTAGACGATAAAAAAGTATGATTATTTTTGTATAGTGATGTATGTATACGTTATTTTTTTTATTTATCTTAGTACAGGAAACAAACAATATGAAGTATATTAATAACTATAGATACATATAACTAAATCTTGGACCAATAAAGTTTCCAACAATAAAAACTCTTGATTCACTGAAATAATTTTTTGACGGTTTTTTTAGTGCCTCGATAGACAGACGAGCAGGTCACCTGATGTAAGTGGACACCGCCCATAGACTTCTGCCAGGGCACAGCAATGCCACTGCCTACCTTTCTGGGTGCAACAAAGTAATTATACTTCATTAGGGAGTCGAAGCTGTATACATGGATATTGAATGTTATTTATTAAGATGCCTCACCAGGTGACCCAGTTATCCGAGTATGTATATTGCAGTTGATCCGCCGCGGCGTGGTGTCTGGGCCGGTGGCAGGCGGCGGCTCGGCGGACGCGTGGCTCGGACGAGGCGCCTTCAGGCCCGCGAGGTGCTTCCTGCCTTATCTAGACGAGATTAAGGTATATCACACTGACAAAACATCCGGCTCGAAGGACCAATACTTATTTAAACATACCATTAAAGTGGTTGATACCTTATACGAAAGAGATTAAGGTATACACTACACAGACAAAACAACCAACTTGGCAAGGACCAACATATAACTAACACATGAATACAGTGATTCATACCTTATATCGTAGACAATAAGATATACATTACATTGACATTATATCCGGATCGAAGGACCAATACTTTCATATGATTAGAGTGATTCCTACCTTACTGTGATGAGATTAAGGTATACTTTACACTGTACCATTACAATCTACCATCGGATACGCGTGACATGATATCCGGCTGGAAGGACCAAAAAAAGCTTTGTTGGTGGTAGGATATTCATATCCTAGTGGATAGCGTTCACCGTACACAGGGTGTAAAACCCACCATAGTGGCATACGCAAGTGTGACACGTTCCGGGATCAGCCAGTGTACATCTGTGTTTTGTCGGAGGTCTAGAGTTGGGGTACGATGTTCTGAGTACTCTGACACTAGACCCTCGACCGCTTCTTCACCTTCTTGCCCATGGCGTAGTGTGAAGAACGAGCCGGCATGATTGTATTAAGTAGCGGGGGTAGATCTCTCGCTACTTGATACTCTAATTGGACGGCACTGCGCTTACCATCAGGTGCAGTGTGGTCACTTTGCCGAGCCACGATAAAAATAGTACAATATTAGGGTCCTTCCAACCTTATTTCGAAGAGATTTAAGGTATACATTACATTGAATTAATTATAATTTGTTTTAATTCCAGGCCTTGTTGGAGGACCAGGCGGTGCCGGAAGCGGAAGTGTCCCGGGTGCGGCGGGAGCGGTATCTGCACCGGATACCGGACACCCTGTACATGGTAAGTGGTTATACCATGCCAACGCTTGGCAGTTTGTTTTTTGCGATATTGAGTTGTACATATTCGGTGTTAGCAAGATTTTCTAAATTTTTGGGTCTAGTTTAAAAAAAAAATGGGCATTTTTTGACGCTTAAATCAACTGGTAGAACAGGGCTCGTTTTAGAAAAAAAATGCAGAAAAATAAGTCATAAAGGTATTCGGAAAAACGTAACAAGTTGTGAGTGATACAAGCGAAAAACAACTTTATTTCCATAGCATTAACGTTGCAAATACACTTACACACGTCAATAAGGACGAGTATGTTATATGGTGATACTTGTCAGGTTAAACCTTTCAAGCATTTTCAAAGACGTCAGTTTTCGAAAAAAGGTAATAAGCAGTTAGTGATGCAAGCCAACATCAACTTTATAAACATAATGTTACGTTACAAATTCGCTTAACCACTCTCGAATCACAAGGACACCGCAGTTCGAAAAGGTAATAAGTAAAATATAAGCCAAAATTTATTTTATTTCCATAATATTAGATTTCAAAAGATTTTTAATTCATTAAAAGTACACCAAGTTCAATAAAAAACAAATTATGCGTCCCTATAAAATTTTAGTGTTGCTATCGATTTTCCCGAGATCCCATCATCAGATCCTGACTTGGTGCCAATGGGACCACCTGGGAAGTATACACTATTAAACAAAAAAATAATTTCACGAACCGATCCAGGCGTCTTCGAGTAATCGGGGAACATACATAAAAAAAAATAGAATTGAGAACCTCCTCCCTTTTTTGAAGTCGGTCAAAACTAGCATGTAAGAACGGCGAGTGTTGCCAGCATTTTTGGCATGGTATAGTAATGTCACGTGACTATAACGGCCACATTTCCTGATGATACTTCGTGTTTTGTTCCTCAGGTGGCAGCAGCTCGCGGCGGCAGTACATGCAGCACTAGCGCCGGTGGCGGTGCCAACACCACTGCCGGTGCCGCCGCCGCCCCGGACGCGTCGTGCATCGAACCCGCACTACTCTCCGCCCTGAGGGCTCGCGTGCGGGAGCTGTGCCACACGCAGCCGCAGACCCGCGCGTTGTCTCTACACGCTGCAGACACAAACCCTGTATATAGACAGGTAATGTCATTGATTTACTAGTTAGACCTTAAGGGTCCGTTTTTACGTTTTTTTTTATCTTGGCGCGGCGTAGTGACCACACTGCACCTGATGCACTTGTAAGCGCAGTGCCGTCCAGATAGAGTATCGAGTAGCGAGAGACAATCTATCCCTCGCTACTCAACACGATCATGCCGGCCTGCTGTTTAGCTTCTTCATACTACGCTTAAAGGACCCGGAATTCTTACATGTCAGAATTATATTAAATTGGCGATAGGCTCGCCCCGTCTCACATTATGGGACCGAAATATTGGTGTACTGGCTACACCTCAGCCTACCCCTTCGGGGATTATAGGCGTGAATGTATATCTATATGTATGTAGAATCATATTAAAATCTATTCGAGACGACATCCGGCTCGAAGGACCAAAAACTGGCGTAGTATACAAAATATGTACTAACTCTGTAAATGTAAATAAGTGCAATGTTTTGTGTCGGGGGTCTAGAGTTGGGTCGTTCTGAGTACTCTGACACTAGACCCTCGACTGCTTCTTCACCTTCTTGCCCATGGCGTAATGTGCAGAAACAGGCATGGTTATGTTGAGTAGCGGAGGATAGATTGTCTCTCGCTACTCGATACTCTAACTAGACGGCACTTACCATCAGGTGCTTGTAGTCACTTTGCCCTGCCAGGATAAAGATATCTACTCTATACAGTTTGTAAAAGATAAATAAATAAATATAATCGATATCAATAAATAATCGATGTTCTATCGATGTTTCAGATCGCGTTGCGAGCCGTGCGAGAGATGTCGCTGCCAGACGCGTGCGCTGAGCCGCTGCTAGTGGATATAGAGAACGACAGGTGGGTATGGGGCAAACGTTGGACCCAATATTATATAAATAAATAAATAACACCCAACAGTCACTCACATAGCCCCGGCCCCGCACTAAGATACGAGTCTTGGGTTGAGAGACGCACCCTCTCACAACACACAGACCCCGGACACTAATATCTATCACACAAACATTTGTCCCGGTGTGGGATTCGAACCCACGGCCTCTCGTTTCACTGCCGGCTACTCGCCTACTGCGCCACCGAGGCAGTCACACATTTTTATTGGACACAACACATCGTTCCCTCGTCTTTTTTATTTATTTATTTAAACATTGGTTTTATTTGTGAGCTAGTGTTTTAGTTACGCTCGAATTTGTTTATGTTTTGTATTTACTGCAGCTCAACAAAAAATCCTATATTCCGTCAGTGGTTCTTTCTTTCTTTCTTTGTTATTTTTGGTCCTTTGATCTCTAAAGTTGCCTTCTTTTTAATTTTTTGAAGTGATAACTTGTTATGACAGGGTAAACCGCTTCGTAACGTAACGCGTTACGGCGCCACTCTGTCTGGCTTCTTTATTAATTTCTATTTCTGTCGTTCCATAATCTCTCTGCTATATTTCTTTAAGTGAAACTTCTTTAGAATCGTTGTGATTTGATTTGAGTGGGATCGAGTGGGTTAAAATATATTTTATAATCAATAAAAGATTTTATTAATAAATAACCTTTCCTTACATTATCATATTAATATACATAAAGTTTAAGTAATAACCTAAGCTTATCTCAAGTTAAACAATTTCAATATTAAATAGTTTAAGTTATCACTTCTGTCGAGCGTCCCGAGACGCAGACGTTTTTTTTTTGTATTTCCTTTTGAACTGGCAGTTAGAATGTATGTGATACAAGTGTTAATATGTGTTGTTCAGGGACCACGGTGAAGAATGGGACTCCCCCCGGTTGGAGAGGCACCGCTCTCGCTCCAGTCAGCAGGACGACAGCTGGCAGGACGGGGAACCCCCAGGAGACTGTTGTAGGTCAGTAACACAGGGTCGTACATAGTTCTGACCTCACAAAATCAAATCATTTCAAAATCGAGAGCAACAAACTTTATAGGGACGCATAATTTGCTTTTTGACATGTAACTTCTTTGGAATCGTTGTGATTTGAAACTCGATGAAACGAAAAAGCTCTTTTTTTTTTTTTTTTTTTCTCCTAGCACGGCAAAGTGACCGCACTTCACCTGATGGTAAGCGCAGTACGGTCCAATTACCTACAGTAAAAAGAGACAAAAACATAAATCTATAGGACTTACCTATGAGAGAATGAGAATTGAAAACCTGCCTAGAAATGTTCAAATCGCATAAACTACTGACCTTTCCATCATTATATATATTAGAAATTGCAATATTCGTTAAAACCAACTTAAACTTATTTAGTTCAATGGCTGATATGAGGACGCGTCCACAATACATAAGATCACAGTACAAAAATGTATTACATATAAATAGCTATAACACAGCATTAGTCAGGAAAAGCTTCCTATCCATGGGACCAATAATATACAATAAAATATCACAAAACATAAAAAACCAACCTATAAATTTGTTTAAAAACAAACTAAAAGCTTTATTAATAGATAAATGTTATTACTCAGTAAAAGATTTCCTAAATGATGAGACTTTCTGAAATATGTCACAATTTTAATTTTAATATAGACATAAATAGTTATTAATTTAGATTAAGAGTTATTATGTACGTACATTTTTTTTTGCACGCCACATGGCAGAATGTATCGGAGTTATTGTTTTGTATTATTAACATCCTATGTTGTACCTACATTCAATGCAAAATAAAAACATTCTGATTCTGATTCTGAAAAAAATGAGACAGAGTGGGATCGGGTGGGGTCGGGTGGGGTCGGGTGGGGTCGAGTGGGATGGTGTGGGATCGACTAGAATCGAGTGGGATCGACTCAACTAGTGTTATTGACGTAGTTTGATGGTTTTGAAATATTAATTAAATTAAATTAAGTTTTGTCATATTGACTTATTTACAGGCTCCCACTTGAAGTTTAAAAAATATATTAGACTGTTTTCATCTTTAAATAACAACTAGTTGCTTACGATAATGTTAATTTATTTGTTTTAATGTTTTTTTTACTTGCCTCTATATTAATTTTGCTGTTGCTGTGACATTGCGGTTTTTCTAACATATATTTGTGGAAACTTTACTGGTCAATGTATTAGTTTTACTATATTAATGTTATATGTATATCCGGGTGAAGGCATGTCAGGTCATCAGGCAGAGGTTGTGAGAGGGCTTACACGCCCCTCTCAGATCGCCAGATACAGCCAAGATGCATAGCGTGTAATAGTTCGGTAATAAAACACAAGATTAACACTTGAGAGTCTATTTGAAGCTCCACCGGTTCGGAATGCAGTTATCTACTAGGAAAGAAGCCGGCAATAAAACATAGAGTTGCTCTTTTAAACATATCACTTGTACATCAGTTTATAATTTCACTTTTTACTCATTCAGTCCAATAATTCACAAAAACGACAACGAGCCTATAATAATAATTTTTACATTGTGTTGTCCAAAAAGGCGCGCTGTCCGATGTCAATTGATATTTATTTTCAATAGATGGCGTTAGTGTTCTATTTAATTTAATTTATTTTCTTCACACTCCGATATGTATAATTGTACTGTTTGTTTTCCTAATAAATAAAATAAAATAAATATAATTTTAGTAGTTAGTATGTGTGTGTATACGCGTGTATGTGCCTGCGTATTACAAAGCTTACTCGTAGCTAACTTTCTCAAGTTTCACATCTACCGTGTGAGAATTGCACACACATTTTTTTTGTTTATTTATTAAAGATTTTACAGAATGCAATCAAAGGCAAAATAAAATAAACAGATAGTGATTCCAATCAAGATGGACTCCAACACTATTTATTGAAGTCAGTGACTTTATATCAATTATAAACTTTTTGTTCCCCTTCCGTACTTTGTCTCTTTCACACATCGTCCGTTTTCATTTCCACTTTACGTTCCGTTTCGCACATATATTTGACAATAGTGACGTCTACAGGTCAGTGGGGTCAATGGGGTCGGGTCGGTGTGTGCCGCACGTGTCACATGCACCGCACGCATCACACGCGGGTCTAGCGCCTCATGGACACTCAGGTATGATATACAAGATGGTGTAAAAAAGTGGTATACATAAACATGTTATACAGGCTGGTGTAAAACAGTGGGATATATAAACACATGACGTAAATTGAGGGTGATTGTAGCTCATCGGTAAAGTTGGTAATCTATATCAATTTGGATGTTTAGAATCGTGTTATGTTCCACCAAGCCAGTAAATACTAACGAATTATGTTGGTTTTATTCAAGTTTGTAAGGTTAGTTGCACCGTACACAGGGTGTACAACCCGCCATAGTGGCACACGCAAGTGTGTCGCGTTCCGGGATCAGCCAGTGTACATCCGGTTTTTGTCGGGGGTCTGAAGTTGGGGTACAATGGCCATTTTGCGGCCTTCTTAGTACTCTGACACTAGACCCTCGACCCCTTCTTCACCTTCTTGCCCATGGCGTAGTGTGAAGAAGCAGGCCGGCATGAGTGTGTTGAGTAGCGGGGATAGATCGTCTCTCGCTACTCAGTACTCTATTTGGACCGCACTGCGCTTACCATCAGGTACAGTGCGGTCACATTGCCGTGCCAGGATAAAAAAAAATAGTTAGGGAATAGATTTTACTAGTAGGTACCACCATTTTAGAACATACTGTACACTGGGATGGCTCAACAGTAATGCCATTGCTGAGTAGCCATAGTATAGTGTTGCTATAGTGTAGCCAGTTTGGTGCTGTGCTATTTCGAAAATGAGTGAAATCGATTCAGTAGCCATTCTTAAACTAGTTACAGGATGTGCGTAATATGTCAAATGGTGTATATAATAGAGTTGCCAACCGTCCTGTTTTCCCAGGACATGTCCTGGTTTTTACAGTGTCCTGGGACTTCCTGGATAGTTTTTAAGCAGCGTCCTGTTAAATTGAATTGTCCTGGTTTGTATATCTTCAAAAACTAAAAATCCTATTTGTATTTAGGGGTTGGCAACCCTAGTATATAATATGTTGTGTTGCAGACAACTCCCGGGCCGGTATTTGCAGGCGGGAGGTGCCGGGCCGCTCTGTGGACACCAGACACAGGTATGTGCACCAAATTATTATTATGAAATGCCATAGATAGCCTAGTTGGTTGCGGTACGGACTGTCAAGACGAAAGTCGTATGTTCGAAACCCAAACGGCATACACCTCTAACTTTTCTTAAGTCCCGTGTGTATTAAATGTTAATTATCGCTTGCTTTAACGGTGAAGGAAAACATCGTGAGGAAACCTGCATATCTGACATTTTTTCGAAGGTATGTGAAGTCTACCAACCCGCATTAGGCCAGCGTGGTGGACTAAGGGCTAACCCCTCTCATTAGTAGAGGAGGCCCGTGCCCAGCAGTGGGACAATGTTTAATACAGGGCTAGTATTATTATTATAGAATAGTGTTAATTTTTTTAGGCAATTCAAAAATTTCTTGTATAAGAAAACATCCAAAGTGGCCCAGCCATGCATGTATTTAATTCAGATACTCGATAAAAGGGGGAGCTGTTATTAATTTAGATATATAGTACTAGCAAGCGTAAATAATTAAGACATTGAAATCTCATATTATGAATATTTTGGTTGACTTTCAATGTTTTCCTCTGAAAACTATTATGAGCCCAACCGTTCTCAATTAATGCATTATTGACTAACAGCATTTCATTTTTATTCTGCGTTGTGCGCTGAAAACTGTTTAAAGAGCAACCATGGGGTTTCTTGCCAAATTCTTCCCCATGGATAACCTTCCGAACTGGCAGTAGTTTAATAAACTCTGAACTGTTAATTTTGTGTTTTTCTACCGAACTATCATACGATGTGCATCCTGACTATATCTGGCAATATATGTACGTGCTTGCCCTTACACTACTTATACATTTTCCGAACACCGGTGTCCTAGTACGGTGTAATACCATTGTTTTAATTACAAACATTTGTCCCGGTGCCACTCGGCTGTGTCTAAATAAATAAATAAAGAAATAACACCCAACAGTCACACACATAGCCCCGACCCTACACTAAGATACTTGTGTCATGGCCGGTGGGTATCAGGGACCTAGAGAGACGCACCCTCTCACAAAACACAGACCCCGGACACAAATGTCCGTCACACGTCCATTAGTCCCGGTGTTGGAATCGAACCCACGGCCCTCACACGGCCGGCTACTAGCCTACTGCGCCACGGAGGCTGTCATGCCATATCGTGGCTATGTGTCTATGTATCATGATGTGTGTATGTGTGTGTGTAGAGAGAGCCTGTGGGGCGGGCGGCTGTCCGCGGCGGTGCCCGACGTGGCGATGGCTCCGAACGCGAACACGCATCTCTTGTCGTCTCTCTCATCCGCGCACTACGTCGCGCACCCGCTCAATAACGGTAAGTACAGTACTCCAACCAATATATACAACGCAGTACACTCTGTATACACCTCAGAACACTCTGTATACAATTCAGTACACTTGGTATACAACTAAGTACTCCCTGTATACAATTCAGTACACTCGCTATACAATTCAGTACTTTTTATATGCAACTAGTGGTTGCGCTTGGCACTATGGATTGCCCATACAAACTTTCAACCGCTATTTCAGCTACTTCAATATTTTTGAGTCATAAGTTAGCCTATGTCCTTCCCCAGGATATAGACTATATCCTTGCCTGCCTCTATGACTCAGTGCCCTATCTTCAGCGCCTTTTGTATACATCTCAGTACTAGTTATATACGACTCAGTACCCTCTATATACATCTCAGTATTATACAGCAAGTTATTATTGTCTTTACAGATTATGGCGGAGTGGTGCTACAGTTGGACCTGGGCGATGGTGCCACGCACACACCTAGGCCGGGTTAGTGTTAACATATCGAAGGTCTAGAACATGTCTAGAACACATGCACGATTTTGTACTGTTTAAAATGTCTGGACTATGTGTATTGTGTCGCCTTCACAGTGTAGTCGTGAAGATATGCGTTGTCCCCAGGGTCCAGGGCGCAGCGAGCGAGCGCGGCGGCGAGTCACAGACAACACAGGGACCATGTGCAGGTCACACATGTACTTACACGTTATATATTACACTAGTATTATTATATACCACGATGGTGGCAGACAGGCATACGGCCTGATGGTAAGCAATAAGGTAATGTATCCGGTTTGTGTCGGGGTCTAGAGTTGCGGTACTCTGTACTAGACCCTCGACCGCTTCTTCACGTTGCCCATGGCGTAGTGTGAAGAAGTAGGCTTGATTGTGTTGAGTAGCGAGGGATAGATTGTTTCTGGCTACTCGATACTCTAATTGGACGGCACTGCGCTTACCATCAGGTGCAGTGTTGTCACTTTGCCGAGCCACGATAAAAAGGACTGGAGATAGATACACAAAACTGACTACAGAGCGTTGCTCTATAAATAATACATAAAAAAACCTACCACCAATGATTTTAATATATACAGGTTGTTGCAAAAAGGTGGTATCAATAGGACAGTTGACTGTTTTTGGGAAACCGTTTTATTTTATTCTTCATGGTCTATATTATTTAAATATTATCATTAATAAACATAAAACATAAGTTTTCAAGATTTATTTTGCGTTTTAGCATTTATAAACCAACTTTACTTTCCCCACCAAAGCGCTACCAACTGTTACGGCCTCTCGTATGACGTAACCATCCAAAACTAATAGACGTTTGGCTCAGCGCTTTAAATGTTTCAAACGGTGACGTCATGCATGACTGATGGCTGTTTCATGTGACGTAATAAAATGCTGTATTTTTACATATTTGTTTCTTGAAAATATTATATAAGCACATAAATTAACAAATTGGTTTAATTATCGATATTTTTGGACTAAAGTCTATTTATTATACATAACAAAATTGTAGCAGGTTTTCACTTACCGTTACTCTGTAGGATTTGGTGAAAGAGAATAGCTTGTTTTAAAAATATATATATTTCTAAACGTAATTAATTAAATAAATTGTTGATCAGAACCTGATATAGCTAGGTGATGAGTATTATTATTAAGTCAGCTTTGAATATACACGATGCGTACTATAAAATATAATGAAACAGAATAAAAAGTTTTTATTCTACCGTACATCATTAGACTTTTGGTGTTATTATACTTCTCACTACTGATTACATGCATAGCTAATAGATGTGTTTATTGATACCGTATTTTTAAAACATCCTGTATACGAAATTCCCTGAGATTGCTCCATTGACCTGAGAAGATTATTTATTTATTCAATTATTTTTAAAATAGCAGTGATAGCCTAGTTGGTTGCGGTACGGACTGCCAAGACGAAAGTCGTAGGTTCGAAACCCAAGTGGCACACACCTCTGACTTTTCTAAAGTTATGTGTGTATTAAAATGTTAATTATCGCTTGCTTAACGGTGAAGGAAAACATCGTGAGGAAATCTGCATATCTGAGAATTCTTACAAGAATTTCGAAGGTATGTGAAGTCTACCAACCCGCATTAGGCCAGCGTGGTGGACTAAGGCCTAACCCCTCTCATTAGTAGAGGAGGCCCGTTCCCAGCAGTGGGACAATGTTTAATACAGGGCTAGTATTATTATTATTAAAAAAAACACATAATGTCCTCGAGATAGGCCAGACTATATCCAGTTACTTCAGACAGGTATAATTATGGAGATTCGCAACGCTTCAAACTGTACTATGATTTTGTCATTCATTTGATACATTTTTTTGTAATGCCCTCTTGGCTCATTGTGATTTTTATCTCTCGTTGTAATTTTTTAAATAAGTTATTTAGATTTGTAGTGCTGTCTGAACACTAATTGTGTTCTCGCAGGACGATTTCCTCGATACAGGCTTGCCTAGTGAGGAAATCGAAGGAAATAGTACGCAGATACATTGTGATCAGCAAAAACATTGTTCTTTTTTATCATGGCACGTCTAAGTGACCACACTGCACCTGATGGTAAGTGCAGTGCCGTCCAGTTATAGTATCAAGTAGCGAGTGATAATCTATCCCTCGCTACTCAACACAATCATGCCGACCTGCTGTTTAACTTCTTCACACTACGCCTAAAGGAGCCAGGATCATAGGAAGGAGGGAACACGGTATTGAATTACGGAATTGTTCTACGGTTTTATGTTTAACTAGCTGTTGCTCGCGGCTCCGCCCGCGTGGAGGTCATGTTTGGGAGAAAAGTATACAATACAAAATACTCATGCGTTTAACTTAAAAAATGACGGATTTTCATACAATCTTTCATCCCCTGTTTTACCCTCTTAGAGGCGGAATTTTCAAAAATCCTGAAACATGTATTTTTTATTTTTAACTAAAAGGCCAAATACTAATTTTCATGAATTTAACTTCAAAAATGACGGATTTTCATACAAACTTTCATCCCCTATTTTACCTCCTTACGGGTGGTATATCCAAAAACCCTTCCTTAGTGGATGCCTACGTCATAAAAGGTACCTACTGTCAAAATTTCAAGTCTCTAACCCCCGCCGTTTAGGCTGTGCGTTGATCGATCAGTCAGTCAGTCAGTCAGTCAGCTTCTTCTTTTATATATTTAGATTTTATTTGTATGTCATGTTTTATGTGTTTTGCTGTAGTTTTAATTTAATTAATCTGTTTATATGACAGGCGATGTCATGTCTTCGCTCGCGACCTGATGAGGACGAGCTCCGAGCAGCCATCGAACTGTCAGTGATAAGAGGTGAGACATTATATTAACTTGTATTATATTTGACAGCCTCCGTGGCGCAGTTGGCGTGTAGCCGGCTGTGAGAGGCCGTGGGTTCGATTCCCACACCGGGACAAATGTTTGTGTGACAGACAGATATTAGTGTCCGGGGTCTGTGTGTTGTGAGAGGGTGCGTCTCGTAGTCCCTGATACCCACAACACAAGACTCGTATCTTAGTGTGGGTTTGGGGCTGTGTGTGTGACTGTTGGGTGTTATTTATTTATTATTAACAAATTGTTATTTTTTGTTTCATTCTTTTTTATATAATAGAGAAGGCAAATGTCCACCATGCAGCCTTGTCTGTCGTTATTTTTTCTAAATCTTGGCTTAAATTCAAAGTCTTCTCTTCTCTGGTTTTTATAAGTCAAAAGGCCGAAGCCATGTTGAAATAGTCACCATTTAAAAGGCCAAAGCTATGACTTTTCACTTAGAGGTCCCCGCCTTGCCTCTTAACCAAATTGATAATAGCGCTGTTTTCAAATAATCTAGATATTACTATGAATGCCATTATCTATAATCATTTATTCTAAGGCCATCTGTTATCTAATATTGTAATATCTCGTTTCGGGAATGTTTGTATTGTATGTATTATATATTGTTATGTATTGTAGCGTACTCTTCGCTGGAGGGGGGGTGCGGTGGCGGGGGTGCGCGGGGGAGGAGCGTGCCGCGGCACGACCTCAGGCACACAGGTGACATGACTAAACTTTATATTTAAAAAAATAATTATTACTGTCTTAGATCTTGTGATTTTGCCAGCTGTTTTTTGATTACTGTGATACGTCTTGTCCATTTGATGTTTGAAAATTTAATAAAAATCTCGGTTCCCAAGTCATAGGGTCAATTTTAACTGTAGGCAGCGGCTCTCCTGTGCTCTGGCTTTGCAGAAGTCGATGGGCGGCGGTAACTACCTACCATCAGGTGGCCCGTCTGCTCGTCTGCCTATCCAGGCACTAAAAAAAAATAGACGAACTCAAAATGCTGGTCTTCAATAAATGTCTTGGTAGTTAACTGTGATTAGTCAGTTTTTTTATGAGACCATAAAAAATCACTAAGATAAGTTTTTTCATGTCAATCTATACGTGTAAAAAATTATTTACTTTTGTTTCTATGCACATAGTTCGTATATAATGAAATGATAACATTTGTACCATGTGTGTTGTTAAGGTCCCCCGGCGCGTGCGGGTTCGTCCCCCGGACCCCCTGGACCCCCCGCCAGGGACCTGCACACGCCGCCCAGACTTACCGGTATGTTACCCACGCTGTTATTCTATCGGTGGAATATGATTTTTACTAATGAGATAATCATTTGACTTTTCTATCATACATACATATACACTCACGCCTGTAATCCCCGAAGGGGTAGGCAGAGGTGTAACCAGTACACCCACTTTTCGCCGAATTTCGGTCCATAATGTGATAGGGGGCGAGCCTATCGCCATACATAGCACAGATTCCAGACTCCGGGCTAATACTGAGTATTTCTAGGTAGAAAAACACAATATCACTTTACCCGACCCGGGGATCGAACCCGAGACCTCAGCACAGCAATCGTAACGCATGCGCAATTACAACTGCGCCACCGAGGCAGTTTCCTATCATTCACCCTTATATAGAGATTTCAGAACACGCAGTCCTCAATACGAAAGTATTTTTTTTAATTTAATGACAAATGTAAAATTAAAAAAAAAACAACTAGTCAAAATTAATCAAATAACCTTTTTGTTGTTTTTTTATAATTTACTAGCTGTTGCTATTGCTGTTGTATACACTACAAAATACCAATTTTCATCCATTTAACTTCAAAAATGAAGGATTTTCATACAAACTTTCTTACCCTATTTAACCCCCTTAAGGGAGGAATTTCCAAAAACCCTGAAATATGTGTTTTTAATTTTTAACTGTAAGGCCAAATACCAAATTTTATGCGTTTAACTGCAAAAATGACAGATTTTCATACAAACTTTCTTCCCCTATTTTACCCCTTTCGGGGTGGAATTTCCAAAAATCCTGAAATATATATTTTTTATTATTGACTGAAAGGCCAAATACTAATTTTCATAAACTTAACTTCAAAAATGACGGATTTTCTTACAAACTATCATCCCCTATTTTACCCCCTTAGGGGTGGTATTTCCAAAAACCCTTCCTTAGTGGATGCCTACGTCATAAAAGGTACCTACTGTCAAAATGTCAAGTCTCTAACCCCAGCCGTGTAGGCTGTGCGTTGATCGATCAGTCAGTCAGTTTCTTCTTTTATATATTCAGACTAGCTGTTGCTCGCGGCTCCGCCCGCGTGGAGGTCATGTTTGGGGAAAAAAGTATACAATACAAAATACCAATATTCATGTGATTAACTTAAAAATGACGGATTTTCATACAAACTTTCATTCCTTATTTTACCCCCTTAGGGGCCGAATTTCCAAAAATCCTGAAACATATAATTTTTATTTTTAACTAAAATGCCAATTACTAATTTTCATGAATTTAACTTCAAAAATGACGGATTTTCATACAAACTTTCATCCCCTATTTTACCCCCTTAGGGGTGGTATTTCCAAAAACCCTTCCTTAGTGGATGCCTACGTGATAAAAGGTACCTACTGTCAAAATTTCAAGTCTCTAACCCCAGCCGTTTAGGCTGTGCGTTGATCGATCAGTCAGTCAGTCAGTCAGTCAGTCAGTCAGTCAGTCAGTCAGTCAGTCAGTTTCTTCTTTTATATATACAGATGATTACTTTTTTAGTTTTTTTATGCGTTTTTTTTACTTTTTCTTAACTGATTCCTCGTTGAACCGTGCACAGTGAGTCGCGTGGGTGCGGGCGGCTCCGGCGTGGTCCTCGGCGGAGAGTCGAGCAGACTGCCGGCGGTGGGGGGTGTGTCAGGTGTGGGAGGCTCGGGTGAGACCCGGTCCCCGAGCGCGAGTCCGTCCCCGCGCCGGCTGCAGAGACACGAGTACTCGCTGTACAGACACGACTATAGGTACGTGACACTTGTTACATGATATGACAGACGTAGCGGGAGAAGTGCTATGGAGAGGCCGCGGGTTTGATCCCCGTGCTGGATTATTTCAGAGTTGTGGGACTAGTTTGACTTAGTAGATTTTTTTTTCTTTCTCTTTTCTATTTTAATGCCCTGACTTGTCATAAGAGCTATGTAATTGCCTTCATGATTAATAAACGATTTCATTTCATTTCATTAGTGTGGGATCAGAACTATGGCTGTCAGGTTTATTTATTTATATAAAATATTAGATGTTGCTCGCGGCTCCGCCCGCGTGGAGTTATTTTTGGAAGGGAAGGTATACAATCCATGGAGGCATCTTAAGCTATTACAACTTTCTATATTTTGCTATCCCATAGGATGCGTGCATTTTTCCGGGATAAAAAGTGGCCTATGTCATTTTCTGATCCCTAAACTACCACTATGCAAAAAATCATGTCGATCCCTTGCTCTGTGGAAAACTAAACTATCCCACGGGAATTATTCATTTTTCCGGGATAAAAAGTAGCCTATGTGCTATTCCAGACTATAATCTATCTCTGTGCCAAATTTCAACCAGATCCGTGCTATGTATCAGAGATGGCGCTGTATGTGAAAAAAGATTTTCCTGCCTTTCTGTTGAAATTTTTCCTGAATTTTCTTTGCTATAAACCTCACGGAGCCCGAGACCTTTCCAACGAATGCAAAACCGTGGAAATCGGTTCGTGCGTTCTGGGGTTATAGCGTCAGGAAGGAAAACCCGACTTATTTTTATATAATAGATTAATACATTTGAGTAATTTTTATGCGTTTTAATTATGTCGTTTTAACGAATTCTATATATAATCCTATACAATCTTCTAATACAATATTTATGATACTAATCTATACTAATTATAAAAACGAGAGATTGTTTGAACTCGTAATCTGAAACTATACGAAAATGTATTGTGATTTAAAAACCCTGATAAAGTATCATCATTAACGATTACCTAAGCATTAAATATACTTCAAGTTTCAAAGTTAGTGTTTATCATTGGCTTTATGTAATATAGAAATTTCATATTCCATTAACTGGGATGTGATTTTTCAACTTTACCGACTAGTTACCACCCCACTCTACCTTTACGTTATATTTTATTTATACCACCTTTTTGCAACAGCCTGTATATACCATAAAATACGAAGCTATTTAAAATATATTATTTTCAGACTGGACCCGTCCTACGGCGGCTCGGGTTCGACGTCGCGCGGTCACAGTCCCAACAACTACGCGTGAGTCACGCCCAACGGTGGGATAAGAGCCCACCAGTGGGATGCAAGGTACCACGTGTAGAGACTGATAGTGATTCTGTGACTGATGAATAATGGATTGTAAATGTTTGATTGGTCTAGTGACAGATCAAGCTGAGAATCCGATGAGGAGAAGGTTCATACAAAAAACAGGAGTTAGGGAATTTATGTCCAATTATAGACATCTTCATTGTATAAATATTTGCCTTGATCTGGGATCGAACCTAGACTAGACAGTTAGCTACTCATGCCACAACAACTGGCTATAAAATGTGTATGCCAGGGTGATGTTATATACCGGTACTAAATGTAATACTGTTTAAAAGGCCGTCTAATTAATACCATGTGAAATTATCTTGACATTTTTAATTATTAAGTTTGTTGATATCAATAAATGAATCTTATTTATTTCGACTAAATAAAATAAAAATTAATATGTGATGTATATACAGGTTGAGCTTTTTCACTGGGATTTGTATGATATATAATAGGGTATTTGACAATTTTTGAAAATTGATGGACATCGATAGAGGACTCTTCACTTATAGCTCCCGTAATATTTTTATTATTGAAATATACTCAATTTATATAAAATCCGTGATTTAATTTTTTCATATATAGTTTCGCGCTAAAACGCGTTGTCACGTGACATTATCTGTATGTGACGTCATCGCACATATACAACTATTCGTGACACCTAACAACATAACATATTATTTGCATTTATCTGTTAGTTTTTCCACAAAAATGAATGAGCCAGCATATAAATATTGTTCAATGCCTTTGTGTAAAAACTCGACACTAAATCCCGATAAATTGTTCATCCATTTGCCAAAATCAAAAGTTTTAAGAAAGAAGTGGCAGATTTCGACTATCAGCCCTGGTAATGCCTTCTTCCATTCTTATAGAAGACTTGAAGACGAAATTAACACGTTTCCACACGTTTACACATCGAAAAATATGTTCTTCCTTACAATTTTATTTGTCGTAGGATGCAATGTTTATGTGCGATTTCGTCACGAGTAATGGCCGCCGGTATTGCTACGTTTTTGGCACCGAGTGATACAGATTAAAAATTCTAAATTTTAATGACGAATATAAAATGTTTATAATACATTTAAAATAAAAAAATGTATTTAATAAATATGTTTTGCCCACTATCCTTTCTCCTAGTGCAGTTTTATATTTTTTGGTTACACCAGTCAAACACCCTATTACGCCAAAAATATTAGATAATTATTCATTTATTCAATTTTTTTTTATACTGGCACGGCAAAGTGACCACACTGCACCTGATTATAAGCACAGTGCGGTCCAATTAGAGTATCGGGTAGCGAGAGGCGATCTAAATCTCCCGCTACTCAACACAATCATGCCGGCCTGCTTCTTCACACTACACCAACTAAAACTTATAAGGACTGAAATGAATCATTCCGTAAAAAGAGAGGTGTTTTATGCAAGGTAAGAACAGAGTTTCTTTCGCTATACCTTTTTGTGTTTGTATTAAGTAAGGATTAAATAAAATTATGAATATTTTTGCATATACTACATTGAGGGCAAGCTGAGTCGGTTGAAAGAAGTTTTAGCTTCCTAGGTGATCGGGAAGTGTCTCAAAAATCATTGCGAAAATATGACGGTTTTTGGTGTCTTTTTTTAACAGACTTCAAAAAAGGAGGAGGTTAACAATTCGTAGGAATCTTTTTTTTATATATACGTTCTTCGATTACTCGAAGACGCCTGGACCGATTCGAGAAATTCTTTTTTTGTTTAAAAGGGTAAACTTCCCAGGTGGTCCCATTGGCACCAAGTCAGGATCTGATGATGGGATCTCAGAAAAATCGAGGGCAACCTTCAAATTGTATAGGGACGTATAATTTGTTTTTTATTGAAGTCGGTGTAGTTTTTATGAATTAAAAATCTTTTACTTATCATTGTTACACTTTTTCGGTCTAGCCCTTCAGCCCGCAAACAATTAATATGCGATAAGGAGCTCCGTTCCAGAAAATAATAAAATTGTTTTTTATGTGATTCTGTTTACAATGAACAATTATGAACTTAATGAAATATTTAATAGTGACAATTGCCGCCATCTTGTGACGTCACGCCGTTGCACCGACGTCACTATATGACTGGAACTGTCACTGGAGTATATCATTGAATATCAATATGCCACTACACACCTGTGATGAAAACCAGCGAGTGACAAAGTTCAAATCCCATTCAAATTATTTTAGAAAAATTACACTTAATTTGAATTATGACAAAATAATACATCACACATAGAATAAACTCTGCCTACCCCTTCAGGAATGTAGTCGTGAACTTTACAAGCAGTTGGGTATAAACAACAGTCAATTTCCAGTGAACTTAATTGGACGGCCTTTAATACAATTTTATAAGAAATCTGTTTAAATATGAAGAGTTTTGAATACTGGTGTTTGAAGTTAAAATATGTAATAGAAAGAAAGAAATATTCTGTTGCAAAAGAAAAATAAATTAAAACTTAAATAAACGAAAAAAAATTAATAAACTTATAACAAATACGGCTTCAGACCAATACTGACGGGTTACTCTTGACACTCGATTCCAATTTAAAATTGGGATTGCGTTCGAAAACTGTACAATTGGCACTCTTGAACGCAACACCAGCGCACGATTGAACAGAATACGGCGGAATTGATAGTAACTAAATGAAATAGAGTATTTACTATGTTCGTAAATATTCTATTACATTTAGTAGAGTGAGTTAGAGTGACAATATCTTCCAGATTGGAATTGAAACTGTATAGAATTCGAGATTGGAATTGATTTCAAGAGTCTTACGTTGGGCCGTTTGGTGTTATATTTGTTTTTGTCAAGAGCCGAGAATTCATCAGAACTTAAAAGGATATAATTTAACTTCATACATCAGATAAACTACGGTTATAATACAACGAGAACGGTCCTTAGCGGTTGTAATGAATAATAACGCCATCTAGCGTCGATTCTTCAAGGCGTTAGTTACGTTACTCATTCACAGATGGAGCCACTTGTATAATATAGTCTATGATTGTTTTTGTTCCGAACTTGCCGTAACTGGCCCCAATACTGTAATTGGCCTTGAGGTCCCGCTATGGTCCCGCGCGCCACGGGTCCAAACCCGCACTGATCTCAATGTGATGTACACAAAGCCATATGTGGCATTTATTGTCTGTCACTATGTACTATAGTCGAGTTTCGAATACAGTTAGGATTTTTTTTTATCCTGGCACGGCAAAGTGACCACACTGCACCTGATGGTGTACAGTGTCGTCCAGTTAGAGTATCGCTACTCAATACAGTCGCCGGCGTGCTTCTTCACACTACGTTATAGGCAAGAAGGTGAAGAAGCGGTCGAGGGTCTAGTGTCAGAGTATTCAGAACATTGTACCACAACTCTAGACCCCCGACAAAAACCGGATGTACACTGGCTGGTCCCGGAACGCGACATACTTGTGAGTGGCACTGTGGCGGGTTTTACACCCTGCACGATATGATATCCTACCACCAACACCATTACTTTGGTTCTTACGACTCACGTGTCTCTCACTCTAGCGTTCAAACACGTCAGGCGTGTGCCTCATATATTTACCAGAATTATTGTTTTTCGCCAAATTCTCATAGGTTCTCATTATGTGACAGGTTTTCGGCATAAAATTCGAGTCTATGACCTATACAGTGCATAGTGACGTCAACATTGTAAATAGTATATTATGTAGTTTTAAGTATGGACGATTGCGATCGTTTGCTTTCACTTCTACGGGAGAATTTTCTGGGGCTGGTGACAATAAATAAAACATTTGCAATAGGGTACTTGACTAGATTTTTTTTATTAATTTAATCAATAAAGTTACATTACCTAAAACCTATTATCGAAAGAATTTTATGAATCCGAACATAAATAAGTAAATTAGACGTCATTCAAATCGGCTGGAAGGGGTGATTGTCAAGTAAAATAATGCATGATATGAGCCGTGACGTCACGGTTCTCATAATAGCTATTACTATGCCGTTTAATTTTGTACATTATTCTATATGCAATATAGATATAATACGCAAAAGAATTGCGAAAACAGAATCAAAATTGCTTGAAAAATGAGGTCACAATATTTATTTCAAATATTGGCATGAGCGAAAACGGTGGCGTATTGGGAACATATTGCTATCTCCCTCGCACAACGGCACAGTAATGGCCATTCTGAGATGTGACGTCACGGTACATATGATGCATTATTTGACAATCACCCCTTCCAACAGATTTGAATGACGTCTATACTTTATTTTGTTCGGATTCATTAAATTCGTTCGGTAATGGGTTTTAGGTAATGTAAATATTTGATTAAATTAATAAAAAAAATGTGTCAACTACCCTATTGTAAGGGTCTTCAAAATCTTCAGACCCTTGGCGAATTGTTTCAGCAGGTTTCTCAGGAACCTGGACCCAATTATGACTACGAACGGTATAATATTGAAAATTTCACTTTGTATAATCAAAGTCTCCTTTCGTAGAAGTGGAAGCAAAGATCGTGTAAGGCCTATGATAGCTATGTAGGGTGTACAGTAATGGTTCGCTGATGTAACTGAGAGGTGATACATAAACTGTTCAAAACTATATTTCAATTTTCATTCATTTTCATTCATTTTACCCGACTTCAAAAAAGGAGGAGGTTTTCAATTCCTTGGAATCTTTTTTTTATGTATGTTCCCCGATTACTCGAAGACGCCTGGACTGATTCTAGAAATTCTATTTTTGTTTAAAAGGGTTTACTTCCCAGGTGGTCCCATTGGCACCAAGTCAGGAGCTGATGATGGGATCTTAGAAAAATCGTACCCAGTAGTATCACATGCGCGTTGCTGACCCTTCAAGGACCTATTTAGGTACTCCCTTTTTGAAGAACCCCATACTGTAGTCCCCTTGGAAAACTTGAAAATATCTGAAAGTTAAACTTATGTGAAAACGTTCCAAAATTTTGTCTTTCTACCCTCAGTTACACCGATGAACCGTTGTTAAAGTTCATTGACCAAGTTGAACTGATTTCTCAAATTGTATAATAATTGATATGTATATGGAGTTTATATATAAACTATGGCGTTGTTAATATTCGGCGTTTTACTTAAAGTACTTGAAAATAACGGAATAATACCGTTATAACGTGTGCACGTTATAGCGGTAACATCAGTTAACGTATGTACGTTAAAAATAACGAAAACATAACTTTGATACACGTTAAAACGTTAATTGTTTTATGTCATTTAAATTCTTTTATAAATGCAATACACACGTTCAGAAAGTCAGGTGTATGCCATTTGGGCTGGTTTCGAATACTTAGGGGCCATTCATTAATTACGTCATAACCATTTTGGTCATTTTAACCCCGTGTGTGACTGTTGGGTGTATTTATAAAAAAAAACTAACTAGGTATAGGTAATTTTAAAAATCTGATCCTTAAGGAAACCCAAAAAAATTATAGATCTGATCGCCACAAAATTTAAGAATGTCACTGGTCTAATTTGAAGATTGCCTGAAAACTTCATCAAACTCAATCCAGCCGTTTTGGGGGCATCCATTAATTACGTGAGGTAACTTTGGCGATTTTTCAACCCCCCTCCCTCCTAAAGTCAGATTTTGCTCGACCGCCTCCCCCCTCAATCCCACGTGATTATTGTCAAAAGAAATGTACACACACACATGCACTCACGGCTGTAATCCCCGAAAGGGTAGGCAGAGGTGTAACCAGTACATCCACTTTTCGCCGAACTTGGTCCCATAATGTGATAGGGGGCGAGCGTATCGCCACACCGGACACAGATTCCAGACTCCAGGCTGATACTGAGAATTTCTAGATAGAACCCAGTATCACTTTACTCGAACCGGGGATCGAACCCAAGACCTCAGCACAGCAGTTATTACACTTTATCTTGCGGAAAAAAATTATGTGAGATTTGAGTCGACCCCTCCCGCCCTAAGACGTAGTTAATGGCTGGACCCTTTGTAGTCCACAGAGGACAAATACACTTTCATTGTTTTTTATATAGATTATTTCTGCAGATGTAACCACACCGTCTTGTGACAATTTGCAGCCCACGTTACACTTGCCATACATAAGATGGAAACACAAATGTTAAACCGCTTTCGTTCTAGAAGGTTCGATTTGCAAAAATAAATTGAACTTTCTGGATTCGAACCTGGGTCACGGAGCTGTAAAGACTGAACGCTATATTGTTTATGAAATGTTATTTTTTTGTAGATATTGTTAGTGGTTAAGCGGTTTGTGTGTCTGTGTGCTTTTTGTGTGGGGAACATTTTTAAACAGGTTTTTTTTTAATATCAGTTTTGGACATGTATTGTTTTTTTTTAGTGCCTCGATAGGCAGACGAGCAGACGGGTCACCTGATGGTAAGTAGTCACCGCCGCCCATAGACTTCTGCAATGCCAGGGCACAGCAGAGCTGCTGCCTACCGTTTTTATTGTGGGTTGTATATGCAATATATACATAGTGTTTGGAATTTTATGACTTTAAATCATTCGTTTCCTTCCAAGATGCCATATGAGCTTGGAAAAAAAACTAAGACCAGGGTTTAAAAACCGTTTAAATAAAAAAATGTTTTTACTTCTCTTTTAGTCGACCATCTTAGATTTGAAATTTGTTTTAATGTACAGTATTCTACTAGTCAATCCCTTTCATTTGATACCCATATTGAAGGGAGTTGTGAAAAAGTATGTAATCCGCCATTTTGTGGCGGCGGCCATATTGGATTTACACTGATACTGAATATATTAAATTGTATTGTCATCAGAACTAAAGGCGTGTGCCAAATATCGGATCAATCTGTCCACAGGAAGGGGGTAAAAATTCATTATATTTTTGCCCGTGGTAGATATTTTTGAAAGAAAATTTATAAAATCCTTAGAAGCTATTACATGTTTCTATATTTTGCGAACTGTCAAACGACTGACAGTTATGTCAAACGCGCTAAGGTTACATTAGAAAAGTTTCTATAGTCGTTAAGTTTTCTAATTTTTTCTTTCTCAAAAACTTTCTTCTGAAATAGGGATTAATAATGTATTTATTGATTTACCCCCAAATATTAATATTACAATATATAAAACACACAGACACACAAACACGATCGTGTAATTCCATGATAAATATATATAAAGTAATTGAATGAAATGTATAAATAATAAAGTATATAATAAGATAAATCTGCCGGCAGCTGTCATGTCATTTGAAATATCTTTGGTATAGTCAAATTCGAATAAAACGGGTTGATTTAATTATTGATAAATGTCTTCCCGAAATTGAAAAAATGAGAAATCAGATCTCGACAGCTGTATTCAAATTACTCTTACTGACCTAATTATTTGTTCAAAAATGTGTGTGTGTACTTATGTACGCGCGTGAGAAGTTATACTTCTTTGGCCTCATTAAAAAATATGATAATATATATATATATATATCGTTCCGTAAGTATGTAGGAACAAACAAACCATTTTTATTACCAAGAAGCATCTAGAAATGCAAGTTTTTTTTTGTTTCATTCTCTCTATAAAAGAGAAGGCAAAGGTTTTCCACCATGCAGCCATGTCTGTTGTTATTTTTTCGAATCTAGGAAATTGAAAATCTTCTCTGGATTTTATAAGGCCAAAGCCATGTCTGTAGTTTTTATCCATTTATAAGCCGAAGCCATGTCTGATATAATCACAATTCAAAAGGCCAAAGCCATATCTGAAATAATCACAATTTAAAAGGTGAAAGCCATATCTGAAATAATTAATTCACTTAATGAAATCACAAATCAAACATCACATTCCTGCCATTTTTTTTTCTAGAAATATAAGTATTATGAAAGACCGAAATAATAAAAAAGAATAACAACAAAATATTTTAATGGCCAGTACTTTACAGTATCATGAAAGACCTAAATAATATTACTGTATAGTACTAATTCGGTCTTTCATAATACCATAACGTACTGGCCATGTTTAAATTATTAATTTAAATTTTATAATTCAGACCGAAGCTTCTAGCTCTTCTCCTTACATTTCTGCTAGCCTGGTACTTAGGAACACTTCAGAGGTGTGACTTTTGTGTCACGCGCATCTTAAATTTCACTCTCATCATTTTTTTATAACGCACCTAAAGAAGTATAACTTCAATAATAGTTTACGTTGAATTATATTAAAATATTACGAATAACTTGATATTATTTTTCAGGCTGTTTTCGACTTGTATTAATGACGGATAATGTCTGAATTGTATGAAGGACTGCAGCGCTGTCGGCAGGCTGTTGTTAACATTTATGTATAAATACATATTTATTCACAGTTATTTGGTTTTATTTCCTACTGGTCCCAGGCAGACCTCCTGCCACAAACTACAGGCTAGAATTAATGTTGAAAAAAAAAATAAGATTTCGACACATAACAGCGCCATCTATTGGTCAAAAACTATGCTAGCTTCTAAGTTGGACCTATTTTTTATCCTGGCACGGCAAAGTGACCACACTGCACCTAATTGTAAGCACAGTGCGGTCCAATTAGAGTATCGAGTAGCGAGAGGCGATCTAAATCCTCCGCTACTCAACACAATCATGCCGGCCTGCTTCTTCACACTACGCCAACTAAAACTTATAAGGACTTGAAATGAATCATTCCGTAAAAAGAGAGGTGTTTTATGCACACCCGGTGAGAACGGAGTTTCTTTCGCTATACCTTTTTTGTGTTTCTATTAAGTAAGGATTAAATAAAATTATGAATATTTTTGCATATACTACATTGAGGGTAAGCTGAGTCGGTTGAAAGAAGTTTTAGCTTCCTAGATGATCGGGAAGTGTCTCAAAAATCATTGCGAAAATATGTCGGTTTTTTGTGTCTTTTTTTAGCCAACTTCAAAAAGGAGGAGGTTAACAATTCGTAGGAATCTTTTTTTTATATATACGTTCTTCGATAA
Organism: Laothoe populi; assembly: GCA_905220505.1. NCBI lineage: Eukaryota > Metazoa > Arthropoda > Insecta > Lepidoptera > Sphingidae > Laothoe > Laothoe populi. The sequence goes on along the minus strand of HG992174.1, from coordinate 10,148,750 downwards.
CTCGAAGACGCCTGGACCGATTCGAGAAATTCTTTTTTTGTTTAAAAGGGTATACTTCCCAGGTGGTCCCATTGGCACCAAGTCAGGATCTGATGATGGGATCTCAGAAAAATCGAGGGCAACCTTCAAATTGTATAGGGACGTATAATTTGTTTTTTATTGAAGTCGGTGTAGTTTTTATGAATTAAAAATCTTTTACTTATCATTGTTACACTTTTTCGGTCTAGCCCTTCAGCCCGCAAACAATTAATATGCGATAAGGAGCTCCGTTCCAGAAAATAATAAAATTGTTTTTTATGTGATTCTGTTTACAATGAACAATTATGAACTTAATGAAATATTTAATAGTGACAATTGCCGCCATCTTGTGACGTCACACAGTTGCACCGACGTCACTATATGACTGGAACTGTCACTGGAGTATATCATTGAATATCAATATGCCACTACACACCTGTGATGAAAACCAGCGAGTGACAAAGTTCAAATCCCATTCAAATTATTTTAGAAAAATTACACTTTTTTGAATTATGACAAAATCATACATCACACATAGAATAAGCTCTGCCTACCCCTTCAGGAATGTAGTCGTGAACTTTACAAGCAGTTGGGTATAAACAACAGTCAATTTCCAGTGAACTTAATTGGACGGCCTTTAATACAATTTTATAAGAAATCTGTTTAAATATGAAGAGTTTAGAATACTGGTGTTTGAAGTTAAAATATGTAATAGAAAGAAAGAAATATTCTGTTGCAAAAGAAAAATAAATTAAAACTATAATAAACGAAAAAAAATTAATAAACTTATAACAAATACGGCTTCAGACCAATACTGACGGGTTACTCTTGACACTCGATTCCAATTTAAAATTGGGATTGCGTTCGAAAACTGTACAATTGGCACTCTTGAACGCAACACCAGCGCACGGTTTAACTGAATACGGCGGAATTGATAGTAACTAAATGAAATAGAGCATTTACGATCGCTAGTTCGTAAATATTATATTACATTTAGTTGAGTGAGTTAGAGTTCCATTATCTTCCAGATTGGAATTGAAACTGTATAGGATTCGAGATTGGAATTGATTTCAAGAGTCTTACGTTGGGCCGTTTGGTGTTATATTTTTTTGTTGTGTCAAGAGCCGAGAGTTCATCAGACCTTAAAAGGATATAATTTAACTTCATACATCAGATAAACTACGATTATAATACAACGAGAACGGACCTTAGCGGTTGTAATGTATAATAACGCCATCTAGCGTCGATTCTTCAAGGCGTTAGTTACGTTACTCATTCACAGATGGAGCCACTTGTATAATATAGTCTATGATTGTTTTTGTTCCGAACTTGCCGTAACTGGCCCCAATACTGTAATTGGCCTTGAAGTCCCGCTATGGTCCCGCGCGCCACGGGTCCAAACCCGCACTGATCTCAATGTGATGTACACAAAGCCATATGTGGCATTTATTGTCTGTCACTATGTACTATAGTCGAGTTTCGAATACAGTTAGGATTTTTTTTTATCCTGGCACGGCAAAGTGACCACACTGCACCTGATGGTAAGCAGTGTCGTCCAGTTAGAGTATCGCTACTCAATACAGTCGCCGGCGTGCTTCTTCACACTACGTTATGGGCAAGAAGGTGAAGAAGCGGTCGAGGGTCTAGTGTCAGAGTATTCAGAACATCGTACCACAACTCTAGACCCCCGACAAAAACCGGATGTACACTGGCTGATCCCGGAACGCGACACACTACGGCGGTCGCTATTCGGCCGGATATGATATCCTACCTCCAACACCATTACTTTGCCGACTTTGGTTCTTACGACTCAAGTGTTTCTCACACTAGCGTTCAAACACGTCAGGCGTGTGCCTCATATATTCACCAGAATTCGTAAGTGGTAGAGCCACGCAGTAGACATATTATTGTCTGCAGCATGAATGGGCCGGCTCGACCGGGGTAGTACCACTGTCTCACAGAAAACCAACGTAAAGTGAGATATCGGGAGGCCCAGATTTCCCCTTCCCTTCCCTAATCCCTATTCCTGTCCTTCAAGGCCGACAGCGCATACATGACACTTTCGGTATTGTGGATGTTCATGGGCGGTGGAGATCACTTAAACATCAGGTGACCCACTGGCTCGTTTGTCGGACTATGTAATAAAAAAAAATCGATAGTCTTTGACCTATACAGTGCATAGTGACGTCAACATTGTAAATAGTATATTATGTAGTTTTAAGTATGGACGATTGCGATCGTTTGCTTTCACTTCTACGGGAGATTTTTCTGGGGCTGATGACAATAAATAAAACATTTGCAATAGGGTACTTGACTAGATTTTTTTTATTAATTTAATCAATAAAGTTACATTACCTAAAACCTATTATCGAAAGAATTTTATGAATCCGAACATAAATAAGTAAATTAGACGCCATTCAAATCGGCTGGAAGGGGTGATTGTCAAGTAAAATAATGCATGATATGAGCCGTGACGTCACGGTTCTCATAATAGCTATTACTATGCCGTTTAATTTTGTACATTATTCTATATGCAATATAGATATAATACGCAAAAGAATTGCGAAAACAGAATCAAAATTGCTTGAAAAATGAGGTCACAATATTTATTTCAAATATTGGCATGAGCGAAAACGGTGGCGTATTGGGAACATATTGCTATCTCCCTCGCACAACGGCACAGTAATGGCCATTCTGGGAGGTGACATCACGGTACATATGTAGCATTATTTGACAATCACCCCTTCCAACAGATTTGAATGGCGTCTATACTTTATTTTGTTCGGATTCATTAAATTCTTTCGATATAGGTTTTAGGTAATGTAAATAATTGATTAAATTAATAGAAAAAAATTAATACTATCCTATTGTAAGGGTCCTCAAAATCTTCAGACCCTTGGCGAATTGTTTCAGCAGGTTTCTCAGGAACCTGGACCCAATTATGACTACGAACGGTATAATATTGAAAATTTCACTTTGTATAATCAAAGTCTCCTTTCGTAGAAGTGGAAGCAAAGATCGTGTAAGGCCTATGATAGCTATGTAGGGTGTACAGTAATGGTTCGCCGATGTAACTGAGAGGTGATACACTAACTATTCAAAACTATATTTCAATTTTCATTTTATTTTCATTCGTTTTACCCGACTTCGAAAAAGGAGGAGGTTCTCAATTCGTCGGAATCTTTTTTTATGTATGTTCCCCGATTACTTGAAGACGCCTGGACTGATTATAGAAATTATTTTTATGTTTAAAAAGGTATATTTCCCAGGTGGTCCCATTGGCACCAAGTCAGGAGCTGATACTGGGATCTTAGAAAAATCGTACCCAGTAGTATCACATGCGCGTTGCTGACCCTTCAAGGACCTATTTAGGTACTCCCTTTTTGAAGAACCCCATACTGTAGTCCCCTTGGAAAACTTGAAAATACATATCTGAAAGTTAAACTTTTGTAAAAATGTTCAAAAATGTTGTCTTTCTACCCTCAGTTACACCGATGAACCGTTGTTAAAGTTCATTGACCAAGTTGAACTGATTTCTCAAATTGTATAATAATTGATATGTATATGGAGTTTATATATAAACTATGGCGTTGTTAATATTCGGCGTTTTACTTAAAGTACTTGAAAATAACGGAATAATACCGTTATAACGTGTGCACGTTATAGCGGTAACATCAGTTAACGTATGTACGTTAAAAATAACGAAAACATAACTTTGATACACGTTAAAACGTTAATTGTTTTATGTCATTTAAATTCTTTTATAAATGCAATACACACGTTCAGAAAGTCAGGTGTATGCCATTTGGGCTGGTTTCGAATACTTAGGGGCCATTCATTAATTACGTCATAACCATTTTGGTCATTTTAACCCCGTGTGTGACTGTTGGGTGTATTTATAAAAAAAAACTAACTAGGTATAGGTAATTTTAAAAATCTGATCCTTAAGGAAACCCAAAAAAATTATAGATCTGATCGCCACAAAATTTAAGAATGTCACTGGTCTGATTTGAAGATTGCCTGAAAACTTCATCAAACTCAATCCAGCCGTTTTGGGGGCATCCATTAATTACGTGAGGTAACTTTGGCGATTTTTCAACCCCCCTCCCTCCTAAAATCAGATTTTGCTCGACCGCCTCCCCCCTCAATCGCACGTGATTTTTGTCAAAAGAAATGTACACACACACATGCACTCACGGCTGTAATCCCCGAAAGGGTAGGCAGAGGTGTAACCAGTACATCCACTTTTCGCCGAACTTGGTCCCATAATGTGATAGGGGGCGAGCGTATCGCCACACCGGACACAGATTCCAGACTCCAGGCTGATACTGAGAATTTCTAGATAGAACCCAGTATCACTTTACTCGAACCGGGGATCGAACCCAAGACCTCAGCACAGCAGTTATTACACTTTATCTTGCGGAAAAAAATTATGTGAGATTTGAGTCGACCCCTCCCGCCCTAAGACGTAGTTAATGGCTGGACCCTTTGTAGTCCACAGAGGACAAATACACTTTCATTGTTTTTTATATAGATTATTTCTGCAGATGTAACCACACCGTATTGTGACAATTTGCAGCCCACGTTACACTTGCCATACTCAAGATGGAAACACAAATGTTAAACCGCTTTCGTTCTAGAAGGTTCGATTTGCAAAAATAAATTGAGCTTTCTGGATTCGAACCTGGGTCACGGAGCTGTAAAGACTGAACGCTATATTGTTTATGAAATGTTATTTTTTTGTAGATATTGTTAGTGGTTAAGCGGTTTGTGTGTCTGTGTGCTTTTTGTGTGGGGAACATTTTTAAACAGGTTTTTTAATATCAGTTTTGGACATGTATTGTTTTATTGTGTGTTGTATATGCATACATAGTGTTTGGAATTTTATGACTTTGAATCATTAGTTTCCTTCCAAGATGCCATATGAGTTTGGAAAAAAAATAGTTTTTACTTCTTTTATTTTCAAGTTATTTTTCATTACTTAGTCGACCATCTTAGATTTTAAATTTGTCGTAGTGTACAGTATTTTACGAGTCAAGCCTTTCATTTGTTGGCAGCCATATTAGATTTGCATTTTTTTAATATGTACTCTATTCTACTAGTCAATCCCTTTCATTTAATACCCATATTGAAGGGAGTTGTGAAAAAGTATGTAATCCGCCATTTTGTGGCGGCGGCCATATTGGATTTACATACTGAATATATTAAATTGTATTGTCATCAGAACTAAACGTGTGTACCAAATATCAGGTCAATCTGTCTACAGGAAGGGGGTAAAAATTCAATTAGGAAAATTTGCTCAAACAAAATAAAATGTATAAAATCCATAGAAAATCTTACACGTTTCTATATTTTACGAACTGTCAAACGACTGACAGTTATGTGAAACGCGCTAAGGTCACATTAGAAAAGATTCTATAGTCGTTAAGTTTTCTAATTTTCATAATTTTTTCTTTCTTAAAAACTTTCTTCTGAAATGGGGATTAATTATGTATCTATTGATTTACCCCCAAATATTAATATTACAATATATAAAACACACAGACACACAAACACGATCGTGTAATTCCATGATAAATACATATATATAAAGTAATTGAATGAAATGTATAAATAATAAAGTATATTAAATAAGATAAATCTGCCGGCAGCTGTCATGTCGTTTGGAATATCTTTGGTATAGTCAAATTCGAATAAAACGGGTTGATTTAATTATTGATAAATGTCTTCCCGAAATTGAAAAAATGAGAAATCAGATCTCGACAGCTGTATTCAAATTACTCTTACTGACCTAATTATTTGTTCAAAAATGTGTGTGTGTACTTATGTACGCGCGTGAGAAGTTATACTTCTTTGGCCTCATTAAAAAATATGATAATATATATATATATATATCGTTCCGTAAGTATGTAGGAACAAACAAACCATTTTTATTACCAAGAAGCATCTAGAAATGCAAGTTTTTTTTTGTTTCATTCTCTCTATAAAAGAGAAGGCAAAGGTTTTCCACCATGCAGCCATGTCTGTTGTTATTTTTTCGAATCTAGGAAATTGAAAATCTTCTCTGGATTTTATAAGGCCAAAGCCATGTCTGTAGTTTTTATCCATTTATAAGCCGAAGCCATGTCTGATATAATCACAATTCAAAAGGCCAAAGCCATATCTGAAATAATCACAATTTAAAAGGTGAAAGCCATATCTGAAATAATTAATTCACTTAATGAAATCACAAATCAAACATCACATTCCTGCCATTTTTTTTTCTAGAAATGTGAATATTATGAAAGACCGAAATAATAAAAAAGAATAACAAAATATTTTTAATGGCCAGTACTTTATATCATGTAGTATCATGAAAGACCTAAATAATATTACTGTATAGTACTAATTCGGTCTTTCATAATACCATAACGTACTGGCCATGTTTAAATTATTAATTTAAATTTTATAATTCAGACCGAAGCTTCTAGCTCTTCTCCTTACATTTCTGCTAGCCTGGTACTTAGGAACACTTCAGAGGTGTGACTTTTGTGTCACGCGCATCTTAAATTTCACTCTCATCATTTTTTTATAACGCACCTAAAGAAGTATAACTTCAATAATAGTTTACGTTGAATTATATTAAAATATTACGAATAACTTGATATTATTTTTCAGGCTGTTTTCGACTTGTATTAATGACGGATAATGTCTGAATTGTATGAAGGACTGCAGCGCTGTCGGCAGGCTGTTGTTAACATTTATGTATAAATACATATTTATTCACAGTTATTTGGTTTTATTTCCTACTGGTCCCAGGCAGACCTCCTGCCACAAACTACAGGCTAGAATTAATGTTGAAAAAAAAAATAAGATTTCGACACATAACAGCGCCATCTATTGGTCAAAAACTATGCTAGCTTCTAAGTTGGACCTATTTTTTATCCTGGCACGGCAAAGTGACCACACTGCATCTGATGGTAAGCGCAGTGCCGTCCAATTAGAGTATCGAGTAGCGAGAGACGATCTATCCCCCGCTACTCAACACAATCATACAGGCCTGCTTCTTCACACTACACCATGGGCAAGAAGGTGAAGAAGCGGTCGAGGGTCTAGTGTCAGAGTATTCAGGACATCGTTACCAACTCTAGACCCCGACAAATACCGCATGTACACTGGCTGATCTCGGAACGCGATACAATTGAGTGTGCCACTATGGCGGGTTTTACACCCTGTGTATGGTGGTCGCTATCCGGGCGGATATGATTATCCTACTACCAGCAAATTAATGTATTGGTAAGTTAACGGAATTACACATACACACACTCACGCCTGTAATCCCTCAAGGGGTAGGCAAAGGTGTAACCAGTACACCCACTTTTCGCCGGATTTCGGCCAATATATTTAAAGTTCAACTAATTCAAGTGTAATTTGAAATAGGTTTTAGTAAAGGTTTATAATAGATTTATAATTTTTAAAATGATTGTTTTTTTTTGGTAGATTTAATAATAAAAATAATAAATACACTTAACAATCACACACATAGTTCTGACCCCACACTAGGTAGAACTTGTATCATGGGTATCAAGAACTACGAGGGACTACGGTCCCACAACACCCAGACCCGAAACAAATCTGTCTTTCACACACATATTTGTCTCGGTGCGGGAATCGAACCCTGGGCCTCTCGTTTACAGCCTAGCATGTATGTATGCTAACCCATCATTTTCAAATAGCTAGATGCTATTCAAAATATTGCATTGCGAATACTAAGTGGTGGAGTGAAAACTACAAAAATAATTCCGTTGTAGTCAATACAATGAAATTACGTGATTCAGTATGAAATCCCATAACCAAATACTTCTCTACCGTGGAGACAATCATCTGCCTTAAATAAATAAACCTAGCAGAAAGATATTATCTTATTGTGGGAAATGAACCCGTCACCCGTGGTCTCTCGTTTCATAGATATGAATAGAGGGATAGTCGCTAGGCCTTAGTCCATCGCCTGATACGTAGAGGAGCTTATTGCCATGAGTTTTAATGTCATTGGTACATTTTTGCCGCCAAACGAACTGACAAATCAGAAATCAACGCAAGGCTGTATGGTCTGGAACCCTTTGCCTTCGCATTACAAAAGAAAAAGGATAAAAAAAGAAATCATCGCATAGAAATGAGATCGCGTGTCTGTAGGGTTGCCACCTTAGAATCTGGGCAATTTATAATTATAGTAAAATAAATTAACAATTCATTTTAAATTAAATTAATTTGTGCCTCCATGGCGCAGTTGTAATTGAGCATGCGTTACGACTGCTGTGCTGAGGTCTCAGGTTCGATCCCGGGTCGGGTAATGTGATATTGGGTTTTTCTGTTGAGAAATACTCAGTATCAGCCCGGAGTCTCGAATTGTGCTCGGTATGGCGATAGGCTCGCCCCATATGCCTATCGAGGCACTAAATAAATAAATTCTCATATTGTTCTAAGTAATAATTATTTCTATTTTGACATTTTAAATTACACTTTATTTATTTGTCTAAAGCCATTGCTACTATTATATTAGCAAGAAATACAATGTTTAAAAATTTCAATTTTGTTGAGCTTAATCGATGTCTTAAATAATAAATAACACCCAACAGTCACACACATAGCCCCGACCCCACACTAAGATACGAGTCTTGTGTTGTAGGTATCAAGGACTATGAGAGACTTTTCTCTCTGCCCGGGGTCTGCCCCGGACACAAATATCTGTCTGTCACTCAAACAATTGTCCCGGCGTGGGAATCGAACCCACGGCCTCTCGTTTCACAGCCAGCTCCTCGCCTACTGCGCCACGGAGGTTGTCGATTAAATCTCTTATTAGATCTATGAATAAGCCAGCGATAGATTATTCCCCACTAAATCCTCAATAATTCCCTGTTCTTTGAGTAGGTATGCTCTGTAAATTGACTCACAGAAAACCAACGTAAAGTGACAGTTTACTTTACTGTCGCGTTTCTTATATTATATCTGGTAAGTGAGATATCCGGAAGCCCAGATTCCCCCTTCCCTTCCCTAATCCCTATTCCTGTCCTTTAAGGCCGACAGCGCATACATGATACTTTCGGTACTGTGGATGTTCATGGGCGGTGGAGATCACTTAACATCAGGTGACCCACTGGCTCGTTTGTCGGACTAAGCTATAAAAAAAATGGGTGTGTGTACTTATGTACGCGCGTGAGAAGTTATACTTCTTTGGCCTCATTAAAAATTATGATAATATATATATATATATATATATATATATATATATATATATATATATTCATAACGCACCTAAACAATTATAACTTCAATGAAAATGCAAGGTTTATCTACCTAGAAGTCACTAGCCAGTCATGTACCATAAGCTCAAACACTGGCCACTTTCGCCATTCTTACATGCTATTTTTAACTTTAATGTTATGGAAATAAAAATGATTTTGGCTTGTATTTTACTCCCGCCTTTATTTATTTTTAATTTCCTTCTGGACACGAGTGGAAATCTCCTTACATTTCATGGGAGCCTGGTACATAACGTGAAAAAAGAATAACAACAAAATATTTAAATGGCCAGTACTTTATAGTATCATGAAAGACCTAAATAATAATATAAAATCTCCTTACATTTCTGCTAGCCTGGTACATAGGAAAACTTCAGAGGTGTGACTTTTGTGTCACGCGCATCTTTAAATTTCACTCTCATCAATTTTTCATAACGCGCCTAAAGAAGTATAACTTCAAAAATTCAACACTGCGTAATATACAGCGGGGTTTCCCCAATGTATATTTCTAGGTCTCTTTGCAATTTTCCCGCCAGTCGGGACTCGGGCGTGGCATTCATGACGTGTAGCGAAGTTCTGCGCAATAGCACAGAAAAATAAATTACACAGTTATAATTAGTAGTAGTGATATACGGTAAGTTATTTCATTTACAAAATAAACTAAGTAATTGATATTTTGCGTTTAAAGTAATTTTAAAGAACTTGCAGAAGTGTTAACTAATATATTTATGATAATTGACATAGATATGTAAAATGATAATTTTGCGATTGAAGCTTTTCATACATTTGTAAATAAATAATTGGTCTATACTGTGATATAATAAAAGTTTGTTAATTCATAAAAAGTACACCGACTTCAATAGAAAACAAATTATGCGTCCTTATAAAATTTGAGGGTTGCCCTCGATTTTTCTGAGATACCATCATCAGATCCTGACTTGGTGCCAATGGGACCACCTGGGTAGTTTACCCTTTTAAACAAAAAAAGAATTTCTCGAATCGGTCCAGGCGTCTTCGAGTAATCGGGTATCATACATAAAAAAAAAGATTCCGACGAATTGTTAACCTCCTCCTTTTTTGAAGTCGGTTAAAAAAACATCGTTAAGTTGAAACTAGCTTGTCAAGGGTTGTGTCATCCACGCTAACTTCATATTTCTATTTGGTAATAATAATGATATATTTAAGAGCAGTCACACAATTTTTATTAATATCAATTTGTTAATACATTCCGCGTGTTTTATCAAGGACAAATGTCCTTTATTGGAGGTCAATAACTCTTTAGTTCGGTATTTATATTTCCAACTCCTCCCTATATTTCTATTTGATTAATTTCGTTGCGGGATAAAAGACAGTTATGAAGCATTCCTAGAGACTCGCCGAGTTTCATTACTCGGTGTCGAAAAATGCGTGCCATTGTTGATCCTAGCTAAACAGGAGTTACAATGGCGGGTGTGTGGGCGGGATGGTCTCACAAGGACAAATTTATTCAAAAACATCACATCCAACAGTGTTGCGTCATATTTATCAAAACTTCTAGTTACAATCTAACTATCTCACAGCCTCCGTGGCGCAGTAGCCGGCTGTGAAACGAGAGGCCGTGGGTTCGATTCCCACACCGGGACAAATGTTGTTGTGACAGACAGATATTTGTATACAGGGTGTAGGGGTTGCTTCTGCCCTACTCAATGAAGTTTATAAAATTGCAGGATTGTGAATAAAACAATAACGTTGTATCTGACTCGAATGCCGACAGTGATAGGTGTATGCTGTGTCGCTCTGTTTGATAGACTCGTATGGAGCGTAGCGCGGCCGTGACTTTTGTATAGTCATACTCTCTGCGCGGCACCCCCGTACTGGCCATATGAATATCTACTGTCAGCAGTCGTGGTGTTTATTAATATAAACATAAAATACAATGGTTCTTACAGCTATTTCTCCGTAGGTAAAAGTTTACATTGAATCTAATAACTAGGCTTTGTTAAAGTAGAAATGCGTCGTTTATTTTCTTGGTAATCCCGGCATACGTCCTGTATGTGTGTGGCCGTGATGCCACAGTACTCCCCCCTAGCGAAGCGTACGGAAGGCTTTACCCGGCGACCCGATCGCGTGGTGTAGGGCTGCTCTGTTGACGGCGCTGCCTCTGGCGATCTTGGTGCGGTGTGGCTTGAGGTAGCGGGTTCGATGTTCGGTGGGGTACTGATGACGTAATCTTCATTGTATAAGTGTGCCGGTTTCAGTCTGTCTATTGATACGACTGTAGTGCGCAGTGGTAGCTGTATCTTGAAATGTTTTTTGTTACGTTCAACAACTTGGTATGGCCCGTCGTACGGCGGAGTGAGAGAGCTGCGTACGGTGTCGTTTCGGATGAAAACATGACTGCATGTGGCTAGGTATATTATACACAAATGTGTTTTTTGTAGACGAGTGTGTTTTCTTTACGGGCGTTAGCGATGCCATTGTTTCGGTGAGTCGACGTACGAATTCTGCGTCTTCGATTTTCGGCGTTGAAGGCACGAAAAAGTCAGAGGGCACTTTTAGTGTGCATCCGTATGTCATAAGTGCAGGGCTCATGTTGTCGCGTAGGGCTGTGCGGAGACCGAGTAATACGGTAGGCAATTCCGCGTTCCAGCGTGTGCAGGCGCTTCGTGTCATGAGCGTGGTTGCGGGAACTCGTCTATTTGACTGTTGATGTTTCGGTGAATTTTCGCGCGCTGACAACCAATGCAGGCTTTAGTCCATATACCGATGTCCTTGTTCATGGAAAGCCAGAAAAACTTTGAGATCACGATTTTCCGCGTCGATCTCACACCTGGGTGGCTTAAATCGTGTTGCGCTTTGACGGCTGCGAAACGATTTGTGAGCGGTAGGTGTGGTCGCGGAGTTTCACTCATTGTCTTGAGAAAAATGCGAGAGGTTGCCATACATTATCGACCTTTTGTTGCAGCACGGTTCCGATGCTCTTATCGAAGGCGTCGTCATAAGGTATAATGGTGCGTTTGTTACCGGGTGAGTTAATGTTGTGCCATCGAGAATGCTTTGGCGGCATTTCTCGAAAGCGACGTTGGTTTCCGGTGTCCAAACAATAGCGGTCTTGTCATTCTTTTTCTATTGGAGTTCCACTTGATGGGGTAGACAGTCATGATAAAAAAAATCATTCCCAGAAATCTTCTTAAATCTTGTATATCTTGCGGCTTGGGGTAACTAGGTTTGGCTCTTAGCGGATTCCTAGTAGATTGTGACTAACCTTTCCTTCAGCTGACTGTTTTTGGTGCTAGACGTTGTGTTGAGGATTATGTCGCCAATGTGATCGACGTCCCTTGGGTCGAGCGACGGGATGACGAACTCAATTTTCTGTTCCTCGCCTAGCTTCGGTGGAGCGACGACAGCTTCGAATTGCGCAAACCATAGACGCGGATTATGGTGCGAAAATGGTGGAGTGAGCACTTGCACTGACACGGCGGCGATTTTTTGCCGTTGTTGCGCGGGCATGATGACGGTCACAGTTCTTGGCTTCAGATGGTAGATTTTCTTTCGTCGGAATCACCAATTGTAGGGGTTGCGTGTTCAAATCACGTCGGGGTCACCAATTGTAGGGGTTGCTTCTGCCCTACTCAATAAAGTTTATAAAATTGCAGGATTGTGAATAAAACAATAACGTTGTATCTGACTCGAATGCCGACAGTGATAGGTGTATGCTGTGTCGCTCTGTTTGATAGACTCGTATGGAGCGTAGCGCGGCCGTGACTTTTGTATAGTCATACTCTCTGCGCGGCACCCCCGTACTGGCCATATGAATATCTACTGTCAGCAGTCGTGGTGTTTATTAATATAAACATAAAATACAATGGTTCTTACAGCTATTTCTCCGTAGGTAAAAGTTTACATTGAATCTAATAACTAGGCTTTGTTAAAGTAGAAATGCGTCGTTTATTTTCTTGGTAATCCCGGCATACGTCCTGTATGTGTGTGGCCGTGATGCCACAAGGGTCTGGGTGTTGTGAGACCGTGCGTCTCTCATAGTCCTTGATACCCACAACACAAACTCGTATCTTAGTGTGGGATCGGGGCTATGTGTGTGACTGTTGGGTGTTATTTATTTACTTAACTGGTAGATTCGTATTGACAGTGTGTACATGAATGAGCCGGCTTGACTGAGTTAATGCCACTTACAGAACAATACCAGATAAGTACAGTGAGAGATTAGGAGGCGACAATCCACATTTGCGCTGGTTTCGAACCTACGAATATCGTATCGACAGTCCGTACCCAACTAGGCTATGGCTGCTTTTAAATTTAACTCTAACACTTGCACAAATACATATGAAGACACCACGGGAAACACGATGAATGTCACAATTACAAGTGAGAGAATATGAAACTATTCATAGTTTAAAAGTCTGTATTTCTTTCATTTTATATCCTTGTATATAAAAACATTGAAACTTGTTCTTAGATTTACTTGAAATTTTATAGTTTAGTAAATATTACGACGGTGTTTGACGTTTGGTGGGTGGACAGTCCTGTTTCTTGCAATGGACAGATACAAAGTTTAACTATTACACCCGATTACAACGATATTAATTCTGATTATTGTAATAAAACTGCACACCTAAAAGCCTGGTGTTAAAAGGTCAGTTTCACAAAACAGAGACATTCATGGTTTTCCCGTGGTGTCTTCATATTACAAAAATAATAACAATAGATGCTGATGCCGCTGTAACTCGCATAGGATAAAATTTTTGTACAACTGCGCTTTTCAGATGGCGAGTAAATATTCTGTGGTCAAGTTCTATGATGAATCCAAACCGGAGAGGTATATATACGTTCCGGGTTCTTGGGTGAAAACTCGGCGTCAAATGGACAACATGGTAGGCGTGGTGTACCCCGCTGAAGATCCACGTGTGACGGAACGGCGCATCCTGAACAACGAGGACCCCGTAGACGACTGGGAAGAACATTGCTGTGAAGAGATTTGTACAACCAGTAATTATTTTAGATGATTTTTAATAACAGTTTCTCGGAGTGCTGTTGTGAAAAGGGACGGAAGTGTGTAACAGGAAGTGGGGAAGCGCGCGCTATTTTTCAAGTTAAACTTATTTAGGCGCGCTGGGCACTTTATTTTATCCTACAATGCACACTGCACCTGATGGTAAGTGCAGTAGAGACTATCCCTATACTCGACACAATCATTCCTGCTGAGAAGCTTCACACTTAAAGGACCCAGGACTGTAGGGGGGAACTTATAGCTGGTAAACTCTGCCATAACTTGGGGCGACAAAGAATAAGCGAACCTCTTAGTTCGGGCCGGGGTAGACACCACGAAGCTGTGGCTCCGTAAGAACAGTTCTGGTGTTTCTAAATACATTTTTAAATAAAAACAAGCGAATACACCTGATGGTAAGTGTTACCCATCCCTGCTCACCTGCAATACCAGAATCTTGCTTCGCCGGGTTTTAATGACTGGAATGAAGATTAAGAATGGTCTGGAAATTAAAACATCCGGAAAGCTTACAGTTCGAAACTTAAGTTACTTCACGGTTTTGTGTGAATGGTAAAAACTAGGCCGAACCAGCTTATTCACAATGGGTTTAACTACAATTAAACCCATTGTGAATAAGCCGGCCTGCTTCTTCACACTACGCCATGGGCAAGAAGGTGAATAATCGATCGAGGGTCTAGTGTCAGAGTAGGTACTCAGAAGGCCGTAAAACGGCCAAACATCGTACCCAACTCTAGACCCCGACAACAAATCGGCAATGAATTGATAAATATCCTATGCAAAACAAATAAATCCTGATGACGCGTAATATGGTGCTATTTATAGCAAGCGGCGATGTCACATATGGAATAGTTAGTGAATACACAATACTTCTATATCAAGGTCATTCAAACATTTGTCAAAATAACATGGCCGCCATTAGTTTTATACACACGAGTGTGTTTATTAACTTATTGAATGAAAGCGATCCGTGCTTAATAAGTGTTATGTACGCATGTTATCTGGTATAACATTTATTTAATTTCCTTGTACGCGCTTCACTCCGAACTAGGGTTTAGGGTAAAAATAATTAGAAATGTAATATCTCCTGCGGTTCTGGTAAACGTATTTATATTATTTATTTTAAGTGAATATACAGTGTTACAAAAAAGAAATCTAACAAAACTATTCACTAATTACAAGTTTCCACAGATAGAGATTAGATAAAACATTTGTAAGATGTACATAAAAATATAAAATAAAACACGCACAATACAAAAAAACATACCTAATACCGTTGCATAACGGTAAGAAAACCAAGACATGGTTGTAATCTTCTTAAAGACGTGGTTTTGAATTGTATAAGTCAAGGCCTGAGTGTTCTACCAATGTATTAAGCTCAATTCACGCTTGTAAAGCTAGAAGTTTCGTAAAAAGAAACCATATTCAATAATAATACTGACATTTAGTTTTTTGCACATGCTTTGGGTTAAAACAACGGTTGACAAGGCAAGTTATTCAAAATAACAATGATTAAGGTCTATTTAGTATTGGCAATCGCTATCTAGTTTCGTACGTTTGTTTTTGTGTGGCTGCCACGTCAGCGCGATAATACAACACGCGACCTTTGACATGTCACCAACGTCATAACTCTGGGCTAATACCGAGAACTAATAACATTACGGTTTGTTAAGTTATTTTCGTGGTTTTATCGTAATTCCAGGATCCGGTAGTAAAGTAATCACGCTTCCAATTCCTGGGAATTAATCTTTGAGAAATGTTCGATTCATACAGAGTTTAACGTAGTAAGATAACATGCGGGAGTCTCCAATGGTGTGTAAACTCTAAAGACTCGGCCCATATCACATCATGGGACGGTAAGATCGGCGATATGTGGGTACACTGGTTACTGACCTACCCCTTCCGAGGATTACAGGCGTGATTGTAACTATTATTAGCCATCATCGATTAAACACAAACTAAACTGAAAACAACTGTACACACACTGATTAAAACCGAGCAACACTTCCGGTAGTTTCGTATAGACTGCTCCGCGAGCGTTCAGGCTTTCCCTTTTATAACAAATCTTCCCCACCGAGTATCCAATCTACCCACAAATATTCCGTAAGTGACCCCCAATATTTCCATAAAAATCTAAAGTACCCTTACAGCTCGGCCATCCTGCTTCAAGCGAGTCCCTTCGCTTTGTATATCAGCATCAACATCAACATTATCACTCGATGAATCACCAGATTCGTTATCAATTTCAGTCCCTATATCTTTAATGCATCACTAATTGGCCCTTTATCGCGAGCACAATCACTAATTGGCCCTTTATCGCGAGCACAATCACTAATTGGCCCTTTATCGCGAGCACAATCACTAATTGGCCCTTTATCGCGAGCACAATCACTAATTGGCCCTTTATCGCGAGCACAATCACTAATTGGCCCTTTATCGCGAGCACAATCACTAATTGGCCCTTTATCGCGAGCACAATCACTAATTGGCCCTTTATCGCGAGCACAATCACTGATGGTATCTTGCTCTCGGGCAAACTCATTAGTTGGCCCTTAACCCCGGGCACATCCATCCACAAGCCCTTAACCCCGGGCACATCCATCCACAAGCCCTTAACCCCGGGCACACTCATCCACAAGCCCTTAACCCCGGGCACACTCATCCACAAGCCCTTAACCCCGGGCACACTCATCCACAAGCCCTTAACCCCGGGCACACTCATCTCCAAGCCCTTAACATCGGGCATATGCATTCATAAGCCCTTAACATCGGGCATATGCATTCATAAGCCCTTAGCCTTGGGCATACCCAATCCAAATGCTCTTCATCTCAAGCACATTCAATCGCAAGTCATTCACTCTGTTCATCCTGCAGACTTCCAATTGATCCATTCATCTATCCATCCAAATTACATTCATCATATTCATTATCAATCTTTGCATCCAAATCAAGTTCAATTCGCGTCAACATAATCACAATACAAGAAGTGCTGATTATAGCAACTTATCAAAATACCATCCATTGTGTTTAAGCATACTCCATAATTGGGTTATCGCCCACCTGTGTATGCAAACACTCCAATCGGTGTAACGATCAGATACTTCCCAGTATTCCATACTAGTTGGCTTATTGGCCTCATGTGTATGCAGATACATTGACCATCAGACACTCCTCTCACAATGGCCTATTGGCCTCCTGCGCTTCAGATAGTTCTCCATTAAAAAATACAATCAATGATACTAGTCAATTCAATACTCAAATAATTACGAAACAATAACAAATTATCAAAGAATCCATTATATCAAATCAAATTAATTATTAATATTTTTAATTCAAAATTAGATTTTCCAATAACGAGAACATTTTCTTTGTCACTTCGTCCTACAGCCAAATCATTAGTCGAATAAAAAGGTCATCATCGCTATCAATCACTTTATACATATACACTCACCTGCAATACCCGAAGGGGCAGGCAGAGGTGCAACCAGCACACCCACCCCTCGGCAAACCCATCACGGTCCCACAATGCGACAGAAGGAGAGCCCATCGCCACACCGGTCCAACTCCAGACTCCGGCCTGACTCCGTGCACTTCCAAATAGAAAATCCCAACATCACTTCACCCGACACGGGGATCGAACCCGAGACCACAGCACAACAGTCGCAACGCACGCGCCTATCACAACTGGGCCACCGATGCAGTCACTATATGTCGTACATTTTTATTCTCAATCGCTTTCCATATGTTCCTCACTTGACCCGTCCTGTTTACATGAACATCGGGACTTTGCACGTTCGCAAAGAGGCTATTTACAAATTGTCATAAGTCACTCCCGAAAACCAATAATAATCATAAAACCAAAAATAATAAAGTACAGCTACAAACAGTCAAACTAGGCCACTTAGCCCAATCGCATGTTCTCCTGTTTCCACACTAATTGCGGCTTTCCAAACATACCTAAACCAAAGCTCAAGTAGTTATTTAACACAAATAATTGCAATATCATTTACGGAGGATTACAACATTATAAACTTTCCGTAACAACTAGGGGTAGTTGCAAATTACGAAACTTGTAACAATTTTCATCATCATCTGCAATAATATTTTCACACCTTATCACAGCGTGGATAAAAGTTAAGGACAATTATGTAAAATAAAATAAAATAAATAAATGTATCCCTTCCAATCCCTTTAAAGTAACCAAGTTATGTTCAAGTTTACAACAACACTTGGATCTACCCCTTTCTTTAATCAATAAAAACTAACTGAATATAATCGGATAAATTACGTATTATTAATTTATCACAATCACTTAAGTTTCTTATATAGCCTAAGCATGGACTGCTAACTCACAGTCACCCAAGTGAATAGGCCACGGACGAAGGCAATCAACAATCTTATGAACCATTGGCACGGATCCCAACTTTGATCTAAATAGGTAAATCAATGGGACACACACAACCTCATATTCTCACCTTGACTAATTGCACAGTTTAACTTAACTGTTATAAAATTCATTAAATACTGGGTAGAACAAATTAAAACTCAAACTATAATAATTACCACCGGCATAAATATAAATATTCCTTACGTACTGGAATCGAACCAGAGCCAATTCAATTTTATCAAGAAATCCTACGCATTATGCGTTACGCATTTTCACTACCAACTAATTGGTATCTTTATTCAAAGGTACAAAAATAAAACCAGAAGTGACTCACCGAATTTCAAATAAATCCATACAGCATCATTGTTCCAAACATCAGGTTTTCATATTATTCACTATTGTGGGTGTTGATTCACTATCTCACTTCTGAACTATTAGCCATCATCGATTAAACACAAACTAAACTGAAAACAACTGTACACACACTGATTAAAACCGAGCAACACTTCCGGTAGTTTCGTATAGACTGCTCCGCGAGCGTTCAGGCTTTCCCTTTTATAACAAATCTTCCCCACCGAGTATCCAATCTACCCACAAATATTCCGTAAGTGACCCCCAATATTTCCATAAAAATCTAAAGTACCCTTACACTATATATCTATTTTTTCCAGATGAACACGGCGACGCCAAACTCGAAGCAATGATTAAAAACTTCAACCATGCAAAAGAAAATCCTGTGCGGCTCATAGCAGGTACACGATAGATTTTATGCAATTGCCCTAAGGGTTTTATTTTCCATTTTGTTAGTTTATAGATTTCTCTATTATACAAACTTTTATATCCTTGGTACAGCGGGCGATTCGGCTGAAACGAGAGGCCGTGGGTTCGATTCCCGCACCGAAACAAATGGACGTGTGACAGACAGTTGTTTGAGGTCTGGGTGTGTAGTCTCTCCTAGTTGATACCCACGATACAGAACCTAGTATGGGGTCAGGACTGCCGGCATGATTGTGTTGAGTAGCGAGGGATAGATTGTCTCTCGCTACTTGATACTCTCTAACTCTAACTGGACGGCAGTACATGTGTGACTGTTTGGTGTATTTATTATTTCTTTATATGTCTGAACTGGTATCGATTTGTTACTTCACTATTCTAGATGCAAGTGTTTCCCAACCACTTCACTTGTGGCGTCGTCAAACGGCTTATCTGTTATATTTAATGCGTACTGTAGAAAACTATTTATCATCTGATAGCCTCCCTGGGGCAGTGGTTGTGTGGTTGGGCCAGCTGTGATATGAGACCATGTTCGATTCGGCACTGAGCAAAATGTCCGTGTGAATCACAAATAGTGTGAGTCTCATTTAATGATAGACGAGCTTATCGGCACATTGCATACAACGGAAATAAAATAATAATCCAAGGCTAGTATTACTCACTTCATTGTGACATTCTTGACGCCGAGACTCGATCAGAATGATTTTTGAACATTTATAATTACGAGAATTGGTCTTCTGGTCAATAATTTCCACTTACTGTACTCTACAAACCCATAATAGGCCAGCATGGGCAAGTCCTAACCTCTCTCATTAGTAGAGGAGACCCAGCTAATACTTGGCGTTACTGTATTAAAATATTTTGTAATTTTCAAGGTGAATTTGATAACGAGCTTGACCTGGATGAAGAATATGACGGTGATCAAGATAAAGTCGGTGCTATAGAAAATAGAAAAGAAAAGACCTTTGAAACAAAAATAAACTTAGTGGATAATGAAAATAAGTCATCCCAGGTAGGATGTGATGAGATTCATAATAATGAATTGTTAGTTAAAGATGATAAAAAGTCTTTTATATGCAATGATTGTAGTAAAACATATAGTAGGAGAGCTCTTCTTATTAAACATATTAGTGGACATAAACCAGTCAATAGAAAATCAAATAACACATTAATAAAAATACATACCGCAAGAGATAATATGAAAATTCATAATAGTATTCACACAGGCGAAAAGCCCTTTAAATGTCAATACTGTATTTTTACATGTGCAAAAAAGAGTTATTTAAAGGCGCATATTAAAACTCACACAGGAGAAAAACCTTATAAATGTAAATACTGTAGTTTTACATGTGCACAAAATAGTAATTTAAAGGTACATATTAGAATTCACACAGGAGAAAAACCTTATAAATGTAAATACTGTAGTTTTACATGTGCACAAAATAGTCATTTAAAGGTACATATTAGAATTCACACAGGAGAAAAACCTTATAAATGTAAATACTGTAGTTTTACATGTGCACAAAATAGTCATTTAAAGGTACATATTAGAATTCACACAGGAGAAAAACCTTATAAATGTAAATACTGTAGTTTTACATGTGCACAAAATAGTCATTTAAAGGTACATATTAGAATTCACACAGGAGAAAAACCTTATAAATGTAAATACTGTAGTTTTACATGTGCACAAAATAGTCATTTAAAGGTACATATTAGAATTCACACAGGAGAAAAACCTTATAAATGTAAATACTGTAGTTTTACATGTGCACAAAATAGTCATTTAAAGGTACATATTAGAATTCACACAGGAGAAAAACCTTATAAATGTAAATACTGTAGTTTTACATGTGCACAAAATAGTCATTTAAAGGTACATATTAGAATTCACACAGGAGAAAAACCTTATAAATGTAAATACTGTAGTTTTACATTTGCACAAAATAGTAATTTAAAGGCACATATTAAAACTCACACAGGAGAAAAGCCCTAATGTGTATGTGAAAAAATGCTATAAGAGTTTATAATCCCCGGCTCGAAAACTAGTATCTTGAACATTCCACCACATGTCCCTCACCTCTGTAACCCAATGTTTGGGAGGATCTTTTTTAGCGATTATTTTCAACTACTTGGTTTTTTGTTCGATACGCGTAAAATTAACACTTCTAACAGCTGACACTTGATATGTGATAAGTATGTAGACTAAACTATAGTATACATCATGGCCATCAGCCACTTAGCCAACAGCATTCTCGGATTCGAAGTATAAACATGACCATTTTTGGCCGGTCGCCCACTTGAGGAATGTTATTGTAACAAGCTTGTGATGTATGTTAGGAACATCAACAAAACTATGCAAGATGGATATTTAAAAGGCACAAATACAATATTTATAATTTATTAATTGATTTACACGACACTGTTACACATCTCAGTGCTTAATATTAACACACACGCATGTCAGGATTCACTTTAAGACTTCTCTTTATAATTAATCTACCAGCATTACCCTTTTAAACTGAACAACGCCATTGAACTGTTTTCACATTGAAACACTTACTACCCCGCGAACGAACCACGAATATCCTGGCTATCACCTAGTCTACTTCACAAAACAACTGAACTGAACACCGGAGCGCGGAAGGCACATCGTGTTATATTAAACATTTACTACTCCCACTCTAAGTCCTTATCTCTACTCGGGATAAGGCTCTCAAACTTCTGACCTCCTATTTGAGCAATAGGACTCAGAAGGTTGATATAAATGGAAAACGCTCTCCTGGATCTGCGCTCACCATGGGAGTTCCGCAGGGATCAATTTTAGGACCATTCTTATTCCTTATTTATATTAATGACCTACCCCACTATGTAAGAAATAACCCCTTTACAAAAAAGAGCCATTAGGGCTATATATGATCTTGGACCCAAAGTTTCTCTTAGAGAAAGATTCAAAGAAATAAGCATTCTCACCGTGATATCTCAATATATTTTTGAAAATCTAATGTATGTGCGTAAAAATATTGCACGATTTGATAAAAAATGCGATATTCACAAAGTAAACACAAGGAACAAGCATAATCTTGTGTTACACTCGACTCGTCTCCACAAGATCAGTAATTCTTTTATGGGGCAAAGTATACGCTTTTATAATAAACTTCCGAATGATATCAGAGAATTACCAATAAATAAGTTTAAAAACATAATAAAAACCAAGCTTAGTAGAAAAGGTTACTACAAAATTTCCGATTATCTTGACGACAAGAAGGCTTGGGATTAAATTGCTCTGAATCTTCCAGATCTATTACAATAAATGATTATGTATTGATTATTTCTGTTTATGTAAATTGTTTTTACAAGATGCCTGAGTCGTATTAGTCTTGGCTTCTTATTTTTTTGTTAAAGCTATTGTCTTGTGAATTTGTTTCTCTATCATTCTTTGTCGCGATTAGGGTATGTCATGCTCGCTTAAGGGTCTGTGCTTGCGGCGGCGTTATGTGCCGGGTCGGTCACTTCCCTGTGTCATGGTTGAGGAGGCCGATGGCTGGCACATGCGTCATACTCGTGAACGGGTGCTGCTTGTGTGGACTGGTCTACCTGGATTGCTCAGTTCAGCTCATTGATTGTTAGTTGGATAAAATTAAATAACAAGTTGTATAGCCTCTTTTACGACTGCCTTGTATTGACATGTATACCATCATTTTTTTTTGTCATGTGAATGTGACTTGTTTAAAAATGTATTTTATGTGTGATTTTTTGTTGGAATGTAATGACAAATTACAGAAGACCTACGGCTGAGTTTCTTGGTGCTTCTTCTCAGACCAGTGGACATTTCCGAAGCACCGGTAGACTCAGATTTTAACATTACTATGACATGTAAAATGTGCTACTAGTGGCCTAATTTACAAAATAAATGATTTGATTTGATTTGACTTTGGTTGTCATTATTAACCACCCCAACTAGTCTCCTAAATACCTCCGTTATACCTTCGGTATTTCTAATAATAGAAATAGGGTGAGATTCTTTATTTCAAACTAGCAGGCCCGGCAGACGTCGTCCTGCCCGGAAAAGTATACCGAAAGCAACGCCATCTACCGGGACCAATTGTGTTTCAAACCATCCAGGAACCCATTGAAATATACACAAAATTTAATCCAAATTAGTCCAGCCGTTTAGGAGGAGTTAGGTGACAAACACACGTACAGATGAATTATAACAACTAAAACATAACTATATATAATATAATATAAAATATAAACTATATATTATAGCGGTATTATTCCGTAATTTTCAAGTAATTTAAGTAAAACGCCGAATATTAACAACGCCATACAATTGCATATAATAATAATACGGGCCTCCTCTACTAATGAGAGGGGTTAGGTCTTAGTCCACCACGCTGACCTAATGCGGGTTGGTAGACTTCACATACCTTCGAATTTCGTATAAGAATTCTCAGGTATGCAGGTTTCCTCACGATGTTTTCCTTCGCCGTTAAAGCAAGCGATAATTAACATTTAATACACACGTAACTTTTAGAAAAGTCAGAGGTGTATGCCACTTGGGTTTCGAACATACGACTTTCGTCTTGGCAGTCCGTACCGCAACCAACTAGGCTATCGCTGCTTCAAATTCCATATACATATCAATTACTATACCTACAGATCAATTTGGTCAATTATCTTTAACAACGCTCCGACGGTATCACCTCTCAGTTACATCGGCGAACCATTACTGTACACCCTACATAGCTATCATAGGCCTTACACGATCTTTGCTTCCACTTCTACGAAAGGAGACTTTGATTATACAAAGTGAAATTTTCAATATTATACAGTATGTAAACATATTTAGGTCCAGTTTTAAGAAATTCCAGAGAAACCTTTTTTGTCGGGGGTCTAGAGTTGGGGTACGATGTTCAGAGTACTCTGACAATAGACCCTCGACCGCTTCTTCACCTTCTTGCCCATGGCGTAGTTTGAAGAAGCCGGCATGATTGTGTTGAGTAGCGAAGATACCTTGTTTCTTGCTACTTGATACTCTAACTGGACGGTACTGCGCTTACCATCACGTGCAGTGTGGTCATATTGTTGTGCCAGGATAAAAAATTGCTAAAAACGCATTTTTGGTAAAAAAAACATGGGGTTCTTTTTACACACTCACTTTTTTTACAATGAAATTAATACATTTTTTCTACTATTTAGTTTAGCTAGCTATTAAAGCGTGATTTATTTGTAACTATTTTTTTTATGATAGTATTTAGCAATTTGTTAATTTAATTTACATAGTCGCTGATATGACCTCGCACGAGAGTTGCCAACCGTCCTGTTTTCCCAGGACATGTCCTGGTTTTTAAGCAGCGTCCTGGGTTTTTAAGCAACGTCCTGGGTTTTTAAAGCGCCCTGATAAGGTCCTGTATTTTAAAATTAGCACACCACTTTTGCAATCCTTACTTCGGGGGGGTGCGTCTCGGCTCGCAAAAGATGCGTCCTGTTTTAATTTGAAATCTCCTGGTTTTACTAACTTCAAAAACTAAAAATCCTAGTATTTGTATTCCGGGGATGGCAACCCTACCTTGTACGAATTCACCATAATTTCTTATAAATTGCCACAAAATAAAACAATCGATTTCTTATGTAATTTTATTTGTAAAAAAAATATAAAATGCACATTCTATTACGTCTAAATACACAGTAAAAATAAAGAAATCTAAAACTAGTTTCCGAGAATTAAAAATGGCCGACAGGATATGTAACATCTTTGAACAATTGTCGAGTGCAAAAAACTTGTTAAAGCTATTACTGATCTATATACCCGTATAAATCCCTTGCTGACTAATACACAAAAATCACCCGTATGTTAATACATGTAAAGTTCAAGAATTCTGTCTCTTCAGAATGACATTTGAGAATAGGAGAATTATTATAACCTGCGTCATTTAAAATAAGGTCTTAATTAAGATAAAAGAAACATAAGAATAACTTATATATAACTATAACGAGGTAAATAAAATGGGCGACGACGATGCAATATTGTTTATTTTAATTCACAACAAAATTACCCCAAATGACAATTGACAACGTTTCAAAATCTAAACTAGCGTAAAATTAAAATACCGTTTCTCAGGTTTTCTATTCTTAGTTCAAATATATATATTTTTTTATACTTTAGTTTCGAAGAAAAAAAGCTCGGCAGCTCCGGCAGCTCGTCGGTGTAGTGGCGGGACAGCGCAGCTCTGGGATCTGTAGGTGAGGGTGATGGCTGTGGAGCGCTTGAAGCATATAGACGACCATAGAAACCCTCCACTTCCTTGATGATCTCCGGCTTAGAGGTGACAGCGTTGCCATTTGTGGTAGTGATCCTGGTAAGACGGCTCCTCCCAAGACGCTGTGTAAAAACTTTTGACCCCCGATTCTGCTCGATCGCTTCTTGTATCTTTTGCGCGTTGGCGCGTCGGAGGTCACGTCTTACCATCGTCCTGATTTTCTTGTGGAGGGCCCTCTTTTCGGATGCTGTGGCGTTCGTGTTTTGCCGTCTATCATCCATAAGCCGGAGTGTCTCGGCGGAGAGTCTCGATGCCCGCCCATTCTGCTTCCTCGCACAGAATTTCCTCCCTTCTTCCCTGATTATACGGACTACGCTGTCTAGATCCTCGTCAATATCCACAGTGGTTTCCAAAGCAGCAAATCGGTTCCGCAGTTCCAACTGGAACTTATCGGAATCGCTCGCCACTTGAAGTAAGTTCGGTCGGAGTATAGACCTCATCAGCCGTCTGCGTTCAAGCTTGAAGTCTATATTCAGAGTGCCTCTTACTAGTCGGTGGTCGCTGCCGGTGTTCACCCTGTTGACCACAGAGACGTCCCTGAATATATACTTCTTGTCCGTAATGATGAAGTCTATCTCGTTCCTCGTCACAGTATCGGGGCTTTGCCAGGTCCACTTCCTTTGGGGCTGTTTCTTATAGAAAGAATTCATTAAGAACAACCCCTCCCGTTCCAGGAAGTTGACCAGCATCTGCCCCCTGTGGTTCCTATACCCATAGCCATGCGATCCGATTGCCGATTCGCTGCAGCTTTGTACTCCCACTTTGGCGTTGAAGTCCCCCATGACCACACTGTAATGAGTCTTAGTGGTATTGTGCAGAGCCTTGTGTATGTCGTCGTACACAATTTCCGCTTCGTCATCTGTGTGTGTCGACGTTGGTGCATACACTTGTACCACTTTGAGGGAGTACCTCTCAGTAAGCCTGATGATGAGGTATGCAACCCGCGCCGACACACTAGATATCTCAACAATGTTGTCAGTGAGGGCCTTGAAGAAACATCAGAATTAGAAAAATAAAAAGTTTATTTCTGACTATTGTTAGTAGTTATGTGCATAAAAAAGAATGTTATTTGAACGCTATTGAGTATAGTCTGTTATTTTTGTCTGACGTCTTTTGCTGCACCAGTAATTTTGTTGTATTTTTTTAGTTATTTTATTAATATCTAGCAATACTGAGGCATCTTGGTTATAAAGGAAATATTTTTCCAATAATTTTGCTGCTTCCAGAGCTTCTTTAATGCTCGGCGGAAGCTCAGGCTCATCCGTCTCATCTTCTTCATCACCTTGTTCTTGATCCTCAGTTTTTCTCACTGAATCCA
Source organism: Laothoe populi (assembly GCA_905220505.1). Lineage (NCBI taxonomy): Eukaryota > Metazoa > Arthropoda > Insecta > Lepidoptera > Sphingidae > Laothoe > Laothoe populi. The sequence continues at coordinate 10,121,650 of HG992174.1, read as the reverse complement.
AAATTTCTTCGTCTGTGAGTGAAGCCGTTGTAAGCAGGCGGTCGTCCACTTCAATGTAGGTTTGAAGATTTACCGTATTTCCTGCCATGTTGAATTGTTGAATCCACTCAGTTAATGGAAGGTCGTCGTCGCTTTCAAACTCAGATTCTGTTTCCACCTCATCACTCGTAGAATTGGTACAAAGTCCAGCATGTCGAAAAGAGTGCTGTATAGTTGTGGGTGTCACTTCTTCCCAGGCTTTAGATAAAAAATTTACTGCATGCAGCATATTAACAGAAGTTTTACCCTCAGATTCGACTAGCTCCATCAATAATTTCCTTCTGTAGTGACCCTTGAGGCTTTTAATCACACTCTGGTCCATTGGCTGTAAGACACTAGTCGTATTTGGAGGAAGAAATGCCAACTCTATGTTTTGAAGGTTTGATATAAAAGGGTGGGCAGGGCAGTTGTCAACAAGAAGTAAAATTTTTCGTCCCTTTAATTCTGCATCCCACTTTCGCACTTCTTCTTCAAAAAGTTGACTGGTCATCCAAGCTGATTTATTAGCTTTATACGTCACTGGCAATTTTTTGATGTTCTTAAAACAGCGCGGATTTTTCGATTTGCCTATTATTAGTAGCTTTTTTTTCTCTGTGCCATCCATATTAGCAGCCACAAGCACAGTAATACGTTCCTTGGAAAGCTTTCCTCCCACACACTTTTCCCCTTTAAATTTCAGAGTTTTATCTGGAGTCAACTTATAGAAAATTCCTGCTTCATCAGCATTGAAAATGTCACTTGGGGCGTATTTTTCTATGAATTTTGACCACACTCTGTTAATCCAATCATGAGTCACATTTGTATCAACACTTCGTGCTTCCCCACTTATTTTACCATAGTTGATATGATGACGCTGCTTGAATTTTCCGAGCCATCCTTCTGATGCTTTGAAAGAAGTTAAACCAAGTTCAGCAGCAAAATTCTCCGCCTTAGCTTTCACGAGCGGCCCCGAGATAGGCATATTATTCTGGCGCTGTCGATGAAACCATGATAGTACAGCTTTATCCAAATCTTCGTATATAGGTTTCTTTAATTTTTTGGAAGATTTTCCCTCGCCCGCAGCGTGGAGGATTTTTTCTTTATTTTTCCATATTGTGGACACGGTAGAGCGACTAAATCCAAAGCGTTTGCCAACATCACTTATCTTCTCTCCCGTTTCTATTGCGCGTATCAGTAAAACTTTTTCGTCAATACACAGTGATTTTCTTTTAGTAGCCATGTTTACAGTTTGCAAGTTTGTGAGCAACTAAGAATATGATAAGGTATAGATAATCCATGACTCCTAGTTATGAATCATGGTCAATAACAGTCTACACGTGCAAGCAATCCCAATTTGTAAACAAAAGAATGAATTTCTTAGAAAGTTCGGTATGCATGATGCCGACAGTCGAGTTTATTGCGGGCTAGGATAATAAAGCGATAATAGATCGTACACAGCTGCGCAGTTTTTACTAATTTTAGCAACTTAATTGTTGTCGTTATTGAGAGTGGGTGTAATGCTATATAGAGTGAAACATTGTATGAAAAACAAGCTAAACCAACCAAAGCCAATTGATTTCGACGCTTAAGAGAGTTTGTCGTTAAATAGAGTGACGTTACATGGAGTTTACACTGTATTTCATTCAACCGTATGTCATCAAGCATTTTTCAGTTTTTAATTTTTTTCTTCGAAACTAAAGTATAAAAAAATATATATATTTGAACTAAGAATAGAAAACCTGAGAAACGGTATTTTAATTTTACGCTAGTTTAGATTTTGAAACGTTGTCAATTGTCATTTGGGGTAATTTTGTTGTGAATTAAAATAAACAATATTGCATCGTCGTCGCCCATTTTATTTACCTCGTTATAGTTATATATAAGTTATTCTTATGTTTCTTTTATCTTAATTAAGACCTTATTTTAAATGACGCAGGTTATAATTAGGTTAGTAATACTAGCCTTGTATTATTATTATTATTTTATTTCCGTTGTGTCCAATGTGCCGATAAGCTCGTCTATCATTAAATGAGACACACACTATTTGTGATACACACGGACATTTGTCTCAGTGCAGGAATCGAACATGGTCTCATATCACAGCTGGCCCAACCACACAACCACTGCACCAGGGAGGCTATCAGATGATAAATAGTTTTCTACAGTACGCATAAAATATAACAGATAAGCAGTTTGACGACGCCACAAATGAAGTGTTTGGGAAACTCTTGGTCGATGCATCTAGAATAGTGAAATAACAAATCGATACCAGTTCAGACATATAAATAAATAACAAATACATCAAACAGTCACATATGCACTGCCGTCCAGTTAGAGTTAGAGAACATCAAGTAGCGAGAGACAATCTATTCCTCGCTACTCAACACAATCATGCCGGCAGTCCTGACCCCATACTAGGTTCTGTGTCGTGGGTATCAACTACTAGAGACTACACACCCAGACCTCAAACAACTGTCTGTCACACGTCCATTTGTTTCGGCGCGGGAATCGAACCCACGGCCTCTCGTTTCAGCCAAATCGCCCACAGTACCAAGGATATAAAAGTTTGTATAATAGGGAAATCTATAAACTAACAAAATGGAAAATAAAACCCTTAGGGCAATTGCATAAAATCTATCGTGTACCTGCTAGGAGCCGCACAGGATTTTCTTTCACATGGTTATGGTTTTTAATCATTGCTTCGAGTTTGGCGTCGCCGTGTTCATCTGGAAAAAATACATAAATAAATAACACCCAACAGTTACACACATAGCCCGATCCCACACTAGGATACGAGTCTTGTATTGTGGGTATCAGGGATTAAGAGAGACTTTCGGTCTCACAACACCCAGACCCCGGACACAAATATCTGTCTGTCATACAAACATTTGTCCCGGTGTGGGAATTGAACCCACAGCCTCTCGTTTCACAGCCGGGTACTCGCCAACTGCGCCACGGAGGCTGTCATTATTTAATTACTCGGAATACATACAGATACATAGATACGCTAACGCCTGTAATCCTCGGAGGGGGTAGGTCAGTAACCAGTACAACCACATCCGTCCGTCCACCGTACCATGATGTGATAGGCGAGTCGTTCGTCATACCGCACACAATTCGAGACTCCCGCATGTTACTTTAAAGGACAGCTGTGTGACACGTTAAACTCTGTACAAATCAAGCATTTTCTTGAGATTAACCTAACCAAGAGGTTCGCAATCTCGTATTTTTGCCGCATCATCAAGCTGTGGAACAGTTTGCCAGCTACCGTGTTCCCTCCTTCCTATGATCCTGGGTCCTTTAAGGTAGGTCCTTTAGGCGTAGTGTGAAGAAGCTAAACAGCAGGCCGGCATGATTGTGTTGAGTAGCGAGGGATAGACTGTCTCTTGCTACTTGATACTCTATCTGGACGGCACTGCGCTTATCATCAGGTGCAGTGTGGTCACTTTGCCGCGCCAGAATAAAATAAAAAAAAAATTAATTCCCAGGAATTGTAAGCGTGATTACTTAACTACCGGATCCTGGAAATACGAAAAAACCAGGAAATAGCCTAACAAACAGAATTTTATAAAAGCAACGTGATTTATAACAAGTTACTTAAGGGAATTACGTAGTCCAATGACTTTGACGATTCGACCTTCAAAAAGCTAGCCGTGCTACTCTCTGATAGATGGCTATAGATAGTATACGCCAATAGATGGCATGATAAAAAATTTTAAACATCACCGTAAACACGAACGACTATAGAGTAAAAAGAAAATCGATTTATTTGGCACAATTTTAAGTGTAGTTACTTTTTAATTTCGTGCATGATTCGGATACTAACGAAATAAAAATAAAGTATAATCACATTGCACGATGGCTGTAGATGTTTATTGTTTTGACATATTCAAGGCTGCATGGTGTAGAACCGTTGCCTTCTCTTTTATATAGAAAAGAGAGAATGAAACAAAAATTTTATGTTCATAATATTTCGTTCTCAGTAATTAGGTACTTTTGAACTACCGCTGGCTCTACGTTTTTGCTCTTGGACTCGATTCCAAACAAAAATGACTATTATTACAATTAATTGCAAAACAAAAGTGCGTAAAGTAATAATAGACTGTTAAACCTTTAATATTTGTTGTTCCTCGTTGTTCAGAGTCAACGACGAATATATATTTTTTTTAATAACCATCGTTAAACATTCATAAATAGAAAGCAATATACAATTTCAATATTAGCAGCATGGGACGTAATAGCTTTGCAGCAAGGTACATTAGAACTCTCCTAAGCGCTTACCAATCTGGGTGTTCAAATCCTACAGATAATAAATAAATTCAATAATTGTAATTTTTTATTTTTTATTTTCTGTATCAAGTTAGGTACATAGTCAAATAATAAATTAAATGTTTTTAAACGGTTATATTTAGCTTGCTCTGGTTGTTTGTTGTATTTATTTGGGTCAAATTTACTAATTGAAATTTTAACCCCTATCGCTGCTTATAATAATTATTTGTTATTATGGTTTTATAATTAGTAAAAACAAATCGTGGTATGTATTTAAATTCTTACAACTTGCACTAATAAGTAGGTACATATCTGTCATTGGCAATTGGAAGATTCAAAACAACCAGCCACGAAATGAAGGAAAATGTGCTTTAAATTTAGAGTGTTAGAGTCTATTATACTCATGGACAAAGTGCACTTGAGAAATTTTATTGTATTTTTATATAAACACTGATAAGGTTCAATGTGGTTATTGCTGAACAAGTAATTTATAAAATTATGACATCGGGAGCAACAGGAAGAAAATAAGATTTAAAAAAAATATATATTGAAAATATTACGTGCGCAGGATTTGAACCCCTGTCATGATTTTAGTATCAGGACGACGTTTACCCCGAGACCAATGTCTGTTTTATAAAACCTGTTGAAATTTTATATTAGTTTTAATAAGTAGGAGGAACATACAAGCCAAAACCAATTTTATTTCCATAATATTAACGTTAAAAATCGCTTAACACGTTGACTGCGGCGCCAAATATTGCGACGATACGCGGCTGGCACACGCTAGGTGCGTTTCCCGTTCAATGCGGCTCCATACCTCCTGTCGTAAAATTCGAAGAAGCAAACAGATACGAAACAAAACGACGTAACTCGCAAGACAATTACAGAAAAAGGCACTTTATTTTTTGCCGTCTTAGGTTGATTTCACAATAAATGTTATTTAACCTATGTCTTTTCATTTCTCAGTAATTTATTGTTTTGCGATGAGTTATCGTAAGTATAAGATAATATTTTAAAGTTGTGATTACTTTGAACTTAAAATGGTTTTAAAACTTTTATATCAGTTCGTTAGTAAAAATATATAGCTGTGTAATATATATTCACGCGGACAGATTTTAGCTTTGAGTTTATATGTGACCCGTTATCTAGTTGTATTGTTGATCGAAGGTCCATTTGATGTGCCGCGCGGTGCCCGAGTCTCGAATTATCTACCTATTGGCTATTATATAGTGTTTGCTAATTTCTTCACTCACGCGCGGCATGGCAACGCCGTTGGCGATTTTGATTTTTTTATTTTATTATTATTGTATTTATTTGCTATAATAGCCTATTGTAATGTGATTTATAATAATGTTTGGGATTTTCCATGGTTGTTTTAATAATATCATTGATATGCATAATTTTAATCTTAATGCATATAGTATGAATATAGTCTATTTGTAAACGGATGCCCACGACTAGGTAGTCGGTAATTATATTATTTGATTAGGTTCCAGGCTCCGAGATAATACTGAGAATTTCTAGTTAGAAAAACCCAATATCACTTTACCCGACCCGGGGATCGAACCCGAGACCTCAGCACAGCATACATAATTACGACTGCGCCACCGAGGCAAACTATTTAAACAATGCAAAACCAAAATTCAAAATCGGCGTACAAAACGTAAAGAAACCGTTTCCAAAACAAAATAATATGTTTGTTCATGCAAATCTACGGCTTATGTCTGTGAATCTAAAGATCATTTCAAATCCGACGAATCTCACAACTACGCTGGCGGGGGTATCAAACCAAGTCTCAAATAGTTGTGCATCGGTGTGTCTAGCAAAGGTACATACACGCGTCAACTCCCTTGAACCCTATGACCCCAATCGGTCGCGAACATGTGACATGATTTTTTTGTAAATCTTTATTCAAACTTTCCCTTCATACTTCAGGCTTAGTACGGTCAAAATACGTAAATGAACACTAATTACAACTTAGATGTTTAGGTACGCAATTTATTAAAATAATGAAATAATTTACTGTACCTAGTTTCGGCGTATTTCAAAAGTTGAAATCTCGATAGGTATTTACAATAATTGTTCAGGAATCACATATTGTATTTACAATAATAAGTAAGTTGATTTGTGTACCGAGGTTGCACATTACGCGGTCCAGACATTGCATAATATCGGTCCACTAAAACACTAAATGCACTGCAGTCCAAAGGTTAGCGACGAAAAGCGCGCGCGCAATTAATTTTGAATCAAAAACATGCGTCAACGTACCCTTGTAGTCGTTACGTTACGGGCATGCCATGAAGTATTATTATTTTTAATGTGATAGGGGGCCTATCTATAGCCTATCGCCATACCGGGCACAGGTTCCAGGCTCCGGGATACTACTGAGATTTCTAGTTAGAAAAACCCAATATCACTTTACCCGACCCGGGGATCGAACCCGAGACCTCAGCACAGCATACATAATTACGACTGCGCCACCGAGGCAAACTATTTAAACAATGCAAAACCAAAATTCAAAATCGGCGTACAAAACGTAAAGAAACCGTTTCCAAAACAAAATAATATGTTTGTTCATGCAAATCTACGGCTTATGTATGTGAATCTAAAGATCATTTCAAATCCGACGAATCTCACAACTACGCTGGCGGGGGTATCAAACCAATTCAATGTAATAATAATACTTGTCAGTAAAAAATCTTTGACGTATTAAGCGATTTTTAACGCATTATGGAAATAAAATTGGTTTTGGCTTGTATTTTCCTCCTATTTATTATGATGGTTAAACATTTAGTATAAATAGAAACTAATATAAAATTTCAACAAGTATTATAAGAAAGTATTATTGGTCTTGGGGTAAACGTCGTCCTTATACTAACATTATGACAGATGTTCAAATCCTCTACATGATTTATTTTCAATATGTATTTTTTTAAATCTTATTTTCTTCCTGTTTACACTGATACTGAGAATTTCTAGATAAAAAAACTCAATATCACTTTACCCGACCCGGGGATCGAACCCGAGACCTCAGCACAGCAGTCGTAACGCATGCGCAATTACAACTGCGCCACCGAGGCAGTCAATTTATAGGGTAGTTATCGGGATTATTATTTTTATAAGTTTATCTCATTATGTTAGTAGTTATACCGAGTGAAATTGAACTCATAAGAACCCATAAAACATGTTATTTTACTACATAAGAATTACGTAGGAAGCAATATATATCAATAAACGCTAGAAATAAAAAATACAAAATATACCAAGTCTCAAATAGTTGTGCATCGGTGTGTCTAGCAAAGGTACATACACGCGTCAACTCCCTTGAACCCTATGACCCCAATCGGTCGCGAACATGTGACATGATTTTTTTGTAAATCTTTATTCAAACTTTCCCTTCATACTTCAGGCTTAGTACGGTCAAAATACGTAAATGAACACTAATTACAACTTAGATGTTTAGGTACGCAATTTATTAAAATAATGAAATAATTTACTGTACCTAGTTTCGGCGTATTTCAAAAGTTGAAATCTCGATAGGTATTTACAATAATTGTTCAGGAATCACATATTGTATTTACAATAATAAGTAAGTTGATTTGTGTACCGAGGTTGCACATTACGCGGTCCAGACATTGCATAATATCGGTCCACTAAAACACTAAATGCACTGCAGTCCAAAGGTTAGCGACGAAAAGCGCGCGCGCAATTAATTTTGAATCAAAAACATGCGTCAACGTACCCTTGTAGTCGTTACGTCACGGGCATGCCATGAAGTATTATTATTTTTAATGTGATAGGGGGCCTATCTATAGCCTATCGCCATACCGGGCACAGGTTCCAGGCTCCGGGATACTACTGAGATTTCTAGTTAGAAAAACCCAATATCACTTTACCCGACCCGGGGATCGAACCCGAGACCTCAGCACAGCATACATAATTACGACTGCGCCACCGAGGCAAACTATTTAAACAATGCAAAACCAAAATTCAAAATCGGCGTACAAAACGTAAAGAAACCGTTTCCAAAACAAAGCCAGCCTTCAATGTTTTTATTTTTTAAATACTGTGCCATCTATTGCATTGTAGTGAGATTAATCTTCGATTTCAGTTGTGCTATTAAACAACAAAGCGCTAGTTGTCGCATACCTCGGTTGCGGCAAAATTAAGGTTTTTATTTGTTTTTTACACATTTTGTTAGAAATGTTCTAAAAATAATTAATCCATTTTTGTTAATTGATAACAAAGTAATTATTTTGATAAGAATTAATGTGAATCGATAAGCCCTATTGCAGACAATGTAAGTTTTATTTTTCATGTTTAGGATTTTATTAAAATAATTTTATGGCATTTAAACAAATTCTGCTTAATCGAAGAGTTGCGCAATGAATCTATATTTAACATATATTTTTAATATAGCGCTTGGTCCAGCAGATGTCTCAGGGATTTCTTCGAACTCAACGTAATTCTAGCCATTTTGCGTCCCTTCACCCCTTAAGTCTCACACATACTTAATGTTAGACTGCGTCGGTGGCGCAGTTGTAATTGCGCCTGAAGACAACCTTTACGACTGCTGCTGTTCTGAGGTCTCGGGTTCGATCCCCGGGTCGGGTAAAGCGATATTAGGTTTTTCTATCTAGTAATTATCCGTATTAGCTCAGAGTCGGTATTATGCTCGCCCTCTATCACATTATGGAACAGAAATCGGCGAAAAGTGGGTGGGTGTTTGCACCTCTGCCTACCCCTTTGGGGATTACAGGCGTGTATGTGTATAATTAATGTAGATCTTAAAATGAATAAATCAAAGACTTCAAAATATATATTTGCATCAAATACTCGCATAACAAAATAATTTAAAATGAGTCTTCAAATATATTTCAAAATACAGTTCTAACGTCGAGCGGGTGTCAGATTTTAGGTGGGTTTGCAAATTGCAACAGTAAGTTTGGGCAACAAAAATACCAACTTTCTCCCAATGACGCGGGTTTTCCACAAATCCCGGTATTTGGAAAAAGACACCTGGCAACACTGATCATCTTGATTGAAAAATTATATATACGAAATTAACACCTTATTATTACATTTTCAGACATGGCTTTGGCCTTTTGACTTAGATAAACCAGAGAAGAAGAAGACTTTCACTTTTAGCTGATTTTAGCCCAAATTTGGAAAAAATAACGAATGTCAAGGCTGCATGGTGGAGAACCTTTGCCTTCTCTTTTATATAAAAAAGAGAGAATGAAACAAAAAGAAACCTTAAAGAAAAAATGGCGGGAATGTGATGTAGTGTTTTATTGTGATTAATAAGTGAAAAAAAAAATTCAGACATGGCTTAAGCCTTTAAATTGTGACTATTACAGATATGACTTCGGCCTTTTGAATTGTGACTATTTCAGACATGGCTTTGGCCTTTTGAATTGTGTTTATTTCAGACATGCCTTCGGCCTTTAGAATGGGAAAAATATCGGATATGACTTCCCCCTTTTGAATGGATAAAGACTACAGACATGGCTTCGGCCTTTTGTATAAGTTAAAACCAGAGAAGAAGAAGACTTTAATTCTAGCCCAGATTTGGAAAAAAAAACGACAGACATGGCTGCATGGTGGAGAACCTTTGCCTTCTCTTTTATAGAGTGAATAAAATAAAATAAAAAAGAAACCATAATAATTTAAAAAAGAATAAGTAAAAGTTTTTTAATTCATAAAAAGTACAACGACTTCAATAAAAAACAAATTATGCGTCACTATAAAATTTGAGGGTTAACCTTGATATTTCTGAGATCCCATCATCAGATCCTGACTTGGTGCCAATGGGACCTCCTGGGAAGTATGCCCTTTTAAACAAAAAAAGAATTTCTCGAATCGGTCCAGGCGTCTTCGAGTAATCAGGTAACATACATAAAAAAAAAAGATTCCGACGAATTCTTAACCTCCTCCCTTTTTGAAGTCGATTAAAAAACAAAACAGCTTATTTTACCTTACCCCTTACACATGCCTTACACCATAGGCTTAAACCTATGGCTTAAACAGGTTTAAACGAAGCGCCTGTCGATAACGGCAAGTTGCTGCCAGTACACGTATGAAGTTGGGACGACATGTCAAAGGTCGCGTGTTGTATTATCGCGCTGACGTGGCAGCCACGCAAAAACAAACGTACGAAACTAGATAGCGATTGCCAATACTAAATAGACCCTAATAGTATTATCGCTTAATAACTTGTCATGTCCGCCATTATATTACAATGCGTCAGCCGTTGTCTTAACCCAGTGCTCGGCAACCTTTTCATCCAAAAGAGCTAAATAAAGAAAATACACAATTGAAATTTATTCAAAGAGCCATTTTTTAAAATTTTAGCTTTGCGTTAGTAGGAGACATTATTACGAAAATGATTTAAAGTACACTTTCGAGATTGCCTTTGTCAAATAATTCTTAGTTCAACTAACAGTAAATTAAATAAAAATTGGTGATTCCGCGCCTGCACTAAACATTTCGTGAAAGAGCCGCAGCCGAGGAATCAAAGAGCCGCGGGTTGCCGACCACTGTCTTAACCCAGTATCATGTGCAAAAAAGGAAATATCAGTATTATTATTGAATATGGTTTGTTAATTATACCAGATAACATGCGGACATTACAATTATTAAGCACGGATCGCTTTTAATCAAAAAAGTTAATTAATACACTCGTGTGTATAAAACGAATGGCGGCCATGTTATTTTGACCAATGTTTGAATGACCTTGATATAGAAGTATTGTGTATTCACTAACTATTCCATATATGACATCGCCGCTTGCTATAAATAGCACCATATTACGCGTCATCAGGATGGATTTACATATTTGTTTTGCATAGGATATCTATCAATTCATTGCCGATTTTTTTCCAGGGCCTTAGCCCATATGATGTTTGGCCGTTATGCGGCCTTCTTAGTACTTTGACACTAGACCCTCGACCGCTTCTTCACCTTGACCCATGGCGTAGTGTGAAGAAGCAGATTGTCTCTCGCTACTCGATACTCTATTTGGAAGGAACTGCGCTTACCATCAGGTGCAGTGTGGTCACTTTGCCGTGCCAGGGTGAATAAAAAGATTTCACTAAACCCCGTAACGATTTTCCTTTTTCCAGTCTCGAAATTGTAGTTAAACCCATTGTGAATGAGCCGGTTCGGCCTAGTTTTTACCATTCATACAAAACCGTGAAGTAACTTAAGTTTCGCCCTGTAAGATTTCTGGATTTTTAAATTTCCGGACCATTCCTAATCTTCATTCCAGTCATTTAAACCCGGCGAAGCAAGATTCTGGTAGTGCAGGTGAGCAGGGATGGGTAACACTTACCATCAGATGTACTCTATTGTTTCTATTTAAAAATGTATTCAGAAACACCAGAACTGTTCTAACGGAGCCACAGCTTCGTGGTGTCTACCCCGGCCCGAACTAAGAGGAGTCGCTTATTCTTTGTCGCCCCAAGTTATGGCAGAGTTTGCCAGCTATAAGTTCCCCCCTACAGTCCTGGGTCCTTTAAGTGTGAAGCTTCTCAGCAGGAATGATTGTGTCGAGTATAGGGATAGTCTCTACTGCACTTACCATCAGGTGCAGTGTGCATTGTAGGATAAAATAAAGTGCCCAGCGCGCCTAAAGAAGTTTCACTTCAAAAATAGCGCGCGCTTCCCCACTTCCTGTTACACACTTCCGTCCCTTTTCACAACACCACTCCGAGAAACCGTTATTAAAAATCATCTAAAATACTTACTGGTTGTACAAATCTCTTCACAGCAATGTTCTTCCCAATCGTCTGCAGGGTCCTCGTTGTTCAGGATGCGCCGTTCCGTCACCCGTGGATCTTCAGCGGGGTACGCCACGCCTACCATGTTGTCAGTTTGACGGCGAGTTTTCACCCAAGAATCCGGAACGTATATAAACCTGTGCGGTTTGGATTCATCATAGAACTTGACCACCCAATACTTGGTCGCCATCTGAAAATTCATAATTTAAATAAATAATTAAATACACCCAACAGTCACACACATAGTTCTGACCCCACACTAGGTGAACCTGTATCATGGGTATCAAGAACTACGAGGGACTACGGTCCCACAACGCTCAGACCCAGAATATCTATCTGTCACACAAATATTTGTCTCGGTGTGGGAATCGAACCCGCGGCCTCTCGTTTCACAGCCCGCTACTCGCCCGCTGCACCACGAAGGCTGTCCAACGTTGTTGTAATGTATTTGTACGAGAATGTTATCCGATACGAGTTACCAGCGGCATCAGCATCTATTGTTATTATTTTTGTAATATGAAGACTCCACGGGAAAACCATGAATGTCTCTGTTTTGTGAAACTGACCTTTTAACACCTGGCTTTTAGGTGTGCAGTTTTATTACAATAATCAGAATTAATATCGTTGTAATCGGGTGTAATAGTTAAACTTTGTATCTGTCCATTGCAAGAAACAGGAATGTTTTTTTTTTATCCTGGTACGGCAATGTGACCACACTGCACCTGATGGTAAGCGCAGTGCGGTCCAATTAGAGTATCAAGTAGCGAGAGACAATCTATCCCCCGCTACTCAACACAATCATGCCGGCCTGCTTCTTCACACTACGCCATGGGCAAGAAGGTGAAGAAGCGGTCGAGGGTCTAGTGTCAGAGTACTCAGAAGATCGTACCCCAACTCTAGACCCCGACAAAAGCCGGATGTATACTGGCTGATCCCGGAACGTGACACACTTGCGTGTGCCACTATGGCGGGTTTTACACCCTGTGTATGGTGGTCGATATCCGGGCGGATGTGAATATCCTACCACCAATTTTCAGATAACCTAAATGGTTATTCCACAATGTTTTCGTTAACAAGACAGCGATAAACAACACATTTAGATAATGAGATTGTAGAAGTTTTGGTAAATATGACGCAATACTGTTGTCTGGGATATTTTTAAATAAATTTGTGATGATTTTCAAATAAATTTGTCTTTATTAAACCATGCGGAATGTAAAAAATTGATATTAAAAATTATGCGTCACAATAAAATTTGAGGGTTTCCCTTGATTTTTCTGTGATTCCATCATCAGATCCTGACTTGGTGCCAATGGGACCACATGGGAAGTATACCCTTTTCAACAAAAAAAGAATTTCTCGAATCGGTCCAGGCGTCTTCGAGTAATCGGGTAACATACATAAAAAAACCTCCTTTTTTGAAGTCGGTTAAATAAAAGTACACCGACTTCAATAAAAAATAAATTATGCGTCACAATAAAATTTGAGGGTTTCCCTTAATTTTTCTGTGATCCCATCGTTAGATCCTGACTTGGTGCCAATGGGACCACATGGGAAGTATATCCTTTTAAACAAAAAAAGAATTTCTCGAATCGGTCCAGGCGTCTTCGAGTAATCGGGTAACATACATAAAAAAAAAGATTCCGACGAATTGTTAACCTCCTCCTTTTTTGAAGTCGGTTAAAAATACTGCCACTCCGCTTTAATATGTAATTATTATTAGAATTTGTATTCCAATTAATAGAAATATGAAGTTAGCGCGTATGACACAAACCTTGATAAGTTAGTTTCAGCTTTGCTTTTATTATCTCACAGTATAGACAGATTAATTAATTTACAAATGCATGACAAAGCTTCATTCGCAAATGTCAATTAGCATAAATAAATTTGTTAACACTACTTGCAAGTTCTTTAAAATTACTTTAAATGTTTATCAATTACTCAGTTTATTTTGTTAATTAAATAACTTAACTTAAATCACTACTATTAATAACTGTGTAATTTATTTTTCTGTGCTATTGCGCAGAACTTTGCCAGTTACAACACGTCACGAAAGCCGCGCCCGACTGGCGGGAAAAATTGCAAAGAGACCTAAAATACATTGATACCTAAAGTTTGCGACGATAGCAGAGGCCCGAAAGGCGCCCGGATACAGAAACCCCGCTGTATTTGGGCAGTGTTGACAATTTGCAGAGCATACTCAAAGAAAGGGGAAACTAACTAGGTTGAGGATTTAGTTGGTAATAATCTATAGATACATAGTTTTAAGATGTTTTTGATAATTTGTTTCTAGATTTGTATTTTAGTCCCGCCAGTTCGAATTGGGAATATCCTGTAATGACTGTGTGTTGAATAAATAAAATAAAAGATGGCCAGAGATTTAAGAAATCATATATGAATAAGATAATGAGTACTGGTGGTAGGATATTCATATCCGCCCGGATAGCGGTGTGGTGTGTAGCCAGTGTACGGTGTAAAACCCGCCATATTGGCACACGCAAGTTTGCCAATATGGTGCTTCTTCATCTTCTTGCCCATGGCGTAGTGTGAAGAGGCAGGCCGGCATTATTACATGCTCAGTGATTGTGTTGAGTAGCGGGGGATATATAGTCTCTCGCTACTCGATACTATAATTGGACGGCACTGCGCTTACCATCCGGTGCAGTGTGGTCACTTTGCCGTGCTAGTAAGAAAAAAATCGAATTAAAATAAATTGTAAATTTATTTTATTTTAAATTGCCCAGATTTTAAGTTGGCAACCCTACACACACGCGATCCCAATGCTATGCGTTGATTTCTGATTTGTCAGTTCTTATTTGGCGCCAAAAATTAACCAATGACATTAAAACTAATGGCAAACAGCTTTTCTACGTATCAGGCGATATATTGACTACAACTAGCGATCTATATGTACTACGTACTAGATGCGGCGACCAGAACAAACATTATGTTCCACCGAGTTGAGGTGTATACACTGTACCGACGTTAGTATGCTTCATGCCACCTACGAAAGCACACCAGTTAATTTTAGTTATTTGTAGCGACATTCCCGAACAAATCTGCCTTAAATTGATTTACAGTGAAACTGTTAATAGTATATAAGGTAAATAACATAATTTCATAACGTTTAGAACGTAATATCAATAAATATTAATTAATTTCAATTCTGAATACGGGAAGTCCATATTTCACAACAAAATTCATTCTATAGTTTGTCTCGTTTTGGCGCGCGGAAAGTCCCGTTCGAGAAAAAGTGACGGAGTTATCAAATAGTTCTTAGTAAAACTAATAGATGGCAATTTCACAACAAAATTCATTATAGAGTTTGTCCCGTTTTGGCGCGCGGAAAGTCCCGTTCGAGAAAAAGTGACGGAGTTATCAAATAGTTCTTAGTAAAACTAATAGATGGCAATTTCACAACAAAATTCATTATAGAGTTTGTCCCGTTTTGGCACGCGGAAAGTCCCGTTCGAGAAAAAGTGACGGAGTTATCAAATAGTTCTTAGTAAAACTAATTGATGGCAATTTCACAACAAAATTCATTATAGAGTTTGTCCCGTTTTGGCGCGCGGAAAGTCTCGTTCGAGAGAAAGTGACGGGAGATATAACTTCCAAATAGTTCTTATTAAAATTAATAGATGGCTTTAGTGGGCGGACAAGGTTTTTGGAACATCTTTTTTCTTCGACAGTTCGTGTCTATAGAATATAAGTCAATGACTACAACGGAATTATTTTTAGATAGTGCTTTAAAACAAATCTCAATGAAGGAATGAAGCTGCTTTCTTTATAATTAGAGAAGTTTTCATTCCACCATTTTCGTTCGCAATGCAATATTTAGAATAGCATCTAGATATTTAAAAATATGGGTTAGCATACATACATGCAAGGCTGTAAACGAGAGGCCGTGGGTTCGATTCCCACACAGGGACAAATGTTTGTGTGACAGAAAAATATTTGTTTCGGGTCTGGGTGTTGTTGTTGCTCTAACATTTAACTACTAAAACATAACTATAGGAAAAATCTTATGTCAGAAGTGGGAGAGCAATCTTATGTTTCCTTACATGGAGAAGGGGGAGAAAATGGCCAAAATGGTTATGACGTAATTAGTGAATGACCCCTAAGTATGATTCGAAACCAGCCCAAATGGCATACACCTGACTTTCTGAACGTGTGTAATGTAATAAAGTGGTTCCAAAAACTACCATATAGCATTTATAAAATATAGATGACATAAAAATAAACTTCTTCTTCAGCCTTTGGACGTCCACTGCTGAACATAGGCCTCCCCTAAAGATTTCCAGACCAACCTGTCAGAAGCGGCCTGCAAAAATAAACTATTAACGTTTAACGTGTATCAAAGTTATATTACAGTTATTTTTAACGTACACACGTTATAGCGGTTTTATTCCGTAATTTTCAAGTAATTTAAGTAAAACGCCGAAAAGTAACAACGCCATACAATTGCATATAATAATAATATGGGCCTCCTCTACTAATGAGAGGGGTTAGGCCTTAGTCCACCACGCTGGCCTAAATGCGGGTTGGTAGACTTCACATACCTTCGAATTTCGTATAAGAATTCTCAGGTATGCAGGTTTCCTCACGATGTTATCTTTCCTTCGCCGTTAAAGCAAGCGATAATTAACATTTAATACACACGTAACTTTTAGAAAAGTCAGAGGTGTATGCCACTTGGGTTTCGAACATACGACTTTCGTCTTGGCAGTCCGTACCGCAACCAACTAGGCTATCGCTGCTTCAAATTCCATATACATATCAATTACTATACCTACAGATCAATTTGGTCAATTAACTTTAACAACGCTCCGACGGTGTAACTGAGGGTAGAAGGACAGAAAATCTCCTAATCTGTATCTGTATATATAAAAGAAGAAACTGACTGACTGACTGATCGATCAACGCACAGCCAAAACGGCTGGGCTTAGAGACTTGAAATTTTGACAGTAGGTACCTTTTATGACGTAGGCATCCACTAAGGAAGGGTTTTTGGAAATACCACCCCTAAGGGGGTAAAATAGGGGATGATAGTTTGTATGAAAATCCGTCATTTTTGAAGTTAAATTCATGAAAATTAGTATTTGGCATTTTAGTTAAAAATAAAAAATATATATTTCAGGATTTTTTGAAATTCCGCCCCTAAGGGGGTAAAATAGGGAATGAAAGTTTGTATGACAATCCATATTTTTTTAAGTTAAACGCATGAAAATTTATATTTTGTTTTGTATACTTTTTCTCCCAAACATGACCTCCACGCGGGCGGAGCCGCGAGCAACAGCTAGTATATTATAAAAGAAGAAACTGACTGACTGATCGATCAATGCACAGCCTAAACGGCTGGGGTTAGAGACTTGAAATTTTGACAGTAGGTACCTTTTATGACGTAGGCATCCACTAAGGAAGGGTTTTTGGAAATACCACCCCTAAGGGGGTAAAATAGGGGATGATAGTTTGTATGAAAATCAATCATTTTTGAAGTTAAACGGATGAAAAATGGTAGGTATTTTGTATTGTATACTTTTTCTCCCAAACATGACCTGCACGCGGGCGGAGCCGCGAGCAACAGCCTATCTTTCATATCACAAAAGATCCAGGCAGTTTGATGACATTAACTTTCAAAAACTTGTCATTTATAATTACACAACTAAATTTCAAAGTTACTGTCATTGACTTATATTCTATAGACACGAACTGTCGAAGAAAAAAGATGTTCCAAAAACCTTGTCCACCCACTAATGCCATCTATTAATTTTGCTAAGAACTATTTGGAAGTGACTTGAAACGTGACTTTCTCTCGAAAGGGACGTTCGCGCGCCAAAACGGGACAAACTATATAATGAATTTTGCTGTGAAATACAGACTTCCCGTATTCAGAATTGAAATTATTTAATATTTATTGATATTACTATCTAAACGTTATAAAATTATGTTATTTACCTTATACACATATACTATTAACAGTTTCACAGTAAATCAATTTGAGGCAGATTTGTTCGAGAATGTCGCTACAAATAACTAAAATTAACTGGTGTGCATTCATAGGTGGCATGAAGCATACTAACGTCGGTGCAGTGTATACACCTCGACTCGGTGGAACATAATGTTTGTTCTGGTCGCCGCTTCTAGTACTTAGTATTTTAAATTCGCTGTCAAACTTTAAATTGCATTTACTCAAAAGTATGAGAACATCAGTTGGATCTTTTCTGCTGAACAGGGTCCAATTTAAATATTTATTATTTTTATTTGATTCCACCGCTTTAGAGACTAGTTAACTTTTGAATAGTTTGAGTATCACCTCTCAGTTACGTCGGCGAACCATTACTGTACACCCTACATAACTATCATAGGCCTTACACGATCTTTGCTTCCACTTCTACGAAAGGAGACTTTGATTATACAAAGTGAAATTTTCAATATTATACAGTATGTAAACATATTTGGGTCCAGTTTTAAGAAATTCCGGAGAAACCTTTTTTGTCGGGGGTCTAGAGTTGGGGTACGATGTTCTGAGTACTCTGACAATAGACCCTCGACCGCTTCTTCACCTTCTTGCCCATGGCGTAGTTTGAAGCCGGCATGATTGTGTTGAGTAGCGAAGATACCTTGTTTCTTGCTACTTGATACTCTAACTGGACGGTACTGCGCTTACCATCAAGTGCAGTGTGGTCACATTGTTGTGCCAGGATAAAAAAATTGCTAAAAACGCATTTTTGGTAAAAAAACATGGGGTTCTTTTTACTATATCCTGATATATAACCCCTCACTTTTTTTACAATCAAATTAATCATTTTTTTTCTACTATTTAGTTTAGCTAGCTATTAAAGCGTGATTTATTTGTAACTATTTTTTTTATGATAGTATTTATCAGTTATTTAGCAATTTGTTAGTTTAATTTACACAGTCACCGATATGACCTTGCACGAGAGTTGCCAACCGTCCTGTTTTCCCAGGACATGTCCTGGTTTTTAAGCAGCGTCCTGGGTTTTAAAGCGCCCTGATAAGGTCCTGTATTTTAAAATTAGCACACCACTTTTGCAATCCTTACTTCGTGTGCGTCTCGCCTCGCAAAAGATGCGTCCTGTTTTTAAATTGAAATCTCCTGGTTTTACAAACTTCAAAAACTAAAAATCCTAGTATTTGAATTCCGGGGATGGCAACCCACCTTGAACGAATTCACCATAATTTCTCATAAATTGCCACAAAATAAAACAATCGATTTATTATGTAATTTTATTTGTAAAAAAATATAAAATGCACATTCTATTACGTCTAAATACACAGTAAAAATAAATAAATCTAAAACTAGTTTCCGAGAATTAAAAATGGCCGACAGGATATGTAACATCTTTGAACAAATGTCGAGTGCAAAAAAACTTGTTAAACTGTCATGACGGATAGACACGCCGGCGGCGCGTACACTGGCAACACTCGCCGTTCTTGCATGCAATTTTTAACTTTAATGCTATGGAAATAAAAGCTTGTTGCTTTACTCCCGACTTTTTTTTTAATATCCTTCCTGACTGGAGGGGTTAAAGCTATTACTGATCTATATACCCGTATAAATCCATTGCTGACTAATACAAGAAAATCACCCGTACGTTAATACATGTAAAGTTCAAGAATTCTGTCTCTTCAGAATGACATTTGAGAATAGGAGAATTATAACCTGCGTCATTTAAAATAAGGTCTTAATTAAGATAAAAGAAACATAAGAGTAACTTATATATAACTATAACGAGGTAAATAAAATGGGCGACGACGATGCAATATTGTTTATTTTAAGATTCACAACAAAATTACCCCAAATGACAATTGACAACATTTCAAAATCTAAACTGGCGTAAAATTAAAATACCGTTTCTCAGGTTTTCTATTCTTAGTTCAAATATATAATAATACTAGCCCTGTCAAATATATATTTTATATTTTTTTTAATACTTTAGTTTCGAAGAAAAAATTAAAAACCGAATAATGGTTGATAACGTCATACGGTTGAATGAAATAGTTTCTTGGCTCACCTTACTATTTATTTTAAAAACCAATACATTGTCATTTGTTAATGTCATAATACGTCAATAATTCGCCAATCAAAAGACAGAAGTTTGAGTTGTGACAACTCACATCTGTCACTTGTCAGTTTTTTTTGCAAAGCAAAGGTCATTACGTCTTGAGCCGTATATATGACGTCATTTGGTGCTTACGACGGTTTAGAATAAAACAAAAAACAAAGTGAAATCATGAATGAAAATATCTAAATATTGAAAATATGTATGTTAGAAAAATGAAATGTCAATTACAACGATTTTACAAATCAGTGTTACCCACATAAAATTAATATTCCTCGACATTATATGATTAACTAAACATTTATAATTTCTAATCTTATTTTATAATAATAATAATATATTTATAAATATAAACTACATTTAAGAGCTCTTTGGTATGCCTGACTTCTGAATAAGCTATTGGTGCGTTTAAATTTAGCTCTAAAACGTAACCATGCCTGTATACAGAAATCTACGTAAGTGTTGACCTAGACAGTTACCTAACCTAAATATAGACCTGAAAATACACCCCTCTCCCCCTCTTCGTAATATCAAAACGTTTGTAAAAAATAGGCCCTCAATGGGACTGTCGACGAAGTGAAAACTTAAAACTTCCCGGAACGCGACACATTTGCGTGTGCCACTGTGGCGAGTTTTACACCCTGTGTACCCTGTGTTGTACGAAGTTTAGCATGTCAGGGTCACGACCCTATAAGTTTTCACCCTACCAAATACTCTCAACACGGCTCAACGAAAATCGTTTTGTCTTGTTTAAGATATTCTTTTGTAAGCCCTGTAAAGCTTTGCGTGTGTATTGCTTAAGATCGATAAGGCTGAAGTTACCCCATCCCCTGATATGGCCAATTCTTGTGACGTATTCCAGCATGGCGTTAACTGCATCCTTGTCTAACCGCAGTTTAGTGCGTTCCAATTTACAACATGACAACGCATTCTCGGTAAATATGTTCTCGAGTAGTACACTGATCAGTTCACTGTAATCTTCAGCTTTAGAAATGGAGACGTCTTGATCTCTTCTTATGTACACTGGCGAGCCCGGCACTAGTTCCTGAAGACCTAAACCTGGGTTCTGATACTTTAGTGTCCATCTTGTACAATGTTCATTATACTCTGGCGGTGCGTTGATAATCGTTTTGGGGAGCTTAGAGATATTATAGGGGGAATGTTTGTTGGACTTTAACTTGTTCATCAAATCGAATGCGGTTTTTTGTATGGATTCCAAAAAAAGCACCACTTCGTTGATATAGTCATTGGTTGCCAGTTCCAATATCTCTTCCTTAGGGTTGTTCCATTTTTCATCAAAGAGTTTTTTCTTACAAGATGGGGCTTCTTTTACCATAGTATCAGAAGATTTGCGTTTTACTGTGGACAACATATATAAAACATAGTTTTCCTTTAACATACCATATCCATTTCTGGATAACTGTCGAGAAATTATATATTTAGAAAATATTAAAAAAAATATTGAACTGAATAAGTTGTTATAACAATATGGAGGCTAAAATACCAGCCTTGTATACAATCCCACTGCTGGGCACGGGCCTCCTCTACTAATGAGAGAGATTAGGACTTGCCCATAATGTGGGTTTGTAGAGTACAGTAGGTGCATAATATTGACCAGAAGACGAATTCTCGTAATTAGAAATGTTCAAAAATCATTCTGATCGAGTCTCGGCGTCAAGAATGTCACAATTAAGTTAGTAATACTAGCCTTGTATTATTATTATTATTTTATTTCCGTTGTGTGCAATGTGCCGATAAGCTCGTCTATCATTAAATGAGACACACACTATTTGTGATACACACGGACATTTGTCTCAGTGCAGGAATCGAACATGATCCCATATCACAGCTGGCCCAACCACACAACCACTGCACCAGGGAGGCTATCAGATGATTAATAGTTTGCCACAGTATGCATAAAATATAACAGACAAGCCGTTTGCCAACCCGCATTAAGCCAGCGTGGTGGACTACGGCGTAACCCCTCTCAATAGTGGAGGAGGCCCGTGCCCAGCAGTGGGACAATGTTTAATACAGGGCTAGTAGTAAGCCGTTTGACGACGCCACAAGTGAAGTGGTTGGGAAACTCTTGGTCGATGCATATAGAATTGTGAAGTGACAAATCGATACCAGTTCAGACATATAAATAAATAATAAATACATCAAACAGTCACATATGCACTGCCGTCCAGTTAGAGTTAGAGAGTATCAAGTAGCGAGAGACAATCTATCCCTCGCTACTCAACACAATCATGCCGGCAGTCCTGACCCCATACTAGGTCCTGTATCGTGGGTATCAACTAGGAGAGACTACACACCCAGACCTCAAACAACTGTGTGTCACACGTCCATTTGTTTCGGTGCGGGAATCGAACCCACGGCCTCTCGTTTCAGCCGAATCGCCCACTGTACCAAGGATATAAAAGTTTGTATAATAGGGAAATCTATAAACTAAGAAAATGGAAAATAAAACCCTTAGGGCAATTGCATAAAATCTATCGTGTACCTGCTAGGAGCCGCACAGGATTTTCTTTCACATGGTTATGGTTTTTATTCATTGCTTCGAGTTTAGCGTCGCCGTGTTCATCTGGAAAAAATAGATATATAGTTACAATCACGCCTGTAATCCTCGGAGGGGGTAGGTCAGTAACCAGTACACCCACATATCGCCGATCTTACCGTCCCATGATGTGATAGGGGACGAGTCTTTCGTAATACCACACACAATTCGAGACTCCTGCATGTTACTTTCAAGGACAGCTGTGTGACACGTTAAACTCTGTACAAATCGAGCATTTTCTAGAGATTAACCTAACCAAGAGGTTCGCAAACTCGTATTTTTGCCGCATCATCAAGCTGTGGAACAGTTTGCCAGCTACCGTGTTCCCTCCTTCCTATGATCCTTTAAAGTAGGTCCTTTAGGCGTAGTGTGAAGAAGCTAAACAGCAGGCCAGCATGATTGTGTTGAGTAGCGAGGGATAGACTGTCTCTTGCTAATAGACTGTCTCTTGCTACTTGATACTCTATCTGGACGCCACTGCACTTACCATCAGGTGCAGTGTGGTCACTTTGCCGCGCCAGAGTAAAATAAAAAAAAAGATTAATTCCCAGGAATTGTAAGTGTGATTACTTAACTACTGGATCCTGGAAATACGATTAAACCAGGAAATAGCCTAACAAACAGAATTTTATAAAAGCAACGTGATTTATAACAAGTTACTTAAGTCTCACACATACTTAATGTTAGACTGCGTCGGTGGCGCAGTTGTAATTGCGCATGAAGACAACCTTTACGACTGCTGCTGTGCTGAGGTCTCGGGTTCGATCCGCGGATCGGGTTAAGTGATATTGGGTTTTTCTATCTAGAAATTATCCGTATTAGCTCAGAATCGGTATTAGGCTCGCCATTCACATTATGGGACAGAAATCGGCGAAAAGTGGGTGGGTGTTTGCACCTCTGCCTACCCCTTTGGGGATTACAGGCGTGTATGTGTATAATTAATGTAGATCTTAAAATGAATAAATCAAAGACTTCAAAATATATATTTGCATCAAATACTCGCATAACAAAATATGTAATTTAAAATGAGTCTTCAAATGTATTTCAAAATACAGTTCTAACGTCGAGCGGGTGTCAGATTTTAAGTGGGTATGCAAGTTGCAACAGTGAGTTCGGGCAACAAAAATACCAATTTTCTCCCAATGACGCGGTTTTTCTACAAATCCCGGTATTTGGAAAAAGACACCTGGCAACACTGATACCTCTTGATTGAAAAATTATATATACGAAATTAACACCTTATTATTACATTTTCAGACATGGCTTTGGCCTGTTGACTTATAAAAACCAGAGAAGAAGAAGACTTTCACTTTTAGCGGATTTTAGCCCAAATTTGGAAAAAATAACGAATGTCAAGGCTGCATGGTGGAGAACCTTTGCATTCTTTTATATAAAAAAGAGAGAATGAAACAAAAAGAAACCTTAAGAAAAAAATGGCGGGAATGTGATGTTTTATTGTGATTAATAAGTGAAAAAAATATTTCAGACATGGCTTAGGCCTTTAAATTGTGACTATTACAGATATGACTTCGGCCTTTTGAATTGTGACTATTTCAGACATGTCTTCGGCCTTTTAAATAGTGTTTATTTCAGACATGGCTCCGGCCTTTAGAATGGGAAAAATATCGGATATGACTTCCCCCTTTTGAATGGATGAAGACTGCAGACATGACTTCGGCCTTTTGTATAAGTTAAAACCAGAGAAGAAGAAGACTTTAATTCTAGCCCAGATTTGGAAAAAAAAACGACAGACGTGGCTGCATGGTGGAGAACCTTTGCCTTCTCTTTTATAGAGTGAATAAAATAAAATAAAAAAGAAACCATAAAATTTAAAAAAGAATAAGTAAAAGTTTTTTTATTCATAAAAAGTACAACGACTTCAATAAAAAACAAATTATGCGTCACTATAAAATTTGAGGGTTAACCTTGATATTTCTGAGATCCCATCATCAGATCCTGACTTGGTGCCAATGGGACCTCCTGGGAAGTATGCCCTTTTAAACAAAAAAAGAATTTCTCGAATCGGTCCAGGCGTCTTCGAGTAATAAGGTAACATATATATAAAAAAAAGATTCCGACGAATTCTTAACCTCCTCCCTTTTTGAAGTCGATTAAAAAACAAAACAGCTTATTTTACCTTACCTCTTACACATGCCTTACACCATAGGCTTAAACCTATGGCTTAAACAGGTTTAAACGAAGCGCTTGTCGATAACGGCAAGTTGCGGCCAGTACACGTATTTAAGTTGGCGACATGTCAAAGGTCGCGTGTTGTATTATCGCGCTGACGTGGCAGCCACGCAAAGACAAACGTACGAAACTAGATTGCGATTGCCAATACTAAATAGAACTTAATTGTATTACTGTTTAAGTTCATTTTTGAATAACTTGCCATGTCCGCCATTATAATATAATGCGTGAGCCGTTAACCCAATACGCATGTGCAAAAAACGAAATACCAGTATTATTATTGAATATGGTTTGTTAATTATACCAGATAACATGCGTTAAGCACGGATCGCTTTTAATCAATAAAAGTTAATAAATACACTCGTGTGTATAAAACTAATGGCGGCCATGTTATTTTGATCAATGTTTGAATGACCTTGATATATAAGTATTGTGTATTCACTAACTATTCCATATGTGACATCGCCGCTTGCTATAAATAGCACCATATTACGCGTCATCAGGATGGATTTATTTGTTTTGCATAGGATATTTATCAATTCATTGCCGATTTTTTTCCAGGGCCTTACCCCATATGATGTTTGGCCGTTATGCAGCCTTCTTAGTACTTTGACACTAGACCCTCGACCGCTTCTTCACCTTGACCCATGGCGTCGTGTGAAGAAGCAGGCCGGCATGATTGTGTTGAGTAACAGGGGATAGATTGTCTCTCGCTACTCGATACTCTATTTGGAAGGCACTGCGCTTACCATCAGGTGCAGTGTGGTCATTTTGCCGTGCCAGGGTGAATAAAAATATTTCACTAAACCCCGTAACGATTTTCGTTTTCCCAGTCTCGAAATTGTAGTCAAACCCATTGTGAATGAGCCGGTTCGGCCTAGTTTTTACCATTCATACAAAACCGTGAAGTAACTTAAGTTTCGCCCTGTAAGATTTCTGGATTTTTAAATTTCCGGACCATTCCTAATCTTCATTCCAGTCATTTAAACCCGACGAAGCAAGATTCTGGTAGTGCAGGTGAGGAGGGATGGGTAACACTTACCATCAGATGTATTCGCTTGTTTTTATTTAAAAATGTATTCAGAAACACCAGAACTGTTCTTACGGAGCAACAGCTTCGTGGTGTCTACCCCGGCCCGAACTAAGAGGTTCGCTTATTCTTTGTCGCCCCAAGTTATGGCAGAGTTTACCAGCTATAAGTTCCCCCTACAGTCCTGGATCCTTTAAGTGTGAAGCTTCTCAGCAGGAATGATTGTGTCGAGTATAGGGATAGTCTCTACTGCACTTACCATCAGGTGCAGTGTGCATTGTAGGATAAAATAAAGTGCCCAGCGCGCCTAAAGAAGTTTCACTTCAAAAATAGCGCGCGCTTCCCCACTTCCTGTTACACACTTCCGTCCTTTTTCACAACACCACTCCGAGAAACCGTTATTAAAAATCATCTAAAATACTTACTGGTTGTACAAATCTCTTCACAGCAATGTTCTTCCCAGTCGTCTGCAGGGTCCTCGTTGTTCAGGATGCGCCGTTCCGTCACCCGTGGATCTTCAGCGGGGTACGCCACGCCTACCATGTTGTCAGTTTGACGGCGAGTTTTCACCCAAGAATCCGGAACGTATATAAACCTGTGCGGTTTGGATTCATCATAGAACTTGACCACCCAATACTTGGTCGCCATCTGAAAATGCACAATTTAAATAAATAATTAAATACACCCAACAGTCACACACATGCTGGTGGTAGGATATTCGTATCCGCCCGGATAGCGACCACCGTACACAGGGCGAAAAACCCGCCATAGTGGCACACGCAAGTGTGTCGCGTTCCGGGATCAGCCAGTGTATGTCCGGTTATCGTCGGGGGGCTTGAGTTGGGGTACGATGTTTGGCCGTGCGGGTATAAGCCGGTTCACAGTCGGTTGGAGGCGTGTTGATCCGTCGGCCAGGGAGACCTGTAGAAACGGTGGTACCGCTGGCCGCCCGCGGTACAGTACAGGGGCCCAATCGTGGCTAACCACCACGAGAGGCTGCCCCACCATGCCGCGCATAATCTTGGGTGGGTCCGTCGTGCCGGTTGGTGACCGGATGTGGGGTCCCGGCGGCCTATCCCGGGAGGGTACGGGGGCCCTTCCGTCCGGCGGATCAGCTCACCTCCTCTCGGCTCTTTTAGTGGACCGGCGCTTGTTGCGGCCTTCTGACTACTCTGACACTAGACCCTTGACCGCTTCTTCACCTCTCCCTCCCATAACTCCATGACAGTGCAAACTAAGAGAGCAGGTTCTACAGCGGTGCGTAACCCCACCACCGCATTCACAATGGAGTTCGCTAACATCCGCGGACTCCATTCTAATCTTAATGCCGTCCACCACCATCTTGAGACGGCCCGGCCTGCTCTGCTCTTCTTGACGGAGACACAGATTTGTAGTCCGACCGATACTTCATACTTGCTTTACCCCGGCTACTCGCTTGAAGAAAGCTTCAGGCCGAGGGCCGGGGTATGCCTGTATGTTCGGTCGGACGTCTGCTGTCGCCGTCTGCGCTGCATGGAGGACCCCTCCTTCTCCACCCTGTGGGTGCACGTCGACCTCGGCTCCCAGAGTCGGGTTTACGTGTGCCTTTACAGGTCACACGACGGGGACGTAGAGACAACTCGGCTATTTAATTATATTAGCCAGGCGACAGACGACGCGCAGGAGCAGTTTCCAACAGCGGAATTGGTAGTTCTGGGGGACTTTAATGCACACCACGAGTTGTGGTTGGGCTCCTCCAGAACTGACCATGCCGGCAGGACTGCTCATGTATTCGCTTTGACCAATGGCTTGACACAGCTGGTGGATCAGCCTACCAGGATCCCAGATGTGGCAAGTCATGCGCCCTCTCTGCTGGACCTACTGCTGACGAGTCATCCGACCGGGTATAAAGTGACGGTTGGTGCTCCCCTGGGTACCTCCGATCACTGCCTGGTTGGGACGTCGGTTCCTTGCGCTTTGCCTCCACGTCCCGTGAAGGTCAAGCGCAGGGTCTGGCACTACTCGTCGGCAGATTGGGATGGTATGCGGGATTACTTCGCATCCATCCCTTGGCGGCAGCGCTGCTTTGATGGAAAGGATCCTTCAGCGAGTGCCCTCGCCATTGCTTGCGAGATCAGAATAGGAATGGAATATTACATTCCTTCCTCTGAGATCGCAGGCAAGGGCCGAGGACGCTCCTGGTTCAACCGTGCATGCGCCGATGCTGTTGGCAAGAAACAGGCGGCGTATCGTGCTTGGATCGGGGGTCGCGCTACGAAGGATCCCAACCTCAAGTCACTCAAAGCAGCCTACAACCGTGCTGCCAAGGTCTGCAAGAGGGCGTATGTTAAAGCGGATGCCCAGCGCGTCTCCAAGATTGGATGTGCTTTGGCCGATAACCCAACAAGCAGTCGTGCTTATTGGAGCTTGGCTAAGGCCGTCCAATCTAATTTCTGTCGCCCTTCGCTGCCACCGCTGAGATATCGAAATGGAACACTAGCCCATAGCTCGCAGGAGAAGGCCGATTTATTGGCAAACCTCTTCGCGGCTAATTCGAGACTCGAGGACTGCAATACTCATTTACCATCTACGCTGCCCGGTTGCGGTCACACAATGCCTGATATCCGTATCAGGCATTGTGATGTGCGGCGTGAGCTGCAGTCTCTCGAAGTCCGGAAGGCTAGTGGTCCTGATGGTATCCCAGCGCTTGTACTTAAAAAGTGTGCAGCGGAGTTGTCTCCTGTACTGACGCGCCTATACCGATCGTCCTACCTCTCAGGTATTGTGCCTGAATCTTGGAGGGAGGCTAATGTGCAGCCGATCCCCAAAAAGGGTGATCGGTCAGACCCTAACAATTATCGCCCAATCGCCATAACCTCAGTGATGTGTAAAGTCATGGAGCGACTGATAAACAGCCAATTAGTTCGCTACCTAGAGGATCACTCGTTGATCAATGACCGCCAATACGGGTTCCGTCATAACCGATCAACGGGTGATCTTCTAGCGTTCGTATTACATCACTGGGGAGAGGCGATTGACAAGCATGGCGAGGCTCTGGCTGTGAGTCTCGACATAGCAAAGGCGTTTGATAGGGTCTGGCATCGTGGCCTTCTCTCCAAGCTCCCGGCATACGGTCTGCCCGACAACCTGTGCAAGTGGATTTCCGGCTTTCTGCATGAGCGTAGAATACGTGTCCTCGTTGATGGACACGCTTCGCAGCTCATGTCAGTAAATGCCGGAGTACCACAAGGTTCTGTGATTTCGCCCACCTTGTTTCTTCTGCATATCAATGATATGTTGTCGCTTGGCAACATTCATTGCTATGCAGACGACAGCACGGTTCATGGGCGTTATAGCAGCAAGCCGCCTGGTTGCCGGGCGGATACTGAGAGGAGACGCGAGGATCTTGTCGTTGAGCTCAACCAGACCTTGGATCTCATCGCATCATGGGGTACCAGGAATCAGGTTGAGTTTAATGCCAAGAAAACCCAGGTGTGCGCGTTCTCGTGCAAGAAGTCTCCGTTTTCTCCCATCCCCGTTCTTCAGGGTGTTCCACTCGCAATGCGGAATGACCTTAGTGTCCTAGGTATGGATATCCGCTGCGATCTTAATCCAAGGAGTCACATCGAGGGCGTAATATCCGCCACTTCACGCAGGGTCGGAATCCTGAACAGGGTGCGGCGGTTTTTCACGCCTGGTCAGCTCTACCGCTTATATAAAGCGCAGGTGCGGCCGGGAATGGAATACTGCTCGCACCTCTGGGACGGTTCTGCAAGGTACCTTCTCGATGCCTTGGATGGGTTGCAGCGGCGGGCCATCCGCATTGTGAATGATGCAGACGTGAGTAGGCCTGGAGCCGCTACAGCTGCGTAGGGATATTTCCTCGCTTAGCGTGTTCTACCGTCTGTATCATGGCGAATGCTCTGAAGAATTGTTTGATCTTATCCCTTCCTCTCCCTTCCATACCAGAACCACGCGTACTGGATTGCGGAGCCACAGCTTCGTGGTATCTACTACCCCGGCCCGAACCAAGAGGTTCGCAAACTCGTATTTTTGCCGCACCATCAAGCTGTGGAACAGTTTGCCAGCTGCCGTGTTCCCTCCTTCCTATGATCCTGGGTCCTTTAGGCGTAATGTGAAGAAGCTAAACAGCAGGCCGGCATGATTGTGTTGAGTAGCGGGGGAAAGACTGTCTCTCGCTACTTGATACTCTATCTGGACGGCACTGCGCTTACCATCAGGCGCAGTGTGGTCACTTTGCCGCGCCAGAATTAAAAAAAAAAAAAAAAAAACATAGTTCTGACCCCACACTAGGTAAAACCTGTATCATGGGTATCAAGAACTACGAGGGACTACGGTCCCACAACACTCAGATCCAGAATATCTATCTGTCACACAAATATTTGTCTCGGTGTGGGAATCGAACCCGCAGACTCTCGTTTCACAGCCCGCTACTCGCCCGCTGCACCACGAAGGCTGTCCAACGTTGTTGTAATGTATTTGTACGAGAATGTTATCCGATACGAGTTACCAGCGGCATCAGCATCTATTGTTATTATTTTTGTAATATGAAGACTCCACGGGAAAACCATGAATGTCTCTGTTTTGTGAAACTGACCTTTTAACACCTGGCTTTTAGGTGTGCAGTTTTATTACAATAATCAGAATTAATATCGTTGTAATCGGGTGTAATATTTAAACTTTGTATCTGTCCATTGCAACAAACAGGAATGTTTTTTTTTTATCCTGGTACGGCAAAGTGACCACACTGCACCTGATGGTAAGCGCAGTGCGGTCCAATTAGAGTATCAAGTAGCGAGAGACAATCTATCCCCGCTACTCAACACAATCATGCCGGCCTGCTTCTTCACACTACGCCATGGACAAGAAGGTGAAGAAGCGGTCGAGGGTCTAGTGTCAGAGTACTCAGAACATCGTACCCCAACTCTAGACCCCGACAAAATCCGGATGTACACTGGATGATCCCGGAACGTGACACACTTGCGTGTGCCACTATGGCGGGTTTTACACCCTGTGTATGGTGGTCGATATCCGGGCGGATGTGAATATCTTACCACCAATTTTCAGATAACCTAAATGGTTATTCCACAATGTTTTCGTTAACAAGCCAGCGATAAACAACACATTTAGATAATTAGATTGTAAAAGTTTTGGTAAATATGACGCAATAAATATGAATATAAATATAAATATGTCGTCTGGGATATTTTTAAATAAATTTGTGATGATTTTCAAATAAATTTGTCTTTATTAAACCATGCGGAATGTAAAAAATTGATATTAAAAATTATGCGTCACACTAAAATTTGAGGGTTTCCCTTGACTTTTCTGTGATTCCATCATCAGATCCTGACTTGGTGCCAATGGGACCACATGGGAAGTATACCCTTTTCAACAAAAAAAGAATTTCTCGAATCGGTCCAGGCGTCTTCGAGTAATCGGGTAACATACATAAAAAAAACCTCCTCCTTTTTTGAAGTCGGTTAAATAAAAGTACACAGACTTCAATAAAAAATAAATTATGCGTCACAATAAAATTTGAGGGTTTCCCTTAATTTTTCTGTGATCCCATCGTCAGACCCTGACTTGGTGCCAATGGGATCACATGGGAAGTATATCCTTTTAAACAAAAAAAGAATTTCTCGAATCGGTCCAGGCGTCTTCGAGTAATCGGGTAACATACATAAAAAAAAAGATTCCGACGAATTGTTAACCTCCTCCTTTTTTGAAGTCGGTTAAAAATACTGCCACTCCGCTTTAATATGTAATTATAATTAGATTATGTATTCCAATTAATAGAAATATGAAGTTAGCGCGTATGACACAACCCTTGATAAGTTACGTTCAGCTTTGCTTTTATTATCTCACAGTATAGACAGATTAATTAATTTACAAATGCATGACAAAGCTTCATTCGCAAATGTCAATTACCATAAATATATTTGTTAACACTACTTGCAAGTTCTTTAAAATTACTTTAAATGTTAATCAATTACTTAGTTTATTTTGTTAATTAAATAACTTACCTTAAATCACTACTATTACTAACTGTGTAATTTATTTTTCAATGCTATTGCGTAGAACTTTGCTAGTTACAACACGTCACGAAAGCCGCGCCCGACTGGCGGGAAAAATGCAAAGAGACCTAAAATACATTGATACCTAAAGTTTGCGACGATAGCAGAGGCCCGGAAGGCGCCCGGACACAGAAACCCCGCTGTATTTATGCAGTGTTGACAATTTGCAAACATACTCAAATAAAGGGGAAACTAACTAGATTGAGGATTTAGTTGGTAATAATCTATGGATACATAGTTTTAAGATGTTTTTGATAATTTGTTTCTAGATTTGTATTATAGTCCCGCCAGTTCGAATTGGGAATATCCTTTAATGACTGTGTGTTGAATAAATAAAATAAAAGATGGTCAGAGATTTAAGAAATCATATATAAATAAGATGGTGAGTGCTGGTGGTAGGATATTCATATCCTGCCGGATAGTTGCCACCGTACACAGGGTGTAAAACCCGCCATATTGGCACACGCAAGTTTGCCAACATGGTGCTTCTTCATCTTCTTGCCTATGGCGTAGTGTGAAGAAGCAGGCCGGCATTATTACATGCTCAGTGATTGTGTTGAGTAGCGGGGGATATATAGTCTCTCGCTACTCGATACTATAATTGGACGGCACTGCGCTTACCATCCGGTGCAGTGTGGTCACTTTGCCGTGCTAGTAAGAAAAAAATCGAATTATTATTATTATTTTAAATTGCCCAGATTTTAAGTTGGCAACACTACACACACGCGATCTCAATGCTATGCGTTGATTTCTGATTTGTCAGTTCTTATTTGGCGCCAAAAATTGACCAATGACATTAAAACTAATGGCAAACAGCTTTTCTACGTATCAGGCGATATATTGGCTGTGTTCCGAAAAACACTGGAAGCACTGTACACTGCTCTTCAGTGTTGCCAACAACTAAACTAGTTCTCCCCAGATGCAACTACTTAACCACCAGAAAACCACTAACAAAAATTGTCATATAATACAGTACCATATACACATAACCACCAAAACTTCCACTAAAAAAATATTGTTTTTTTTACTAAGTATATACAATACATACGCCTGTAATCCCCGAACTGTAGGGACACGATATCGAATAGAAAGTATCGTTACATTTCCTAGGGCTTAAGCAACTAGAAAGGAGGAGTCTGCCATGTCAAAATCTATCAATGGAGACATTTCTGGTGGTAGTAGCTGGCGTGGTGGTAGCTGCTATGGTCTATGGGGTCGGGAACAAACCGATTCCGCTTGCCACCAATCGAGGGGGCGCCAAGTTTGATGACTGGCTGGCGCCTCCCGCCCTTTTTACCCGACTGCCAAGGAAGGTTTATGTTTTTCGCGAGTATCTTGTATGTATGTTTGTAAATTTCTTTATAACCTCGTATCTTCTAAACGCCTGGATGCATTACGACAATTAAGATATCGTTATATTCTAGGGCTTGCAATTACCGTAGATTTTATTTACCGGTAAAAAATACCGTATTAATTTATTTTACCGGTAATAGGTGCATTTCTCAATTTTCTTTAAAATTGGAGAAGATAATATTATTTAGTCGCCTTAAAGTAAATAGGAAGCGAAAGTATATAAAATAAACTTTAACTCATAAATTAAACAAAATCATACATTTGTTTCACTAACACAGTAAAGGCCAACCAACAATTATGTTTGCCGGTGTTAGGATATTCATATCCGCCCGGATAGCAACCACCGTACAAACAACAAAGTAAATAGATGAAAACTGTGTTTTATTTTTAGTAGATGTCAAATCAATACAAATAAATAATGTTGAAGCGTCTGTTTGTAATATCAAAATGACCACTTATTTAGAAATTTATATGAGAGCATAACTAATACCTATAGCAAAATATTTTTTGTCTGTCTGTTCCAAATAATCTCCCAGACGGCTGGATCGATTTTGATGGAACTTTCACTAGTATGAAATGAATGTGGAATGAGCTCCCTGCCGAGATGTACAAGGGGACTACAGTCCTTCAAGAAGGGAGTAAATAGGTTTTTGAAGGGTCGGGAACGCGCATGACGCATGTGATGCTCCTAGTGTTGCAAGTCGTCCATAGGCTACGGTAACCACTTACCATCAGGCGGGCCGCCAGCTCGTTTGCCATCATCGTGATATAAAACAAAAAAGTGGATTACTGGAAGTAAAATAGGCTTTTTTTTATTCCGATATTCCTGTGGTAACATTGAGATAAAAAGGAAAAATATTGTGGGGAAAAAATTCGGAAATATATCTTTTTAGGGAAAATTTAAACCTGAAATGGGGAAATTTCATATACATAACCTGGAGAAACTGTTTCTGAACGCTATTGATCACGTGACCAAAGCACTGAGAGCGCCTTACCTCGAAAACGCCAGTGCTCCCAGTGGCTTTCAGTACAAAAATGGCGCCGATTTATAACGTCATTTCATACAGCGGCAGTATGAGAGCACTGAACAGTGGCGCAGTGTATACCGGAACACGGCCATTGACTACAACTAGCGATCTATATGTACTACGTACTAGAAGCGGCGACCAGAACAAACATTATGTTCCACCGAGTTGAGGTGTATACACTGTACCGACGTCAGTATGCTTCATGCCACCTACGAAAGCACACCAGTTAATTTTAGTTATTTGTAGCGACATTCCCGAACAAATCTGCCTTAAATTGATTTACAGTGAAACTGTTAATAGTATATAAGGTAAATAACATAATTTCATAACGTTTAGAACGTAATATCAATAAATATTAATTAATTTCAATTCTGAATACGGGAAGTCCATATTTCACAACAAAATTCATTCTATAGTTTGTCTCGTTTTGGCGCGCGGAAAGTCCCGTTCGAGAAAAAGTGACGGAGTTATCAAATAGTTCTTAGTAAAACTAATAGATGGCAATTTCACAACAAAATTCATTCTATAGTTTTTCCCGTTTTGGCGCGCGGTAAGTCTCGTTCGAGAGAAAGTGACGGGAGATATAACTTCCAAATAGTTCTTATTAAAATTAATAGATGGCTTTAGTGGGCGGACAAGGTTTTTGGAACATCTTTTTTCTTCGACAGTTCGTGTCTATAGAATATAAGTCAATGACTACAACGGAATTATTTTTAGATAGTGCTTTAAAACAACGCTCAATGAAGGAATGAAGCTGCTTTCTTTAAAACAACGCTCAATGAAGGAATGAAGCTGCTTTCTTTAAAACAACGCTCAATGAAGGAATGAAGCTGCTTTCTTTAAAACAACGCTCAATGAAGGAATGAAGCTGCTTTCTTTATAATTAGAGTAGTTTTCATTCCACCATTTTCGTTCGCAATGCAATATTTAGAATAGCATCTAGATATTTAAAAATATGGGTTAGCATACATACATGCAAGGCTGTAAACGAGAGGCCGTGGGTTCGATTCCCACACAGGGACAAATATTTGTGTGACAGAAAAATATTTGTTTCTGGTCTGGGTGTTGTGGGACCGTAGTTGTTGATACCCACGATACAGGACCTAGTGTGAGGTCAGAACTATGTGTGTGACTATTGGGTGTATTCATTATTAAATCTAACAGAAAAATATCAATCATTTAAAAAATTTCAAATGGATTATAACAAATTTCCGGGTACTAACCTATTTCTAATTACACTTGAATTAGTTGCAACTTTAAATATATTGTTAAAAGCGCCAAAACATTTACGGGAACCTTAGAGAAGCATACGGCCGCGATCTTTCCAGAAAAATTAAATAGATCCGCTAGATGGCGCTGCAAAACATCAACTTCAATACCATTCAACCGATCGCAATTAATCAAATTTACTTTACGTGGCATTACAATGCATGCCGGGTTCAGTTAGTATAATACAAAACTCGACGAACTCAAACAACTCAACCGATTTCAATGTTTGTGTCGTTTGGTCCAACTTAAAAGATAGGACAGTTTTAGATCCGATAGGTGGCGCTGTTTTCCAGTTCTGAACTTCTGGCGGTTTATGGCAGGACATCGTCACAACCTATATAATATCCCGGACCACTAATTATACTGCTTGTATATACTCTACGACCAAGGATCTACTGGACACGAAATGTAGGTAGCAGTACGGCGGAAAAGCAGGATAGCCATATACAGAAACACTTAAGAGTGACAGTGACAGATACATTTTTCTCTGTCTTTGTCATAGTTGCTTTCCGCTTTTTTTTGTTGGGCACAGTTGCAGTTGTGCCCAACACAATAGCATACCGAAAGCAACGCCATCTACCGGGACCCATTGTGTTTCAAACCATCCAGGAACCCATTGAAATATACACAAAATTTAATCCAAATTAGTCCAGCCGTTTAGGAGGAGTTAGGTGACAAACACACGTACAGAAGAATTATAACTGATGCTCTAACATTTAACTACTAAAACATAACTATAGGTAAAATCTTACGTCAGAAGTGGGAGAGCAATCTTATGTTTCCCTACATGGAGAAGGGGGAGAAAATGGCCAAAATGGTTATGACGTAATTAATGAATAGGCCCTAAGTATGATTCGAAACCAGCCCAAATGGCACACACCTGACTTTCTGAACGTGTGTAATGTAATAAAGTGGTTCCAAAAACTACCATATAGCATTTATAAAATATAGATGACATAAAAAATAAACTTCTTCTTCTTCTTCAGCCTTTGGACGTCCACGGCTGAACATAGGCCTCCCCTAAAGATTTCCAGACCAACCTGTCAGAAGCGGCCTGCATCCAGCGGCCTGCAAATATAAACTACTAGCTGTTGCTCGCGGCTCCGCCCGCGTGGAGGTCATGTTTGGGAGAAAAAGTATACAATACAAAATACCAATATTCATGCGTTTAACTTAAAAATGACGGATTTTCATACAAACTTTCATTCCCTATTTTACCCCCTTAGGGGCGGAGTTTCCAAAAATCCTGAAACATATATTTTTTATTTTTAACTAAAATGTCAAATACTAATTTTCATGAATTTAACTTCAAAAATGACGGATTTTCATACAAACTTTCATCCCCTATTTTACCCCCTTAGGGGTGGTATTTCCAAAAACCCTTCCTTAGTGGATGCCTACGTGATAAAAGGTACCTACTGTCAAAATTTCAAGTCTCTAACCCCAGCCGTTTAGGCTGTGCGTTGATCGATCAGTCAGTCAGTCAGTCAGTCAGTCAGTCAGTCAGTCAGTTTCTTCTTTTATATATACAGATTAACGTTTAACGTGTATCAAAGTTATATTACAGTTATTTTTAACGTACACACGTTATAGCGGTATTATTCCGTAATTTTCAAGTAATTTAAGTAAAACGCCGAATATTAACAACGCCATACAATTGCATATAATAATAATACGGGTCTCCTCTACTAATGAGAGGGGTTAGGCCTTAGTCCACCACGCTGGCCTAAATGCGGGTTGGCAGACTTCTCATACCTTCGAAAAACTCTCAGATATGCAGGTTTCCTCACGATGTTTTCCTTCACCGTTAAAGCAAGCGATAATTAACATTTTAATACACCTAACTTTAGAAAAGTCAGAGGTGTATGCCACTTGGGTTTCGAACCTACGACTTTCGTCTTGGCAGTCCGTACCGCAACCAACTAGGCTATCGCTGCTTCAAATTCCATATACATATCAATTACTATACCTACAGATCAATTTGGTCAATTAACTTTAACAACGCTCCGACGGTGTAACTGAGGGTAGAAGGACAGAAAATCTCCTAATCTGTATATATTATAAAAGAAGAAACTGACTGACTGATCGATCAATGCACAGCCTAAACGGCTGGGGTTAGAGACTTGAAATTTTGACAGTAGGTACCTTTTATGACGTAGGCATCCACTAAGGAAGGGTTTTTGGAAATACCACCCCTAAGGGGTAAAATAGGGGATGATAGTTTGTATGAAAATCAATCATTTTTGAAGTTAAACGGATGAAAAATGGTAGGTATTTTGTATTGTATACTTTTTCTCGCAAACATGACCTGCACGCGGGCGGAGCCGCGAGCAACAGCCTATTTTTCATATCACAAAAGATCCAGCCAGTTTGATGACATTAACTTTCAAAAACTTGTCATTTATAATTACACAACTAAATTTCAAAGTTACTGTCATTGACTTATATTCTATAGACACGAACTGTCGAAGAAAAAAGATGTTCCAAAAACCTTGTCTGCCCACTAATGCCATCTATTAATTTTGCTAAGAACTATTTGGAAGTGGCTTGAAACGTGACTTTTCTTGAAAGGGACTTTCGGGCGCCAAAACGAGATAAACTATGTAATGAATTTTGCTGTGAAATACAGACTTCCCGTATTCAGAATTGAAATTATTTAATATTTATTGATATTACTTTCTAAACGTTATAAAATTATGTTATTTACCTTATATACTATTAACAGTTTCACAGTAAATCAATTTAAGGCAGATTTGTTCGGGAATGTCGCTACAAATAACTAAAATTTACTGATGTGCATTCGTAGGTGGCATGAAGCATACTAACGTCGGTGCGGATTATACACCGCGACTCGGTGGAACATAATGTTTGTTCTGGTCGCCGCTTCTAGTACGTAGTACATATAGATCGCTGGTTACTGCATACTATTTTTAAATTCGCTGTCAAACTTTAAATTGCATTTACTCAAAAGTATGAGAACCTCAGTTACATTTTCTGCTTAACAGGGACCCTGTTAATTTAAATATTGTTTTGAATAGTTTTTTTTATTCCACCGCTTTAGAGACTAGTTAACTTTTGAATAGTTAGTGTATCACCTCTGAGTTACATCGGCGAACCATTACTGTACACCCTACATAGCTATCATAGGCCTTACACGATATTTGCTTCCACTTCTACGAAAGGAGACTTTGATTATGCAAAGTGAAATTTTCAATATTATATAGTATGTAAACA
This sequence comes from Laothoe populi, assembly GCA_905220505.1. Lineage (NCBI taxonomy): Eukaryota > Metazoa > Arthropoda > Insecta > Lepidoptera > Sphingidae > Laothoe > Laothoe populi. The sequence goes on along the minus strand of HG992174.1, from coordinate 10,082,757 downwards.
TATTTAGGTCCAGTTTTAAGAAATTCCAGAGAAACCTTTTTGTCGGGGGTCTAGAGTTGGGGTACGATGTTCTGAGTACTCTGACAATAGACCCTCGACCGCTTCTTCACCTTCTTGCCCATGGCGTAGTTTGAAGAAGCCGGCATGATTGTGTTGAGTAGCGAAGATACCTTGTTTCTTGCTACTCTAACTGGACGGTACTGCGCTTACCATCAAGTGCAGTGTGGTCACATTGTTGTGCCAGGATAAAAAATTGCTAAAAACGCATTTTTGGTAAAAAAAACATGGGGTTCTTTTTACACACTCACTTTTTTACAATGAAATTAATACATTTTTTCTACTATTTAGTTTAGCTAGCTATTAAAGCGTGATTTATTTGTAACTATTTTTTTTTATGATAGTATTTAGCAATTTGTTAATTTAATTTACATAGTCGCTGATATGACCTCGAGAGTTGGCAACCGTCCTGTTTTCCCAGGACATGTCCTGGTTTTTAAGCAGCGTCCTGGGTTTTTAAGCAGCGTCCTGTGTTTTTAAAGCGCCCTGATAAGGTCCTGTATTTTAAAATTAGCACACCACTTTTGCAATCCTTACTTCGTGTGCGTCTCGGCTCGCAAAAGATGCGTCCTGTTTTAATTTGAAATCTCCTGGTTTTACAAACTTCAAAAACTAAAAATCCTAGTATTTGAATTCCGGGGATGGCAACCCTACCTTGAACGAATTCACCATAATTTCTCATAAATTGCCACAAAATAAAACAATCGATTTATTATGTAATTTTATTTGTAAAAAAATATAAAATGCACATTCTATTACGTCTAAATACACAGTAAAAATAAACAAATCTAAGACTAGTTTCCGAGAATTAAAAATGGCCGACAGGATATGTAACATCTTTGAACAATTGTCGAGTGCAGAAAAACTTGATAAAGCTATTACTGATCTATATACCCGTATAAATCCCTTGCTGACTAATACACAAAAATCACCCGTATGTTAATACATGTAAAGTTCAAGAATTCTGTCTTTTCAGAATGACATTTGAGAATAGGAGAATTATAACCTGCGTCATTTAAAATAAGGTCTTAATTAAGATAAAAGAAACATAAGAGTAACTTATATATAACTATAACGAGGTAAATAAAATGGGCGACGACGATGCAATATTGTTTATTTTAAGATTCACAACAAAATTACCCCAAATGACAATTGACAACATTTCAAAATCTAAACTAGCGTAAAATTAAAATACTGTTTATCAGGTTTTCTATTCTTAGTTCAAATATATATTTTTTTTAATACTTTAGTTTCGAAGAATATATTAAAAACCGAATAATGCTTGATGACGTCAGACGGTTGAATGAAATAGTTTCTTGGCTCACCTTACTATTTATTTTAAAAACCAATACATTGTCATTTGTTAATGACAATGTCACAATACGTCAATAATTCGCCAATCAAAAGCATTGATATATAGAAGGGGATATCACACAAGATCACGTGACCTGAAGCCAAATTTTTCCCTAAAATGGCGTCGACTCCGCCCACAGCAAATTGTGATGCATATTTGTTTCGATCTTATTGTCTTTTGTACCACAACAAAAATTACTTAAACACGCACAATTCACTTGAAATCGTAAAACAAATCTCGCACGATACATCAACGAGAGTCAAACTACTTAGCAAAGTGTTTTCATAAAATGGCGTCATTTCGAAAAATGAGCTTCAAGGCGGAGCTTGATGACATATCAAAAATTGACAACCGAAAATTTTAAACAATTGCGTATACGTACAGTATACACAATTGTGTTCTTGTGTTGACATAAGTATAGTCTGTCAAAAAACTCATGGCAGTGGACATTTTGCAAACTAATATTTTTTATGCTTGGCAACCCCAATCGACATATGTCGAATGTCATTTATCATATCAACTTTCGAACATCCAAACATTTCTTTAGGTAAACATAGTGAAATCTTTATTATTAACCAACTATACTGCGGTATATCATACTTTTGTATTAAAAATGAAGAAAACAATTTTGTAATTAAATAATTATGTTGATTGTCAACCTGTTGTTTTAAATTAACACCAGTTCAATTACTTAAATATATAAATAAATAATTTGGTCAAAGGTAACGGATGGGAATATCTAGTAAATAGTTTGTCTTAGGGGGATACTAGAAAGATTTATAATATGACATGTTTACATCAGTACAAAACCTTTTTAGTATTAATGATTTGATTTTTAGTTAGGTAAGTAAATATGAATAATGTCAAGTATCAAATCAGTTTTGCAGCGTAGTTTTAGTGATACCATGCATAGTTAAGTGGCGGCCTCAATTATTGCCATGAGTTTTTTGACAAGCTATAAATTGCAACGAGTTGGAATGAGAGAGCAATGTTTCTATTAGTGAAGTTCATATTTGTTTAACTAGAAATTATATAGGCAAATAAGTGCTTATCCCCATGATCAAAAGACAGAAGTTTGAGTTGTGACAACTCATATCTGTCACTTGTCAGTTTTTTTTTGCAAAGCAAAGGTCATTACGTCTTGAGCCGTATATATGACGTCATTTGGTGCTTACTACTTTGACGATTTAGAATAAAACAAAAAAAGTGAAAATCATGAATAAAAATATCTGAATATTGAAAAAAGAAAAAATATGGGTCTCATAATTTTAGTTCAAGTTTCTAATAGTATACAAATTAGAGTATGTTAGAAAAATGAAATGATGTCAATTGCATTATATCGATTTTACAAATCAGTGTTACCCACATAAAATTAATATTCCTCGACATTATATGATTAACTAAACATTTATAATTTCTAATCTTATTTTATAATAATAATAATATATTTATAAATATAAACTACATTTAAGAGCTCTTTGGTATGCCTGACTTCTGAATAAGCTATTGGTGCGTTTAAATTTAGCTCTAAAACGTAACCATGCCTGTATACAGAAATCTACGTAAGTGTTGACCTAGACAGTTACCTAACCTAAATATAGACCTGAAAATACACCCCTCTCCCCCTCTTCGTAATATCAAAACGTTTGTAAAAAATAGGCCCTCAATGGGACTGTCGACGAAGTGAAAACTTAAAACTTCCCGGAACGCGACACATTTGCGTGTGCCACTGTGGCGAGTTTTACACCCTGTGTACCCTGTGTTGTACGAAGTTTAGCATGTCAGGGTCACGACCCTATAAGTTTTCACCCTACCAAATACTCTCAACACGGCTCAACGAAAATCGTTTTGTCTTGTTTAAGATATTCTTTTGTAAGCCCTGTAAAGCTTTGCGTGTGTATTGCTTAAGATCGATAAGGCTGAAGTTACCCCATCCCCTGATATGGCCAATTCTTGTGACGTATTCCAGCATGGCGTTAACTGCATCCTTGTCTAACCGCAGTTTAGTGCGTTCCAATTTACAACATGACAACGCATTCTCGGTAAATATGTTCTCGAGTAGTACACTGATCAGTTCACTGTAATCTTCAGCTTTAGAAATGGAGACGTCTTGATCTCTTCTTATGTACACTGGCGAGCCCGGCACTAGTTCCTGAAGACCTAAACCTGGGTTCTGATACTTTAGTGTCCATCTTGTACAATGTTCATTATACTCTGGCGGTGCGTTGATAATCGTTTTGGGGAGCTTAGAGATATTATAGGGGGAATGTTTGTTGGACTTTAACTTGTTCATCAAATCGAATGCGGTTTTTTGTATGGATTCCAAAAAAAGCACCACTTCGTTGATATAGTCATTGGTTGCCAGTTCCAATATCTCTTCCTTAGGGTTGTTCCATTTTTCATCAAAGAGTTTTTTCTTACAAGATGGGGCTTCTTTTACCATAGTATCAGAAGATTTGCGTTTTACTGTGGACAACATATATAAAACATAGTTTTCCTTTAACATACCATATCCATTTCTGGATAACTGTCGAGAAATTATATATTTAGAAAATATTAAAAAAAATATTGAACTGAATAAGTTGTTATAACAATATGGAGGCTAAAATACCAGCCTTGTATACAATCCCACTGCTGGGCACGGGCCTCCTCTACTAATGAGAGAGATTAGGACTTGCCCATAATGTGGGTTTGTAGAGTACAGTAGGTGCATAATATTGACCAGAAGACGAATTCTCGTAATTAGAAATGTTCAAAAATCATTCTGATCGAGTCTCGGCGTCAAGAATGTCACAATTAAGTTAGTAATACTAGCCTTGTATTATTATTATTATTTTATTTCCGTTGTGTGCAATGTGCCGATAAGCTCGTCTATCATTAAATGAGACACACACTATTTGTGATACACACGGACATTTGTCTCAGTGCAGGAATCGAACATGATCCCATATCACAGCTGGCCCAACCACACAACCACTGCACCAGGGAGGCTATCAGATGATTAATAGTTTGCCACAGTATGCATAAAATATAACAGACAAGCCGTTTGCCAACCCGCATTAAGCCAGCGTGGTGGACTACGGCGTAACCCCTCTCAATAGTGGAGGAGGCCCGTGCCCAGCAGTGGGACAATGTTTAATACAGGGCTAGTAGTAAGCCGTTTGACGACGCCACAAGTGAAGTGGTTGGGAAACTCTTGGTCGATGCATATAGAATTGTGAAGTGACAAATCGATACCAGTTCAGACATATAAATAAATAATAAATACATCAAACAGTCACATATGCACTGCCGTCCAGTTAGAGTTAGAGAGTATCAAGTAGCGAGAGACAATCTATCCCTCGCTACTCAACACAATCATGCCGGCAGTCCTGACCCCATACTAGGTCCTGTATCGTGGGTATCAACTAGGAGAGACTACACACCCAGACCTCAAACAACTGTGTGTCACACGTCCATTTGTTTCGGTGCGGGAATCGAACCCACGGCCTCTCGTTTCAGCCGAATCGCCCACTGTACCAAGGATATAAAAGTTTGTATAATAGGGAAATCTATAAACTAAGAAAATGGAAAATAAAACCCTTAGGGCAATTGCATAAAATCTATCGTGTACCTGCTAGGAGCCGCACAGGATTTTCTTTCACATGGTTATGGTTTTTATTCATTGCTTCGAGTTTAGCGTCGCCGTGTTCATCTGGAAAAAATAGATATATAGTTACAATCACGCCTGTAATCCTCGGAGGGGGTAGGTCAGTAACCAGTACACCCACATATCGCCGATCTTACCGTCCCATGATGTGATAGGGGACGAGTCTTTCGTAATACCACACACAATTCGAGACTCCTGCATGTTACTTTCAAGGACAGCTGTGTGACACGTTAAACTCTGTACAAATCGAGCATTTTCTAGAGATTAACCTAACCAAGAGGTTCGCAAACTCGTATTTTTGCCGCATCATCAAGCTGTGGAACAGTTTGCCAGCTACCGTGTTCCCTCCTTCCTATGATCCTTTAAAGTAGGTCCTTTAGGCGTAGTGTGAAGAAGCTAAACAGCAGGCCAGCATGATTGTGTTGAGTAGCGAGGGATAGACTGTCTCTTGCTAATAGACTGTCTCTTGCTACTTGATACTCTATCTGGACGCCACTGCACTTACCATCAGGTGCAGTGTGGTCACTTTGCCGCGCCAGAGTAAAATAAAAAAAAAGATTAATTCCCAGGAATTGTAAGTGTGATTACTTAACTACTGGATCCTGGAAATACGATTAAACCAGGAAATAGCCTAACAAACAGAATTTTATAAAAGCAACGTGATTTATAACAAGTTACTTAAGTCTCACACATACTTAATGTTAGACTGCGTCGGTGGCGCAGTTGTAATTGCGCATGAAGACAACCTTTACGACTGCTGCTGTGCTGAGGTCTCGGGTTCGATCCGCGGATCGGGTTAAGTGATATTGGGTTTTTCTATCTAGAAATTATCCGTATTAGCTCAGAATCGGTATTAGGCTCGCCATTCACATTATGGGACAGAAATCGGCGAAAAGTGGGTGGGTGTTTGCACCTCTGCCTACCCCTTTGGGGATTACAGGCGTGTATGTGTATAATTAATGTAGATCTTAAAATGAATAAATCAAAGACTTCAAAATATATATTTGCATCAAATACTCGCATAACAAAATATGTAATTTAAAATGAGTCTTCAAATGTATTTCAAAATACAGTTCTAACGTCGAGCGGGTGTCAGATTTTAAGTGGGTATGCAAGTTGCAACAGTGAGTTCGGGCAACAAAAATACCAATTTTCTCCCAATGACGCGGTTTTTCTACAAATCCCGGTATTTGGAAAAAGACACCTGGCAACACTGATACCTCTTGATTGAAAAATTATATATACGAAATTAACACCTTATTATTACATTTTCAGACATGGCTTTGGCCTGTTGACTTATAAAAACCAGAGAAGAAGAAGACTTTCACTTTTAGCGGATTTTAGCCCAAATTTGGAAAAAATAACGAATGTCAAGGCTGCATGGTGGAGAACCTTTGCATTCTTTTATATAAAAAAGAGAGAATGAAACAAAAAGAAACCTTAAGAAAAAAATGGCGGGAATGTGATGTTTTATTGTGATTAATAAGTGAAAAAAATATTTCAGACATGGCTTAGGCCTTTAAATTGTGACTATTACAGATATGACTTCGGCCTTTTGAATTGTGACTATTTCAGACATGTCTTCGGCCTTTTAAATAGTGTTTATTTCAGACATGGCTCCGGCCTTTAGAATGGGAAAAATATCGGATATGACTTCCCCCTTTTGAATGGATGAAGACTGCAGACATGACTTCGGCCTTTTGTATAAGTTAAAACCAGAGAAGAAGAAGACTTTAATTCTAGCCCAGATTTGGAAAAAAAAACGACAGACGTGGCTGCATGGTGGAGAACCTTTGCCTTCTCTTTTATAGAGTGAATAAAATAAAATAAAAAAGAAACCATAAAATTTAAAAAAGAATAAGTAAAAGTTTTTTTATTCATAAAAAGTACAACGACTTCAATAAAAAACAAATTATGCGTCACTATAAAATTTGAGGGTTAACCTTGATATTTCTGAGATCCCATCATCAGATCCTGACTTGGTGCCAATGGGACCTCCTGGGAAGTATGCCCTTTTAAACAAAAAAAGAATTTCTCGAATCGGTCCAGGCGTCTTCGAGTAATAAGGTAACATATATATAAAAAAAAGATTCCGACGAATTCTTAACCTCCTCCCTTTTTGAAGTCGATTAAAAAACAAAACAGCTTATTTTACCTTACCTCTTACACATGCCTTACACCATAGGCTTAAACCTATGGCTTAAACAGGTTTAAACGAAGCGCTTGTCGATAACGGCAAGTTGCGGCCAGTACACGTATTTAAGTTGGCGACATGTCAAAGGTCGCGTGTTGTATTATCGCGCTGACGTGGCAGCCACGCAAAGACAAACGTACGAAACTAGATTGCGATTGCCAATACTAAATAGAACTTAATTGTATTACTGTTTAAGTTCATTTTTGAATAACTTGCCATGTCCGCCATTATAATATAATGCGTGAGCCGTTAACCCAATACGCATGTGCAAAAAACGAAATACCAGTATTATTATTGAATATGGTTTGTTAATTATACCAGATAACATGCGTTAAGCACGGATCGCTTTTAATCAATAAAAGTTAATAAATACACTCGTGTGTATAAAACTAATGGCGGCCATGTTATTTTGATCAATGTTTGAATGACCTTGATATATAAGTATTGTGTATTCACTAACTATTCCATATGTGACATCGCCGCTTGCTATAAATAGCACCATATTACGCGTCATCAGGATGGATTTATTTGTTTTGCATAGGATATTTATCAATTCATTGCCGATTTTTTTCCAGGGCCTTACCCCATATGATGTTTGGCCGTTATGCAGCCTTCTTAGTACTTTGACACTAGACCCTCGACCGCTTCTTCACCTTGACCCATGGCGTCGTGTGAAGAAGCAGGCCGGCATGATTGTGTTGAGTAACAGGGGATAGATTGTCTCTCGCTACTCGATACTCTATTTGGAAGGCACTGCGCTTACCATCAGGTGCAGTGTGGTCATTTTGCCGTGCCAGGGTGAATAAAAATATTTCACTAAACCCCGTAACGATTTTCGTTTTCCCAGTCTCGAAATTGTAGTCAAACCCATTGTGAATGAGCCGGTTCGGCCTAGTTTTTACCATTCATACAAAACCGTGAAGTAACTTAAGTTTCGCCCTGTAAGATTTCTGGATTTTTAAATTTCCGGACCATTCCTAATCTTCATTCCAGTCATTTAAACCCGACGAAGCAAGATTCTGGTAGTGCAGGTGAGGAGGGATGGGTAACACTTACCATCAGATGTATTCGCTTGTTTTTATTTAAAAATGTATTCAGAAACACCAGAACTGTTCTTACGGAGCAACAGCTTCGTGGTGTCTACCCCGGCCCGAACTAAGAGGTTCGCTTATTCTTTGTCGCCCCAAGTTATGGCAGAGTTTACCAGCTATAAGTTCCCCCTACAGTCCTGGATCCTTTAAGTGTGAAGCTTCTCAGCAGGAATGATTGTGTCGAGTATAGGGATAGTCTCTACTGCACTTACCATCAGGTGCAGTGTGCATTGTAGGATAAAATAAAGTGCCCAGCGCGCCTAAAGAAGTTTCACTTCAAAAATAGCGCGCGCTTCCCCACTTCCTGTTACACACTTCCGTCCTTTTTCACAACACCACTCCGAGAAACCGTTATTAAAAATCATCTAAAATACTTACTGGTTGTACAAATCTCTTCACAGCAATGTTCTTCCCAGTCGTCTGCAGGGTCCTCGTTGTTCAGGATGCGCCGTTCCGTCACCCGTGGATCTTCAGCGGGGTACGCCACGCCTACCATGTTGTCAGTTTGACGGCGAGTTTTCACCCAAGAATCCGGAACGTATATAAACCTGTGCGGTTTGGATTCATCATAGAACTTGACCACCCAATACTTGGTCGCCATCTGAAAATGCACAATTTAAATAAATAATTAAATACACCCAACAGTCACACACATGCTGGTGGTAGGATATTCGTATCCGCCCGGATAGCGACCACCGTACACAGGGCGAAAAACCCGCCATAGTGGCACACGCAAGTGTGTCGCGTTCCGGGATCAGCCAGTGTATGTCCGGTTATCGTCGGGGGGCTTGAGTTGGGGTACGATGTTTGGCCGTGCGGGTATAAGCCGGTTCACAGTCGGTTGGAGGCGTGTTGATCCGTCGGCCAGGGAGACCTGTAGAAACGGTGGTACCGCTGGCCGCCCGCGGTACAGTACAGGGGCCCAATCGTGGCTAACCACCACGAGAGGCTGCCCCACCATGCCGCGCATAATCTTGGGTGGGTCCGTCGTGCCGGTTGGTGACCGGATGTGGGGTCCCGGCGGCCTATCCCGGGAGGGTACGGGGGCCCTTCCGTCCGGCGGATCAGCTCACCTCCTCTCGGCTCTTTTAGTGGACCGGCGCTTGTTGCGGCCTTCTGACTACTCTGACACTAGACCCTTGACCGCTTCTTCACCTCTCCCTCCCATAACTCCATGACAGTGCAAACTAAGAGAGCAGGTTCTACAGCGGTGCGTAACCCCACCACCGCATTCACAATGGAGTTCGCTAACATCCGCGGACTCCATTCTAATCTTAATGCCGTCCACCACCATCTTGAGACGGCCCGGCCTGCTCTGCTCTTCTTGACGGAGACACAGATTTGTAGTCCGACCGATACTTCATACTTGCTTTACCCCGGCTACTCGCTTGAAGAAAGCTTCAGGCCGAGGGCCGGGGTATGCCTGTATGTTCGGTCGGACGTCTGCTGTCGCCGTCTGCGCTGCATGGAGGACCCCTCCTTCTCCACCCTGTGGGTGCACGTCGACCTCGGCTCCCAGAGTCGGGTTTACGTGTGCCTTTACAGGTCACACGACGGGGACGTAGAGACAACTCGGCTATTTAATTATATTAGCCAGGCGACAGACGACGCGCAGGAGCAGTTTCCAACAGCGGAATTGGTAGTTCTGGGGGACTTTAATGCACACCACGAGTTGTGGTTGGGCTCCTCCAGAACTGACCATGCCGGCAGGACTGCTCATGTATTCGCTTTGACCAATGGCTTGACACAGCTGGTGGATCAGCCTACCAGGATCCCAGATGTGGCAAGTCATGCGCCCTCTCTGCTGGACCTACTGCTGACGAGTCATCCGACCGGGTATAAAGTGACGGTTGGTGCTCCCCTGGGTACCTCCGATCACTGCCTGGTTGGGACGTCGGTTCCTTGCGCTTTGCCTCCACGTCCCGTGAAGGTCAAGCGCAGGGTCTGGCACTACTCGTCGGCAGATTGGGATGGTATGCGGGATTACTTCGCATCCATCCCTTGGCGGCAGCGCTGCTTTGATGGAAAGGATCCTTCAGCGAGTGCCCTCGCCATTGCTTGCGAGATCAGAATAGGAATGGAATATTACATTCCTTCCTCTGAGATCGCAGGCAAGGGCCGAGGACGCTCCTGGTTCAACCGTGCATGCGCCGATGCTGTTGGCAAGAAACAGGCGGCGTATCGTGCTTGGATCGGGGGTCGCGCTACGAAGGATCCCAACCTCAAGTCACTCAAAGCAGCCTACAACCGTGCTGCCAAGGTCTGCAAGAGGGCGTATGTTAAAGCGGATGCCCAGCGCGTCTCCAAGATTGGATGTGCTTTGGCCGATAACCCAACAAGCAGTCGTGCTTATTGGAGCTTGGCTAAGGCCGTCCAATCTAATTTCTGTCGCCCTTCGCTGCCACCGCTGAGATATCGAAATGGAACACTAGCCCATAGCTCGCAGGAGAAGGCCGATTTATTGGCAAACCTCTTCGCGGCTAATTCGAGACTCGAGGACTGCAATACTCATTTACCATCTACGCTGCCCGGTTGCGGTCACACAATGCCTGATATCCGTATCAGGCATTGTGATGTGCGGCGTGAGCTGCAGTCTCTCGAAGTCCGGAAGGCTAGTGGTCCTGATGGTATCCCAGCGCTTGTACTTAAAAAGTGTGCAGCGGAGTTGTCTCCTGTACTGACGCGCCTATACCGATCGTCCTACCTCTCAGGTATTGTGCCTGAATCTTGGAGGGAGGCTAATGTGCAGCCGATCCCCAAAAAGGGTGATCGGTCAGACCCTAACAATTATCGCCCAATCGCCATAACCTCAGTGATGTGTAAAGTCATGGAGCGACTGATAAACAGCCAATTAGTTCGCTACCTAGAGGATCACTCGTTGATCAATGACCGCCAATACGGGTTCCGTCATAACCGATCAACGGGTGATCTTCTAGCGTTCGTATTACATCACTGGGGAGAGGCGATTGACAAGCATGGCGAGGCTCTGGCTGTGAGTCTCGACATAGCAAAGGCGTTTGATAGGGTCTGGCATCGTGGCCTTCTCTCCAAGCTCCCGGCATACGGTCTGCCCGACAACCTGTGCAAGTGGATTTCCGGCTTTCTGCATGAGCGTAGAATACGTGTCCTCGTTGATGGACACGCTTCGCAGCTCATGTCAGTAAATGCCGGAGTACCACAAGGTTCTGTGATTTCGCCCACCTTGTTTCTTCTGCATATCAATGATATGTTGTCGCTTGGCAACATTCATTGCTATGCAGACGACAGCACGGTTCATGGGCGTTATAGCAGCAAGCCGCCTGGTTGCCGGGCGGATACTGAGAGGAGACGCGAGGATCTTGTCGTTGAGCTCAACTAGACCTTGGATCTCATCGCATCATGGGGTACCAGGAATCAGGTTGAGTTTAATGCCAAGAAAACCCAGGTGTGCGCGTTCTCGTGCAAGAAGTCTCCGTTTTCTCCCATCCCCGTTCTTCAGGGTGTTCCACTCGCAATGCGGAATGACCTTAGTGTCCTAGGTATGGATATCCGCTGCGATCTTAATCCAAGGAGTCACATCGAGGGCGTAATATCCGCCACTTCACGCAGGGTCGGAATCCTGAACAGGGTGCGGCGGTTTTTCACGCCTGGTCAGCTCTACCGCTTATATAAAGCGCAGGTGCGGCCGGGAATGGAATACTGCTCGCACCTCTGGGACGGTTCTGCAAGGTACCTTCTCGATGCCTTGGATGGGTTGCAGCGGCGGGCCATCCGCATTGTGAATGATGCAGACGTGAGTAGGCCTGGAGCCGCTACAGCTGCGTAGGGATATTTCCTCGCTTAGCGTGTTCTACCGTCTGTATCATGGCGAATGCTCTGAAGAATTGTTTGATCTTATCCCTTCCTCTCCCTTCCATACCAGAACCACGCGTACTGGATTGCGGAGCCACAGCTTCGTGGTATCTACTACCCCGGCCCGAACCAAGAGGTTCGCAAACTCGTATTTTTGCCGCACCATCAAGCTGTGGAACAGTTTGCCAGCTGCCGTGTTCCCTCCTTCCTATGATCCTGGGTCCTTTAGGCGTAATGTGAAGAAGCTAAACAGCAGGCCGGCATGATTGTGTTGAGTAGCGGGGGAAAGACTGTCTCTCGCTACTTGATACTCTATCTGGACGGCACTGCGCTTACCATCAGGCGCAGTGTGGTCACTTTGCCGCGCCAGAATTAAAAAAAAAAAAAAAAAAACATAGTTCTGACCCCACACTAGGTAAAACCTGTATCATGGGTATCAAGAACTACGAGGGACTACGGTCCCACAACACTCAGATCCAGAATATCTATCTGTCACACAAATATTTGTCTCGGTGTGGGAATCGAACCCGCAGACTCTCGTTTCACAGCCCGCTACTCGCCCGCTGCACCACGAAGGCTGTCCAACGTTGTTGTAATGTATTTGTACGAGAATGTTATCCGATACGAGTTACCAGCGGCATCAGCATCTATTGTTATTATTTTTGTAATATGAAGACACCACGGGAAAACCATGAATGTCTCTGTTTTGTGAAACTGACCTTTTAACACCTGGCTTTTAGGTGTGCAGTTTTATAACAATAATCAGAATTAATATCGTTGTAATCGGGTGTAATAGTTAAACTTTGTATCTGTCCATTGCAACAAACAGGAATGTTTTTTTTTTATCCTGGTACGGCAAAGTGACCACACTGCACCTGATGGTAAGCGCAGTGCGGTCCAATTAGAGTATCAAGTAGCGAGAGACAATCTATCCCCGCTACTCAACACAATCATGCCGGCCTGCTTCTTCACACTACGCCATGGACAAGAAGGTGAAGAAGCGGTCGAGGGTCTAGTGTCAGAGTACTCAGAACATCGTACCCCAACTCTAGACCCCGACAAAATCCGGATGTACACTGGATGATCCCGGAACGTGACACACTTGCGTGTGCCACTATGGCGGGTTTTACACCCTGTGTATGGTGGTCGATATCCGGGCGGATGTGAATATCCTACCACCAATTTTCAGATAACCTAAATGGTTATTCCACAATGTTTTCGTTAACAAGACAGCGATAAACAACACATTTAGATAATGAGATTGTAGAAGTTTTGGTAAATATGACGCAATACTGTTGTCTGGGATATTTTTAAATAAATTTGTGATGATTTTCAAATAAATTTGTCTTTATTAAACCATGCGGAATGTAAAAAATTGATATTAAAAATTATGCGTCACAATAAAATTTGAGGGTTTCCCTTGATTTTTCTGTGATTCCATCATCAGATCCTGACTTGGTGCCAATGGGACCACATGGGAAGTATACCCTTTTCAACAAAAAAAGAATTTCTCGAATCGGTCCAGGCGTCTTCGAGTAATCGGGTAACATACATAAAAAAACCTCCTTTTTTGAAGTCGGTTAAATAAAAGTACACCGACTTCAATAAAAAATAAATTATGCGTCACAATAAAATTTGAGGGTTTCCCTTAATTTTTCTGTGATCCCATCGTTAGATCCTGACTTGGTGCCAATGGGACCACATGGGAAGTATATCCTTTTAAACAAAAAAAGAATTTCTCGAATCGGTCCAGGCGTCTTCGAGTAATCGGGTAACATACATAAAAAAAAAGATTCCGACGAATTGTTAACCTCCTCCTTTTTTGAAGTCGGTTAAAAATACTGCCACTCCGCTTTAATATGTAATTATTATTAGAATTTGTATTCCAATTAATAGAAATATGAAGTTAGCGCGTATGACACAAACCTTGATAAGTTAGTTTCAGCTTTGCTTTTATTATCTCACAGTATAGACAGATTAATTAATTTACAAATGCATGACAAAGCTTCATTCGCAAATGTCAATTAGCATAAATAAATTTGTTAACACTACTTGCAAGTTCTTTAAAATTACTTTAAATGTTTATCAATTACTCAGTTTATTTTGTTAATTAAATAACTTAACTTAAATCACTACTATTAATAACTGTGTAATTTATTTTTCTGTGCTATTGCGCAGAACTTTGCCAGTTACAACACGTCACGAAAGCCGCGCCCGACTGGCGGGAAAAATTGCAAAGAGACCTAAAATACATTGATACCTAAAGTTTGCGACGATAGCAGAGGCCCGAAAGGCGCCCGGATACAGAAACCCCGCTGTATTTGGGCAGTGTTGACAATTTGCAGAGCATACTCAAAGAAAGGGGAAACTAACTAGGTTGAGGATTTAGTTGGTAATAATCTATGGATACATAGTTTTAAGATGTTTTTGATAATTTGTTTCTAGATTTGTATTTTAGTCCCGCCAGTTCGAATTGGGAATATCCTGTAATGACTGTGTGTTGAATAAATAAAATAAAAGATGGCCAGAGATTTAAGAAATCATATATGAATAAGATAATGAGTACTGGTGGTAGGATATTCATATCCGCCCGGATAGCGGTGTGGTGTGTAGCCAGTGTACGGTGTAAAACCCGCCATATTGGCACACGCAAGTTTGCCAATATGGTGCTTCTTCATCTTCTTGCCCATGGCGTAGTGTGAAGAGGCAGGCCGGCATTATTACATGCTCAGTGATTGTGTTGAGTAGCGGGGGATATATAGTCTCTCGCTACTCGATACTATAATTGGACGGCACTGCGCTTACCATCCGGTGCAGTGTGGTCACTTTGCCGTGCTAGTAAGAAAAAAATCGAATTAAAATAAATTGTAAATTTATTTTATTTTAAATTGCCCAGATTTTAAGTTGGCAACCCTACACACACGCGATCCCAATGCTATGCGTTGATTTCTGATTTGTCAGTTCTTATTTGGCGCCAAAAATTAACCAATGACATTAAAACTAATGGCAAACAGCTTTTCTACGTATCAGGCGATATATTGACTACAACTAGCGATCTATATGTACTACGTACTAGATGCGGCGACCAGAACAAACATTATGTTCCACCGAGTTGAGGTGTATACACTGTACCGACGTTAGTATGCTTCATGCCACCTACGAAAGCACACCAGTTAATTTTAGTTATTTGTAGCGACATTCCCGAACAAATCTGCCTTAAATTGATTTACAGTGAAACTGTTAATAGTATATAAGGTAAATAACATAATTTCATAACGTTTAGAACGTAATATCAATAAATATTAATTAATTTCAATTCTGAATACGGGAAGTCCATATTTCACAACAAAATTCATTCTATAGTTTGTCTCGTTTTGGCGCGCGGAAAGTCCCGTTCGAGAAAAAGTGACGGAGTTATCAAATAGTTCTTAGTAAAACTAATAGATGGCAATTTCACAACAAAATTCATTATAGAGTTTGTCCCGTTTTGGCACGCGGAAAGTCCCGTTCGAGAAAAAGTGACGGAGTTATCAAATAGTTCTTAGTAAAACTAATTGATGGCAATTTCACAACAAAATTCATTATAGAGTTTGTCCCGTTTTGGCGCGCGGAAAGTCTCGTTCGAGAGAAAGTGACGGGAGATATAACTTCCAAATAGTTCTTATTAAAATTAATAGATGGCTTTAGTGGGCGGACAAGGTTTTTGGAACATCTTTTTTCTTCGACAGTTCGTGTCTATAGAATATAAGTCAATGACTACAACGGAATTATTTTTAGATAGTGCTTTAAAACAAATCTCAATGAAGGAATGAAGCTGCTTTCTTTATAATTAGAGAAGTTTTCATTCCACCATTTTCGTTCGCAATGCAATATTTAGAATAGCATCTAGATATTTAAAAATATGGGTTAGCATACATACATGCAAGGCTGTAAACGAGAGGCCGTGGGTTCGATTCCCACACAGGGACAAATGTTTGTGTGACAGAAAAATATTTGTTTCGGGTCTGGGTGTTGTTGTTGCTCTAACATTTAACTACTAAAACATAACTATAGGAAAAATCTTATGTCAGAAGTGGGAGAGCAATCTTATGTTTCCTTACATGGAGAAGGGGGAGAAAATGGCCAAAATGGTTATGACGTAATTAGTGAATGACCCCTAAGTATGATTCGAAACCAGCCCAAATGGCATACACCTGACTTTCTGAACGTGTGTAATGTAATAAAGTGGTTCCAAAAACTACCATATAGCATTTATAAAATATAGATGACATAAAAATAAACTTCTTCTTCAGCCTTTGGACGTCCACTGCTGAACATAGGCCTCCCCTAAAGATTTCCAGACCAACCTGTCAGAAGCGGCCTGCAAAAATAAACTATTAACGTTTAACGTGTATCAAAGTTATATTACAGTTATTTTTAACGTACACACGTTATAGCGGTTTTATTCCGTAATTTTCAAGTAATTTAAGTAAAACGCCGAAAAGTAACAACGCCATACAATTGCATATAATAATAATATGGGCCTCCTCTACTAATGAGAGGGGTTAGGCCTTAGTCCACCACGCTGGCCTAAATGCGGGTTGGTAGACTTCACATACCTTCGAATTTCGTATAAGAATTCTCAGGTATGCAGGTTTCCTCACGATGTTATCTTTCCTTCGCCGTTAAAGCAAGCGATAATTAACATTTAATACACACGTAACTTTTAGAAAAGTCAGAGGTGTATGCCACTTGGGTTTCGAACATACGACTTTCGTCTTGGCAGTCCGTACCGCAACCAACTAGGCTATCGCTGCTTCAAATTCCATATACATATCAATTACTATACCTACAGATCAATTTGGTCAATTAACTTTAACAACGCTCCGACGGTGTAACTGAGGGTAGAAGGACAGAAAATCTCCTAATCTGTATCTGTATATATAAAAGAAGAAACTGACTGACTGACTGATCGATCAACGCACAGCCAAAACGGCTGGGCTTAGAGACTTGAAATTTTGACAGTAGGTACCTTTTATGACGTAGGCATCCACTAAGGAAGGGTTTTTGGAAATACCACCCCTAAGGGGGTAAAATAGGGGATGATAGTTTGTATGAAAATCCGTCATTTTTGAAGTTAAATTCATGAAAATTAGTATTTGGCATTTTAGTTAAAAATAAAAAATATATATTTCAGGATTTTTTGAAATTCCGCCCCTAAGGGGGTAAAATAGGGAATGAAAGTTTGTATGACAATCCATATTTTTTTAAGTTAAACGCATGAAAATTTATATTTTGTTTTGTATACTTTTTCTCCCAAACATGACCTCCACGCGGGCGGAGCCGCGAGCAACAGCTAGTATATTATAAAAGAAGAAACTGACTGACTGATCGATCAATGCACAGCCTAAACGGCTGGGGTTAGAGACTTGAAATTTTGACAGTAGGTACCTTTTATGACGTAGGCATCCACTAAGGAAGGGTTTTTGGAAATACCACCCCTAAGGGGGTAAAATAGGGGATGATAGTTTGTATGAAAATCAATCATTTTTGAAGTTAAACGGATGAAAAATGGTAGGTATTTTGTATTGTATACTTTTTCTCCCAAACATGACCTGCACGCGGGCGGAGCCGCGAGCAACAGCCTATCTTTCATATCACAAAAGATCCAGGCAGTTTGATGACATTAACTTTCAAAAACTTGTCATTTATAATTACACAACTAAATTTCAAAGTTACTGTCATTGACTTATATTCTATAGACACGAACTGTCGAAGAAAAAAGATGTTCCAAAAACCTTGTCCACCCACTAATGCCATCTATTAATTTTGCTAAGAACTATTTGGAAGTGACTTGAAACGTGACTTTCTCTCGAAAGGGACGTTCGCGCGCCAAAACGGGACAAACTATATAATGAATTTTGCTGTGAAATACAGACTTCCCGTATTCAGAATTGAAATTATTTAATATTTATTGATATTACTATCTAAACGTTATAAAATTATGTTATTTACCTTATACACATATACTATTAACAGTTTCACAGTAAATCAATTTGAGGCAGATTTGTTCGAGAATGTCGCTACAAATAACTAAAATTAACTGGTGTGCATTCATAGGTGGCATGAAGCATACTAACGTCGGTGCAGTGTATACACCTCGACTCGGTGGAACATAATGTTTGTTCTGGTCGCCGCTTCTAGTACTTAGTATTTTAAATTCGCTGTCAAACTTTAAATTGCATTTACTCAAAAGTATGAGAACATCAGTTGGATCTTTTCTGCTGAACAGGGTCCAATTTAAATATTTATTATTTTTATTTGATTCCACCGCTTTAGAGACTAGTTAACTTTTGAATAGTTTGAGTATCACCTCTCAGTTACGTCGGCGAACCATTACTGTACACCCTACATAACTATCATAGGCCTTACACGATCTTTGCTTCCACTTCTACGAAAGGAGACTTTGATTATACAAAGTGAAATTTTCAATATTATACAGTATGTAAACATATTTGGGTCCAGTTTTAAGAAATTCCGGAGAAACCTTTTTTGTCGGGGGTCTAGAGTTGGGGTACGATGTTCTGAGTACTCTGACAATAGACCCTCGACCGCTTCTTCACCTTCTTGCCCATGGCGTAGTTTGAAGCCGGCATGATTGTGTTGAGTAGCGAAGATACCTTGTTTCTTGCTACTTGATACTCTAACTGGACGGTACTGCGCTTACCATCAAGTGCAGTGTGGTCACATTGTTGTGCCAGGATAAAAAAATTGCTAAAAACGCATTTTTGGTAAAAAAACATGGGGTTCTTTTTACTATATCCTGATATATAACCCCTCACTTTTTTTACAATCAAATTAATCATTTTTTTTCTACTATTTAGTTTAGCTAGCTATTAAAGCGTGATTTATTTGTAACTATTTTTTTTATGATAGTATTTATCAGTTATTTAGCAATTTGTTAGTTTAATTTACACAGTCACCGATATGACCTCGCACGAGAGTTGCCAACCGTCCTGTTTTCCCAGGACATGTCCTGGTTTTTAAGCAGCGTCCTGGGTTTTAAAGCGCCCTGATAAGGTCCTGTATTTTAAAATTAGCACACCACTTTTGCAATCCTTACTTCGTGTGCGTCTCGCCTCGCAAAAGATGCGTCCTGTTTTTAAATTGAAATCTCCTGGTTTTACAAACTTCAAAAACTAAAAATCCTAGTATTTGAATTCCGGGGATGGCAACCCACCTTGAACGAATTCACCATAATTTCTCATAAATTGCCACAAAATAAAACAATCGATTTATTATGTAATTTTATTTGTAAAAAAATATAAAATGCACATTCTATTACGTCTAAATACACAGTAAAAATAAATAAATCTAAAACTAGTTTCCGAGAATTAAAAATGGCCGACAGGATATGTAACATCTTTGAACAAATGTCGAGTGCAAAAAAACTTGTTAAAGCTATTACTGATCTATATACCCGTATAAATCCATTGCTGACTAATACAAGAAGATCACCCGTATGTTAATACATGTAAAGTTCAAGAATTCTGTCTCTTCAGAATGACATGTGAGAATAGGAGAATTATAACCTGCGTCATTTAAAATAAGGTCTTAATTAAGATAAAAGAAACATAAGAGTAACTTATATATAACTATAACGAGGTAAATAAAATGGGCGACGACGATGCAATATTGTTTATTTTAAGATTCACAACAAAATTACCCCAAATGACAATTGACAACATTTCAAAATCTAAACTGGCGTAAAATTAAAATACCGTTTCTCAGGTTTTCTATTCTTAGTTCAAATATATAATAATACTAGCCCTGTCAAATATATATTTTATATTTTTTTTAATACTTTAGTTTCGAAGAAAAAATTAAAAACCGAATAATGGTTGATAACGTCATACGGTTGAATGAAATAGTTTCTTGGCTCACCTTACTATTTATTTTAAAAACCAATACATTGTCATTTGTTAATGTCATAATACGTCAATAATTCGCCAATCAAAAGACAGAAGTTTGAGTTGTGACAACTCACATCTGTCACTTGTCAGTTTTTTTTGCAAAGCAAAGGTCATTACGTCTTGAGCCGTATATATGACGTCATTTGGTGCTTACGACGGTTTAGAATAAAACAAAAAACAAAGTGAAATCATGAATGAAAATATCTAAATATTGAAAATATGTATGTTAGAAAAATGAAATGTCAATTACAACGATTTTACAAATCAGTGTTACCCACATAAAATTAATATTCCTCGACATTATATGATTAACTAAACATTTATAATTTCTAATCTTATTTTAATATGATTCTATAATTTTAACAACTAAAAATAATCTTTAACAAAAATATGTAAATAAAGGTGATAGTAAAATTGTTAGTTTGTAACAATACAATTTTAAGACCGCGCTACAAAAATGCCGAGATTTTTTCCAACGAATTTGGACGATGTTTTTTGGCGTTTATTTATAAATATAAACTACATTTAAGAGCTCTTTGGTATGCCTGACTTCTGAATATGCTATTGGTGCGTAAATTTAGATCTAAAACGTGTTCAGAAATATACGTAAGTGTTGATAGACAGTTACCTAACCTAAATATATACCTAAAATCCACCACTCTCCCCCTCTTCCTAATATCAAAAAAATAGGCTCTCATTGAGATTGCCAACAGAAGTAAAAACTTAAAACTTCGGAACTACTGTGTTCTTTTAGGAAATACAGTCCATGAAACTTCCTTGTTAATGATTGCTTGTGAATAATTAAAGAACTTCATAGGCTTGCGTGAAAGTTAAATAAAGGTTTTTTTGTTATCCTGGCACGACAAAGTGACCTGATAGTAAGTGCAGTGCCGTCCAGTTAAAATATCGAGTAGCGAGAGACAATCTATCCCTCGCTACTTTCATGCCAGCCTGCTTCTTCACACTGCACCATGGGTAAGAAGGTGAAGAAGCGGTCGAGGGTCTAGTGTTAGAGTACTCAGAACATCGAACCCCAGCCAGACCCCCGAGAAAAACCGGTTGTACACTAGCTGATCCCGAAATGCGACACACTTGCGTGTGCCACTATGGCGGGTTTTACACCCTGCTTACCCTGTGTTGTACGCAGTTTAGCATGTCAGTGAAACGAACCTATAAGTTTTCACCCTACCAAATACTCTCAACACGGCTCAACGAAAATCGTTTTGTCTTGTTTAAGATATTCTTTTGTAAGCCCTGTAAACCTTTGCGTGTGTATTGCTTTAGATCGATAAGGCTGACGTTACCCCATCCCCTGATATGGCCAATTCTTGTGACGTATTCCAGCATGGCCTTAACTGCATCCATGTCTAACCGCAGTTTAGTGCGTTCCAATTTACAATATGACAACGCATTCTCGGTAAATATGTTCTCGAGTAGTACACTGATCAGTTCACTGTAATCTTTAGCTTTAGAAATGGAGACGTCTTGATCTCTTCTTATGTACACTGGTGAGCCCGGCACTAGTTCCTGAAGACCTAAACCTGGGTTCTGATACTTTAGTGTCCATTTTGTACTATGTTCATTATACTCTGGCGGTGCGTTGATAATCGTTTTGGGGAGCTTAGAGATATAGGGGGAATGTTTGTTGGAACTTAACTTGTTCATCAAATCGAATGCGGTTTTTTGTATGGATTCCAAAAAAAGCACCACTTCGTTGATATAGTCATTGGTTGCGAGTTCCAATATCTCTTCCTTAGGGTTGTTCCATTTTTCATCAAAGAGTTTTTTCTTACAGGATGGGGCTTCTTTTACCATAGTATCAGAAGATTTGCGTTTCACTGTGGACAACATAAATAAAACATAGTTTTCCTTTAACATACCATATCCATTTCTGGATAACTGTCGAGAAATTATATATTTAGAAAATATTAAAAAAAATATTGAACTGAATAAGTTGTTATAACAATATGGAGGCTAAAATACCAGCCTTGTATACAATCCCACTGCTGGGCACGGGCCTCCTCTACTAATGATAGAGATTAGGACTTGCCCATAATGTGGGTTTGTAGAGTACAGTAGGCGCATAATATTGACCAGAAGACCAATTCTCGTAATTATAAATGTTCAAAAATCATTCTGATCGAGTCTCGGCGTCAAGAATGTCACAATTAGGTTAGTAATACTAGCCTTGTATTATTATTATTATTTTATTTCCGTTGTGTGCAATGTGCCGATACGCTCGTCTATCATTAAATGAGACACACACTATTAGTGATACACACGGACATTTGTCTCAGTGCAGGAATCGAACATGGTCTCATATCACAGCTGGCCCAACCACACAACCACTGCACCAGGGAGGCTATCAGATGATAAATAGTTTTCTACAGTACGCATAAAATATAACAGATAAGCCGTTTGACGACGCTACAAGTGAAATGGGAAACTCTTGGTCGATGCATCTAGAATAGTGAAGTGACAAATCGATACCAGTTCAGACATATAAAGAAATAACAAATACATCAAACAGTCACACGTGTACTGCCGTCCAGTTAGAGTTAGAGAGTATCAAGTAGCGAGAGACAATCTATCCCTCGCTACTCAACACAATCATGCCGGCAGTCCTGACCACATACTAGGCCCTGTGTCGTGGGTATCAACTACTAGAGACTACACACCCAGACCTCAAACAACTGTCTGTCACACGTCCATTTGTTTAGGCGTGGGAATCGAACCCACGGCCTCTCGTTTCAGCCGAATCGCCCACTGTACCAAGGATATAAAAGTTTGTATAATAGGGAAATCTATAAACTAACAAAATGGAAAATATAACCCTTAGGGCAATTGCATAAAATCTATCGTGTACCTGCTAGGAGCCGCACAGGATTTTCTTTCACATGGTTATGGTTTTTAATCATTGCTTCGAGTTTGGCGTCGCCGTGTTCATCTGGAAAAAATACATAAATAAATAAATAACACCCAACAGTTACACACATAGCCTCAATCCCACACTAAGATACGAGTCTTGTGTTATGGGTATCAGGGACTACGAGAGACTTTCGGTCTCACAACACCTAGACCCCGGACACAAATATCTGTCTGTCACACTGACATTTGTCCCGGTGTGGGAATCGAACCCACGGCCTCTCGTTTCACAGCCGGCTACTCGCCAACTGCACCACGGAGGCTGTTATAATGTAACTAGCTGTTGCTCGCGGCTCCGCCCGCGTGGAGGTCATGTTTGAGACAAAAAGTATACACTACAAAATACCAATTTTCATGCATTTAACTTCAAAAATGAAGGATTTTCATACAAATTTTCATACCCTATATAACCCTCTTAGGGGTGGAATATCCAAAAACCCTGAAATATGTGTTTTTAATTTTTAACTGTAAGGCCAAATACCAAATTTCATGCGTTTAACTTCAAAAATGACGGATTTTCATACAAACTATCATCCCCTATTTTACCCCCTTAGGGGTGGTATTTCCAAATACCCTTCCTTAGTGGATGCCTACGTCATAAGAGGTACCTCCTGTCAAAATTTCAAGTCTCTAACCCCAGCCGTTTTGGCTGTGCGTTGATCGATCAGTCAGTCAGTCAGTCAGTTTCTTATACAGATTACTCGCAATACATCTTAGACGAAAACAAGATTATGTTTTCGTCATCATTGCAATACATACAGATACATAGATACACTAACGACTCTAATCCTCGGAGGGGGTCAGGAACCAGTACAACCACATATCGCTGATATTACCGTCCCATGATGTGATAAGGGGCGAGTCTTTCGTCATACCGCACACAATTCGAGACTCCCGCATGTTACTTTCAAGGACAGCTGTGTGACACGTTAAACTCTGTACAAATCGACCATTTCCTAGAGATTAACCTAACCAAGAGGTTCGCAAACTCGTATTTTTACCGCATCATCAAGCTGTGGAACAGTTTGCCAGGTACCGTGTTCCCTCCTTCCTAATATCCTGGGTCCTTTAAAGTAGGTCATTTAGGCGTAGTGTGAAGAAGCTAAACAGCAGGCCGGCATGATTGTGTTGAGTAGCGAGGGATAGACTGTCTCTTGCTACTTGATACTCTATCTGGACGGCACTTCGCTTACCATCAGGTGCAGTGTGGTCACTTTGCCACGCCAGAATAAAAAAAAAAAAGATTAATTCCCAGGAATTGTAAGCGTGATTACTTTACTACCGGATCCTGGAAATACGATAAAACCAGGAAATAGCCTAACAAACCGAATTTTATAATGATAACGTGATTTATAACAAGTTACTTAAGTCTCACACATACTTAATGTTAGACTGCGTCGGTGGCGCAGTTGTAATTGCGCATGAAGACAACCTTTACGACTGCTGCTGTTCTGAGGTCTCGGGTTCGATCCCCGGGTCGGGTAAAGCGATATTAGGATTTTCTATCTAGAAATTATCCGTATTAGCTCAGAGTCGGTATTATGCTCGCCATTCACATTATGGAACAGAAATCGGCGAAAAGTGGGTGGGTGTTTGCACCTCTGCCTACCCCTTTGGGGATTACAGGCGTGTATGTGTATAATTAATGTAGATCTTAAAATGAATAAATCAAAGACTTCTAAATATATATTTGCATCAAATACTCACATAACAAAATAATTTAAAATGAGTCTTCAAATATATTTCAAAATACAGTTCTAACGTCGAGCGGGTGTCAGATTTTAGGTGGGTTTGCAAGTTGCAACAGTGAGTTCGGCCAACAAAAATACAAATTTTCTCCCAATGACGCGGTTTTTCTACAAATCCCGGTATTTGGAAAAAGACACCTGGCAACACTGATACCTTTTGATTGCAAAATTATATATACGAAATTAACACCTTATTATTAAATTTTCAGACATGGCTTTGGCCTTTTGACTTATAAAAACCAGAGAAGAAGAAGACTTTCACTTTTAGCTGATTTTAGCCCAGATTTGTAAAAAATAACGAAAGTCAAGGCTGCATGGTTCTCCACCGTTGCCTTCTCTTTTATATAAAAAAGAGAGAATGAAACAAAAAGAAACCATTATAATTAATTATTTCAGACATGGCTTTGGCCTTTAAATTGCGACTATTACAGACATGGCTTCGACCTTTTGAATTGTGACTATTTTAGACATGGCTTTGGCCTTTTGAATTGTGTTTATTTCAGACATGCCTTCGGCCTTTAGAATGGGAAAAATATCGGACATGGCTTCCCCCTTTAGAATGGATAAAGACTACAGACATGGCTTCGGCCTTTTGTATAAGTTAAAACCAGATAAGAAGAAGACTTTAATTCTAGCCCAGATTTGGAAAAAATAACGACAGACATGGCTGCATGGTGGAGAACCCTTGCCTTCTCTTTTATAGAGTGAATAAAATAAAATAAAAAAGAAACCATAATAATTTAAAAAAGAAAAAACAACATAGCTTATTTTACCTTACCCCTTACACATGCCTTACACCATAGGCTTAAACCTATGGCTTAAACGAAGCGCTTGTCGATAACGGCAAGTTGCTGCCAGTACACGTATGAAGTTGGTGACATGTCAAAGGTCGCGTGTTGTATTATCGCGCTGACGTGGCAGCCACGCAAAAACAAACGTACGAAACTAGATAGCGATTGCCAATACTAAATAGAACTTAATTGTATTACTGTTTAAGTACATTTTTGAATAACTTGCCATGTCCGCCATTATAATATAATGCGTCAGCCGTTAACCCAATACGCATGTGCAAAAAACGAAATACCAGTATTATTATTGAATATGGTTTGTTAATTATACCAGATAACATGCGTACATTACAATTATTTAGCACGGATAGCTTTTAATCAAAAAAGTTAATTAATACACTCGTGTGTATAAAACTAATGGCGGCTATGTTATTTTGACTAATGTTTGAATGACCTTGATATAGAAGTATTGTGTATTCACTAACTATTCCATATATGACATCGCCGCTTGCTATAAATAGCACCATATTACGCGTCATCAGGATGGATTTATTTGTTTTGCATAGGATATTTATCAATTCATTGCCGATTTTTTTCCAGGGCCTTACCCCATATGATGTTTGGCCGTTATGCGGCCTTCTTAGTACTTTGACACTAGACCCTCGACCGCTTCTTCACCTTGACCCATGGCGTAGTGTGAAGAAGCAGGCCGGCATGATTGTGTTGAGTAACAGGGGATAGATTGTCTCTCGCTACTCGATACTCTATTTGGAAGGCGCTTACCATCAGGTGCAGTGTGGTCACTTTGCCGTGCCAGGGTGAATAAAAAGATTTCACTAAACTCCGTAACGATTTTCCTTTTCCCAGTCTCGAAATTGTAGTTAAACCCATTGTGAATGAGCCGGTTCGGCCTAGTTTTTACCATTCATACAAAACCGTGAAGTAACTTAAGTTTCGCCCTGTAAGATTTCTGGATTTTTAAATTTCCGGACCATTCCTAATCTTCATTCCAGTGATTTAAACCCGGCGAAGCAAGATTCTGGTAGTGCAGGTGAGGAGGGATGGGTAACACTTACCATCAGATGTATTCGCTTGTTTCTATTTAAAAATGTATTCAGAAACACCAGAACTGTTCTTACGGAGCAACAGCTTCGTGGTGTCTACCCCGGCCCGAACTAAGAGGTTCGCTTATTCTTTGTCGCCCCAAGTTATGGCAGAGTTTACCAGCTATAAGTTCCCCCCTACAGTCCTGGGTCCTTTAAGTGTGAATCTACTCAGCAGGAATGATTGTGTCGAGTATAGGGATAGTCTCTACTGCACTTACCATCAGGTGCAGTGTGCATTGTAGGATAAAATAAAGTGCCCAGCGCGCCTAAAGAAGTTTCACTTCAAAAATAGCGCGCGCTTCCCCACTTCCTGTTACACACTTCCGTCCCTTTTCACAACACCACTCCGAGAAACCGTTATTAAAAATCATCAAAAATACTTACTGGTTGTACAAATCTCTTCACAGCAATGTTCTTCCCAGTCGTCTGCAGGGTCCTCGTTGTTCAGGATGCGCCGTTCCGTCACCCGTGGATCTTCAGCGGGGTACGCCACGCCTACCATGTTGTCAGCTTGACGGCGAGTTTTCACCCAAGAATGCGGAACGTATATAAACCTGTGCGGTTTGGATTCATCATAGAACTTGACCACCCAATACTTGGTCGCCATCTGAAAATGCACAGTTTAAATAAATAATTAAATACACCCAACAATCACACACATAGTTCTGACCCCACACTAGGTGAACCTGTATCATGGGTATTAAGAACTACGAGGGACTACGGTCCCACAACGCTCAGACCCAGAATATCTATCTGTCACACAAATATTTGTCTCGGTGTGGGAATCGAACCCGCGGCCTCTCGTTTCACAGCCCGCTACTCGCCCGCTGCACCGTATGTTATGTTACTAATGTTATCCGATACGAGTTACCAGCGGCATCAGCATCTATTGTTATTATTTTTGTAATATGAAGACTCCACGGGAAAACCATGAATGTCTCTGTTTTGTGAAACTGACCTTTTAACACCAGGCTTTTAGGTGTGCAGTTTTATTACAATAATCAGAATTAATATCGTTGTAATCGGGTGTAATAGTTAAACTATGTATCTGTCCATTGCAACAAACAGGAATGTTTTTTTTTTATCCTGGTACGGCAAAGTGACCACACTGCACCTGATGGTAAGCGCAGTGCGGTCCAATTAGAGTATCAAGTAGCGAGAGACAATCTATCCCCGCTACTCAACACAATCATGCCGGCCTGCTTCTTCACACTACGCCATGGACAAGAAGGTGAAGAAGCGGTCGAGGGTCTAGTCAGAGTACTCAGAACATCGTACCCCAACTCTAGACCCCGACAAAATCTGGATGTACACTGGATGATCCCGGAACGTGACACACTTGCGTGTGCCACTATGGCGGGTTTTACACCCTGTGTATGGTGGTCGATATCCGGGCGGATGTGAATATCTTACCACCAATTTTCAGATAACCTAAATGGTTATTCCACAATGTTTTCGTTAACAAGCCAGCGATAAACAACACATTTAGATAATTAGATTGTAAAAGTTTTGGTAAATATGACGCAATAAATATGAATATAAATATAAATATGTCGTCTGGGATATTTTTAAATAAATTTGTGATGATTTTCAAATAAATTTGTCTTTATTAAACCATGCGGAATGTAAAAAATTGATATTAAAAATTATGCGTCACAATAAAATTTGAGGGTTTCCCTTGACTTTTCTGTGATTCCATCATCAGATCCTGACTTGGTGCCAATGGGACCACATGGGAAGTATACCCTTTTCAACAAAAAAAGAATTTCTCGAATCGGTCCAGGCGTCTTCGAGTAATCGGGTAACATACATAAAAAAAATCCTCCTCCTTTTTTGAAGTCGGTTAATAAAATACTGCCACTCCGCTTTAATATGTAATTATTATTAGGTTATGTATTCCAATTAATAGAAATATGAAGTTAGCGCGTATGACACAACCCTTGATAAGTTACGTTCAGCTTTGCTTTTATTATCTCACAGTATAGACAGATTAATTAATTTACAAATGCATGACAAAGCTTCATTCGCAAATGTCAATTACCATAAATATATTTGTTAACACTACTTGCAAGTTCTTTAAAATTACTTTAAATGTTAATCAATTACTCAGTTTATTTTGTTAATTAAATAACTTACCTTAAATCACTACTATTAATAACTGTGTAATTTATTTTTCTGTGGTATTGCGCAGAACTTTGCTAGTTACAACACGTCACGAAAGCCGCGCCCGACTGGCGGGAAAAATTGCAAAGTGACCTAAAATACATTGATACCTAAAGTTTGCGACGATAGCAGAGGCCCGGAAGGCGCCCGGACACAGAAACCCCGCTGTATTTATGCAGTGTTGACAATTTGCAAACATACTCAAAGAAAGGGGAAACTAACTGGAAATAATCTATGGATCGCTAAAATTATTTATATATATTTTATTATTATTGTTTTTAGATTTGTATTATAGTCCCGCCAGTTCGAATTGGGAATATCCTGTAATGACTGTGTGTTGAATAAATAAAATAAAAGATGGTCAGCGATTTAAGAAATCATATATGAATAAGATAATGAGTACTGGTGGTAGGATATTCATATCCGCCCGGATAGCGGTGTGGTGTGTAGCCAGTGTACGGTGTAAAACCCGCCATATTGGCACACGCAAGTTTGCCAATATGGTGCTTCTTCATCTTCTTGCCCATGGCGTAGTGTGAAGAAGCAGGCCGGCATTATTACATGCTCAGTGATTGTGTTGAGTAGCGGGGGATATATAGTCTCTCGCTACTCGATACTATAATTGGACGACACTGCGCTTACCATCCGGTGCAGTGTGGTCACTTTGCCGTGCTAGTAATAAAAAAATCGTTTTCAATTCAATTATTTTATTTTAAATTGCCCCGATTTTAAGTTGGCAACCCTACACACACGCGATATCAATGCTATGCGTTGATTTCTGATTTGTCAGTTCTTATTTGGCGCCAAAAATTAACCAATGACATTAAAACTAATGGCAAACAGCTTTTCTACGTATCAGGCGATGGACTAAGACCTAGCGACTATCCCTCTCATACAAAACTAATATACTCTTACATGTTATGGGTCAGCCTCTGTGGCGCAGTGGATACCTGTGAAACGAGAGACCACAGGTTCAGTTCCGGTTATAAGATAACAATTAACAATATCTTTCTGATAGGTTTATGTATTTAAGGCAGATGATTATCTCGACTGTAGAGAAGGCTTTGGTTATGGGATGTCATACTGAATCAGGTAATTTCATTATATTGACTACAACCAGCGATCTATATGTACTACGTACTAGATGCGGCGACCAGAACAAACATTATGTTCCACCGAGTTGAGGTGTATACACTGCACCGACGTCAGTATGCTTCATGCCACCTACGAAAGCACACCAGTTAATTTTAGTTATTTGTAGCGACATTCCCGAACAAATCTGCCTTAAATTGATTTACTGTTAATAGTATATAAGGTAAATAACATAATTTCATAACGTTTAGAACGTAATATCAATAAATATTAATTAATTTCAATTCTGAATACGGGAAGTCCATATTTCACAACAAAATTCATTCTATAGTTTGTCTCGTTTTGGCGCGCGGAAAGTCCCGTTCGAGAAAAAGTGACGGAGTTATCAAATAGTTCTTAGTAAAACTAATAGATGGCAATTTCACAACAAAATTCATTATATAGTTTGTCCCGTTTTGGCGCGCGGAAAGTCTCGTTCGAGCGAAAGTGACGGGAGATATAACTTCCAAATAGTTCTTATTAAAATTAATAGATGGCTTTAGTGGGCGGACAAGGTTTTTGGAACATCTTTTTTCTTCGACAGTTCGTGTCTATAGAATATAAGTCAATGACTACAACGGAATTATTTTTAGATAGTGCTTTAAAACAACGCTCAATGAAGGAATGAAGCTGCTTTCTTTATAATTAGAGTAGTTTTCATTCCACCATTTTCGTTCGCAATGCAATATTTAGAATAGCATCTAGATATTTAAAAATATGGGTTAGCATACATACATGCAAGGCTGTAAACGAGAGGCCGTGGGTTCGATTCCCACACAGGGACAAATGTTTGTGTGACAGAAAAATATTTGTTTCGGGTCTGGGTGTTGTGGGACCGTAGTTCCTGGTAGTTGTTGATACCCACGATACAGGACCTAGTGTGAGGTCAGAACTATGTGTGTGACTGTGTATTATTAAATCTAACAGAAAAATATCATTTAAAAAATTTCAAATGGATTATAACAAATTTCCGTGTACTAAACCTATTTCTAATTACACTTGAATTAGTTGCAACTTTAAATATATTGTTAAAAGCGCCAAAACATTTACGGGAACCTTAGAGCAGCATACGGCCGCGATAGTTCCAGAAATATTAAATAGAACCGCTAGATGGCGCTGCAAAACATCAACTTCAATACCGTTCAACCGATCGCAATTAATCAAATTTACTTTACGTGACATTACAACGCATGCCGGGTTCAGTTAGTATAATACAAAACTCGACGAACTCAAACAACTCAACCGATTTCAATGTTTGTGTGGTTTGGTCCAACTTAAAAGATAGGATAGTTTTAGATCCGATAGGTGGCGCTGTTTTCAAATTCTGAACTTCTAATTTTTCATGGAAAATTCGGTCCACAGAGACGGTTTATGGCAGGACATCGTCTATAACCTATATAATATCCCGGACCACTAGTTATACTGCTTGTAACACTATATCTATGAGTTATACACAGTTATACATATCAAACAAAAGGATTTTTTTTTTTAAATTATTTATTCATAGCCATGGATACATGTCCTTCAGCCGGATACATTGTAATAATTGTATTTCACACGAATCAAATCACTGTAAATAGTTCAATAGTCTTCAGTATAAAATTTTCACTCTTACTCTCACTTCAATCAAGCCATTTATTTATTCCTTTATCAAAAGAATTTATCATGAATTCTCCGGCCGAAGCCACCTCTCTTATTCCCGCCATTCTCCATTCCTTTCCCATAGGTTTCTTATGTTGTTCAAATAATGTCTTCAGTATAAAATCTTCACTCTTCAATAACTAGGCTTTAATTAAGCCATTTACTTATTCCTTGTCGTCACATTTCACTGATTTTAAACTCGGTTTACATTTATAAACGACGGAAAGCGCGGGAACGTCTTTTCTCACTTAGACGTTCCCGCGCTCTCGCACGAAACTCAACGAGTAATCTCAAACAAAAGGATAATAATTGGTGTGTCCACATAAACAAAATATTTGTTTAATGTTTACAGTATAAAAAATATATTTTTAAAAATTTCTTGGTAGTTATACAAATCAACTAATTTATCGTCAAATTAATATAATATTTGTGTTATAACAAGGATTAATCCTTTAAGTATTTATGGTGTATTTATATTATTCTATAAATCATAAACGCAGAACGCGGCGAAAATATGCGCAGTGCGCTTTTTTTTATAATTTAACGGCTTTGGAAACAGGTCCTATAGAGTGCAGTGCACTTATTTATTATGTGTTGCTAATTTTTTCAGAAAGATACAGTTTTATACAATTTTCTTGTAGATTTCAAATATTTTATCAGTAGTATTCATAAATAATGTATTCAATTAATCAAACATTCAAGTAAATAGCATATTATATACTTGTTGATTTGAAAGTTTTTGGTTCATGGTTCATTATCGTGAACAAATGATCATCATAACACATGAACTCTTTCAATGCTAGAAATGTACTTCGATTATTGATCATGTTATTATCATATTTTATTCAATTTAAGAAACGCTATATTTAATAATCATCTTAAACTTCAAAAGTTTGTTCTCGATAGTCATACAAAAAGAAGCAAGTAACCAAAAAATATATCAATATCTATACATAGAAAGATGAAACTGGAGACGAGACGTGTTTACTAGATATACAAGTATTTTATGAGACTAGGTGGTACCTGGGATAGGTAATTTGAACATACTTAGTCCACTAAAACTTGAACACATGTTGAATTTTTTTTCTCCGCGGACTGCTTACTTACCTACGCCATTCCACTCTCTTACAATCTATGACGTATTTCGCTTATGTGTGGCTGAGGCCAATGATACAAAGTAAAAGTGATTATTGCATATACACTCACGCCTATAATCCCCGAAGGGGTAGGCAGAGGTGTAACCAGTACACCCACTTTTCGCCGAATTTCGGTCCCATAATGTGATAGGGGGCGAGCCTATCGCCATACTGGGCACAGGTT
Organism: Laothoe populi; assembly: GCA_905220505.1. Taxonomy (NCBI): domain Eukaryota; kingdom Metazoa; phylum Arthropoda; class Insecta; order Lepidoptera; family Sphingidae; genus Laothoe; species Laothoe populi. The sequence continues at coordinate 10,049,807 of HG992174.1, read as the reverse complement.
CCAGACTCCGGGCTAATACTGAGAATTTCTAGATAGAAAAACCCAATATCATTTTACCCGACCCGGGGATCGAACCCGAGACCTCAGCACAGCGGTTGTAACGCATGCGCAATTACAACTGCGCCACCAAGGCAGTAAAAGTGATTATTGCTTTTTCTAAATTCAATAATATAGACATGTAATCAGACAAAAAACGTGTTTGCTTAAATTTAGAAAACTAAAGTCAATTACTTAATAAATTAAATCATCAAAAACGAAAAACTTACCTAAGCCTTGATAAGTGTTAAATTTGAGTCACGGCTAAAAAATAAGTGGACTAAGTACATGTCCTGAAATCCATATTTAATCGCGAGCAGCTGACAAAGCCAGGAATTACGTATGTTTAAGAATAGGAATATGTGCACCTGGTCTCAAATTTATCTAGAACCATTCATATTTTGATAAAATGAAGTTGAGGAAGCGGATAAGATACCTTGTTTGGGCTGTAATATTACTGACAGCCAATTGCAATTAGCAAATGACAGTGACAAACGAGTTATGATAAAAATGTGATAAAATCACTAAAGCAGCTACTGAGCAAGCCGGCATGATTGTGTCCAGTAGCGAGTGATTGTTGCCTCTCGCTACTTTATACTCAAAATTGAAAAAATGGTATATCTGCTCGTATTAATTATTTCACAGATCTGGCAACACCACCTTGTTTTTGCACGTCTGAAGGACTAGTATCCATGGACATGAATAAATAAATAAAAAAATTGCAGCTTGCGCCTTGCGCAGCGTTGCCGATTTAGCATTAAATATGGTAAATTTGGCATATTTTCTGCTTGTTAAGCATTATTTTTTACCATTTAGCATATAGCATATTAATTTAGCATAATGAAACCAAAGAGTAAAGTAACAAATCCCAGACAGAGAAATTTCTGTGTGGGATTCCCGTACGATATACAAACTGCGTTTCTTATCTTGAGCGGAGAAAATCGCTGAAGTGGGATTGTTTAACTTGGACCTTTGATATATTAATATGATAACCACTCCTATCGATTTCGTTTGTGACTACAATAAGTAACACGATTTTAAAATACGACTTTCATGGTTTGTTATAGTTGTTTATTAGATTGTGTTTATGTTATTACAATACCATCATCATGCCATGATCCTGAGGTGTATAGGTCCCAAAGAGAAGTTACCCCCCATCCTTCTAGTTCCGGTGATACAATTTCTGCTGATGAAATCGAAATTTTATTTAATAAATACCTCTAAGTAAATAAATCGAAATTTTACATTAAATAAATACCTGTAAATAAGTAAACTAGATATGTTGGCATTTTATTTGGCATATTCAAATTACTTTTAGCATATTTTTTTAGCATATTCTGTAGTAGTCTAGTTGGCAACACTGGCCTTGCGTTCATATTTTTTATTTCACATTACAATTTTGTCAATTTTGTTTGCTTCGCATAGCTTGCTTCGTAATTAACTCATTTTACCACAAGATGCGCACCGTGGAGGAGCAGCCTGTCTTCAGGGACCTGACCGGCGAGGACCAGGACCCGGAGGTCACGGAGATCGAGTCCCTGTGCATGAATTGCCATTCTAATGTAAGTTATGGATACTTCTCGAAACTAGCAGATTTTACCAAATTTTTAACAGTATTATGCGTTCTACATGTGTAATAGTTGATTTTCGGGGTGTGGATTTGGGAGTATTGATTTAGAATGCGTTTTTGGGGCAACATGTCTACCACCTAAGATATATTTTAAATGCCGGTATTAGAGGATAAAATAATTTCAACTAAAATTAATACTGTCTTGTTAGGTATGCATATATTATACAATACTACGCAATTTTACGAGAATTCGATGTTTAAATATTACAAAAAGGACATTTTTGTAAAATGAATTGTAGGTTATGGTTACCAACTCAGAGTTTCAAAACAAGGAATTTAAGTTTGACCAAACTAATTTTAGTTTAAAAACTGAAAGCGTCGTTTTAAAACAGAGCCGTGAAGGTGTAAACTAAGGATTACAATAAGTAAAATTTTTTTTATTCATAAAAGTACACAGACTTCAATAAAAAACAAAATATGTGTCACTATAAAATTTTAGCGTTGCCCTTGATTTGTCTGAGATCCCATCATCAGATCCTGACTTGGTGCCAATGGGACCACCTGGGAAGTATACCCTTTTAAACAAAAAAAGAATTTCTCGAATCGGTCCAGGCGTCTTCAAGTTATCAGGTAACATCTTAGAGTAGGCAACCAAAAGGAGACGGCATTACGCTCGAATCTTGAACAAAAAATTCAGCAATGTCGGTGGGGGGCTTCGTACAACTACAAATAAACATGTGCACACAAATGCAAAATGTAATCACGTCGCTACGCACGCACACTACACCATTTCATACAACACTGGCAAATTTATGCACACAGTTACAAATTTATCTTGTTGTGAAATATATTTACAGTGTCATATATTGACAACTGTGTAAAAACAGTAGAGCGTAGCAATGTCGACACGAGGTATAGATAGCGTTGTCCTTATCTATCGATAGATAAAATAAAACAATTATAATTTATTAAATGTTTTAAGATATTTTTTTATGTGTATCATCTTTTATATCGCTTTCTTGCAATCTCTGGGTGTGATTTCGTGAAAAGGGACGGAAGTAGAGAGGTATAGTTAAAAATAGTGTAAATTAATATTTCTAATTTAATCGAAATACTGAAAAGATAATAAAGGTAATGAGTACTGAGAAAAATACAAGCCAAATAAGCAAAAATAAAAACTTTATTTTTTAGATTTTTTTTTAAATAATACGCCTTTAATTTATTTAATCTATACTATTATATAAAGCTGAAGAGTTTGTTTGTTTATTTGAATGGGCTAATCTCAGGAACTACTGGTTCGAATTGAAAAAATCTTTTAGTTTTGGATAGCCCATTTATTGAGGAGCGCTATAGGGTATATAAAATCACGCTATCACCAATAGGAGCGGAGCAGCAATGAAAAATGTTGCAAAAACGGGGAAAATTTATTCCTTTTGAGAGCTTCCGTTGCGTACGCTGCGTTAACGGTTAAAGTTACATAACGATCATGTACGACGAAATTGTTCCTCTTAAAAAGTTCTAAAAAAATTCCGCGATAGCATATGTCTATATATTTCGGTTGGCTCACTATAACCTTTTTAATGGTTATCGAATTTGTTCTGAAACAATGTATTATTTGGAAAGGGGTTTTTATAAACATGGTATTAATCCTTATCCAAATAAATACTTTATTCATCACAAGTATTTAATTTTGAACAAAGTTGCCCTTTACGTCATTTGATTTCAATGAATATCTTAGGAGATATTACAGTTTTAAAATATCTCCGCAGCAAAATTAATATTGTTGTTTGTATGTATGTTTCTTACCTTTTCATGACTAAACGGGTGAACAAATCCTAATGAAATTCAGTAGAGGGATAGATTATATCCTAGGGAAGGACATAGGGTATCTTTTGTCTCAAAAAAATATCTTGAAAGGGGTGAAATAGAGGTTAAAAGTTTGTATGGGCAATCCGTAATACTTCAACTTAGGGATCTGAAAATTCCTAAATATGAATTATGCTTTAGGTAAAAAATAAAGAAATACGTGTTTCAACGTTTTTACCAAATCATCCCTTAAAGGGCGAAGTGAGGAGTTAACTTATGAGGTATTCTTTAAATGTAATCTCAAGCTTCAGGCACAACACTTTTTTTTTGTCGCGGGGAAAGCATTTTATTACTGCCGTCCGCTTCGGGGGGAAGCGGAATGAGATTAAAACGGTTATGCTGGACTAGCCGGTCTTACGATCCAGCACCCCCTCGCCCGGATGATGGCTATCCGGGCTGCGGCTGGGCCGAGTCCCTACTACTTATGTACACCCAACCGGACACTACCAGCTAAAACCCCGCGGTGGCCTTCTTCGACACTTACGGAGTGATCCCGGGGTATTATAAGGAGTGCTAGAAGTTTAAGTTAGGAGTTGTGCCTGTCTAGCCATCTAGACAGTCACAACACCTGAGATTCAGGACGATCGCTATCGGTGTCTCAGTGCAGAAGACAACTCCTTGCATTGATACTTCTGCTCCCGAAAATAAACTCCACGGGGGCGGAGCCGCGAGCAACAGCTAGAATGGATATGGCAGAGAATTGTTTTAGGTCGGTTCTGGTCTCTTGGTTTCTTATATAAGTAAACTCGTCTTCTTCTGTTTTCCTAATGAAAACACGACCTTGCTTAATCTACACGAATTTGTACTCTTTTTCTTTGACGATCTTCTCTTATTATTTCCCTAGCGTCTATCTTTGTAATAACTGACGCGGAAGAGTTAAAGCCGGAACTTCCACTAATTGCGCTAGTATCAACAGTGGCTTTTTTCGATGCGTAATATTGTCATTAAAAGGTAGCGAGTCATTATTGTTCCTCGACTTCCCGGGTGAGTCAATGGAACGTAAAGGTGTATTATGTTAAATGTTGATTACTCACTCGTTTTGAGGTATTCCGATTATACCTCAGCAAATATACCACCGGAAAGTACACAACACGACCTTTCCAATGGTATATAGTTTGTAAGAAAATGAAGTGTTCTGTTATTCCATAAAATTTCAAATTAAATAAGCGGAGCCAAGAAATACAGTGTTACTGGTAACGAATGCGATTAGCAAATGCTGTGAATGAAATTATTGTATGTCATTGAGAGCGATTATCGTCTGTTTTGGTGTGGTAGCCGGCTAACGGCTATCTATTATGAAGAGCATATAAAAAGGGCTTGAGATCTCGACATGAATACAGGGTGTCCCAAAAGTCGACGTCAAGCCGGAACCGGGTGAAAAGGCAAGTCATACCGGTAAACAAAAAAAAAATAAAAAAATCTAAGTTGCTTGTTTTTAAAATTATAGGCATGGCCCGCGTTTTTTCAAAGTATAATCCTAACTTTGCGCATTTGTGTGATCTTACGTAAGAACTATTAAGACTCCCTCCCACCCCTTGTAAGAAAAAATAAGACATGATCGACTCCCCCCCTACATCATCTTACGTAATAAATGAATGGCGCCAAAATTCATACCTAAATATTTTTTAAATATACCGGATACAATTTTAGGATCACTTTTTTTGACAAAAACTTTATTCTGGTTTTGTCATATTTTGTGCCATTCCTAGTGTGTTAGAACTATTTACATTAAAAGTATGTGTTTAGAAGACAGTCCAGATGGATTAGTAATTTTATCGATAACCTTTATAAGTTTATCTACAACACTATTTGAGTCTTGCATAAACGACAGTGTTACCACATAAACCACCCAAAATGCTACACTGGCATAAAGTTTATGAAATTGTAAACTTAGTCGATATGTCAACTCTCCTAATATTTTTAAATTATAAATTAAGAAGCATAAATAAAGTAATCCTAATAATATTATAAATGCGTATGTTTGGATGGATGCATGGTTGTTTGATGTCCAATCACGCTACAACGGCTGGACGGATCTACTGAAAATTTGGTACAGAGATAGATTATAGTCTGGAAAAGCACATAGGCTACTTTTTATCCCGGAGAAATGTACAGTTCCCATGGGATAGTTTAGTTTTTCGCAGAGCAAAGGATCGACATGATTTTTTGCATAGTGGCAGTTTAGGGATCAGAAAATGACAAAGACCACTTTTAACTCGAAAAAATGCACGCTTCTTATGGGATAGCAAAATATAGAAGGTTAAAATGCTCCAAGACCTACACGCGGGCGGAGCCGCGGGCAACATTAGTTAAAAATGAATATTAAAAAAACAACTTGCGTTTAAGATATTGAATGCAAATAAATTTTGCACTACTGTGGCTAAAAGTTTAATATGGCAACATTTATTACCCGATGATAATTTTTAGAGATTATATGTTTTGTTGCTTTTAATGATAATATTACTTTAAAAAAATATGTCCAGGTGAAAAATAATTTTGTATTTTTGTAAGTTTGATGTGTCAGATCTATTTTTACATGTTAATACCGCTACAGGCTCGCGTTTTCAGGGAGCTCCATTCGCACCTGATGTCACTTTTTTAGTGGCGGATCACGAAGCGCAACTAGTTTTATAGAACGTGTATGAGCACCGTGCTCTTACATTTGTCAAACGGGGTAAGCGCTCAATGGCGTCTCCAGTGTTAAATACTCTAAGGGTAACATACATAAAAAAAAAAGATTCCAACGAATTGTTAACCTCCTCCTTTTTTGAAGTCGGTTAAAAAATGAGGTGTGAATCTATACCAGTTGTGGCAAAGCTCCTTGATAGTCAAGCCATTTATCGAAATTTGAAATTTTTCGCGAACCGCAATTAATTACGCATTTAATTCTTAACTTTGAAGGAAATTCAATTTGTCACAATGTTGCTCGTAGTCTTTCATTTGTTGTCAGTAATTTTGAAACACATACAGAATGATAATATTTTTTTAAAATATAAATAGCACAAAAATGAAAGGGAACACGGGTACATATATTGAGATACACAAACAATCATACAAAGAGCTGCATGGGGTTCGTGAGCCGCAGGTTGTGCCCCCCCTAATCTATATACTATAATAAAACAGTGGCACTTTGTCTGTACATTATAATATTGATATAGAACACCAAATAATTTTTTGTAATGTCTGTCTGTCAAACCACTTCCAAAGCACTGTTTTATTACAAAAGGATCAGAAATAAACGAAAGACCATATATCGAGGTAACATTAAGTCTTTATTTCATTCAAATCAATTCATTCAATCAAAAGTTATGAGTATTTATTTACAACAGCTGTATTATGGGGATACGGTGTGGTAAGAATAACATATGAAGGGATATAATTAGTAAAAGCTTATAAGCTAGCCAAAAATAACTCTCACACGGGCGGAGCTGTGCTGTCAACAGCTAATCTATCTATACTTATAATAAATCTGTAGAGAGGTCAATTCTGTACATGAAATATATTTCCAAAATAACTATCAGCGGGTGATTAGTGATCGATACTGACGCTAAAAATGCAATCAGTAAAATTTTTGTCTGTCTGTCTGTCTGTATGTTCGTTATAGAAACAAAAACCACTCGACGGATTTCAACAAAACTTGGTACAATTGTTCTTCATACTCCTGGGCAGGTTATAGTATACTTTTCATCACGCTACGATCAATAGGAGCAGAGCAGTGGAGGGAAATGTTGGGAAAACAGGAGAACTTACTCCATTTTTTAAGCTTCCGTCGCGTGTGCAGCCTTAATAGTTAAAGCTACACAGAAATCATGTATGACGGAAATGTTCTCCTTAAAATTATATAAAAAATATTCCACGACAGCAAATGTCTATATTTTATGGTTGACTCACAATAACACGTGTAACTCCCGATAGCTTAGCAGTTCAGAGATTTCTGATTATATTTGTCTACTCTTACGTTTATAACACTCTCAATCATCCCTAATTAATAAATGTTAACATTATTACCTATTTAATTTAATAAAAAAAGAAATAAAAATAGGTACAGAAACACCAAAGTTATACATGAAACACGCTAATAAGCCATCGCGCGTGAATACTGAATCATGCTATAAGGATTAATTTTGTGTAACCGTCGCGGTCGCCGCGGGAGGTATAAAAGGGCGGGGGATCCAAACGCATACTTCATACAATATTTGGCTGTTGATGCGAGTAGACGTTCCGAGCATACGACCTTATTGATAGGCAATATTGTTTATCAGCGCGACTTTTAGTCTTTAAATTAATTTAGTTTATTTAGTTTTCTTTTGTTGTTATTTCATAAAATAGGTATTAGTTATTTTGGTAGCGTGGTATATTCGTTCAAATTACAAATTATTAATTATTAATAGTTTATAAGTAAGTAAAAGCGTAGGTACTTTTAATAATTATAGGTATAGGTATTATTCATAGGTATAGGTATTATTAATTATAGTAGTTATAGGTATTTAGTTTTAAGTGAAGTAGGTTTTATTATTAGACTGACAGACAACGCACAGCCGAAACTACTGGCAGTAGAGTGCTGAAATTTGGCCTGTGTGTTTGTTGGGAGGAGTAGGCTACCACTAAGAGAGGATTATTGGAAATTCCCTCCCAACGGGGAGAAAAGGCGGATAAATTGTTTTTTCCGGAAGTAATTATTCCACGCGGACGAAGTCGCGGGCAAAAGCTAGTTTTAAAATATAGGACTTAAATAAGGGCCTTTAAAAACCCACAACGCTGGTTTAAAACTATAGGTCCACCCTTAAAGCCATGTCCTGGGAAAAGAGGAGTGCCCACTCTAGTAGGTACAAAATAATTTTAAATTTTTTTTATTGCAAAGTAATATTCTTGACTGCTTGTAGTTTAGTCTTGTAGTGATTTATATTTAGTATTGTTGCATGCATCGCACTGCCAAAATAAGTCTCAGTTTCAAACCAACCCAAAAAAAATAATAATTGCATAATACCTAGCAGGTCAAGACATCAAAATAATATGGCTTTTTGCAACCCCATAGTGGTCAGAACATCAAAATAAGATGACTTATTCAGTCCTGGTCATTCCACTTAAAAAGACGATTTTATTAGACTTTAACCATCAATTTTGCTACTAATAAGCATATTTCATTCTATACTGACTTTTTTAATCTGTAGGTTAATAGATGAGGGTGAGAACATTACATGCTAAAAGTTCTGTCATTTTTCATTGGCGTCAGACCAGCTCTTGACCGTTCTTAGAAATTACATTAGATAGAGAAAGAGAATCACTCAACCCCATTTTAGCTTTTTATGCTGTCAACAACCCAGAGGTTCCATTGGTTTCATTTAATTTCAATGTTCATTGCCTTATTATCTACTTACACAGTTTAAATGCTATGAACTAAAAATAAAACATATAAGGCAAAAGGAAGTGGCTCATCTTCAGCTAACCAGAACTGTAGCTCCAAGTATTGCTGGTTTTTAGCCACTCCATGTCAAACACTTATGACTGCCTCGGGAGCGCAGTTGTAATTGCGCATGCATTACAACTGCTGTGCTGATAGAGTTCGGTCCTGGAGTCTGGTAATATTGGGTTTTCTATCTAGAAATTCATCTGATGGTAAGAAGACACTGCTGCCCTTGACTATAGACTGGCATTGCAAAAGTCGATATATAATTCTACTGTATGTGTGTATGTCACTGAACTCATCCTAAACAGCTGGACTGATTTGAATGAATTTTTTTGTATGCGTTTGGGTGGCGCCCTGGATGGTTTAGATTCACAAATCAGCCCGACAGATGGCGCTGGTTTTACGGGCAGGACATCTGCCGGGCCCGCTAGTAGATGTATAGACTTTTGCCAGGCCACAGTAAATCTGCTGCCTACTGTTCTGGAACATCCTTTTCTCTACGGCTGTTGGATATTTTAATAATCTATGTATCACTTGCTCCAGGGCATCACTCGGGTACTGCTCACCAGGATACCGTACTACAAGAATGTGGTCATCATGTCTTTCTCCTGTGAGGAGTGCGGATATGAGAACAATGAGATTCAACCCGGTGGTGCTATTGCAGAACTCGGAGTCAGGTAACCATAGTGATATAAATGGATGGAATGGATGGATGAATGTTTGTAAGTCAATCACGCTACAACAGCTAAAGCATCTGGTTGTTGGTGACAGAGATAGGTTATATAGTCCTGAATAGCATATAGGAATAGTGTAGAGTTCTGGAGGTAGGATATTCATATCCGTCCGGATAGCCACCACCATACACAGGGCGAAAAACCCACCATAGTGGCACACGCAAGTGTGTCGCGTTCCGGGATCAGCCAGTGTACATCCGGTTTTTGTCGGGGGCCTGGAGTTGGGGTACAATGGCCATTTTGCGGCCTTCTTATTACTCTGACACTAGACCCTTGACCCCTTCTTCACCTTCTTGCCCATGGCGTAGTGTGAAGAAGCAGGCCGGCATGAGTGTGTTGAGTAGCGGGGATAGATCGTCTCTCGCTACTCAGTACTCTATTTGGACCGCACTGCGCTTACCATCAGGTATAGTGTGGTCACTTTGCCGTGCCAGGATAAAAAAAAAAAAAAAAAAGTTCATGTGCCGAAAATCTATAAAATTGTTTGGTCATGTGAAGGTTTGTAGACACACATACCCACAAATAACAAAAAATTGCTATTAGCTCTACTTTCGACAAAACAAGTCTAGAAAAATGAGCCCGCATGTTAACGTCGGTAGACTATAGACATAGATGACTTTTAGTCGAGTTTTAGAGACGATTTTACCGACGCGCGCATCTTAGCCTGTCAGGATGACGTGGGAAGCTGTTTCATCAACTGACATCTCCTGCATACGGCACTGTCAGTCATGCCTAGAACATATAGATGTTTGTTAACTGGGCAGTGTCCAGTGACAGTGCCTACGTAGGGAAGTAATCTAGTGACAGCAGACAGTAGGACTATGTCTTATTGGCTGTTCTTCACCAGGTCTTTCCTTTCAACTTCTCCCCTCCCATTCCTGTCCTGATCATCATCTCCCGTCAGTTCCTTTACCGACGATCATGATTCCTTTCATTTTCCGGTCATCCTCTTTTCTCCTTTTCCAGTCCTATCCTCGACGTTGTATCCCTGCCTACCAGCCCTTGATGGTAGATTCCAAGTTCCTACGCCACTAACCATAATTACTCATTCCCGTATGGAGAATTTCCATTTGTATTTTGACCTGTCATAAGTGCCTTTTATATGCCTACATGATGAATAAAGATTTTTATTTTATTTTAGGTGGAAGCTTCGCGTAGAACAGCAGGTAGACCTGAACCGTCAAGTGGTGAAGAGCGACCACACCAGCGTCAGGATACCGGAGCTAGACTTCGAAATATCTGCACAGAGTCAGAAAGGAGGTAAGGAAATACAATATTATTTGTATATTGATCTAAATATAAAGTATATTTCGGATGAAGGAAATTTCCTCAAATTCATCAAGTTTTTTTATATGAATGGCTCTTGGTGGATTCACTCAATTATTACATGAAAATTCTGTGATATTACTTGTTTGGAAATGTCTAAAAATTTTAACTGCCATTTGCAAGCACTCTGGTGTTGCAGATGTTCATGGGCGGCGGTGATCACTTTCCATCAGGTGAGCCTTCTGCCCGTTTGCCGCCTTTTACCGTAAAGAACCGATGATTTTCAGCAGCAGTACTGTTGAAATAAGACATTTTTAGGTATTTAGTGGACATACAGTTTAAAAGCGGAATTGTCCCGGTAATATAGGGACGAGTGGTGACATTAGAATAAGGCCAGCAGGGTGGACTAAGGCCAGATCTCTTTAAATGCCCGTGAGCAGTGGGACAATGTTCAATACAGGACTAGTACTAGAATGGTAGGCAGCGGCTTTGCTGTGCCCTGGCATTGCAACAGTCTATGGGCGGCGGTGACTACTTACCATCAGGGGGCCCGTCTGCTCGTCTGTCTATCGAGGCCGTAAAAAAAAAGTATAGTAAAGTCCGTTTGCAGAAGTGACAACAGTGGAAGGTATCATCTCGCGCGCCATCTCGGGCCTGACCCAAGACCAGGAGGCGCGACGGGAGCAGCACCCTGAAGCCGCCCAGCAGATCGAGCAGTTCGTGAGGAGGCTGCAGGCTCTCAAGGAGTTGGAGCAGCCGTGGACGCTGCAGCTTGAGGATATTAGTGGTGAGTGTATATGATCCTGGGTCCTGTAGTGTGAAGCTGCTCGGCATCATTGTGCCTAGTAATGGTGGTTGTCTCTCGCTTGTTACTCTAACTGGATGGTAGTTGCCATCAGGTGCAGTGTCATCACGCCAGGATAAAGAAATGTGATTGTTAATTGAGGAGTTAATGTGTGCTTGGTCTGAGGGTATAGTGTACATCCGGTTTTTGTCGGGGTTCTAAAGTTGGAGTACTCAAAACGATGTTCTGAGTACTCTGAAGGTCGCAAAACGGCCAAACATCGTACCCCAAACCGAATGTACACTGGCTGATCCTGGAACGCGACACACTTGCGTGTGCCACTATGGCGGGTTTTACACCCTGTGTACTGTGTGTATTATGTTTACATAGAGATGTATTGTTGCAGGCAACTGTTTCATAGAGAGTAGCGATGCACCGCGCAGGGACCCACGCTGCGAGAGACATGACTTCGCACGGAACACACAGCAGAACCACGAGCTCGGGATATTCATGCACGACGAGGTGAGTCCAGGGTCAACACACTATATATCAGAATAGTCCCGGTTTTACAGGGTGTCTTAGAGAATATAAGCAGACAGAGGGGTGACGGTTTACAAGGGAGGCTCCGGTTTAAAGTTCTGTATCGTGGGTATCAAGAACAACGAGGGACTACGGTCCCACAACACCCAGACCCCGGACACTAATATCTCTCTGTCACACAAACATTTGTCCCAGTATGGGAATCGAACCCAGGCCTCTCGTTTCATAGCCGGCTACTCGCCTACTGCGCCACGGAGGCTGTCACAGTGCATTTGGAATATATAAATAATTTTGAACCCTAATTGTCACCAGGTCCAAGACGAGCCTGTGACCTCCCCTGCGTCTCTGATCTCCCCCTCCCTCGCCTCGGACTCTCTGCTGACCCCCGCGGACCCAGCCGAAGGTGGCCTGGACTGTCTCAACGCTACAGAGGTGATGCGGTTCAGGACCAACTGTCCGGACTGCAACGCGCCCGCTGATACTAATATGAAGATTACTAGTGAGTGTTACAAGGTCACGGTCAAGGTCGCGGTCAAGGTCATATTTAATGTATAAATTAATTGTATTATGTTAATTTTGTATGAGTAGTAAGTGTTTTACTCTTAATTATTTATACCAAGGTCACGGTCAATGTCATGTTACAAGCCTTGGTAAATGATACAAAAATTCTATAAGTGAGGAGTGTTTCTCTTATTTATTTATACCAAGGTCACGATCAAGGTCATCTTGCAAGTCAATTTGAACAGTTTGCAGCAATAAAAGGTCAAGGTCATCCTAATATAAAGGTGTCACTTTTCAATGTCAAGGTTACATCAGTTGTTAGTCGTTATAAAATGGTCTGTTCACATAATCATTTATGTTTTCAGACATTCCGTATTTCAAAGAAGTCGTGATCATGGCGACCACTTGCGACTACTGCGGGCACAGAACTAACGAGGTAAGCAGAGAAATGAGTCTTATAGAATCAAAGTTGGCTTAGTGGGTAGTTGGGTGGGTGTAATGAATTTTTTTTTTTTTTTTTTTTTTTTTTTTTTTTTTTTTTTTTTTTTTTTTTTTTTTTTTTTTTTTTTTGTTTTCGTTTATTGTCACCAAATAATTACATACCTTAGACTACACTCACATGTGGTTTTTAACATGATAAGTAATAAGCTCTGTCGTCTAAACTAGGCCGAGCCTGTATCTTAGACGACAGTCCCTTCCATTGACACAAATTACATGTTATACTATAGATTCAATTTAACACGAATCACCAACAATATTCACTACTTCAAATTATATAATCTAAGTACAGCAAAAACACAATATCGAGAATAAACTACTGAGCATCCAGCATACAGGGAATCGAACCCCCATCCTCTGATTTCATTACGTAACACATCTCTAATAAATGGGGCGTTTACAGCTGTGTGAGTCCATAGGATAAATAATGATTGCCCTTTTTCGTCATTAGGTAAAGTCTGGTGGTGGCATTGAAGAGAAAGGTGTCAGGTTCGAAGTCAAAGTGGCTGATAAGAATGACTTCTCCAGGGATATACTTAAGGTATGTAGCATTTTACTCTGTCAAAAAATAATAATACTAGCCCTGTATTAAACATTGTCCCACTGCGGGGCACGGGCCTCCTCTACTAATGAGAGTCAGGCCTTAGTCCACCACGCTGGCCTAATGCGGGTTGGCAGAATTGACATACCTTCGAAAAATTCTCAGATATGCAGGTTTCCTCACGATGTTTTCCTTCACCGTTAAAGCAAGCGATAATTAACATTTAATACACACATAACTTTAGAAAAGTCAGAGGTGTATGCCACTTGGGTTTCGAACCTACGACTTTCGTCTTGGCAGTCCGTACCGCAACCAACTAGGCTATCGCTGCTCAGTCAAAAAATATAAAAGTAAAAACCTTAGACATAAATCGCCGAATTTATTTAGGTCCCATGATGTGATAGGGGGATCGTCATACCGGTCACAATTCCAGACTCCGGGCAGTAGGCACTACTCCAACCAATCTGAACTCGATACAGTTTCAATTCCAATCTAGAAGATATGGCACTCTTGACACAATAGATTTTGCTATTGGATTGAAGTGTCTATTTCAATGAGTTACTAAATTCCGCCGTATTTAGTTACATCGTGCGCTGGTGTTGCGTTGAAGAGTGCCAATTGTACAGTTTTCGAACCCAATACCAATTTTAAATTGGAATCGAGTGTCAAGAGTAACCCTATTGATCTGTGTATTTAATAGTATAACCCTATATCATGTGTATTTTTTTTATGTTTGTGACTTCAGAACTCCGTCATTTATTGACCGATTTGGAAAATTCTTCTTTTATTACAGAGAATATGCTTCCAGATTGGTTCCATAGAATTTTTATCAAAATCGGTTGAGCAGTTTGGTTTTAAAACCAAAATAACTTAAAAAATATGTTGTCCAAGTATACGAAATTGGGAATTTTGCTTTTCTGTGACTTTCAGTGGTGTTTTTAATGAACTTATTATCCCCATTCAGTCGGAAACATGCACGATGCGCATACCCGAGCTGGACCTCGAGGTGGGGGGTACCGCGCTGGGGGGTCGCTTCACCACCGCCGAGGGTCTGGTGCGAGCCACCGCTGATCAACTGGCGCAGTCGCCGGGGATAGGGGGCGACGCGCCGGGGCTCAGCCGGGACGGCATGAAGGGGTGAGTGGTGGTGGTAGGGCAAAAAAATTCAGTATTTGGATTCAAGATCAAAGGTCACACGGCCAAGGTCAAGGTTACCATAACTAAGGTCAAAGGTTAACATGAAAAAGGTCAAGTGCTACGATGACTGATGTAAAAAGTTACTATCACTAAGGTCAAAGGTTGTCATAAGTAAAGAAACACAAAGACACAATGCCCGCGTCGCTCGCGTTCTTCCTTTTATCCCGCTCCTTATCGGTCAGGAAGCTTCATATGTCGACTCCGGTGTCCAATCTTGCCATGTCGCCAACATATACATAAAATTACATTTTATTTCAATGTGCATTATTTATAAACATATACCATTTATGTATATTCCAGATTCTTGGAGCACCTGGACGAAGTGTTGGAGGGGAAGCGACCCATCACATTGGTCCTGGACGACCCCGCTGGCAACAGCTATGTACAGAGCCTCGCCGAGGATCCCCTCACTCCTGATGATGGTATGTTCAATATTATGCACCCACGTCCCTCAGTCATCAGACAGGGCGGTCAGACGATAAAATTCTTCGATATAAAATTATTTGATAAAAGATTTTAGGTAACTTGTTGATAAAAATAATAAAAAAAAAACGTGTCTACTACCCTATTCCAATCTAACCATTTGTCTTTATATATCAGTTATTAATCACAAAATTATATGTGAATATTTTATTTGCCCCACCTTTTTGTAACACCCTATATGTGAGATAGAACGCCGATACAAAAATAATTATGATTACGATACAAATTGGTTTCAGGTCTTAAAGTGACGCGGTACGATAGATCCTACGAACAGAATGAAGAGCTTGGGATCAACGATATGAAAGTGGAGGGCTATGAGCAAGACAGCTAGCGTGCGTATCTGCCTACCCCCCGTGTATACTGTGATATATCATAAATATTAAGGTAAATGTAATTTTCAATGGAACTTGCAAGTGATTTGTATATATTTTCTATGATTTTTATTATAAATATGTATATAAAAAATATGATAATAATAATATTTTTTATAGAAAAAAAAAACAGTGAAGAAGCAGCCCGGCATGATTGTGTTGAGTGGCGAGGGATAGATTGTCTCTAGCTACTCGATTCTCTAACTTGACACTGCGCTTACCATCAGGTGCAGTCTACTATGCCGTGCCAGGATAAAAAAACGCGATAAAATCCATAAAATTAATGTTATTCCTATGTATAATATGTGAATATAAAACATCTTATTATAAAACTTAGTAATCATTCTGCAAGTTCTATTGAAACGTTGAAAATGTTATAGCTACCGCTTTTTGATATCATGTATAATGCTGTATAACCATGTTTAATAAGTGTATGTTATATTTGTTATATGTTTTAAGTGCTTTGCAATCTGTTATATTTAGAAGACAGCCGTCGATTCATCATAAAGATACAGTGTGTTCTTTAAATGTGGTATACATAAAAATACCGATTACCGATTCGATAAAAAACCGTAAAGTTCGTCCCATAATGTGATAGGGGGCGAGCCTATCGCCAGACCGGGCACTCTAG
The DNA here is from genome assembly GCA_905220505.1 of Laothoe populi. Taxonomy (NCBI): domain Eukaryota; kingdom Metazoa; phylum Arthropoda; class Insecta; order Lepidoptera; family Sphingidae; genus Laothoe; species Laothoe populi. Next base: position 10,033,382 of record HG992174.1, on the reverse strand, counting down.
ACTCCGGACTAATTCCAAAAATTTTTATATAGAAAAACCCAGTATAACTTTACCTGATCTGGGCATCGAACCCGAAACCTCGGCATAGCAGTCGTGACACAGGTCTGAAGATTTTCATTTTTCCGTTAAGGTTGACTTTGCACAATGTCCGTTAAGGTGGCTCAGTTGTCCGAGCGGTATTTTCGATGTTTTGCTTTGTCATTGATTTTAGAGCAGCAATCCGGTAACATACATAAAAAAAAGATTCCGACGAATTGTTAACCTGCTCCTTTTTTGAAGTCGGTTAAAAATAGATATTACACCTCAATCCGAGAAACACGGATGTATAGTTGGTATTGTAACTGGAAGTTTTATTTTTATAGTATAGTCCGACAAACGAGCCAGTGGGTCACCTGATGTTAAGTGACCTCCACCGCCCATAAACATCCACAATACCGAAAGTATCATGTATGCGATGTCGGCGTTCAAGGACAGGAATAGGGATTAGGGAAGGGAAGGGGGAATCTGGGCCTCCGGATATCTCACTTACCATACGAAATGCGACAGTAAACTGTCACTTTACGTTGGTTTTCTGAGAGACAGTGGTACTACCCCGGTCGAGCCGGCCCATTCATGCTATACACAAATATGTCTACAGCGTGGCTCTACCACTTCAAAGTGACAAATGATAATCATAAAGTTTTTTAATATAGTATACAAAAACCAGACGAACACAATAAATAACACCCAACAGTCACACACATAGCCCCGACCCCACACTAAGATACGAGTCTTGTGTTGTGGGTATCAGGGACCTAGAGACGCACCCTCTCACAACATCCAGACCCCGGACACTAATATCTATCACACAAACATTAGTCCCGGCGTGGGAATCGAACCCACGGCCTCTCATTTCACAGCCGGCTACTCGCCAACTGCGCCACGGAGGCTGTCTACTTTTAATTTATGTAGTATATTCCATAATATACTCTTTTTAACCGACTTCAAAAAAGGAGGAGATTCTCAATTCGTCGGAATCTTTTTTTTTATGTATGTTACCCGATTACTCGAAGACGCCTGGACCGATTCGAGAAATTCTTTTTTTGTTTAAAAGGATATACTTCCCAGGTGGTCCCATTGGCACCAAGTCAGGATCTGATGATGGGATCTCAGAAAAATCGAGGGCAACCCTCAAATTTTATAGGGACGCATAATTTGTTTGTTATTGAAGTCAGTGTACTTTTTAGGATATATTTTTGAGGGAAATTGAGGTGTTTAGGAAGGTTTTCTGGTTTGTGATGCACCTCCTTATGAAAAACCTCCAAAGTATGGATTTATAATTATTGCTTGCTTCCACTGACCAAATGTATTAACCAGTTTTCCTTTGGATGTTGACTTTCTTTTTTCTTTCATTGAGTTATCTCTTATGGACCTTTTTGGGTATCTTTAAAACACTAGGTTCATATAAAAATCTGGATTATATTGTCTACCGTTGCTTTGAAAACTGGTCTGAGAAGCACCAAGAAATTCAGCCGTGGGTTCTCTATCTCTTGTTGTTTCTCGTATCGACCACAAATGGTTGGTTAGGTTAGGCCAGATTATGTTATGTTTTCATTATGTAACCCAGGGTTGCAGAAAATCTAAAACCACACACACTTTGCCGTGCCAGGATAAAAAAAAATCACCCGCATGTGGTGTAATAAAAACAAAAATATATATTTATTCCAATTAACAAGAAACAATAACTAATGAAGATGTGCTCGGGCGCCAGACAGACTAAACTCTGCCAAAATAGTTTAATAACAAAAATATAATTACCGTGGATAGTCAGTAGGGCGCTTGGAACTTTTAATCGCAGTCGGGTGGTAACTTAAACACAAGTCATGATGACACAGTATTTATTTCCCTCGGAACTCAACAAATATTTACATAATATAAACTGTCAGATACAAAATTGACTATGTTTAATATTAAATGTAAATTATAAAGATTATATACAAAGATTCATTTCTTAAATTGATCATTACTGCACTCTGGAGTGAAATTTATAAATAGGTTACCCATAACAAGCTAGTGAGCTGAAGGCTTCTCGCTACAAAAATTATAATTTTACATACCTCTATTTAGGATATAACTAACTTTACTAATGTCCCTGGGGTCTTCTAGACCGCCATCAACCGGAGCAGGTTATAGTAATGGAGCGTAGGGCATCCAGGCATCCAACAATTATCCCCAAAAAGGGTCTTCACTTCCAAACAAAACGTCAACGTGGCATCAAAAATGCATAAAAACGTTCCATCAAAACGGTAAAACTAGGCGAAAACAAACGTCAAAAACAGACTAAAAATGAACTAAAAAACGAAACGAAAAACGACCGCTTATTCAAGCTGAAACAAAATAAAGTAATTAGCATATTTTAACATTACGATTATTAAATCCAAAAATCACGCACCGGCCGTTATATATTTATAGCATCATTCCCAAAAATAAGGTGCGGCGATATTTCGCCTTAAAAAGCTGAAACAAACAGAACAAACTATGAAACGTTACGATCACAATGGGACGCCATTTTGGCCACGCGCCCGCGCAAGCGACGCATTTACAAATATTTTGATGAAATATCACTTACCACCCAATCTGGATCAAATTATTAACTCGCACCATGGCGATTAAATATAAGCCATTTAGGGCTTATTATTGAACAATATGTTATTGTAGTTGTCCGACATTTCCGGTTCGACTCGCGAGAGAAAAGTGTCGTCCTGTCAAAACCAACGAATGCATATGTTTTTTCTAACGGATGCCATAGAGAAATGGCAGACCACAAACAAAACTACGATCGACTATTCCCGTGACTAAAAATTAGTGGAAAAGTCGATTTTTTAACCTGTGACATCTAAAACATGTTACATTGTGTTAGTTTTGGGTAGCAACCAGTCTCGTAGCTGTCTTTTTCCAATACCTAATGTTGACAGGAACATTTATTTGCAGACATAGAACTTATCTGAGCTAGTATCTGTCTGTAAAATCAAATTGTATTTCATAGAAATATTATTTTAAGAATTTTCTTCGATACTGTGGCGTATTCTTTAAAACGGCTACGCACAAAAGCTTTTCGAGCATCCCAAGATTGCATCTTCCAGTAGTCATTGAATATTGCTTCTCTTTGTGACTCCGTTATCTCATCACAAGTGAAAGACTGCTTAGGTCCATCTTGTTTTTTTAAACGAATATGGCCTTTACAACGTTTTCCTATACTTTTTGCAGGCTTACACGCAATCTGTACATATTTCCCCGATTCATCTTTTTTGAAACCGGTGTACGCTTCTCCTTTTAATCTTGCTTGTGAATTTTTTGCCGTTTCCATTGCGAACGATCACGCTGGCCTCGGCTGCGACGTTTTTTTGCTCGACCATCACCGCCCTGTGCCACAGTAAACAGTCCCGTTGTAGGATCCAGTATTACCTCGCAGGACGAGTCATCTTCATCGCCACAAAATGTAATATCACTATCGTCATCTCCACTAGGAGCATAATTAGACTCAGATTTAGAAAAATCTACAGAACAAACAGATGAACCCATGTTAGTTGGGGATCTCGGAGAGTCATCATGGCAAAATTCCCCAGTTTTCTCGTCTAATACAGTTGAGGACTCGTCTTTCTTGGGTGATAGGTGCACCATACGTTTTCCTCGCAAGCAACGATCCATTATACCTGAAAAAGTTGGGTAGTTAGTTGCGTTGCAATACGTGCTATCTCATCTTAGTTGAGAAGTAATGTTATTGCAATAAGATCTATGTCAATGTTCAATTTCGAAAATTCACATTATTTTCTTAAACTTCTTTAAAAAACGTAAATCAACATAAAACAGGGTAAAACAACCCATTTATTTAACAAGAATGCCAGTAATCAGTAATATAAATTTATCATAAAGTGATATGAAGTTTGTATCGTAAACGTTATCTGTATATATAAAAGAAGAAGCTGACTGACTGACTGACTGACTGACTGACTGACTGACTGACTGACTGACTGACTGACTGACTGACTGATCGATCAACGCACAGCCTAAACGGCTGGAGTTAGAGACTTGAAATTTTGACAGTAGATACCTTTTATCCCGTAGGCATCCACTAAGGAAGGGTTTTTGGAAATACCACCCATAAGGGGGTAAAACAGGGGATGAAAGTTTGTATGAAAATCCGTCATTTTTGAAGTTAAATTCATGAAAATTAGTATTTGGCCTTTTAGTTAAAAATAAAAAATATATGTTTCAGGATTTTTGGAAATTCCGCCCCTAAGGGGGTAAAATAGGGAATGAAAGTTTGTATGAAAATCCGTCATTTTTAAGTTAATCGCATGAATATTGGTATTTTGTATTGTATACTTTTTCTCCCAAACATGCCCTCCACGCGGGCGGAGCCGCGAGCAACAACTATTTGAAATATACGAAGATTTTTTCTGAATTTCAACATTTTTTATAGTTGTAGTACAATAAAATATCACTAAAACTTAAAATCTTAACATTATGATTATCAAATCCAAAAACTACGTACCGGCCGTTATATATTTAAATCTGATGATATTTTAGGATGAAATAACTGTAGAACTCGGAAAATATGTAGGAGCGTATTTCATTCACAACCTTTACACAGTACATAAAGATGGCGAGAGAGCGAGAGAACAATGTTGCCAACACAATACAATGAAATTGGCAGTTGAGCCAACATGGAAAATTATAAACGGTTGCGTTCACATTAATTAACAAATGATTGCGTTCTTATATATAACAACAAAATCATATTTCAGATATAAAGGGCGGCAATATTTCGCCTTAAAAGCTGAACAAGTTTGGTTAACCAAACAATAAAATTTACGTTTACAATTCAGCCGCCATTTTGTGACGCGTAAACTCAAGCGCACAAGGCGTTTACAAGAATATTTGTGAAATATCACTTACCAACAAAACTAGATCGAACCATTTACTGGCCACAACATGGCGGTTAAAATTAAGCCATTTAGGGCTTATTTCTTGTATTACATTATTAATTGTTTTTTTTTTTTTTTTTTTTTATTCTGGCGCGGCAAAGTGACCACACTGCGCCTGATGGTAAGCGCAGTGCCGTCCAGATAGAGTATCAAGTAGCGAGAGACAGTCTATCCCCCGCTACTCAACACAATCATGCCGGCCTGCTGTTTAGCTTCTTCACATTACGCCTAAAGGACCCAGGATCATAGGAAGGAGGGAACACGGTAGCTGGCAAACTGTTCCACAGCTTGATGGTGCGGCAAAAATACGAGTTTGCGAACCTCTTGGTTCGGGCCGGGGTAGTAGATACCACGAAGCTGTGGCTCCGCAATCCAGTACGCGTGGTTCTGGTATGGAAGGGAGAGGATGGGATAAGATCAAACAATTCTTCAGAGCATTCGCCATGATACAGACGGTAGAACACGCTAAGCGAGGAAATATCCCTACGCAGCTGTAGCGGCTCCAGGCTGTTACTCACGTCTGCATCATTCACAATGCGGATGGCCCGCCGCTGCAACCCATCCAAGGCATCGAGAAGGTACCTTGCAGAACCGTCCCAGAGGTGCGAGCAGTATTCCATTCCCGGCCGCACCTGCGCTTTATATAAGCGGTAGAGCTGACCAGGCGTGAAAAACCGCCGCACCCTGTTCAGGATTCCGACCCTGCGTGAAGTGGCGGATATTACGCCCTCGATGTGACTCCTTGGATTAAGATCGCAGCGGATATCCATACCGAGGACACTAAGGTCATTCCGCATTGCGAGTGGAACACCCTGAAGAACGGGGATGGGAGAAAACGGAGACTTCTTGCACGAGAACGCGCACACCTGGGTTTTCTTGGCATTAAACTCAACCCGATTCCTGGTACCCCATGATGAGATGAGATCCAAGGTCTGGTTGAGCTCAACGACAAGATCCTCGCGTCTCCTCTCAGTATCCGCCCGGCAACCAGGCGGCTTGCTTGCTTTGAATAACGAACATCGCGTTTAAAAAGTCAGGAGCAAAGTGACGTCCTGTCAAAATTAGTGAATCCATTTAGACAGCGGATGCCATAGAGAAATGGCAGACCATAAACAAAATTCTATCTGATATTCCAGTGACTAAAAATAGCGAAAAAGTCGATTTTGACCTCGTGACATTTTAAATATGTTACAAGGGCCAGATCTTAAGTGATCTCCAGAGCTTAGGTTAAACTCGTAGTTTCAGACCCGGTTCCACTCCATACAGAGGTGTTGGAATGGGTTTGGCCATGTAAAAGGTCGGCCTCATGGCTCTTGAGAGAGCCGTCGGGTGACCCTGAGAAGGGCCGTTGTTTGAGCTCTCCTCTCAGGACCCTCAGAGGCCCTTGGGTGATGCTTCCGGGGAACCAATTCGCTTTCCCCTATTTTCGTTAATTTCCTTTTAAGGCAGGCAACACTATTTTTGGTTTGTGGGTGTCCATGGATGCTGATAACTTTAGGTGACCCAGTTCATCGTTTGCCAGCCTCTGTGATATGTTTTCACCATCATTTGGCTGTTTTTCAGATTTGCTTTAACGAATTACCTGGTACCATATGAAACCAGTTTTTCTTTTGGATGTTGACTTTCTTTTTTCTTTCATTGAGTTATCTCTTATGGACCCTTTTGGGTATCTTTATAAACTACTGAGGGCATATATGTCTGGATTATATTAAAATCTTCATCTGTAATTTTATCTCTTACTTTGTATGTATTCCAATACCCATCAGCGGTGCTCGGTCGTTACACTTTTACAAAGAATTATTATAAATGCGTTCTGTGCGAGTTCTTTCTTGCGAATTACATCGAATATTTTGATACTAGATGACTATTTCTTTATTAAATCAAATCAAATCATTTATTTCGTAAATTAGGCCACTATGGGCACTTTTTACGTGTCATAATAATGTTAAGGTCTACTGGTGCTTCGGAAATGCCCACTGATCTGAGAAGAAGCACCAGAGAAGAAGCACCAAGAAACTCAACCCTACGGTTGAGGTCTTTTGTAGTTTGTCATTACATTATAAAATAGTGCACATATAAAATTGTAAATATTTTTGTGTAGGGCACTCTGCCCCACTCTCGTTCCCCTACCCTAGCGGCAGAGTTATTATGCATCCTCACATCCCTATTTCTTCCTTCATTTTTTTTTCTTGAGCGTTTTTTAGTAAAGCAATTGAAAACTGCTTTATAGCGGTGGGTCAGGTTAGGTTAGGAAAGGTTATGTTTTTTTATTACTCTGCAGACAGGTGGCCAATTAATTGTTGGTGACTGTTTGTTGTACTTTACCTGCTTGATGCAGTTACCTGCTTGATGCAGTTACCTGCTTGATGCAGTTTCCCTGCTTGATGCAGTTTCCCTGCTTGATGCAGTTACCTGGTTGATGCAGTTACCTGCTTGATGCAGTTACCTGCTTGATGCAGTTTCCCTGCTTGATGCAGTTTCCCTGCTTGATGCAGTTACCTGGTTGATGCAGTTACCTGCTTGATGCAGTTACCTGCTTGATGCAGTTTCCCTGCTTGATGCAGTTTCCCTGCTTGATGCAGTTTCCCTGCTTGATGCAGTTACCTGGTTGATGCAGTTACCTGCTTGATGCAGTTACCTGGTTGATGCAGCTTCCCTGCTTGATGCAGTTTACCTGCTTGATGCAGTTTACCAATATACTGAAAGCTAAATTCCTCCTCTTAACATTGGAGACCATTCAAAGTGAAGGGATTCTCTCTCCAGCTGATTATCACTTCCATCATTGACATCCTCATAATCCATGCTATCTTTACAACCTTACAACTTCCTTGCCATCTGCAATATTTCCGGAGGCACATCTTCGGAAGTCCAGACTTCATGTAGTGTGTGACCAAGTTCCCAGTGAATAAATGGCATAAAATATTTTTTTTATTGATCACGTAGGCATATAAAAGGCACTTATGACAGGTCTAAATACGTCTCATACAATCATCCCTTGCATTCAGGACCTGAGCGTCCGGGTCAAAGAACTCGAACTGGTCTTCAAACGCCGCTGTATCATCATCTCCGATAGTCGATTGCTTGGAGACCCTGGCGGTCTGAAAATAATGGAAGACACTTAAAAAAATGTTGTAGTCTCGTGGTGTAAATTTACGTTTCGTAAATAGGTGGAACGGATAGAATATTGAGAGAGCGGTATACATGTATCGAGACTACGCTAAAGGCTTTGGTATTGTCCTTTGTACACAGCTAAGTCCGTAATTTTCAAAGTAAGAAGCATCTTCTTCGGCCAAGATGAGAAGGCATCATCCTCATCTACCACAAGTAGCAGCCTTCGTGAAGATCCCGGTGGTTTGAATAATAATGGAGGAGAAATTTTAAGTCTTATTGCACCGGTCTCCAGTATACCGCTTAGGTTATCTTTACCCATTTTAAACATAACATTCACTTTCGAAATTCATGCGAGATATACTGGGCAATACTTCGATACTAGATAACTATAAGCTTAAATATTTTTTCTTCTGAAGCCTTTGTTAGTAAATCACTTAAAAACTGCTTTACAACGGTGGGTCAGGTTAGGTTAGGAAAGGTTATGTTTTTTTATTATTCGGCAGTCAGGCGGCTACTTCATTATTAGTTACTGCCTGTTGCAGCTTCAGTTTCTGCAGTCAGATAGTCATGCCAACTACTAACAAAATCATCTGACGAAATCTTCCTGACGTAATTGTTGGTCTCATTTACAATGTACTGTAGGATGTTGTCCCAAAAGGAACGAGAAGCATCGTAAGCACATGTTAATGTACAACAGGACCAGGCTCTTCAGACCTAAATACCTCCTCTGCACATTGAAAAGTCTCCGTTAGTCAGTCAGTCCGAGTAAAGGGAGCTCTAGCTCTGGCTTCGCAATAATACAAGCTTTAACTCTGCCCCCGGTGCAAAACTAAAAGGTAATTACACCGTGGGTGGATTTAACCTCCACGCCGACACCGACGTACGGTTCCGATACGAGGGCGATCTTGTAGGGGCTGGCCATAAAGGACAGAATAAATTCGTGAAGTCAATTTTTGGATTTATCCAGATTATACTGTACTATCTTGATGGAGGACTTACGATCCATTATCGACTCTGATGTTAATTCTTGCCTTTACAAGTCTCAGTCTCGGGCAGTGTGGTGAGGCCTTGTGTCCCGCGTCGAGCCCGGAGTTGAACCGGGCGTTGTGTGTGGCGCAGTTGTAACACTTGGGATCACCCTTCTTATCCCTTGTGGGACAACTGTCCGCAATGTGTGTGTGATCTGCGCAATATGCGAAGGGTGTTTCCTTGTGGGTGTACTTGACACGCGTGTACCCAAACTGAAGGCAGCGGAACCACAGCAGGAAGGGTGAAAAGTCTTCTGCATGGACCCTCTGGTGGTTCATGCAGACCCTGCCCGCCTCGGTGATCCGCCGCCATAAATTGGGGTGTGCTAGCAATACAGCGTTGTATAGGTTCGGGTTTCTATTGGTTCTCTTGAATCTGAGCGTCAGGTCCTCATCTTCGGTGATCACCACTTCCACGCCCGGGTTCTGCTTGCGGATGACACCAACCAGCTCCTCTGCCGGCACCTCGCAGGAGACGCCCTTGATGATAAGCATCGGCCTAACCCGACGAGCGGGTGCCGCACTCACTTGAGTGGAGGCATGTAGGCGTTGCTGGGTGTTTTCAAATTCCTTCCTCAGCTTCCCGTTGGAGACCGGCTGGACCTTGGTGGGAGCAAATGTTGTGGCTCTAAAAGAAATGGCCTTCCTGAAGACCTCGATGGCTTCTTGCTTGTTTCTTGTTGGTGCATTCGGAGTGACAATTAGAGCCGGGCGGTTTTTCGGCGGCGCTGGAGTCGGTGTAGGGGTCGTAGTAGTGGAGCTCGGCGTCCTTCCGTTGGCAGGTGTCGAGGCGGCGGCCGCTGCGTAGGATCCGCGCGAGGTGATCTGCAGTATTTGTTGCTGATGTTGTTTCAATGAATTTTGTATCAGCGCGTTGACCTCAGCCATATGTTTAGCCAGTTCTTTACGGACACATTCGGTTATGTCATCTCTGATGGCGGTGGTGGCGGAGTCTACCGCTGGAGATGAAGTGCTTGCGGTGGTGGCCGTTGTGGTGCAGTTGTTTAGCTCGGAGATGTCGTCGAGCCTGGTGGTGAGTCGTCGAATCTCCTCGACTGCCGTGGTTATGGTGGCTTTGTAAGCCTTGGTGATGTAAATGTACAACAGGACCAGGCTCTTCCTCAGGCCTAAATACCTCCTCTGCACATTGAAGAGTCTCCGTTGGAGACAAGGTGAAGGGCTTCTTCTCTCCAGCGAAATATCACTTCTATCATTGGCATCCTCATAACCCATGCTATCCCTTTCATTCATCATCTGTCTCCTCGTAACAATTTTGTTTAACATGATGGTTTAAATTGGCAAATGTCGCTTAGTTTTAAGTTTTTTTTAGCTTTTCTTATTACCGAAGTTTTTAATTGCTACCTAACGGTTGGTCAGGTTAGGTTAGGCAGAGTTATGTTTTTTATTAGAGTATCAAGTAGCGAGAGACATTCCCTCGCTACTCGACACAGTCATACCTTCTGAGTTTCTGCACACTGAAGGGGTCCTCCATGCAGCCCTTTCAAGCTTTCTTCAAGCTAATAACTAGGGTAAAGCAAGTATAATGTAACGGCCGGATTATAAATCTCTCAGGAAGAGCAAAGCAAACCAGGCTTTTCCAAGATGTTTGTGGACATAATTAAGGCTTGAAGGGAGTCCGCGGATGTTTGTTGCTGTAACGCCTGCTTCTTTATGGGCACTGTCATGGAATTATGGTGAGAGGAGGCGAAGAAGCAGTCGATGATCTAGCGACGGAGTAGTCAAGCACCGGACTAGTAAATTATGTAGTACTCATCTGTTACTCTTTGTCGTAATCCACTCGGTTTACAAAAAATGGTGATAAATGATCATTGAATGCTGGTGGTAAGGTCTTCTGCTAGTCTGTCGTCGTCCGAGGTGTTGCTTCTTGTGCTCCTACAAAGATATTACCAGCGAGGTCTCTATTGTTTCACGTTGACTCGTCTTCGTTAATGTCATCACAGGAGGCGACTTGTTTAACTTTCTCTCTTCTTCTTTTTCACTATAGGTGACGGAAGATTAAGGCATTTGGTCAGGATCACTGTTATTACCGCTGTGGTTTTTCTGAGACCTGTTTTGGAGATGGGTATATTATCGATGGGTCTTTGATCGCACATGCCCTATTGCACGCGGTGTTTGCACTGTAGTAAGCGCAGGCGGGGATGGCTCTTAAAGTGGTCACGGGTAGACCTTGGGCCACGAACGCAGACTTGGTTGCGATGGCAGTTATGGCTGGAGTGCCTGAACTGTTGGCATCGGTGACATTGGGCTGTACCTTTCTTCCCTCCACAGCTTGATATTGACCCTAGTCACGGGTCACGGGGCCCTACGATGCCCTAGATTTATTTCTTTTTTAAATACTTTTTCTTTAGGTGCCAGAAATGTAGGTGCAGCACTTAAAAACTAATTCATGAAGGTTGGTCAGGTTAGGTTAGGAAAGGTTGGGCCCTCTCCGCCGCATTTCACTGGCGGGAGGAGGCGTTCAGGCGCGGGGAGAGACCGGCCCTGAGAGAGGTGGAGGCCATCCGTGGCTCCCTCCGCAGAGCCGCCGTGGAGGAGTGGCGTCTCAGGCTGGAGAACCCGTCATCGGGTCAGCGGGTCGTAGCGGCAGTGCGTCCTGTCTTTAACCAATGGTTGGACAGGCGCCACGGCGCGGCGACGTTCCGGCTGACACAGGTGCTCACAGGCCATGGCTGTTTTGGCGAGTACCTGTGTCGCATAGCCGGCGCAGAAGGGTCGGCCGTGTGTCACCATTGTGACAACTGTCCGCGTGACACGGCCCAACACACTATTGAGGAGTGCCCAGCCTGGGACGAAGAGCGCAGCGCTCTCGCAGCAGTCGTCGGAGTAGACCTCTCGCTGCCGGCTTTGGTGTCAGCCATGGTCGACAGCCGGAGGTCCTGGCGTGCGGTGGCCCTCTTCTGTGAGGCCGTCATCTCACAGAAGGAGAGTGCCGAGAGGGATCGTGAACAACAAGGCGATCCCTCCCGCCGCCAGTCGAGACGGAGGAGGCGCCGGGTTGACGACTGAGGCGTCTCCCGCCCTGTGGTTTGGGGGCGTTTGGAGAATCCCACCACGGTATCCCCTGCCTGTCGTAAGAGGCGACTAATAGGGGCATCGGGGGTCGCGGGCGCGCAGCGGGGGGCTGTCGTAGCGCCCTTTCCGGTGTGTCGATATTTTGTTTGTACATAGTTTTATTTTGTATATACTTCGTCGGCACACCGGGCGACCCCGGGATGACGGCAGCGCGGGTGGTTGGCCTCGTCGCTGCCGTGGACGCCGAGGGCGTCCTTCGGTGCGCGGGGGCTTCTGAGCCCCCCCCCCACATGGAGACGGGCCGCAAGGCGGCACCGCGCAGGGGCGGTTCCGGTCGAAAATGGAGCGCTTCTCGCTCCGTGAGCCCGGGACCGTCTCTTATGCGCCGAAGAGGGCCACCGCGGGGTTTTTAGTTGGTATTGCCGGTGTAGGGTATTTGTTAGGGACTCGGCCCAGCGGTCGTCCGGATGTCAACATCTCTCCCGGACGGCTTAACGCTGGGTCGTAAGGCCGGCGAGCCCAACATAACCGTCCCGCCATCCCCCCGGCGGGGCGGTAGTGATAAATCGCTTTTCCCCGCGAAACAAAAAAAAAAAAAAAAAAAAAAAAAAAAAAAAAAAAAAAAAAAAAAAAAAAAAAAAAAAAAAAGGAAAGGTTATGTTTTTTTATATTCGGTAGTCATTAGATTATTAGTGCTCCCTGCCTGTTGCAGTTCCCCTGCCAACAACAACAACATCATCTGAGGAAATCTTCCTGGCGTAATTGTTGGTCTTATTTACAATGTACTGTAGGATGTTGTCCCAAAAGGAACGAAAAGCATCGTAAGCACATGTAAATGTACAACAGGACCAGGCTCTTCCTCAGACCTAAATACCTCCTCTGCACATTGAAAAGTCTCCGGTGGAGACCATTCAAAGTGTAGGGCTTCTCTCTCCGGCGGAATATCACTTCCATCATTGGCATCCTCATAACCCATGCTATCCCTTTCATTCATCATCTGTCTCCTCCTAACAACTTCCCTCGCCATCTGGGCTAATTCAGGGAGGACCTCGTAACCCATGCTATCCCTTTCATTCATCATCTGTCTCCTCCTAACAACTTCCCTCGCCATCTGGGCTAATTCAGGGAGGACCTCGTAACCCATGCTATCCCTTTCATTCATCATCTGTCTCCTCCTAACAACTTCCCTCGCCATCTGGGCTAATTCAAGGAGGACCTCGTAACCCATGCTATCCCTTTCATTCATCATCTGTCTCCTCCTAACAACTTCCCTCGCCATCTGGGCTAATTCAGGGAGGACCTCGTAACCCATGCTATCCCTTTCATTCATCATCTGTCTCCTCCTAACAACTTCCCTCGCCATCTGGGCTAATTCAGGGAGGACCTCGTAACCCATGCTATCCCTTTCATTCATCATCTGTCTCCTCCTAACAACTTCCCTCGCCATCTGGGCTTATTCAGGGGGACCTCGTAACCCATGCTATCCCTTTCATTCATCATCTGTCTCCTCGTAACAACTTCCTTCGCCATCTGAGCTAATTCAGGGGGACATTGACATCGGAAGCCCATGACAACGTTGGGCACTCGAAGCTCGATACTCTACCCCTTGAACCTTGACTCGGACCCCTACAGGCATCAGTCATACGGCCTGGCATACGTCTAATTCTATTATCCCTTGCATTCAGGACATGAGCGTCCGAGTCAAAAAAACTCTTCCTGGTCTCCAAGCGCCGGCGTATCTTCTTCCCCCACGATGAGAAGGATGGCATCATCCTCGTCTTTCTTGAGTAGCCGACTGCTTGGAGACCCCGGTGGTCTGACAAATAATGGAAGAGACACATAAAAATTTAGTAAAAAATAATTTTGCTGTAGTCTCCTGGGGTAAATTTACGTATTTGTAACTTGACTGGCGAGTCTGTATTGGAGATCTCGACCAGGATCTATTGAGAGCCGCATCTTCAAGCTTCTGGAAGACGGCGGGGGAGAATACGGGACCGGTGTCTCGTACTATAAAACTAAATAACCAAAGTTAGCTACAAGTGCGTTTACAATTCACATTGAAAGTGCTCAAGATCTATGGCGGAATATTCGGCAAGTATACAAAATAATAATTCACAACGTAACATCGTACACCGGTGATATTCTAGAACCGCGCTGAGTCCTTCGCTGAACCGAACACGGTCTCTAACTTCATAGCAATTCAGTTCATAATTGTTTGCATTTCAACCACGGATATTGCAAATAGACATTTTACAAGTTTTATCAATATTACATGCAGATATTTACTAAAACAATCACTATAAAAACTGTATTGAAAATAACAGAAAATGACGATTTACATAGTCTCGTTTTCGAGATGGAAAAACTTACTCGCAAAACCAATATATTTTTTATTTACATTTATTGAATCGATCTATAAAACAATTAGAAGTTCAACTCACCTTATATAATATAAAATCCACACACAAAATCACAATCAATAAACACTTCAACAACACACAATGTTGAATTATTTTATTATTTAAATACTTTGGATGCCAGAAGTGTAGGCGAAGCACTTAAAAACTACTTGATGAAGGTTGGTCAGGTTAGGAAAAGTTATGTTTTGTTTATATTCGGCAGTCATTAGATTGTTCCCTGCCTATCGCAGTTTCGCTGCTTGTTGCAGTTTCGTTGCTTTTTCCAGTTTCGTTGCTTTATCCAGTTTTATCGCACGTTGTAGTGAGGCGGCTAAGAGGAGTTGCAAGATTCCCTTTAACGTTTGGGTTTAGACCAAAGCGTTGCCAGCATCAGACCCTACAATGCAGAGGTTAGAGAACCGTAGGTTAGGAAGGTCTAGCTCAGGGATGAGAATTCCTCTGACTTTTTATGTGCTTTCTTTCTTACGTCTCTCGATACCGATTTCCACCATCTCGATGTCCAGCGTTCCACAACAGCGCGATTTTTACGGCATTTTCTGCCACGCACAACCACTCTGTGGAACCAGCTGTCGCCGGCGGTCTTTCCGAACCGTTACGACCTGGGAACCTTCAAGAAGAGAGCATATTCTTTCCTGAAAGGCCGGCAACGCATTTGCAAGCCCTTTGGTGTTGCAGATGTTCATGGGCGACGGTGATCACTTTCCATCAGGTGAGCCTCATGTCCGTTTGCCCCCTTTTTCCATAAAAAAAAAAACAACACTAAATATTCTCGTATATTTTTAACTTCAAATGTATCTAACTGTTTAGAACACGTTGAAATTTTCAGCGAGCTTACCTTTTGCACGTCGACGGGAGCGGATCGGTGTCAGGAATACGATTTGAACGTACACAGAATTACTTTTATCCTAAATATAATTTTGCATGAATAAAAAACATAAACACACAGGGAACACCGGATGGGACGGGGTTTAGTTTCCGCAATTTCAGTATTTCTTCAACTAAGTATTACTTGGGTTGCGGTTAGGGTTGACAACTTTTTTTATGAATATAAAGTTCCTAAGCCCGTTTGGGACTCGGTAGAATATTTTTCACAGAATTTATAGACACGGATATACATAAATTTTTCAAATATCTTCCGAGACTGTGGGTAGTAAGACAATAGGTCTGCACCTATTTTTAATTAGTCTGGAAAAGCGTCTTCTTCTTCTTGATTTATTTAATTAAGTTATTGATCTATAAGCGATTTCATATTCAAGAGGAGTTGGTAGCTGGAACATTTCTATTTAATTGGACCCTGTTACCCACAAAAAATTCCAACTGACATTTTCAGACTTTTAAGTAAAAGCTGTTCAGTTACAATTTAAAAATAGTACTATGCAGTAACTAATTGAACATTAGTTGGGTATTAAAACATGACAAGTTTTTAGCTAAATGTCATCAAACTGCCTGGATCTGTTGTGATATGAAACTATATTAGGGGATTGGGTTGTGGGTCCAATTTCATTTCCAATTATATACTTTCCTCGACAGTTGATCTTCGTTTTATCGGATTGCATTGTACTTTTAACGTGTTATATCTTGACAATAGATTCTATCCTCACTTAGTATATCAATAGTCTTCCGTTAACGTACCTATTCTTGAAGATCAGGTCTCGTAATTTAAAATGTTCTAAATATTATTTCGCTTTCGTCTCTGGAAGATGTTCCAATTTGACATTAACGTCAACCGTGACATATTGAAATTGAATATAATTTAATCAGTTTTTTTTGTAACTTGAGGAAATTTACGTTAGGATTCCTGATATGATAGACCCTTTTCAGCCATTTCCACTTAACTATTCTGTTCCGGGTCAATTTTTTAATTTGATACTGGTAACATTGTGGGATCGTTCCTCCGCAAAGACCATTGAAACAAGAGAAGTAGGCATTTGAATTAGTTCAGAGATAGAAGCAATTCATTTAGTTATTCTTGGTTGTTAACTTGTTATATTTCAAGACGTTATATTTTCTTGATAGCCTCCGTGGCGCAGTTGGCGAGTAGCCGGCTGTGAAACGAGAGCCGTGGGTTCGATTCCTACACCGGGACAAATGTTTGAGTGACAGACAGATATCTGTGTCTGGGGTCTGGGTGTTGAGACCGTTCGTCTCTCTAGGTCCCTGATACCCACCGGCCATGACACAAGACTCGTATCTTAGTGCGGGGTCGGGGCTATGTGTGTGACTAATATATAACTATATGCTTTATACGGGTGACTGCATAATACGGGCTTTCGTATCCCTGGTCAATTATTTTAACGTATGTCAACATCTTGTTGGCGAAATACAGAGAGAGACAGAGACGGAGCCAAATATATTAAAAACGAAAGAAGAATGATAAAATGCATTTGAAAGGACACAGATTTGGCGTAGCACAGCCACACAGTGCTTGTAGCCATAAAAAAAAGAGACACAGATAAATAACAATTTTGATTTATTCATAATCTAAGTTTGGTAAATATTCAGGGTTAAGATTAAATTTGCTTTATTAAAACTGAAGGTCTATTATGAAATCACACGAGAGGCCATTGAATTACTGATTTTCTTTTATATGTAAACCTATAACATATTATGTATTTACATTAAAGGTTATATTAATATATTAAAATGTAACGGAAGCTTATGTAACATAGTTGATATTTTAAGCATTTTTTATATAATAATGTTACTAACATTAGTAAAACAATTTATGTTTGACTTTTTGAATAAAAAAGAATGTGATTACCAGTGGCGAAGAGTAAACGTTTTTAATATTATAAGCAGAAGCCCGAAGGATCTTGTACTGAGCTTTCGCCACTGGTATTAAAAATACTTATTTGTTTACATTACTTGTTTACATGTTTGTAAAACACGAAAAAAAAAAACTAAATAATTCAAACTTATAAACACTTACTTGAGATCTATTCAACTATGTAAAAAATGTACACTTAATGCGCTAGCAATTAAAGCTTTTTTTATTGTTTACACTACAGGCTATGGATTAGTCTTAAATCTCCCGCCTTTTTTGCCACCAGGCGCCATTTTGTCTTTGAAACAAATAGCTACCCCTATTGTTTTTATTAATTTCAAACTCAGATAATTTATATATTGTCACTTGATAATGTATACTTGTTATATTGTTTCATTCCAAAATTGCTTGTTATTTTTATCATTGGTTGTAAATAAACGTAAATTGAATTGAATTTTTGTATCATTTAACCCTTTCTGCACATGTGTATAGTATTTCTTGTTTGTTCAGTCATCATTGATGTCGAATTTTGTTTATTTTATAGTAATAATAGCATTAAGCGGGTTCTTTGAAGCAACACATAACTAGACTGTCTTTATTTTATCCTGGCACGGCAGTGACCACACTGCACCTGATGGTAAGCGCAGTGCCGTCCAATTAGAGTATCGAGTAGCGAGAGACAATCTATCCTTCGCTACTTAACACAATCATTACGGCCTGCTTCTTCACACTACGCCATGGGCAAGAAGGTGAAGAAGTGGTCGAGGGTCCACTGTCAGAGTACTCAGAAGGCCGAAAAACAGTCAAACATCGTACCCCAACTTTAGACCCCCGACAAAAACCGGATGTACACTGACTGATCCCGGAACCCGACACACTTGCGTGTGCCACTATGGCATATGATATTAAGAAGGAGGGAACACGGTAGCTGGCAAACTGTTTCACAGCTTGATGGTGCGGCAAAAATACGAATTTGCGAACCTCTTGGTTCGGGCCGGGTGTGACGCACTGTGTCCTTAAAGTTTTCACTGCGGCGTCCCATGGTATTGGTGAAGTATCAAATTAACGATTTAATGACGATCAATTGAATTTTACAGCCTCGGTGGCGCAGTTGTAATTGCGCAAGCGTTACGACTGCTGTGCTGAGGTCTCGGGTTCGATCTCCGAGTCGCGTAGTGATTTGGGTTTTTCTATCTAGAATTTCTTGTATCAGCCCAGTATGGCGATAGGCTCGCCTCCTCATTACGGGACCGAAATTCGGCGAAAAGTGGGTGTACTGGTTACGCCTCTGCCTACCCCTTCGGGGATTACAGGCGTGAGTGTATATGTTTGAATTGAATTTGACAGCTAATTTTAAGAGTCTGAATGCGAAAGTAAATCTGGCAAACATACCTCATCAGGTTAATTTGTTTAAGGGTTCATACTTTTAATGATTCTAACCCAAAGGTTCTCAAACTTTTTTTTCTCATGGACCACTTGCCATGTTTTTCGTATTTGGGTGGGTTAAGCAAATATTATAAATAATACTAGCCCTGTATTAAACATTGTCCCACAGCTGGGCACGGGCCTCCTCTACTAATGAGGGGTTATGCATTTTTTAAATTCATTAACTTGAAATGTGTTTTCACTGATGTGTAACTGTAGTGATATGTTGAAGAAAAATACAAAAAAACACAAACTTTTTATATTTATTGATAAAACCGAAATTAAAACAAACCAAAATAAAATTAAAATATGTATTTTAAAAATAAACACTTTTTAGTGGGCTGGATCAGCCTGGTGTTTTGAAACATTTCCAATAAGTAATACTAGCCCTGTATTAAACATTGTCCCACTGCTGGGCACAGGCCTCCTCTACTAATGAGAGGGGTTAGTCCTTATATAGATACATTTCCAATATTTGGTATCAATTTGTGCAGATTAGGGAGGAGGTTAGGACCCCCATTTAAATCCCACCGACCCCTAATTCTTTTTGTAGTATCTTGATGCAGTAGTCTCCATGGCCGGCTGCAGCACCACACCAACTTCTATAATTTCCTCTCTAAAGCTGCCTTTCTGTGCAGTACCAAAACTAACATTATTTCAGTCTACCAACTGGTACCTACCTAACTACTATATGGACAGGAGCTAGTGTTGCTCTATTTAAATAATAATACTAATAATACTAGCCCTGTATTAAACATTGTCCCACTGCTGGGCACGGGCCTCCTCTACTAATGAGAGGGGTTAGGCCTTAGTCTACCACGCTGGCCTAATGCGGGTTGGCAGACTTCTCATACCTTCGAAAAACTCTCAGATATGCAGGTTTCCTCACGATGTTTTCCTTCACCGTTAAAGCAAGCGATAATTAACATTTAATACACACATAACTTTAGAAAAGTCAGAGGTGTATGCCACTTGGGTTTCGAACATACGACTTTCGTCTTGACAGTCCGTACCGCAACCAACTAGGCTATCGCTGCTACTTAAATATTGGTACTCTATTTAAATACTGGTCAACAATATTTGAATGATACTAAATAAAATACAATTTAAATTGCATTATATTAGAGTTGCTCAATGTTAGTATTATGAAAAATAAATGACTATACTTATTGCAAGTATTTTTGGGCAGAATGCAGTAAATGATTTATTAATTCTCAGGATTACACTCAGTAATTCAAAGACTAACTAACAGGAATTCAAGACTAGCATTAATATTATAAGTATGTTCATAGATTATAATTTTTCATCTTTGGATGTTGACTTTCTTTTTTCTTTCACTGTGTGGAAGCTGAAAAGTAAAAAGGTTTATTAGAAACGTTCAACAGCCTTTCTGACTCAGGTAAGTAACCACGCTGTGGAACGAGAGGCTTCAAGTTCAATCTTACACAGAGACAAATGTATGTGATAGATATTTGTTTCGAGTTTGGGTTTTGTGTAGTTCTTCGTAGTTTATACGATACAGGACCTAATCTGGGTCAGGACTATGTGTGACTCTTGGGTGTATATTACATTGAATACACATGAATAATACAGATGTCACATGAAATATTTGTATTACATACTATCGAATTAGGTAAAATTTTAAATTAAAAGGGTAGACAAATTACGCCTAAGAAATTTCAATAAAATAGTCTTTGTCCTTACCTTTGTTATTTGCTCCAAATAAAAGCAAGGAATGGGCGTGAATTTTAACATAGATTTAACTATAATTATATTTAATTTAACAAAAACTAAGAAATTTTCAAGTATCGAATTCGAATGAAAAAATTAAATTAGTAAGGAACGAATGACTGATTGATGCAGATAGACTGCATCATGCATGGAACATAGATATAGTATATATAACCAGCATTGAATGATGGAAAAGCACTGACGTCTAGGGATGTGAAAAAATAATCGATTTTTATAAATCGATTTTTAAACAATAAAAAAACGATTATTTAAAAATCGATTTTTTGAAAAACCATTTTTAAAATTCGATTTTTTTGTATATTACACATGTTTTTATTAAAAATACAGGAGGCTTTTGGGATAACACGATATAGTAAATAACACATTTTAATTAACCAGTGGAAGCGTCTAAAGAGAAAAGATATTCCTATGCTTTGCCTCATTTATTAACCCATGAAGTGTGACAATAGTGTTAATCGTCAATCTGAACAAAATAAAATGAATACGTAGGACTAACAGACTACGCTGAAAAATTTCATTACTCACTCTTACAACGATTAACCTGTCAAGTCTACGATCTTATTATCTTGAATACCGTCTGCAATACCGTGAAAAATACACAAGGGAAAAGATTTGGCACCAACCAAAAATTAAAAATATAACAAAAAATATTGCAGTATACTCAGCCTGTTGCCGTCCACTGTTGAACATAGGCCTCCCAAGTGAACGCCAACCACTACCCGCCACCTTCTTCAAGTCGTCGGTCCATCGTGCGGCAGGGCGCTGGGCGTCCCACACTACGTTTGCCTAAACGCGGTCTCCACTCCAACACATGTCTGTTCCTTCGGCCATCTTCCATTCCTTCACTTCCACTTTAGCATGCTAATTTTGCGAGCTATATCTATGACTTTGGTTCTCTGGCGGATGACTTCATTGCGAACTCTATCCCCCATAGAAACCCCAAGCATTGCCCAGTCCATTGGTGAGTGTCCACGTTTCAGCGCCGTAGGTCATTACGGGTAGGACGCACTGGTTAAAAACTCTTGTTTTTAAGCATTGAGGGATCGACGACTCAAACAAGTTACGTAGTTTACCGACTGCCTCGGTGGCGCAGTTGTAATTGCGCATGCGTTACGACTGCTGTGCTGAGGTCTTGGGTTCGATCCCCGGGTCGGGTAAAGTGATATTGGGTTTTTCTATCTAAAAATTTCTCAGTATTAGCCCGGAGTCTGGAATCTGTGCCCGGTATGGCGATAGGCTCGCCCCCTATCAAATTTTGGGACCGAAATTCGGCGAATAGTGGGTGTACTTGTTATACCTCTGCCTACCCCTTCGGGGATTACAGGCGTGAGTGTATGTAAATGTTAAATGTAAATGTAGTTTACCGACGGTGGTGGTTTCTGATGTTCTGAGCTTTGTCAGGTGACAACTAGAGGTAAGTGTAAGCTTCAACTTACGTCTATTTTTGTGAGGCTTGAAAGTATTTATAGCCCATCTCACACAGAGCCCGCACCAGGCTGTAAGTGGCGTCATCAATATCCGCTGTAGATTCCAATACGGCAAATCGGTTCTGTAGCTCTAGCTGGAAAGCTTCACAGCCGACCTCAACTTGGGGCAAAGTTGGTCGGAGGGTCGACTTCATTAAGCGCGCTCGGTCAATTTTAACTTTTAGAGTGCCTCTTACCAGTCGGTGATCACAACCGGTGTTAAACCTACTGATCTCAGAGACATCTCTGAATATTTGGCGCTTGTCAGTCATAATTAAGTCGATCTCATTCCTAGTGACATTATTGGGGCTTCGCCAAGTCCACTTCCTCTGGGGCTTCTTCTGGAAAAATGAATTCATCAAAAAGAACCCCCGGGTCTCGAGAAAGTTGACTAGCATTTGCCCCCAGTGATTCCTGCACCCATAGCCGAATGATCCTACCCTCGATTCGCCGTGTCCTTGTACTCCCACTTTGGCATTGAAATCACCCATTACAAGTCCCGGGCTACGGTAGGGTACCACAAAAAGCTATTTTTGGCGACGTACTACGGACGCTCTCTGCGGTTGGACGAGCACATCGCTGAGTTGGAAGAAGAGCTAAGTCTCATCAACTGGCATATCCTAGGGCTATCCGAGATCCGGAGACGGGGGAGAAGAAGATGGCCCTAGATTCTGGTCACTTACTCTACTTCCGAGAAGGTCACCAACCATCCCAAAGTGGCGTCGGGTTTATTATCCACAAGTCACTAAAAAGTCACAACGTTGTGGAAGTTGGCAGCGTATAAGCGCGAGTGGCGTACCTCGTCTTAAAAATAACTGAGAGATATACTCTGAAGGTTATACAAGTGTACGCCCCAACGTCAGCTTATCCTGATGACGAAGTAGAGGCCATGTACGAAGACATAGGGAAAGCTATGTCTCCTACCAAGGCTTCCTACAGCGTTGTAATGGGCGACTTCAATGCCAAATTGAAGCCTCCTAAAATAAATTGTTAATATCAATTTTTTTAGCAATATTACTACAGAGAAAAACATATAACGCAAAATATTAAGAAAAAAACGATTTTTCCAAAAAATCGACAATTTTTTTGGTAAAAAATCGATTTTTCAAAAATCGATTATTATTGAAATGAGAAAAATCGATTTTTTTCACTCAATGTCACACATCCCTACATCATGCATGGAATGATGGAAAAGTGAATGATGTTTAGTTATTAGAAATGAATATAGATGTCGCTTTTAGAAAGATGACATTCTCGTTATATCTACTAATGAAAGAAGAAGATTCCAAAACACGTTCCATATTTCATATTCAATGATTTTAAAATTCTTAGCATAATAATAGATACATAGTTCACAATAGTTTATGCTGAGTGTGAAGGAGATAGGTAACTATATTGTTTTTAATTAAAAAATGGCGAATTTTCAGTTGTGAGTTGTGACAGTTCTTTGTTATTGTTTTGAAATAATTTTGTGATAAAATGTCTTCTCAGAATGAAGAAGATAAATCTCTTCTTCCACATCATGTGCAACAGTCTCTATGTACGACGAGATTGGCGTACAGACAAGGACGAAAATTAACTGCTGTAAAAGTATGTATTTATTTAAATTACATTCTTTTCACCTTCTGGATACCATGGGAGCGTGTTCAACTTGGTTATTAGGCTTGGATGATATCGTGAGAACCACTTTCCAACGTATGCAGCAACACTTGCAAGAAACTACGGTAGGCAGTGGCTTTGTTGTGCCCTGGCATTACAGAACTCATATGGGCGGCGGTAACTACTTACCATCAGGTGGCCGTCTGCTTGCCTTGACAGGCAAAAAAACGCCGACCAATATTTTTGAGGAAATAGAAATATTAAAAGTATTATTTGCGATGGCGAGGGTTTTCTCAGTCTGTAGGCATTTACTTACAGTAGGAATCAATCAATCAAATTAAAAGGAAAGTGGTAAATTCAAAAGCAGCTCAAATAGGCACCTCTGACATTACTAAAGTTACATGTGTAGTCATTGTGAATTAACACTTGCTTAAATGAAAACATAATTAGGAAACCTGCATATCTTGTCATAAGAATTTCAATTTGTGAAGTCAACTGCATTACAGCATGGTAGCATGGCATTACATCATTAATAGAGGTCTATGGGCAGAGGTACAATGTTTAGTTATTATTTTTACTATATAAATCACACACAGTCATTTCTCATTAGTTTTCTGTAGAAAGCAGTGTTACTCCTATTGAGCCAGATAATACTGTAGCTATAAATTATAAATACACCCAACAGTCACACACATAGCTCTGACCCCAAACTAGGTCAATCCTGCATAGAGGGTATCAATAACTACGAGGAACTACTGTCCCACAACACCCAGGTCACATCGGTGCAGGAATCAAACCCCCAGCCTCCCATTTCACAACTGGCTACCTGACCGCTGCACCAGGGAGGCTGTCTACATGACTACAGAGAGGCACTCCCTCTTCTACAGACAGTTCTTTACTTATAAGTATAAATATTGAAACCTAAACGGCTACATAATTTTTTTATTCCCGTCATTTCGAATATGTTACCTTCATGATTGTGGGGTGGACTGAGTTGTATGTCACAAAAGGATAGTGTAACATTACTAACCCATTTACATAAAAAAAAATATTTATTGTTACTCTGATCAACAGAAAAGAGCTCACAGTGTCTTTAGGGTAGTTTTAATGGTTAATGTTAGCATAGAAACAAGAAACCATTTTCTGAACTATTTTTACAAGCTTTATAGCTTCACCTGTTTCTATGTATGTACTTTGTAACTGAATCTTTCAACATAATTTTAACCCTTCCAGACGTCTGATTTACTTGAAAATTTGTACATGTGTCAAGGACCGATAATAATACAATATTTTCATAACTTTGACCTTATCCTAACCAGGATTGTAATTTTTTTTATAATTAGCTATAAATACAGTAGCTTTAAATAAATAATTTGAGCTAGCCATACCACATTATTAAATTATAATTTTAATACCAATATGTTTGATACTTTCTCAGGTATACACTATCAATGATGAGTCAGTACATCTCCTCATCTTTGGAGTACCCTCACTGAACCTGCGACGAGAAACAAAATCCCTCTTCTGCAAGTTTGGGAAACTTTTACAATTCAACATCATGACAAAATACACTAGCGAAGCATTTACAGAAACTTACCATGCTTTGTACGAGAAATTACAAGCTTCTAGAATAGCAAAGAAGATGTTGGACGAAAAGAATTTCTATGGAGGGCTTTTGCATGTCTGCTATGCTCCTGAAATGGAGACTTTAGAGGAGTTAAGAAGTAAGCTGATGCAAAGAAGAAGAGAAGTACATTATAGATTGAAGAAGGATGAAATTGATAAGGAAACACAAAAGATGATTGAAACAGAGGTTGAAACAAATACAGATATTAATGATGAGAAAAATATAGAAGATAACATTGGTATTAAAGAAAACAATGAGATAATTAATGAAGTAAAAGATACCAAAATAGATGCAGTCAGCAAAGATCCAGTGAAAATGAATATGGGTGCTGTCAATATTATTTCCTTTGGAAAGAAAAGAAAAAAGAAAGTAAAAGAAAAAGTTACCAAGGAAAAAAAGATAAATGATAATATACAAGTAGTGGATTGTACGAATGTAGAAAAAGAAACAGTTACTAACGTCTATGAGGCCTTGAATCAGAAAATAGAAATAAGAAGTATGCCACAAAAAAGTTTGAACAAAATTGTGTTTTTTAATAAAAAATAAATTACAAAACAGTTTATTCTTCCTCAGGATATTCTTCTCCGGGCATTTCTTCTTGTTCATCAAATTCTCCATCCTCAACCCCCACTTCCTGTGAAATATAATAAACATTTTCATTCTCAATAATAGAGTTCAAATTCCCTTGAAAATATTTGATTGATTATTTGTCGCACCGATAATAAGAAATTCATTGAGCAGTCAAAATAGAACCCAGTGTTGTGAGTACTACACACATTTTCAAGTAAATCAATAATAAACAGTTTTTATTAAACTTCAATATTTCTATTTGTTTGAATTTCTTCTTCTTTTAAAAAAAATGGCTCCACCGTTATGTTGTTTGAATTTAAAAACCCCGGAGTTATTGATTGTCAAAAGATATCCAATGTGGATTTTTTGAAGTTATACTTCTTATGGCGCGATGGACAAAAATGATGAGAGTGAATTTTTACGATGCGCGCGCACACCGACAGCGACATCGTAAAGTTAGTTCTAGGTGGCATGAGAATCGATATGTAACTATGTTCACGTTGTATATTCTATTATTTTTTCTGTCACCCATTCTTATTTTGCGTTTACCCACTGGGTTGTGAGTACTTCGCGAATTAAATCGACTTATATTTTAATTTCGAACCAACATGTTTAGATAGATAAATGCACTGATTACTTATTAAAATAATCATGTAAATAATGATTTAATGATAACGCAATGTTACGAACAAAAGACGATTAGGGTCAACGCTTCACGCTATTGCGACGCGACGTCCTGCGGCTTTGATATAGTATAACCGCCCTTCAATTTCGGTAATATCATTATTATTACCAGAAATTGAGTACTAAATGTTGCCCGCGGCTCCGCCCGCGTGGAGGTTATTTTTAGAAGAAAAGGCATACAATCCATGGAGGCATCTTAAGCTATTACACCTTTCTATAATTTGCTATCCCATAGTATTAGGGTATTTACTATTATTAGAAATACCGAAGGTATTTAGGAGACTAGTTGGGGGGTAGTTAATAATGACAACCAAAGTGGGAGTAGTAAATGTTTAATATAAAACAGAGTGCCTTCCGCGCTCCGGTGTTCAGTTCAGAAGACTAGTGGTGTAGCAGTGAGTTGGTAGTGAGAACATTCGTGGTTCGTTCGCGGGGCAGTAAGTAATTGTAAACGGTTCAATGGCGTTGTTCAGTTTAAAAGGGTAATGCTGGTAGATTAATTATAAAGAGAAGCCTTAAGTGAATCCTGACATGCGTGTGTGTTAATATTAAGCACTGAGATGTGTAACAGTGCCGTGTAAATCAATCAATAAATTATAAACATTGTATTTGTCCCTTTTAAATATCCATCTTGCATAGTTTTGTTAATGTTCCTAACAATAGGAAGTGTACATATTTCCGGGATAAAAAGTAGCCTATGTCATTTTCTGATCCCTAAACTGCTACTATGCAAAAAATCATGTCGATCCCTTGCTTTGTGAAAACTTAACTATCCCACGGGAACTGTACATTTTCCGGGATAAAAAGTAGACCATTTGCTATTTTGGACTATAATCTATCTCTGTGCCAAATTTCAACCAGATCCGTCCAGCCGTTGTAGCGTGATTGACTAACAAACATCCATCCAAACATTCGCATTTATAATATCAGTAGGATTATTGTGCCCCTTGTTAACAGTTACAGATCGGTAGATCAGCTTAAAAATAAAAATCCTTAATAAATTATTTCGTTACATCAGAAATCGCCTCATATATTGCAATTACTAAACGCATCCTAGTCATCTAACAACATTTTACATCTATGTCATTTGAACTCAGTTTTCGTAATCGCGTTTAAAATAGGTCTGGTGAAATCAGTTTGACGTAAACTGAGATCAAGATCGACAATTGAACTCGATTAGTCAGAACTAAGTTTTATTAAACTCGGTTCTTATTGTAAATGGTGAAATTGGCCCTTAATCCTCCGTGGCGCAGTAGGCGAGTAGCCGGCTTTGAAGCGAGAGGCCTTGGGTTCGATTCCCACACCGGGACAAATGTTTTTGTGACAGATATTAGTGTCCGGGGTCTGTGTGTTGTGAGAGGGTGCGTCTCTCGTAGTTGATACCCACAACACACGACTCATATCTTAGTGTGGGGTCGGGGCTGTGTGTGACTGTTGGGTGTTATCTATTTAATCATTTAAAATAATGTCCGTACTCCTAATATTATGAATTTACCTCGTACTGTTGATATTCTGACACCAAGTCGTTCATATTGCTCTCGGCTTCAGTGAATTCCATCTCATCCATCCCCTCCCCAGTGTACCAATGGAGGAAAGCCTGGAAAGTGTAATAAAAACGTATATAAAATTGCTGGTGGTAGGATATTCATATCCTGGTGGATAGCGACCACCGTACACAGGGTGTACCGCCATAGTGGCACACGCAAGTGTGTCGCGTTCCAGGGTCAGTCAGTGTACATCCGGTTTCTATCTGGGGTCTAGAGTTGGGGTATGATGTTCTGAGTACTCTGACACTAGACCCTCGACTGCTTCACCTTCTTGCCCATGGCGTACTGCGTAGTGTGTAGCAGTCCGGCATGATTGTGTTAAGTAGCGAGGGATCCATTGTCTCTCGGTACTCGATACTCTAATTGGACGGTACTGCGCTTACCATCAGGTGCAGTGTGGTCACTTTGCCGTGCCAGGATAAAAGAAATATATTTATAAAATTTCTTGCAAAACTTCCCTTGCAGTCCTGATCTAAATATATCGATGGTGGGGATCTAGCGACACGCGATACGCTCATCGGTGATCATTAACAGTTGATACAGACACTTTTTAGTTTACATAGCCGTATGACGTCATAACATGGCGGCTACTGGGTGATTTTTTTTACCGTCTTGATAATAATATGGCGTGTTGTGTAAGTGGAATAGAATCTATAGACAACAGTATTTGTGTACTGGCATTTCGATTACGAAAGTTCTGAAAGTCTAAGAAAATCCATAAAAGAAATACACCCTACACGGTGCGTGCATAGTTCTAATTCGAGATATTATTTCGATCTTACCTTCGTACTTTTATGGGCTTAGGACCTTCTTACATACTGTAGTTATTGTTACATGTTAAACTAATCCACTTGCCACTTTTCAGTCTATAATAATAATAATAATACTAGCCCTGTATTAAACATTGTCCCACTGCTGGGCACGGGCCTCCTCTACTAATGAGAGGGGTTAGGCCTTAGTACACCACGCTGGCCTAATGCGGGTTGGCAGACTTCTCATACCTTCGAAAAACTCTCAGATATGCAGGTTTCCTCACGATGTTTTCCTTCACCGTTAAAGCAAGCGATAATTAACATTTAATACACACATAACTTTAGAAAAGTCAGAGGTGTATGTCATTTGGGTTTCGAACTTACGACTTTCGTCTTGACAGTCCGTACCGCAACCAACTAGGCTATCGCTGCTATTATTCAGTCTATGTCAGTAAAAAAATAAAGTAAGTAAATGTAAAGTGAGGCTTCTACTCCATTTACCTATCACGCCCTATTTTTTTCAAGACGGTAAAAAAAAGTCACCCAGTATTATGTTGAAAAACAGATTAAAAAATATGAAAATTTTATATTGAATTTTAAAAGGTATTTTCTTATTTTTAATCGACTTCAAAAAAAGGAGGAAGTTAAACTGTCATGACGGATAGACACGCCGGCGGCGCGTACACTGGCAACACTCGCCGTTCTTGCATGCAATTTTTAACTTTAATGCTATGGAAATAAAAGCTTGTTGCTTTACTCCCGACTTTTTTTTTAATATCCTTCCTGACTGGAGGGGTTAACAATTCGTTGGAATCTTTTTTTTTATGTATTTTCCCCGATTACTCGAAGACGCCTGGGCCGATTTGAGAAATTCTTTTTTTGTTTAAAATGGTATACTTCTCAGGTGGTATCATTGGCATTTGGCACCAAGTCAGGATCTGATGATGGAATCTCAGTTTTGGTTTTTTATTGAAGTCAGTGTACTTTTTATGAATTAAAAACCTTTTACTTATATGATCTAAAACTAACATTTTCCAACTGTGTTTTTTCTAAGCTATCTCAATTTTTTTTTTATTTTTTTTTTATCGAGTAAGATACACTATTGTGTTTTCGCCGCCACATAGTAGATTTGTCATTAACGTCGTCCATTGAACTTCTAAAAGTGTTAAAGTCCATAAAAAAGTAACTTCTGCTTTTTAACATTTTTCTACAGTAATTAAAAAATTCTATTGAGACAAAGTCTATGCCAG
This sequence comes from Laothoe populi, assembly GCA_905220505.1. Taxonomy (NCBI): domain Eukaryota; kingdom Metazoa; phylum Arthropoda; class Insecta; order Lepidoptera; family Sphingidae; genus Laothoe; species Laothoe populi. The sequence continues at coordinate 10,003,387 of HG992174.1, read as the reverse complement.
GGGTGGCCAAGCTCCTTGATAGTCGAGAATTTTTTCAAAATTTGATATTTTAGATATTGAATTTTTTTTACAGAAATTATTTTTTAGTTTTCATATTTGTTGTCAGTAATTTAAAACACATACGGAACGATAATATTTTTTTAAAATATAATAGCACAAACATAAACATTGGACTCGGGCATTGAGCTAATATTACTACGTATAGAGAAGCTATGCTATGCAAAGGTCATGCTCCATTTTGCTAAAAATTTAAACTAAAGTTCGCTGCAGCGCGGCAACAATAAACAGTTGTCTAACCACACAGTATAAACACGCAGCGCTAGAACGCTTCTAAGGTATAGTTTTCTCGCGACCAAAAGATCGAAAGCGCCGTGAATTTCATGGCGCTTACGCGTTTTGTTCAACGTTGTAAAACAACTTGTCGCTTCACATGGCGTCCGCTAAATATTTTGTTCTAATTAAATTTAAAAATGTTTATCTACTTACTTACCGATGGAAAGTTATTCCTTTGCACTTTGCCATATTACTTGAATTATTCGTGCAATATCGTAACACACACGAGGGCATACTTGATGCGTTTGAACGTTTTTTCTTATAAACACAAACAACACTACAGCGCTCAAGAGCTAGAAAGCAACTGAGTGAAGTGCGGCCGGCCGGCCGCACTTAAGCGGAACACGGTAGTAATGTGCGGCGTCTTCTCTATACGTAGTAATATTAGCTCAATGGACTCGGGTATATTTATCGAGAGCCACAAATAATCCTTCAAAGAGCCGCAGGTTGCCCCCCCCTGGTCTATGCATTTTACCTTTCTCCTGAACATAACAGTGAATTGCTCCGAGATGCGCTTGAATATCTCCTGTATTGCCGTTGAGTTGCCAACAAAAGTGGCCGCCATCTTGAGTCCGCGTGGCGGGACGTCACACACGGCCACTTTGACATTATTCGGGATCCATTCTACAAAATAACTGTAAGAAATATTTAAGGCATTAGTAATTTTTCATTCTTTAATGTGTAAAGTGCATAATTTGTGCATATTAAGACTGACATTATTGTATTAATTAGTAATTACAGTATTAGTAATTAGTAGTTACAGTATTAATGTTAAATGTATGTACATATACTTTTTTTTCTTTCGTGTAATATGATTTTTTTTTATTTTTCCAATTCTAGCTCTGAAACTTTTTATTGCTGTATACACCTGTAAAGGCATTTCACATTGTAAAATTTCCTAACTACCTATATAAGTAAATATTATTTTATTGTGTTGTGACATGTCGTTGGTGTAACAAATAAATAAATAAGTGTGAAAAAAGCACGAATACGTAGAATAAAACGACCGACCAGCAGAAAAAATAATGATACAAGTTTTACTAGGGCGAATAAACACTAAAACAACTATTACGGATTAATAGTACGTGCAACTAACAGAAAAAAGGTCTCTAGAGAAATCCAGAAACGATAATATTGGTGGGTGATTGGCACGATTTTTTTTATATTTTAATCAACGAGTTACATTACCTAAAACCTATTATTGAAAGAGTTTTATGAATCCGAACAAAAATAAGGAAATTAGACACCACTCAAATCTGCTGGAAGGGGTAATTGTCAAATGACAGTAGCAGGATGCATGATATGAGCCGTGACGTCATCTCTCAGAATGGACTAATGTGCCGTTGTGCGAGGGAGATAGTGATATGTTCCCACTACGCAATTATTTTTGCTCATACCAATATTTAAAATAAATATTGTGAACTCACTTTTAAGCAATTTTGATTCTATTTTCATAAGAGTTTCTTTCGCCTATTATGTTCGGTTGCATATCGAATAAAGTACAAAATTAAACACAGGAAACTACAATATTTTTTGTCGGGGGTCTATAGTTGGGGTACGATGTTCTGAGTACTCTGACACTAGACCCTCGACCGCTTATTCGCCTTCTTGCCCATGGCGTAGTGTGAAAAAGCAGGCCGGTATGATTGTGTTGAGTACCGGGGGATAGATTGTCTCTCACTACTCGATAGTCTAATTGGACGGCACTGCGTTTACCATCAGGCTTCACTTGGCCGTCCCAGAATAAAAAATATTACCTGGAGTTTTTGTCTTGGACGCTCAGCATCTGCTCATCGACCTCCTTCATGGACATCCTGCCTCTGAAGATGGCGGCGACGGTGAGATACCGGCCGTGTCGAGGGTCGCATGCGGCCATCATGTTGATGGGGCTGAACATCTGCTGGGTCAGCTCGGGGACTGTGAGGGCGCGATACCCTTGGCTATTGCGGGCGGTTAGGGGAGCGAATCCTGGGGGAAAATAATACATACATATACACTCACGCCCATAACCCCCGAAGAGGTAGGCAGTGTAACCAGTAGGTATACGCCCCCCCCCCCCACCCCGCCGAAAGTAAGGATTGCAAAAGTGGTGTGCTAATTTGAAAATACAGGACCTTATCAGGGTACTTTAAAAACCCAGGACGCTGCTAAAAACTGTCCAGGACATCCCAGGACACTCTAAACACCAGGACATGTTCTGGGAAAACAGGACGGTTGGCAACTCTAAGGTACACCTACTGTTCGCCGAATTTGAGTCCCATAATGTGTCCCAAAATGTCCCATAAGGTGGCCAGCCTATCGCCATACCGGGCACAGATTCCAGACTCCGGGCTAATACTGAGAATTTCTAGATAGAAAAAGCCAATATCACTTTACCCGACCTGGGATCGAACCCGAGACCTCAGCACAGCAGTCGTAACGTATGCGCTATTACAACTGCGCCACCGAGTCAGTCAGGAGAAAATAATGAAGTTTGATATATGTACCTACTAAGTATTATATTTTTTTTTATATCATAGTCCGACAAACGAGCCAGTGGGTCACCTGATGTTAAGTGATCTCCACCGCCCATGAACATCCACAGTACCGAAAGTATCATGTATGCGCTGTCGGCCTTAAAGGACAGGAATAGGGATTAGGGAAGGGAAGGGAGAATCTAGGCCTCCGGATATCTCACTTACCATACGAAACGCGACAGTAAACTGTCACTTTACGTTGGTTTTCTGTGAGACAGTGGCACTACCCCGGTCGAGGCCCATTCATGCTGTATACAAATATGTCTACAGCGTGGCTCTACCACTTTTATTATTATATGAAATTCTTTTTTGTTATCCTAGCACGGCAAAGTGACCACTGCGCCTGGTGGTAAGCGCAGTGTCGTCCAGTTAGAGTAGCGAGAGACAATCTAGCACTACTCAAGATCATCCAGTATGCCAGCTACCATGTTCCCTCCTTATAACCCTGGGTCTTAGCGTATTGTGAAGCTACTTAGGCATGGTTGTGTCCCGCTACTTGGGAAACAATCGATACTCTAACTGGACAGAACTTACCATCAGGTGCAGTGTGGCTACCGTGCCAGGATAAAAAAACGTGTGCGTTGACAGAAGAGATAACTTAAACTAATCTAAGTTGAACTTTTTAATATTGAAATTGTTTAACTTGAGAAAAGCTTAGGTTATTACTTAAACTTTATGTATATTAATATGATAATGAGAGGAAAAGTTATTTATTAATCAAATCTTTTAATGATCATAAAATATATTTTACCCACTCGATCCCACTCACTTCAGATCACAACGATTCTAAAGTAGGTTCACTTCAAAAAAATATTACACAGAGATTATGGAACGACAGAAATAGAAATTGATAAAGAAGCCAGACAGAGTGGCGCCGTAACGCGTTACGTTACAAAGCGGTTTACCCTCCCATAAGAAGTTATCACTCCAATATGCTACATAAGCTCTCCTATCCTCGGATAGAACTAACCTGGCATGAAGAAGTGCAGTCGCGGGAAGGGCACCATGTTGACCGCCAGCTTCCTCAAGTCTGCGTTCAGCTGTCCAGGGAACCGGAGGCACGTGGTCACTCCAGACATTGTCAACTGGAGACAGTTCGTTAAACATTGTAGTTCGAAATGTAGAAATGAATTTATGTAAGTTGATCTGCCTCGGTGGCACAGTTGTAATTTAACATGCATCGACTGCTGTTCTTGAGGTCACGGGTTCGGTCCCTGGGTCGGTTAAAGTGATATTGAGTTTTTTCTATTTAGATATTCTCGACCGATCTTGCCCATGGCGTAGTGTGAAGAAGCAGGACGACGTGATTGTGTTGAGTAGCGAGGGATAGATTGTCTCTCGCTACTCGATACTCTAATCGGACGGCACTGCGCTTACCATCAGCTGCAGTGTGAGTACTTTGCTGTTCCAGGATAAAAAAAAGTCGTAGAGAAGTTAAGGAGGAAATGAGCCCAATACTGTTATTTACCGACACAAGATGGTTGAGGTCCCCGTAAGTGGGCGAGCCGAGGCGCAAGGTCCTGAAGCAGATGTCGTAGAGCGCCTCGTTGTCGATGCAGAACGTCTCGTCAGTGTTCTCGACCAGTTGGTGCACAGACAGCGTCGCGTTGTAAGGCTCTACCACTGTGTCCGAGACCTGGGGGCAGAATAAACTAATAAGTAAGGTTTCATGACCTTTACCATGATTATTTTATATTTGTAGCACACAGTCCATACAAATGTCCCGCGTGCCTTTGAATAAAGTGCCGTTAAAATACCGTTCCGAGATCAGCCCGTGTACATACGGTTTTTGTCGGGGGTCTAGAGTTGCTGACAATAGACCCTCGACCGCTTTTTCACCTTGTTCATGGCCAATGTAGTGTGAAGAAGCAGGCCGGCATGATTGTGTGAGTAGCGAGTGATAGATTGCCTCTCGCTACTCGATACCCTAATTGGACTACGCTGCGCTTACCATCAGATGCAGTGTGGTCACTTTACCGTGCCAGAATAAAAAAAAAGCATTTGCCAGGTAGTAAAATACCTACTGCCTGGCGCTGATATTCTGCCTAGGGCTTAATATAACACATACACAGACACTCAGGTAGAGGTGTAACCAGTACACCCACTTATCGCCGAATTACGGTCCCATAATGTGATAGGGGGCGAGCCTATCGCCATACCGGGCACAATTCCAGACTCCTGGCTGATACTGAGTATTTCTAAATAGGAAAACCTAAAATCACTTTACCCGACCCGGGGATCGAACCCGAGACGTCAGCATGGCAGTCAACGCATGTGCAATTACAACTGGGCCACCGAGACATCCGATTTTATTTCATTATTTAAAATTACACACACGGGCAATTGTGTTTAGGTTTGTGGTTGTTAGGGACGAGAGATGGCAGCACTCGGCTTGTGTGCTTGTGATCGTCTTGCGAGAGACAATCTATCCCCCGCTACTCAAACCAATCATGCCGGCCTCCACCGGATGTACGGCTGATTCTGGAACGTGACACACTTGCGTGTGCCACTACGGCGGGTTTTACACCCTGTGTACTGAATATCCTACCACCAGCAAATCACTTGCTAGGTATGGTCACTTTACCAGTATAAAACAATCCAGAAGTAAACCTACCTTAGGGGAAGGCATGACGCTGAATGTATTAACGATGCGGTCAGGATATTCTTCTCTCAGCTTGCTCAGTAACAGGGTGCCGAGACCTGACCCAGTGCCTCCACCCAAGGAGTGGGTTAACTGGAACCCTGACGATGGAAATGTTAAATGATAAAACGAGAACTTATAAACCAAGATCACTTGGCTTGGCTACTTGGCTGTATTTGCAACACGTATTTCTTCCTATATATATATATTTCCTACCAAAAGCCTAAATATGAATTTTCAGATCCCTAACTAATCACAATCCGGTCAGCCGTTTAGTCGTGAAAAGGTAATAAACACACATACAAACAGAGTTACTTTCGCATTTATAGTATTGGTATGGATTATACTGTACGTGTGTATGACACTGAACTCCTCCTAAACGGCTGGACCGATTTGAATGTTTTTTTTGTATGCGTTTGGGTGGCGTCCTGGATGGTTTAGATTCACAAATCAGCCCGGCAGATGGCGCTGCAGTCGGTGTGGCGCTGCTTTTACGGGCAGAAACACGTCTGCCGTAGTTTATAGATTTCTGTAATGTTTGTAAGGAATAGAGTATAATGCTCCAGGCTGCCAGTTGAAAAACAAAGGTTTAAATTACCCAGGAACCATTTTTTCTGATTTTCTATTATTGTCTGTTAGAGTTTGGAACATGTATGCCTGATATTACCTTGGAGACAGTCACAAGGCTCTGCTTCTTTCCTCACGACGTCCATAACAGATTCCACCAGCTCAGCACCCTCAGTGTAATGTCCCTTGGCCCAGTTGTTTCCTTAATAAAAAAAACTATTTTTTACAAATGAAAGTGTGTATTAACAATCACGCCTGTATTCCCCGAAGGGGTAGGCAGAGGTGTAACCAGTACACCCACATTTCGCCGAATTTGGGTCCCATAATGTAATAGGGGCGAGTCTATCGCCATACCGGGCACACATTTCAGACTCCGGGCGAATACTGAGAATTTCTAGATAGAAAAACCCAATATCACTTAACCCGACCCGGGGATCGAACCCGAGACCTCAGCACAGCAGTCGTAACGTATTAGCAATAACAACTACGCCACCGAGCCAGTTACTATAGCATTTACTCATTGATCACAATATATTCAATATACATATTTGTAAAATTTTGGGCATATGAGAGTTGAGACTAATATAAATAAATACACTCAACAGTCACACATAGTCCTGACCCCACACAAGGTCAAACCTGTATCGTGGGTATCAACTAAGAGGGACTACGGTTCCACAACACCCAGACCCGAAACAAAAATTTGTCTAACACTAACACTTGTTTCGGTGTGGGAAATCAAGCCACGGCCTCTCGTTTCGCAGCCGGCTACTCGCCCATTGCGGCACGGAGGCTATATTTACATTATTGATTACAATTTAGAAAGAAAGAAAGAAAAACTATTTATTAGCACAGCTAACAACACGCACATAGCACAATACAATTAACAATTTTATTATAAATAAAACTAATACTAATGGCACTTGCTTGTCGCAGCTGTGACAGGTAGGTGACCACTCAGCGTACTGCTGGGCTGTGTCACGTACATAGTACATACCACAACACAGCACACATTTAGGGCGTTTCTTATAAATAACGTCCCATTGGTTTCATCTGCGTCGTATTTTGGCGCGAATTTCAATTGAGCGGGTTTTACAAATGTAAGTATATTTAAATAAATAAATAACACCCACCAGTCACACACATAGCCCCGACCCCACACTAAGATACGAGTCTTGTGTCGTGGGTATCAGGGACTATGAGAGATTTTCGGTCTTACAAAACCCTGACCCCGGACACAAATATCTGTCTGTCACGGAAACATTTGTCCCGGTGTGAGAATCCTACCCACGGCCTCTCGTTTCACAGCCGGATACTAGCCAACTGCGCCACGGAGGCTGTTTGTCCTCTATGGACTCCTGAACTATTCAGCCGATTATGATGAAACTTTGGTGAGTTGATGGTCGCCCGCGAAGGTTCGTGACCAGAAAACAGTAAAAAGAACTCGCTAGATGGCGCTGCAGAACATTAACTTCAATACCGTTCAACCGAACGCATTTATAAAATTTACTTTACGTGGATTGCAATTTGCCGGGTGCAGCTAGTAAATATAAATTTTATATCCTGGCACGGCAAAGTGACCACACTGCACCTGATGGTAAGCGCAGTGCCGTTCAATTAGAGTATCGAGTACCGAGAGTCGATCTATCCCCTGCTACTCAACACAATCATGCCGGCCTGCTTCTTCACACTACGCCATGGACAAGAAGGTGAAGAAGCGGTCGAGGGTCTAGTGTCAGAGTACTCAGAACATCGTATCCCAAATCAAGACCCCCGACAAAAACCGGATGTACACTGGCTGATCCCGGAACGTACACTTGCGTGTGCCACTATGGCGGGTTGTACACCCTGTGTACGGTAGTCGTTATCCGGGCAGATGTGAATATCCTACCACCAGCAAAACTGATATGACATACCGGCTCCACTTTGTCCAAACACATAGTTGTCAGGTCTGAAGAGAGCTCCGTAGGTGGCAGACCTGATGGCGTCCATAGTGCCTGGCTCCAAGTCCACGAGGACCGCTCGGGGGACATAGCGTCTGCCTGGAAGATATATAACACCACTCATTTTTTTTAATAAATAAACATACATACACTCATGCGTGTAATCCCCGCAGTGGGTGTACTGGTTACACCTCTGCCTACTCCTTCGGGGATTGCAGGCGTGAGTATATATGTAAGTACAATTCCAAACTCCGGGCTGATACTTGCGTGATAGAAAAACCCAATATCACATCTACCTTACCAGTCCGAGACAGTAAGTAAGTAAGTAAGTATTTATTGTCCAAAAACACATTTTACATATTGTAACAAAAATACAAAGGTCCCCGCACTAGGCGAACCTGTATCGCGGGAGACCACATAGGTTTACAGTAAGCATTTTATAAATGTGCGAGTGGGCTGTACAAACTAGCTACTAATGGCATTGCAGAAAGAAAAAATTATAACTATGAACATTAAAGTGAAATAGTTATTTATAAATAAATAACATTGTTAAAATATCATATATACATTCCTAGATATATATATATATATACATAAATGTATAAATAAATAAAAATACGTAGACTTAAACCTATATATTTATATACATAGACATAAATATATATACACATACACAGGTTCAGATTTCTGTGCTAAAATGACGTCTATTTTGTAGTGGTTAGCAAAAGTTCGGTATCTGCATAATTTAAGGAAAGGAGATATTTCTTCAGTTTGCTAATAGCTTCATGATGGCTTAAACAACTGATAGGGCAAAGATGATTTATTTTATTGAATAAAGAGGGGAAAGAGTAGTGACTGAAGCGTTTGGCGAAAGAAGTTTTCACACGAGGAATATTTACTTTAAGCCGTCTTCTCTGTTGGGATTCAGTATATAAGGAGGAATTCTTGAACATTTTATTATACTGTAAAACTGCACACTGTATGTATAATTGACGTACCGTTAACACCTGAGACTCGTTATAAAGGAGATATGTTGTACAGTAAACAATTACTTACGAGCGACCGTCTTCGCACGACATATTTGGGCCAATTTACGCAAAACTTTAATGCATTATACCTAAAACTTCCTTATAAATCACTCCGTATATTAGTGAAAACCGTATGAAAATCCGTTCAGTAGTTTGTGAGTTACTCGCGTTCAAACAAAACTTCGCGTTCGTTTTATAAGTATATATACCGTCAGCGGCTTCGTTGTAGTACACCCCAATGCGTTCCAATTGGAGATCGCTGTCACCATTATAGTATCCACTTGTATCGATGCCATGTTCATCAGAAATGATCTCCCAGAACTGTAACAATCAATTGATATGATAATTGGGTATTTTAATCTTTTTTTTATATCATAGTCCGACAAACGAGCCAGTGCGTCACCTGATGATACAACATCCACAATACCGAAAGTGTCATGAATGCGCTGTCGGCCTTAAAAGACAGGAATAGGGATTAGGGAAGGGAAGGGGGAATCTGGGCCTCCGGATATCTCACTTACTATACGAAACGCGACAGTAAACTGTCACTTTACGTTGGTTTTCTGTGAGACAGTGGTACATCCCCGGTCGAGCCGGCCCATTCATGCTGTAGACAAATATGTCTAAAGCGTGGCTCTACCACTTCCAGACCCTACTTATATAATAATAATATACGTATTATAAATGTGAAGGTTTGGATGGGTGTTTGTTAGTCAATCACGCTACAAGGGCTTACAATAGATGGCGCTTCCTAAAATCACACAACAAATTTGTTAATTACAATGTATTTGGAATGAGCAAATTTTTCTGCGTCTTTTGAGCCTAGTTTAAAATTTTTGTGAACTTTTCTTGCGCTGAAGTCAACTGGTAAAACATGGCACATTTATTTTACAAAATAATGCTCATGTAAATGCATGAAAATCCTACTATATCATCATATTATAAATGCGAATCTTTGGATGGATGCATGGATAGATGTTTGTTACTCAATCACGCTACAATGGTTGGACGGACCTGTTAGAAATTTGGCATCAGAGGTATAGTCCGGAATAGCACAACGGCTACTTTTATCCCAGAAAAATGTACAGTTCCCGTGGGATAGTTTAGTTTTTAATAAAGCAAGGTATCGACATGATTTTTACATAGCGGCAGTTTAGGGATCAGAAAATAACTAGATCCCACTCGATCCCGTTTGATCCCGCTCGATCCCACTCAATCCCAATCGATCCCACTCAAATCAAATAACAACGATTCTAAAGAAGTTTTACTTCAAAAAATATAGCACAGAGATTATGGAACGACAGAAATAGAAATTAATAAAGAAGCCAGAGTGGCGCCGTAACGCGTTACGTTACGAAGCGGTTTACCCTCCCATAAGAAGTTATCACTTCAAAAAGTAATTGGTTTCTTTTGGCGCCAAACAAATACTGACCAATCATGTTACGTGTACAGAAACGAATATAGCAAAGAGCTTTTTCTTGTATTCGGACATTAGTGTGGTCAGGATTATATTAATTTAACACCTCTTTATTGCTTACCATAAACCACAGATGACCGCAGGCCGAAGAATTCTCAAATGACCCGTTTCAGTAAAGATAGGATTGTGTATTACAAATCTATAACTAAATACTGTTAAATAAACTAAAACACAGACACACATACACTCACGCCTGTACTCCCCAAATAGGTAGGCAGAGGTGTAACCAGTACACCCACTTTTCGTCGAATTTCGATCCCATAATGTGATAGGCGGCGAGCCTATCGCCATACCGGGCACAGGTTCCAGACTCCGGGCTAATACTGAGAATTTCTAGATAGAAAAACCCAATAAATAAATAACACCCAACAGTCACACACATAGCCCCGATCCCACACTAAGATACGAGTCTTGTGTTGTGGGTATAAGGGACTACGAGAGACTTTCGGTCTCATAACACCCAGACCCCGGACACAAATATCTGTCTGCCACACAAACATTTGTGCCGGTGTGAGAATCGAACCCACGCCCTCTGATTTCACAGCCGACTACTCGCCAACTGCGCCACGGAGGCTGTCACTATCACTTATCACTTAACCCAACCCGGGGATCGAACCAGAGACCTCAGCACAGCAGTCGTAACGCATGCGCAATCACAACTGCGCCACCGAGGCAGGCAAGTTAAAAAGATAAAAACGATACTAATACTATAAATGTGAAAGTAGCTCTGTTACGTTTTCACGGCAATCTGAACAGATTTTGATAAAACATAGGATGGACATAGGCACCTTTTAGGCCCAAAAAATTTTAAGGGGTGAAAGATAGGGACCCACCATTTCGTAAGATGTATAAATCATATTTAATCTTTTGATAATTATTAGAGTCAGCTTTGTGCAAAATCATCCCACAATAAAATATTTCTGGATCATACGTTCGTCTAGATTCGGCAATCGAATCCGCGACCCTTCCTATCACAGCCGTCTATTCACCCACAGACGATATTAGAGTAGTTTTTTTTTATAATATTTAAAATGTTTATTACTATAATTATTACTGTATTTTATTATTAACCTTATCAATATGCTATCTGTTATATTTTTTATTGTACTGGCTATTTAAGAGCTGTTCTAAAATAATTAATAAACGATTTAAATGACAAGTAAAAACTCCCGCATTTAATCCCCTATATTCAAATCAAGGCATTAACGGTACCATGCAGAATTGTTACATTAAGACCTTAATGATGTCAAAATTTCTTACGAGATAACAAAACCACATTTCTAATTAGGTACATAGTCGACGGCACTTAATGTAATGACGTAGGTTCGAATACCAGGGTGCTTATTGTAGCTAAAATATCGAATTTTTAATTATAGAGAACATAATCCCGAGTTTTAACTAATATTTTAAATTAGAAATATAATATTAGATTTTAAAATAAAATACGTCATACTACTATTATATTTTAGTCTATAACCCAAAATCATTAAATACTGTAAAGGTAAAGGAATTAAACCCATAATACCATGTAGAAATTATGAAATGAGGTACGACCATTAAGAAAACTCACTGAATGAAAGCCGTGGAATCTAGAGCAAAAGTTATTAATAGAAAGCATTGAGACAACACGCAATATACCTATTAGTTCTTTTCTGAAACTTACCTTAGAACCAATTTGGTTACCGCACTGTCCTGCCTGTAAATGTACTATTTCCCTCATTTTAAAATAATAAATTAGTCACACTTTTTCGATTTATTACCGGAGCGCACTATTTTAAGATATTGAGTTACCGCACTTCAGACCACGTGGTGCTGTTTGTTTTATATTTATTTGTTTGTATGTTTAATATATTATATATCTTAGCGTATATGTGTGCTTGTATAAGAAAGTATTATGAGATAATTATAGTTTCTTTCATCTTCGAAAGTTAAAGAAATGGTGTTTGTTTTAGCGACATCTATTGGGAGTTTGAGAAAACGTTGGTAGAGGTTATAATGCGTTTTATTCTTACAAGAAGCTATAGGTATTTTACCCAATCTGATATTGAAATTATGTATTCCCCGGTAGAAATATAATTATAAATATTCATTCATTTAAACAAGATAGTCAATGAGTTGGGTTTTCAGTATTGTTGATTTCATTTATAACAACGAAAGTAAAATACAAGTTATTTTGTGAGAGATTCTAAACCATGGTAAAAATCAATATATTTTAACACCATATTGTTATGTACTGTTTGTTCAGTTATTGCTAATATAAATAATTCGATACACTGATAAGAATACAATAAGAATTCACAAAGTGATAACAAAACGCGCGGCCGGCCGACCGCGGAACAAGTCTGTCATTTTCTCGACTGACAACTGACATCGAAATTGTCATAAAATCTTTATTTTAATTGTAAACTATTACAAAAAGAGTTTTTCACGTAGTTAAATATAAATATAATTGTATTTTCAATTAATTATATGCATTTTAAGTGCATTTGTTGTGTATTTGTGCGTATAGTTTGCCGCCATGTTCCCTCCCTGGGGGTTTCGTGAAACTTAAATGTCGACCTGAGTGCATTGTGACGTGTTGCTTTAAGAGAACGGAATTATGGAGATGGAAGCTGTATCTACATCTCAGGTGAGGAGACAAGTCATACCTTTACTTAAAACAAATTTTTTTGTACATACATTTCCCAGGTTGTTACAGTAACAACAAATGAAAAATTGATTTTGATATAAAAATATTATGATTTCGTAGCGTCTTAAATGTAGACCGTTGTAAAAATAATAATAGCCTTCTATTCAGAATAGAGTATACATGATTTAAATAAACTTAGTGGTTACTTAAAGTGCCTCTGCAATTCTTATCTGTACACACTTGATTGCTATTACCCGAAATGTCCAGGTATCTCCTGCTACCTCTTTTATGTTGTCTACCCATTGTGTGAATCTCCTTCCTTTTTTTGTTTAACATCTCTGGTGTATAATTTTTTTCTTTTTTTAATTCTGGCGTGGCAAAGTGACCACACTGCACCTGATGATAAGCGCAGTGCCGTCCAGATAGAGTATCAAGTAGCGAGACGACAGTCTATCCCTCGCTACTCAACACAATCATGCCGGCCTGCTGTTTAGCTTCTTCACATTACGCCTAAAGGACCCAGGATCATAGGAGGGAGGGAACACGGTAGCTTGCAAACACCTTGATGGTGTGGCAAAAATACGATTTTGCGACTATGGTTCGAGCCGGGGTAGTAGACACCACGAAGCTGTGGCTCCGCAAGCCAGTACGCATGGTTCTGGTATGGAAGGGAAAGGATGGGATACGTATATTGGAGTAACTTTTTTTTTGCGTCATATGTCCTGTCCAATTCCATTTATAATAAGAAAACTTAAGAAGAGTGCTGGTGATTAAATGCCATTTAGCTAATAGATGTATTGTCCTCTTTTATCTTGGCACAGGCAAGTGACCACTCTAGACCCCTGACAAAACCCGGATGTAAACTAATCCTTGAACGCGACACACTTGCGTGTGCCACTATGGCGGGTTTTACACCCTGTATATGGTGGTCGCTATCCGGGCGGATATGCAGCAAACTTGGATTCATTATTTAGTTTACTTTCGAAAACCTCAAATACATAATTATGTATATGAAATATTATTTGGCTAGTGCTATGTCACGCCTAACTTCTAATTTATAGTATCCGGCCATACCTATGACAAATATAGCCGGATACATAAGCGGGTAAAAACTATAGAGTCCATACCAATGCCATTTGATTTTTTTTAACAATAATGCGTGTTACCTATGTCTGTTGGGTTTCAGGCCTCAGTCAATGATGCTGGTCTAAGAGCCAACACACTCCAATGTAATGTAATTTTTGTAGAAGACCAAAAAAAGTAGTTGGCTATGTACCAGTAAATTGATCATGGCCTTCAAACATACCTCAATTGAAAATACTTCATTTAGGGTAGCCTGAATAAATATTTTCTTTTAATTCCAGGCGCCACTCAACATGGCGGACGCAAGCACAGCCAACCTAGACCTCAAAAAACCAAAAGAAGAGGTCATAAAATTCGTTAGCGTCACTAGCGAGGTCCTTACTGAGGAACAAAGGCAAATGTACGAATCTGTACTAGCCACATGGAAGCCAGTGTTATTCCCGAAAAGGATCAAGCGGTACATATGTCCGAAATGCAGTAAAGAGTTCAAAAACTACCAAAACCTATACCTTCATACCACAAGGGTGCATTCCTCAGAAGAATCTGCAGTACTCTGCGATATCTGTGACAAAACATTTAAAAATAAGCATTACTTATACATGCATCGGATGAATAAACACTACTCGGAAATGGAGAAGTGCTACTGTCAGTTCTGTCTCCAGGAATTCCGCACCCGGAGAGCTCTGCATCTTCATATAAAGCGGATCCATCCGAATACCCTACCGGAGATCAAATGTCATGAATGTGGGAAGGAGTTTCATGCTCCGTACAAGCTCAAATACCATTTAGAGTCCTGTCATAGAACCGACAAGGATAAATATAAATGCCACATTTGTCATAAGTTGTACAAGAATCATCTGAATTTGAACCGTCATTTGCAACTCCAGCATGCACCGGTCGAGCGGCACCCTTGCGTGTTCTGTTCAATGACCTTCAAATCCCGTCACCACATGAAGCGTCATGTGTTGAACATCCACCCTCCTCTGGAGTCCAAAGTAAACTGCCCTGAATGTCTCAAGGAATTTAAGAATGACCAATACTTAAAAGAACACATGCAGGTGCACTCTTCAGCCGATTCGAAGGTGAAATGCGATTTATGTGATAAATATTTTCACTCAGCCGTTCGTTTGAAGAAGCATAAGAAGATCGTGCATCCCACGAAGCCGAAGTTACGCTGCGAGAAGTGTGATAAAGAGTTCGCGCACGCGCATTACTTGAGGCGTCACAACAATTCGGTCCATGTGGAAATCGACGAGAGCAACTATGAGCACGAATGTGATCAGTGTGGGAAAAAATTCAAGCTGAAAAAGTATCTGAACAATCATATATTGAGACATGAGCAGCAGCAACTTAAGAGGATTTCGCAAATGGTGAAAACCGTCATGGATGATGGGAAACAGGTGAAAGTGCCGAAAAAACGGGGCAGGCCGAGGAAGACGCGCGCTGAGATCGAGTTTATCAAATGCGAGCCGGTGTCCAGTTCGGAATCCGAATCGGGCGATTCCGATTCCGATTCGGAGTGATTTGGCGTGATTCGGAGTAATTTGGTGTGATTCGGAGTGATTAGTTAGAATGATTAGTCGCGGTTTGATGGGATTCGGAGTGATTTGATGTGATTCGGAGTGATTAATCGCGATTCGATGTTATTTATCGTGAGTTGGTGTGATTTAATGTGATTTATGATTTTATTGGCATAGGGTTGCCTATTTATAAGTTCTGGTGGTCAGTATCTATTTGCTAGTAACGTTTATTTTTAAATATTCGAAAGTTATAACTGGTGAGAGTTGCTTAGTTGACGGTCGTTTGCATATATACCCTCACGCCTGTAATCCCCGAAGGGGTAGGCAGAGGTGTAACCTGTACACCCACTTTTCGCCGAATTTCGGTCCCATGGTATGATAGAGGGCGAGTGATGGTTTGCAATTAGTAATTTCATACAGAAATATTAAGAGATAAAGTTATTGTCAACCACATGTTAACATAAAGAGAGTTCTAACAAAATAAACATTTTTTAACCTAAATATGGTAGTAGGAACTAAGAAGTCTTTATAAATTTTTACTGATTAGTGAAATTTTAGTAAAATTTGTAAATTACGTTAGCTTTGTAAGTGGTTACGTAAACAAATCGTGAAAATTACGTAAAAATATTTGTTAAATGTGGCTTCATTACGGAACTTTCTGATTTAATCGAACGTTGAAAATGTTTCGAAAGCTTTACAGCCTTCACGGTCACAGGGCGGGCTGAGATGTATGTCATCAAAGGATACTGTAACTTTTCAACCCTAATTTTTTTTAAGTTTATATATTGTAGTCTGATCTACGCAGGAGCTCAGTGTCTGACACTTGGTCTTTTGGGTTCTGATTTTTTGAGTTCTGCTCATATATTGTAAAAAACGAAATTTACGGATTCTTTCGCGGTTTATTTTACATACATACATATACACTCACGCCCGTAAACCATGGGGGTAGGCAGAGACTATTGACTGCCACAAGCTACGATCCTGACACACTTCTTTCGCCTCTTCCACATTCATACATCTTTTCATACATTTTCGACGGTTGGAGGTACTCCTGATTTGATTTGGTTTATTTTACTTTATAAAAAAAAAATGTGAGCTCTTTCTGCGTAGATCGGACTACAACAAAATAAAAATTCAATATCAACTACATGGAGGGTAGAAACATTGCACTATACTTTCGTGACGACATACAACTCAGTCTCCCCCGTGACCATGAAGGCTGTAAAGCTTTCGAAACGTCGGGTTAAAAAGTTAAATAAACCGCGATAGAATCCGTAAATTTCGTTTTATTACAATGTATAATATTCGCGTAAACATAAGAAACCATTCTGCTCATATATTTGATTTCGTCGTCCCGTAATGGCGCCCAGTGTAGTTACACCACTCGCACTACCCTAGGTCCACCAATACATGTGTATTGCATATTCGTAGCGCCTCTTATTAGCGCCCTGCGTGCGGCCATGGGCGTGCGTATTCACTACGAGTGCGGGAAACACCTAGCGTGTTGCGAACCGCAAGGATAATTAAAATTAAAACTGTGTAACAAAGTAACATAACATTTTACGTAGTTAGTACAAATGAACGACCATCGCTGGTGGCTTTGGCTGTGCTGTTGAAATTAGGATATACATATATATACCGTTACGACCTGGGAACCTTCAAGAAGAGAGCATATTCTTTCCTGAAAGGCCGGCAACGCATTTGCAAGCCCTCTGGTGTTGCAGATGTTCATGGGCGGCGGTGATCACTTTCCATCAGGTGAGCCTCCTGCCCGTTTGCCCACTTTTTCAATAAAAAAAAAAACATTGTTATATTTGGGACTGGTGAAGGAAATGGTTCGGATACCATCCTTACAGAGCATAACCATAACATATTGTTATAGTCAATTGCAGTACAATCTGATAATGGCACCCTTCGTTTATCGACTTTTATGAATAATTCTGCCTATAAACTTTCCACTAAACTAGAAAGAATTTTGTACCTTAAACATATAACATGAAACGCAGAAAAACAAATTTTATAGAAGTCATAACGCACCTAAGACTTTTAATACAATTGGACAGGGTTTTTATAAGTTATTGCAATTAAATAATCATTCGCGTCGTAGGATTTAATACTTTATATCTACAACATGGCGTTGCGATTACAGGGATGCTGAAATAAGTTAAAAAACATTGAGTTACTATTTTATACTGAATTTCAGACTCATTGTCAAGCATTAATGGTGGTTAATTAATAATTAAGTAGTAAAATTTTGGTAGCTAGATGGTGGGAACCTGAATACAACCGCTGAAGGAATATATCCCACCATAAACATCCTAAAAGAATCCAGAATAGCATATGCACAATACTGCCAAGTGCTTAGCGCTTCTTTATCATCATTACGAACGCTACGCTTACGAACTTTGAAGACTACACTTTAACACGTTGACTGCGGCGCACACACACGGTGTGTTTTTGATTTTGCTACGCGCATGCGGCCGTCACACGCTAGGTGCGTTTTAAAAATCTCTATACAAGAGTGCGGCCGGCACACACCAGGTGTGTGTTTATTGCGCGACGCCTGTGCGGGCGGCACACGCTAGGTGCGTTGTAAATAAATATATACAAAGATTGTGGCTTCACCCACGTATTTTTATTTAATATTTTATTACTTGTCTTAGATAGCCATGGTTTGATTTATATTTATAGGAATGATTATCCTAAATGTAAAAGATAACTAGAGCGAGTTATTTCGATAAATCTTACGAATATAAGTATATACTCAAATTTCATACATAAAATTTATTTCAAACACGTGAAAGATCTACCTTTTTATTACATCTAAACAGGGACACACATTTTAACAAAATACAATAACAGCTTTGGTAGCTGTTGCTCTAAATAAAGAATGGTAATAATATCTAAAGTTTTATTTTAAGTTTTAAATTAAAACAATGCGCAATTACTGTATTGCAAGTAATTCAACAGTACCATAAATACGAGGGGAAAAGTGGCTTATAAATTTGCACGGCCAGACATGGTTTTTAGCTTAGCGATATATACAACACGCGAGGCGCGTAGCGCCGCACTGGCGTTCGGGATTGTTACGCGAGTGCGGGAAACGCACCTAGCGTGTGCCAGCCGCATAGGCGTATCGTCGCAATATTTGGCGCCGCAGTCAACGTGTTAAGGCATTTTCTGCCTCGCACAACCACTCTGTGGAACCAGTTATCGCCGGCGGTCTTTCCGAACCGTTACGACCTGAGAACCTTCAAGAAGAGAGCATATTCTTTCCTGAAAGGCCGGCAACGCATTTGCAAGCCCTCTGGTGTTGCAGATGTTCATGGGCGGCGGTGATCACTTTCCATCAGGTGAGCCTCCTGCCCGTTTGCCTCCTTTTAACATAAAAAAAGACTAAACTAGAATTTGGCATAGTGTCTGGGAGAATGACATAGGATACTATACTTTTTGTGAGATCAGTGGCTACCCAGTGGCTCAGTGGCGCATCTTGGGAGAGGCCTACGTCCAACAGTGGACTGACACCGGCTGATGATGATGATGATGAGGGGCTACCCAGGCCCATTGAAGATCCAGTACATGCAACTAAATGAAGCCTCTTAGAAATTGATGATACGTTTTTAACTAAACAATAAAGGAGGTTTAAAAATTCAGCGCCAATTTCGGTCTTAATTTGGATTTATATGGTCTACTGAAGAACCTACAAATTTCGAGATTTTACTTGCAGGACCAGAGGCACGGAACAAGTGCGCAATTCCTTAGAGTGGGCCTCGTGTAGAGTATTTTCTCTAGTAGTACAAATACTAAGTACTTCAAGAGTTCATTCCGTGTATTGTCCGAGATCTAACTGTTCAGTGAAGGTAGTTTACGTTCGTAACTAAACTGAACTAACGTACTTTTAGTTTAGTTAGTGTCGTTACTGTACTAATACCGGAGATTGAATAGGGTAGTTGACAGTAAGTGAAAACCTGATATAATTGTGTTTATTATAATAGATTTTAGTTTAAATATATCGAAAATTAAACCAATTTGTTAATTTTATATGACAATATTTTCAAGAAACAAATATGCAAAAATAATTTTTGTCACGTAACATGAAACACACGACGTCACCGTTCGAAATATCTATTAACGTTGAGCCAAACGTCTATTAGTTTTGCGGATGGTGACGTCACACGAGAGGCCATGACAGTTGGTAGTGTTTTGGTGGGAAAAATAAACTTGGTTTATAAAAATGAAAATTAAATCTTGAAAACTTTTGTTTTATGGCATTATTTCAGTCATGCATGACGTCTATTAATAATATATTATATAATAATATATATTTTAATAATATAGACTATAAAGAATAAAATAAAACGGTTCCCAAAAAACAGTCGACTTACCTATTAGTACATTTGTACTAATCAAGGTCTTAGTACTCTTTCCAATATATGGACAGGTCTTCTCATTCAATAAAAATGAAGTAAAAATCCTTGGTTTGGCCAAAGTAACCTAATTCCAATGTTGTTAATGATTATTCCAATGAAAATTGTTTCACTGTGCGAAAAGGAGTTGAAAAAGTATTAGATTCAATTTTTTTTATGGCTACAAGCACTGTGTTGCTGTGCTACGCCAAAGATTCAAATTTAATCTTATGATCGGTGTAAATTTACTACTGGCTTACACCATAATTAAAAATATTATGTAAATAAGGCTGTAATGTAATGCTTTTAAATTTTAAAACAAAAACAATTTTTACGCTTTGCACATTCATAATTTTAAATATGGTATATTTAAGGGGTGTGGTCGTCGCTTTCTTTACGCTGAAGAAGATAATTAAAAAAACTTATTCTTAATTCGTATACTTGTGTAAGGCTGTATGGATTGCAATTCCGCAACTCGTGAAGATCGAAAAAAAGTTAATTAGGCTGAATTATCGGCAGTTCCTTATTCCTTTGAGCAATAAAAAAATACATATGGCTGTATATGGCAATGGGTAACACATTGTTTATGAGATAATTAAATTTAATAGTCAAAAATTTCTAACTATATTATAAATTAACACAATTTAATGTATATATACATATTTATTATTGTTGAATGGTTCTTAGAGATTGTGCATTACGAAGTCACATTAGTTCTTTATAAACTTTGCGTGTGATCATTCTATGTTCTAAAACTATGCACTTTGACATCTAGTTTTACAACTAACTATAGGACGCATTTAGCTATTAACTATGTTGCACAAAATAAAAACTTAGGACATAAATCGACAATCAATAAATCTTTTCCAAGGTGACTTCAGTATGGGGATTTTCAAGAAGGAAGTAAATAGGTTTCTGAAGGGTCGGCAAAGTGCAAATGATGCTTCTGGTTTCGCGTCCATAGGCTACGGTAACAGCTTACCATCAGGCGGGCCGTAAGCTTGTTTGCCACCATCGTGATATAAAACAAAACAATTAGAATATAAATCAGAGTAATAATTAGTAAAATTATAATTATGACAGACTACGGATATGAGTACCTACCTATTAAATGCATTTTTTAAAATTACTTGTGATATGTTTTCACCGACCTATGGTTAACTTTAGTTTACCCCTTATGTCATTAAACATTAAGTGGCTGGTCTACATTGCAATGTAAAATCTACGGTGTAGATAAATTCTATTAAATTATAATATAAAAAGGTTAAAGTAAAATGCTGTCGACACACTGGTGTGTTGGGTTTTAGGTTAAAACTTTATATCAACTACATAATTCAAAATATTTATTGAATCACAGACAGTTATTTTTACAGTGTTTTAGCAATTTCATCAACAGTTGTTGGACGTTTATAAAGAATTGACCGCTGCCAAGTATTGCAATGGTGAGCAGATAGAAAAAAAGTATCATCTCTTCAAAAAAGTGTCATCATCTTTCTGGCGCTCTATGCGGGTAGTTAACAGCGTAATTGCTGACGGCATTGGCCAATGTTTACGTGTAAAGATTTTACTAACGAACATTTAATGCTAAGCTAGCTTGGTCGATACACGGCTTTAAACTAAGCTGAGCTACATAAGTCTAGCAATAGGTCGGTTAGATGAATTTCGTATTTTTTAATATCAAAATATTACATGATATAGTCAGAACCAAATATTTGTGACATTTGTGTCGGTACGGGAATCGAATCCAGAACCATGCCACGGAGGGTCTTGCGGGTACTTTAAAAATAAATATACTATGGTCCATTGACTTATATTCTATAGACACGAACTGTCGAACAAAAAAGTTGTTCCGAAACCTTGTCCGCCCACTAATGCCATCTATCATTTTACTAAGAACTATTTGGAAGTTATAACTCCCGTCACTGTCTCTCGAACGGGACTTTCCGCGCGCTAAAACGGGACAAACTATATAATTTATAGTGTTTTGAAATATAGACTTCCCGTATTCAAAATTGAAATTAATTAATATTTATTGATATTACGTTCTAAACGTTATGAAATTATGTTATTTACCTTATATACTATTAACAGTTTCACTGTAAATCAATTTAAGGCAGATTTGTTCGGGAATGTCGCTACAAATAACTGAAATTAACTGATGTGCATTCGTAGGTGGCATGAAGCATACTAACGTCGGTGTGGAGTATACACCTCATCTCGGTGGAACATAATGTTTGTTCTGGTCGCCGCATCTAGTACGTAGTACATATAGATCGCTGCTATGGTCCTTAAAATGATATAAAGAGCAATTGTTTGAGCTGTGAAGTACTAGTGTAATGCATTTTTAAATTCTTTAAGCCAGTTTTGGTGGTTATGGAGAATAGTTAATGGTTACTAAAATCTGTATTTAGGTTTATATGGACAGAGTATGGACTGAGCAGCTCCAGCTATTAAGTACGGGAAAAAACAGAGATAAAGCGAACGTGCGGCCAGCAGTTGTCTTTAGAATTTTTGTTTGTGACATATCACAGACTTGCTGGAGCGAAAAAAAATATTGGCCGCAGAGTCGCTTTGTCTCTTTCTACAAAGTGGTCAATTTTGCGAGGATATTGTTCCATTCTCCATGTCTAAGGTCTCTTACTTGATTATGTAAACAAAAAGGCTTTAAAAACTAATTCGCAGACAGGCGCCATTTTGTTATATCGTTAATTATGAAAAGAGAACGCAAACTTTTTGTTGTATATGTCTTATAATATATCTTGTACAGGTTTATAGTAAATAATTTTATTACCTAACAGAAATGTGTAAACTAAATGTATTACTTATTATTAATTTTGGATGTATTTTAACTGAGCACCATTGTTAAATTTTATGTTCGTAATTATACAGGCTGTTCGTTAATTAGTGGATAAACTTATAGTTCTATTTTATTACTTTAAATATAAACCTAAATCAAGTAGCGTCTGGGATATTATATAATAATAATACCAGCCCAGAAATATATTGTCCCAAAGCTGGCCCTCCTCTAATAATGAGATCAGTAGGCCTACTCTGAAATTAATTCCAATCTCGAACTCGATACAGTTTCAATTCAAATCTAGAAGATATTGGAACTCTAGCTCACTCAACTAAATGTAATAGAATATTTACGAACTAGCGATTGTAAATATTCTATTTCATTTAGTTACTAAAAATTCCGCCGTATTCAGTTAAATCGTGCGATAGTGTTGCGTTCAAGAGTGCCAATTGTACAGTTTTTGTACCCAATCCCAATTTTAAATTGGAATCGAGTGTCAAGATTAACCCTCCTGGCTTTAGTACACCACGCCGGCCTAATGCGGGTTGGTAGACTTCACATACCTTTTCTTGTAAGAATTATCAGGTATGCAATTTTCCTCACAATGTTTCATTTGGCTTGGCAGATATATTAAATGATAAAAGTTGTACTTTATTGCTTAAAGCAAGCAAAATTAATTAATTTTTTTTTCAATACACAATGCTTAGATGTACTCAAGCCCATACACAAAGTTTTCAAAAAATGTATAATGTTATGCTACAATTTGATATATAAATAAATTATGACTGTAAGCTCTGCTTTCATTTATATAAAGTTTATCCACACATTCACACACATCCTGTATATAGCATTACTAGATAGTTAATGGTTTTTAATTTTTTATCGGCAACAGTTTTCGTTGGTTCAAAGGTAACCCAGTCTAAAGTAAACGTTTTTTTTGAGTGCCTCGATAGGCAGACGGCCACCTGATGGTAAGTAGTCACCGCCGCCCATAACTTCTGCAATACCAGGGCACAGCAAAGCCGCTGCCTACCGTTAAACTGATATATGACTGTGACAAAATTTTACGTATTTAATCGTGTTTAATTTCGCGTCCCGACGTTTCGAAAGCTTTAGCCTTTATGGTCAAAGGGTTATCGTCAAGAAAGGATAGTCTTCTACCCACGTCGGGTAAAAAGTAAAAATAATTCGTGACAAAAGTTTATTTCAATATGATATATTCAGGTAAACATAATTTGTACATACAGTTTTACTATTACGTTATTAAAAACAAATTAAAAAACATTTCAAACTGTATAGATAGATGCATTTTGAGGTTATAATTCACTGTAATGTAAATTTTAATATTCGCTTTAGTGGGATTTTATCTTTTTAACTCTTAATTATGAACTAAGATTTCTATGTTACGTATCTATTGTAAATAAATAAATTTCGATGCGTGGTAATAAATGGTTATTTAAAAAACATGTTTTATTAATCTATTTTCAGTTTTTGTTTTAGCACGCAGTGACCACACTGCACCTGATGGTAAGATGCCGTCCAGTTGTGTGAACAATGTCGGGGGATGCACAAATAGTTTTCATTACGTTTTTTTTTATCCTGACACGGCGAAGTGACCACATTGCACCTGATGGTAAGCGCAGTACCGTCCAGTTAGAGTATAGAGTAGCGAGAGACAATCTATCCCCCGCAACTCAACACAATCATGCCAGCCTGCTTCTTCACACTACGCCATGGGCAGGAAGGTGAAGAAGCGGTCGAGGGTCTAGTGTCAGAGTATTCAGAAGGCCGCAAAACGGCCAAACATCCTACCCCAACTCTAGAGCCCCGACAAAAACCGGATGTACACTGGTTGATCCCGGGGAGCGACACACTTGCGTGTGCCACTATGGGTCTTACTCCCTGTGTACGGTGGTCGCTATCCGGGTTTATATGAATATCCTACCACCAACCAAACTATGTTTCAATTGGGGTCTCTGAGGGTTGTCTGAATAAAAATGTCTGTTGTTTTCTTTATTGAACAATTTCGTTATTTGACAGTCCATGGCTCAGCGGGTGAGAAGCCGGGTTTGAAATGCGAGACCGGGGTTCTAATCTATATTTCCGAATACTTACAGACTTTTAAATGACAACGACAGCCTCTGTGGCGGGTAGCCGGCTGTGAAACGGGAGGCCGTGGGTTCGATTCCCGCACGGAGACAAATATCAGAAATGGGCCGTAGTTTAGTTCTTGACGATACAGGTTTTACCTAGTGTGAGGTCAGAACTAATATGTGTGTGACTGTTGGGTGTTTTTATTAATTAAATACATTGACTAAGGGAATGGAACTGATTCCCTCGGTGGCGCAGATGTAAATGCGCACGCGTTACGACTGTTGAGGTCTCGGATTCGATCCCTGGGTCGGGTAAAATTGATATTGAGTTTTTCTATTTAGAAATACCCGGTATCAGCTCAGAGTCTGGAATTGTGCCCGGTATGGCGTTAGGTTCGCCCCTAATCACATTATGGGACCGTAATACATTCTTTGAGACGTGGGTGTACACCTCTGTCTACCACTTCGGGGATTACAGGTGTGAGTTTATTAAGGGAATGGGTTCTCGAAATTTGTCGTGATATTTATTATGAGGGTCATGTACAATAGGTTTTGTAATTATTTTTTCATACATTAAGATAGCTGCTAATTTAACCGAAATATTGCATGTTTTTAAAGAGTAATGCTAGAGTTTCTTGCCCTTTCACTGGCGAAACTGCATTCCGAACTGGCGTGTATTAAAAAAAGACATTCTTTTTTCAAAATAATGTCAAATAATCTAAGGAGGAAAGAAGTTTTTTTTTATATGTCAACAAACCTAGTAAGGAGGATGTAGTTCTTATGCTAAATCATCTAACACAAGAATATATCGAATCTAAATCATCAATTTGAGGATAAATCAAAGTGTTGAGTAATACATATTAACCCAAATGCAGTGTAGGCCGCGCTACGACGGCCGTGAAGTAGAGAGGCTAACTGGTTTCGAGTAGTGATGGGACATATCGATAATGTCGATTATCGATTATGACAATTATGAAATGTTGATTTTACACATCGATTTTGAAACGGATTAAAAGAAAATTTTACAAAAAGATGGTATAGTTTTTGATCCAATAGGTGGCGCTGTTATAACAATGATATTTTTTTCAACGAAATACAATCTACATTTGATGTGGTCTGCAGGATAACGTCTGCCCAGGGCCACTATTTATTCTAGGGTCAGGACTGTTTAACACTTGGGAGATACACAATACGATTGTATGATTTTAGGCCGTGTTGCGGCCTTCTAATTACTCCGACACTAGACCCTCGACCGCTTCTTCACCTCCTTGCCCCATGGCGTAGTGTGAAGAAGCAGGCCGGCATGATTGTGTTGAGTAGCGAGGAATAAATTGTTTCTCGCTACTTCATACTCTAACTGGACAGCACTGCGCTTATTAACAGATGCAGTGTGGTCTGCCATGCTAGGATAAAAAAAAAGATTTATTTATGTTTGTGTGACAAAAAGATATTTGTTTCGGGTCTGGGTGTTGATCGCAGTCCCTCGTACAGGACCTAGAGTGAGGTCAGGATTATATGTGTTGGGTGGGTTTTGTTAAAAATCATGGCAAATGCTTTTCACCTGTTATTATTTAATCGATATGATGTACATCACTATAACACATTGCGCTATTGCCAGTCGAGTGTTGTGCGCGAACCGTTTGACTCGTTCACAAATTAATTATAATTAAAGTTTAAGGTGAGTGAAAGAGAATAATTAATACCTTGTTTAGGACTAAAGAGTACGGAAACATAAGACCATCAACGGAGTGCTTTGAATATTTAACTCCGGAGTGACAGCCTCGGTGGCGAAGTATTGCTACGATACTGCTGTGGTCTCGGGTTTGACCCCGGGTAAATTAAAAGTTTTTCTATAAAATATTTAGTATCAGCCCTGAGTATTGTGCCATGTATGATCAGCTCGCTCCGTGCTGTGAAACGAGAGGCCGTGGGTTCGATTCTCACACTGGGACAAATTTTTGTGACAGACAGATATTTGTGTCCGGGGTCTGTGTGTTGTAAGACCGTGCGTCTCTTGTAGTTGATACCTACAACACAAGACTTGTATCTTAGTGTGGGGTCGGGGTCATGTGTGTGATTGTTATAATAATATAAAATAATAATACTAGCCTGTATTTCAAGATTGTCCCACTGCTGGGCACGGGCCTCCTCTACTAATGAGAGGGGTTAGGCCTTAGTCCACCACGCTGTTGGGTGTTATTTGTCATGGAATGATAATAAGTTTTTTTTGTCGAGGGTATTGAGTTTGGGTACGATGTTTGGCCGTTCTGCGGCCCTCTGAATACTCTGACACTAGACCCTCGACTCCTTCACCTTCTTGCCCATGGCGTAGTGTGAGGAAGCAGGTCGGCATGATAGTGTTGAGTAGCGGAGGATAAATCGTCTCTCGCTACTTGATACTCTAATTGCACGGCACTGCGCCTACCATCAGGTGCAGTGTGGTCACTTTGCCGTGCCAGAATAAAAAAAAGTTCGGTGAAATGTGGGTTTACTAGTTATACTACCTACCCCTTCGAGGATTAAAGGCGTGAATATGAAGTACAAATATTACATGTAAATATAAGTGCTTTTAATTATATCTACTGTTGACGGGCTATTATATATAAGCGTCATTTTTTTAACGGCGAAGGAAAACATCGTGAGGAAACCTGCATACCTGAGAATTCTCATAAGAATTTCGAAGCTAAAATCTACCAACCCGCATTAGACCAGCGTGGTGGACTAGGCCTAACTCTCATTAGTAGACACCCGTGAGCAGTGGAACAATGTTTAATACAGGGCTAGTAATATTATTATTATTAGGGTATTTCCTATTATTAGAAATACCGAAGGTATAACGAAGGTATTTAGGAGACTAGTTGGGGGTAGTTAGTAATAGATTTATAATGACAACCTAAGTGGGAGTAGTAAATGTTTAATATAAAACAGAGTGCCTTCCGCGCTCCGGTGTTCAGTTCAGTTGTTTTGTGAAGTAGACTAGGTGATAGCCAGGATATTCGTGGTTCGTTCGCGGGGTAGTAAGTGTATCAATGTGTAAACAGTTCAATGGCGTTGTTCAGTTTAAAAGGTTAATGCTGGTAGATTAATTATAAAGAGAAGCTTTAAGTGAATCCTGACATGCGTGTGTGTTAATATTAAGCACTGAAATGTGTAACAGTGCCGTGTAAATCAATCAATCTGTATATATAAAAGAAGAAACTGACTGACTGACTGACTGACTGATCGATCAACGCACAGCCTGAACGGCTGGGGTTCGAGACTTCAAATTTTGACAGTAGGTACCTTTTATGACGTAGGCATCCATTAAGGAACGGTTTTTGGAAGTACCACTCCTAAGAGGGTAAAATAGGGGATGTAATTTTGTATAAAAATCCGTCATTTTTTAAGTTAAACGCATGAGAATTGGTATTTTGTATTTTATACTTCTTCTCCCAAACATTACCTCCACGCGGGCGGAGCCACGAGCAACAGATAGTATTATTATAAGCATAAAAAACAGTGAAAATAAATATGTAATGCAGTAAAACTTGTCACACAACAAATTGCGAAATATAAACAAGTGCACCCGGCATGCGTTGCAGTGCCACGTCAAGTAAATTTGATTAATTTCGATTAAAACGGTATTGAAGTTGATGTTCTGCAGCGCCATCTAGCGAGTTTTATTTTCTCGGGCCAGGAACCATCGCGGGCGTATGAAGAACTCACCAAAGTTTCATCATAATCGGATGAATAGTTTAGGAGTCCAGAGAGGACAATACATACATTGCCATCTAACGGTTGGCAGCTGCTTTGCTGTGCCCTGGTATTGCAGAAGTCTATGGGCGGCGGTGATTACCTACCATCAGGTGGCCCGTCTGCTCGTCTGTCTATCGAGGTTCAACGGTAGGCAGCGGCTCTGCTGTGCCCTGGCATTGCAGAAGTCTATGGGCGGCGGTGACTACCTACCATCAGGTGGCCCGTCTGCTCGTCTGTCTATCGAGGTTCAACGGTAGGCAGCGGCTCTGCTGTGCCCTGGTATTGCAGAAGTCTATGGGCGGCGGTGATTACCTACCATCAGGTGGCCCGTCTGCTCGTCTGTCTATCGAGGTTCAACGGTAGGCAGCGGCTCTGCTGTGCCCTGGCATTGCAGAAGTCTATGGGCGGCGGTGACTACTTACCATCAGGTGGCCCGTCTGCTCGTCTGTCTATCGAGGTTCAACGGTAGGCAGCGGCTCTGCTGTGCCCTGGCATTGCAGAAGTCTATGGGCGGCGGTGACTACTTACCATCAGGTGGCCCGTCTGCTCGTCTGTCTATCGAGGTTCAACGGTAGGCAGCGGCTCTGCTGTGCCCTGGCATTGCAGAAGTCTATGGGCGGCGGTGACTACTTACCATCAGGTGGCCCGTCTGCTCGTCTGTCTATCGAGGTTCAACGGTAGGCAGCGGCTCTGCTGTGCCCTGGCATTGCAGAAGTCTATGGGCGGCGGTGACTACTTACCATCAGGTGGCCCGTCTGCTCGTCTGTCTATCGAGGTTCAACGGTAGGCAGCGGCTCTGCTGTGCCCTGGCATTGCAGAAGTCTATGGGCGGCGGTGATTACCTACCATCAGGTGGCCCGTCTGCTCGTCTGTCTATCGAGGTTCAACAGTAGGCAGCGGCTCTGCTGTGCCCTGGCATTGCAGAAGTCTATGGGCGGCGGTGACTACTTACCATCAGGTGGCCCGTCTGCTCGTCTGCCTATCAAGGCACTAAAAAACATTGTTTTTTATTTATATAGATTAGTGACACGGCCAGACGTTGTCCTGCCACAGACAGGAAAAATTAAAAAAGATTTAGATCTCGAAAACAGTGGGTCATCTATCGAGTCCAAAACTACCTAGCTTTTAAGTTGGAACTTGAACTGCAAAAAATTTTTTTTTATTAAAATCAATGGGGTGGTTTCCGAAATCATTGCGGACCAAAATTTTGACACGGGAATTTTATATATTATATAAAACAAATCTATCACACGGGAAATAAAATAAAACGGGGATTAAAAAGCGATCCATCCAGCCGTTGTAGCGTGATTGAGTAACAAACATCCATCCATCCAAACATTAGTATTCTGCCTTAGGCATAAAATAAACGATAAATCAAATAGATTTAAAACGAACAATAAAATGTTAAAACACTTTAAAATTATAAAAACTGATCTCAATTTTATATACGTAAGTATGCAGTGCTATCCAGGTACACGATCATACCTGCAGAGTAGCCTCACACCTTTGAAATTCGTCAAATCCGACAAACGAGCCAGTGGGTCACCTGATGTTAAGTGATCTCCACCGCCCATGAACATCCACAATATCGAAAGTGTCATGAATGCGCTGTCGGCCTTCAAGGACAGGAATAGGGACTAGGGAAGGGAAGGGGGAATCTGGGCCTCCGGATATCTCACTTACCATACGAAATGCGACAGTAAACTGTCACTTTACGTTGGTTTTCTGTGAGACAGTGGTACTACCGCGGTCAAGCCGGCCCATTCATGCTGTAGACAAATATGTCTACAACGTGGCTCTACCACTTCCAAAGATATACGATTCCTTTCGTATAAGAATTCTCAGGTATGCAGGTTTCCTCACGATGTTTTGTTTCGTTAAAGCAAGCGATAATTAACATTTAATACACGCGTTTAGGAAAGTCAGAGGTGTATGCCATTTGGGTTGCGAGCATACGACTTTCGTATAGACAGTCCGTACAACCAACTAGGCTATCGCTGCTTTTATACCACAATTATTTATAAAAAACAAAACGATCCTATTAACCTAATTTCTGGATAAATAATCGGCTTATTTGTTATCAGATATAAATGGAGACATCTGTAATTGAATCTACGTGTGGAGATGAAAATTCACAAGACTACACCGTCGGAGTGAGACTGATCGTGGTAAGGCTACCACATGCACTATGGATTCTTATATTTGACAGCTTCCGTGGCGCAGTTGGCGAGCAAGCCGGCTGTGAAACGAAAAGCCGTGGGTTCGATTCCCACACCGGGACAAGTGTTTGTGTGACAGACAAATATTAGTGTCCGGGATGTGTTGTGAGAGGGTGCGTCTCTCGTAGTTGATACAACCCAAGACTCGTATCTTAGTGTGGGGTCGGGCTATGTGTGTGACTGTTGGGTATTATTTATTAATAATATGGTATTGTCTCGTTTTTTTCATAATACAAAATTGACCATAGGGCGAGTATCTGAAAATCAAGAAATTAGTATGTAAGGAGAAGCCTGAAAGTAGCACCAATCGTAGAAAAGATGAGAAGTGCTAGATTAGCTTGGTATGGGCATGTGATGAGGGATGAAAGGCATGTGACAAGACTAGTTGTTAATAAGAAATGGATGGACGAAAGAGTCATGGGAGACCTAACAAGATATGGATGGATTGCGTGAATGAGAACATGCGCATGAAAGGAGTGAATGCAGATTTGAAGGAATAGGGATGCGTGGAGAGTCAACCATTTGTGCCGACACCACTTAGAGATAAGGGCAGGTAGATGATGACGATCTAGCGCCCGAAATGCAGCGTTTTTAATTATTTTTTACTGCCTGGATAGGCATACGAGCAGATGGGCCACCTGATGGTAAGTAGACACCGCCGTCCATAGACTTCTGCAATGCCAGGGCACAGCAGAGCCGCTGCCTACCGTTGAACCTCGATAGACAGACGAGCAGACGGACCACCTGATGGTAAGTAGACACCGCCGTCCACAGACTTCTGCAATGCCAGGGCACAACAAAGCCGCTGCCTACCGTTTTTTGTTACGTCAGATGAAAATATAGCTAAATGGTCAATTTAAGACATGGCTTTGGCCTTTACATTGTGACTATTTCAGACTTGCCACTCTATCTGTGTCACTCTTTAAATGTTCGACAATGCTATATAACTACATACATTATTTAATATGTATTGCAATAGATATGCGGAGCGAGATGCGGGCTCTCATCGCATTCAAGGTCCCCTTTCTAATAGTTACATTACAATTTGGCATTAAACTGATTATGAAACATGCGCTAGAGTTATTTAAAACATTAAAATATGTTAACATTATTTGGAATAAAGCTATTTGCAGGTAGTAGGATATTCATATCGGCGGTCTAGAGTGGGGGTACGATGGTACGACGCCCTACTTCTTCAACACTACGCCATGGGGCAAGGAGGTGAAGAATCGGTCGAGGGTCTAGTGTCAGAGTACTCAGAACATCGTACCGCAACTCTAGACCCCCGACAAAAACCGAACGCACACTGGCTAATCTCGGAACGCGACACACTTGCGTGTGCCACTATGACGGATATGAATATCCTACCACCAGCCATGTTTGTATGATCTTAAAACCTGGAACAAATTCTAAGGCACCTGCCTCTTTATTCCAGTTAAACCTACCAGAGGATGAAGGCGAAGGTCTTGGCTTCAGACTCACCAGAACTCTATGGGATCCGTATCCTTGGGTAAGTTCTGTAGCTTTAATTCATTTTTATATAGCGATAGCCTCCGTGGCGAGTGGCCGGCTGTGAAACGTGAGGCCGTGGGTTCGATTCCCACACCAGGACAAATGTTTGTTTGACAGACAGATATTTGTATGCGGGGTCTGGGTGTTGTGAGACTGAAAGTCTCTCGTAGTCCCTGATACCCACAACACAAGACTCGTATCTTAGTGTGGGGTCGGGGCTATTTGTGTAACAGTTAGGTGTTACTGTATCACAGAAAACCAACGTAGTGACAGTTTACTGTCGCGTTTCATATGGTAAGTGAGATATCCGGAGGCCCAGATTCCCCCTTCCCTTCCCTAATCCCTATTCCTGTCCTTTAAGGCCGACAGCGCATACATTCGGTATTGTGGATGTTCATGGGCGGTGGAGATCACTTAACATCAGTTGACCCACTGGCTCGTTTGTCGGACTATACTATAAAAAAAATATAAATATTTATTTATATCTTGAGAATATTTTGAAATGATTGTGGTTTTTATGTTTGTAACTCATTTACGCAAAAACGGCTGAACGGTTTTAAATGAATTTTGGCAGATAGTTTATTAGCCGGATTAACAGAGGTTCTTTATAAATCCAGTAATTGGATATAGAAATATGTAATAGCTTAAGATGACTCCAGGGATCGTATACCTTTCTTTCAAATATAAGTTCCACAGGGGCATCAGCTTAATATTACTAGCCATGTATCAAACATTGTCCCACTGCTGGGCACGGGCCTCCCCTACTAACGAGGTTAGGCCTTAGTCCACCACGCGGGCCTAATGCGTGTTGGTACTTCACATACCTTGGAAATTCTTATGAGAACTCTCAGGTATGCAGGTTTCCTCATGATGTTGTCTTTCGTTAAAGCAAGCGATGATTAACAATACACACATTTAGAGAACTCAGAGATGCCATTTGGGTTTCGAACATACAGCTTTCTTCTTGACAGTCCGTAATATTCCCAATTAGGCTATAGCTGCTTTTTAACAGAGTTCAACAAAAGGAGGAGGTTCTCAATTCGTCGGAATCTTTTTTTTTATGTTTTTTCCCCGATTACTCAAAGACGCCTGGACCGATTCGAGAAATTGTTTTTTTGTTTAAAAGGGTATACTTTCCAGATGGTCCCATTGGCACCAAGACAGAATCTGATGATGGGATCTCAAAAAAATCGAGGGCGTCCCTCAAATTAATTAACGCATAATTTAAAAATCTTTTACATATTAAAATTAAATTTATAATTTAGGTGCGAGAAGTGACCCCAGGATCGAGAGCTGATGTGGCTGGTTTGAAACTTGGTGACTGTCTGCTTCAGGCTGATGGGAAGGACTTGTTGGGGTTACCGGTAGGTGTTTTTAAGCCTTGATAACGTGATTATACCAAATCTAAGTCAGCCAAGCGATGTACCTAAATACCTTTGATATTTTATATCTGAATTATTTTTATAATGTAATGACAAATTACAAAAAACCTACGGCTGAGTTGCTTGGTGTTTCTCAGACCAGTGGGCATTTCCGAAGCACCGGTATATAAACTTAATCCTGACCTGTGAAAAGTGCCCCTAGTGGCCTAATTTACTAAATAAATGATTTGATTTGATATGACATTTGATGAATTTTCAATAATGCAATATTAGCGAAGCACGGTCTACCAAAAACCAAAAAACTTGGCAATGGGTCTATGAGGCAAAACGTTTGGGGACCAGAACGTCGAACCATATTGAGGTTAAGTACTTTTCGGTCGAAAGGGTCGGAAGATTTAGATCAATGTGCTAATTGGTCGAACTCCGTTTTTGGTCATTGTGGTATTCGGTCGAACCCGGATTTCGGTCACATTTGGTCGGCCTAGTAGGTATTTATAACCCATAAACGAAATGAGACGAAGTGAAATCGTTTATTGATCATGTAGGCAATTACATAACTCTTATAACAAGTCAGTACGTTCAAATAAATAACACCCAACAGTCACACACATAGCCCCGACCCCACACTCAAGTACGAGTCTTGTGTTGTGGGTATCAGGGACTACGAGGTACGCACGGTCTCACAACACCCAGACCCGGAACACAAATATCTGTCTGTCACAGAAACATTTGTCCCGGTGTGGGAGTCGAACCCACGGCCTCTCGTTTCACAGCCGGCTACTCGACATCTGCGCCACAGAGGCTGTCAAAAAAAAGCTATTTACAGCAAGCATATCAGCTTATGTATACATAACATACATAGGATCATCAATACACTAGCAATTACTTTATTCATTCATAATAAATAAATAAATAATACTAGCCCTGTATTAAACATTGTCCCACTGCTGGGCACGGGCCTCCTCTACTAATGAGAGGGGTTAGGCCTTAGTCCACCACGCTTCATTCTCAAATATGCAGGTTTCCTCACGATGTTTTCCTTCACCGTTAAAGCAAGCAATAATTAACATTTTAATACACACATAACTTTAGAAAAGTCAGAGGTGTATGCCACTTGGGTTTCGAACCTACGACTTTCGTCTTGGCAGTCCGTACCGCAACCAACTAGGCTATCGCTGCTTTTTATTCATTCACAATGTATTTATAATTATTTTTAACATTAGTCAAGGAAA
Organism: Laothoe populi; assembly: GCA_905220505.1. Classification (NCBI taxonomy): domain Eukaryota; kingdom Metazoa; phylum Arthropoda; class Insecta; order Lepidoptera; family Sphingidae; genus Laothoe; species Laothoe populi. The sequence continues at coordinate 9,968,274 of HG992174.1, read as the reverse complement.
TACCAGTCAAATATATATTTTTTATGGGTTTGATATGGACCATGGGTATTTCCGAGACGTCGCATAGTTTAACTACCACCGGATTGCGACCCAGCCTGAGAAGACCCGGCGAAACAAACTCAGCGGGCTTACGAGTATGAGAATTCTAAATACTCCATCTTTTTCAGGTGGGTCAGGTAGCTGGCCTGATCAGAGGTGACGGGGCGGGAAGAGGTGTGTCTTTGCTTGTCTGGAACTGCGGTGTGGACCCTAAAGATGACCCTGAGGTAAGGACAAAGATCGATTGATCTGGATTGATGTGACATTACGTTAGAGTTGCCAACCGTCCTGTTTTCTCAGGACATGTCCTGCTTGTTTTAAGCTGCATCCTGGGTTTTTAAATCACCCTGATAAGGTCCTGTATTTTAGGCGTCTCGGCTCGCAAAAGATGCGTCCTGTTTTTAAATTGAAATGTCCTGGTTTTTCAAAAACTAAAAATCCTAGTATTTGAATTTCGGGAATGGCAACCCTAGATTACGTGATAAGGCAGGACTGCGTCGGTGGCGCAGTTGTAATTGCGCATGCGTTACGACTGCTATGCTGAGGTCTCGGGTTCGATCCCCGGGTCGTGTAAAGTTAGGTTTAAATAGAAATACCCATTATCAGCCCGGAGTCTGGAATTGTAGTATGGTGATAGGCACGCCCCCTATTACACGGGACCGTAATAAATTCGACGTAAAGTGGGTTACTTTTGTTGTTTTAGAAGGGTTTACAAGCGTTTTTAATTATAAAACATTGCATAATCAATGCAGATTTTAATGATGATGAGATGCCATATAGGTATTTCTTTAATTTTTGCCCAACTACCTACTTTACCTATGTAAGGGTACTTTAGATTTTTATACAAATATTGGGGGTCACTTACAAAATATTTGTGGGTAGATGGGATAAGTTATAGACTCGGTGGGGAAAGATTTGTTATAAAAAGGAATGCCTCAACGCTCGCGGGGGCAGTCTATACGAAACTAGCGGGAGTGTAACTCGGTTTTAATCAGTGTGCGTACAGTCGTTCTCAGTTTAGTTTGTGTTTAATCGATGCTACTGAGAATCGATTCTGGACCAATCATTTAATTTCCCCAGTTACTGTGGAGTTGCGGGGGCGGTTCTCGCGGTGAGAAGTCCCGTCGCGCCCTGGCTGGTGTAGTGAAGGCTCTGTCCTGCTGTGTCTGCGCCTCCACAGCCACCAGGGCGCTGAGCTGTGCCAGATCTCATTTGTATTGTGAAGGTAGGGTGTTTTACACTTATTCAAATCAAATTAAATATGTATTGTATAATATTTATACATTATTTAGATTTACAGCCAGTACAGACATTCCCCGTGCCGCAGCGGGCGAGTAGCTGACTGTCAAACGAGAGGTCGTGGGTTCGATTCCCACACCTAGAGAAATGCTTGTGTGACAGATAGATATTTGTTTCGGGTCTGGGTGTTGTGTGTCCGTACTCCCTCGTAATTCAAGAACTACCCTCCATACAGAATAATACCCACGATACAGGTTTTACCTAGTGTGGGGTCAGAACTGTGTGTGACTGTTGGGTGTATTGTTTTTTATTATTATTCAGTATTTTTTTTACTCTACCGCCAGACGCCATTTCCGAATGCAGTTCGCTAGAGAAGACTTAGCGTTGCGCTTTTAGAATTATTAGGTACTAGCTGGTACTCGCGGCTCCGCCCGCGTGGAGGTCATGTTTGAGACAAAAAGTATACACTACAAAATACCAATTTTCATGCATTTAACTTCTTAATGAAGGATTTTCATACAGACTTTCTTACCCTATTTAACCCCCTTAGGGGTGGAATTTCCAAAAACCCTGAAATATGTGTTTTTAATTTTTAAGTGTAAGTCCAAATACCAAATTTCATGTGTTTAACTGCAAAAATGACAGATTTTCATACAAACTATCATCCCCTTTTTTACCCCCTTGGGGTGGTATTTCCAAAAACCCTTCCTTAGTGGAAAATTTCAAGTCTCTTACCCCAGCCGTTTTGGCTGTGCGTTGATCGTCAGTCAGTCAGTCAGTCAGTCAGTCAGTCAGTCAGTCAGTCAGTCAGTCAGTCAGTCAGTCAGTCAGTCAGTCAGTCAGTCAGTCAGTCAGTCAGTCAGTCAGTCAGTCAGTCAGTCAGTCAGTCAGTCAGTCAGTCAGTCAGTCAGTCAGTCAGTCAGTCAGTCAGTCAGTCAGTCAGTCAGTCAGTCAGTCAGTCAGTCAGTCAGTCAGTCAGTCAGTCAGTCAGTCAGTCAGTCAGTCAGTCAGTCAGTCAGTCAGTCAGTCAGTCAGTCAGTCAGTCAGTCAGTCAGTCAGTCAGTCAGTCAGTCAGTCAGTCAGTCAGTCAGTCAGTCAGTCAGTCAGTCAGTCAGTCAGTCAGTCAGTCAGTCAGTCAGTCAGTCAGTCAGTCAGTCAGTCAGTCAGTCAGTCAGTCAGTCAGTCAGTCAGTCAGTCAGTCAGTCAGTCAGTCAGTCAGTCAGTCAGTCAGTCAGTCAGTCAGTCAGTCAGTCAGTCAGTCAGTCAGTCAGTCAGTCAGTCAGTCAGTCAGTCAGTCAGTCAGTCAGTCAGTCAGTCAGTCAGTCAGTCAGTCAGTCAGTCAGTCAGTCAGTCAGTCAGTCAGTCAGTCAGTCAGTCAGTCAGTCAGTCAGTCAGTCAGTCAGTCAGTCAGTCAGTCAGTCAGTCAGTCAGTCAGTCAGTCAGTCAGTCAGTCAGTCAGTCAGTCAGTCAGTCAGTCAGTCAGTCAGTCAGTCAGTCAGTCAGTCAGTCAGTCAGTCAGTCAGTCAGTCAGTCAGTCAGTCAGTCAGTCAGTCAGTCAGTCAGTCAGTCAGTCAGTCAGTCAGTCAGTCAGTCAGTCAGTCAGTCAGTCAGTCAGTCAGTCAGTCAGTCAGTCAGTCAGTCAGTCAGTCAGTCAGTCAGTCAGTCAGTCAGTCAGTCAGTCAGTCAGTCAGTCAGTCAGTCAGTCAGTCAGTCAGTCAGTCAGTCAGTCAGTCAGTCAGTCAGTCAGTCAGTCAGTCAGTCAGTCAGTCAGTCAGTCAGTCAGTCAGTCAGTCAGTCAGTCAGTCAGTCAGTCAGTCAGTCAGTCAGTCAGTCAGTCAGTCAGTCAGTCAGTCAGTCAGTCAGTCAGTCAGTCAGTCAGTCAGTCAGTCAGTCAGTCAGTCAGTCAGTCAGTCAGTCAGCTTCTTCTTTTATATATACAGATTAAAAACACCGGGACAGTAAATTGAAGAGTTAACTTCGTAAACAACCATAATAATTTGACAAGTTAGCGATTTACTAACTAGGCATTAAAACTTTTGTTGAATTATTATCAAGACAGTGTCATTAACCGATTGGTCAATCAATTGGAACATAACATAGATTGTTTTTATATTGTTTCATTCTCGTGCATATATATTGTACAACTAAGTCATCTTAATAAATATAGTTACTTTTTTAAAACATTTATTGTTTCTTTTTTTATTAATATAAAAGGCAAAGGTTCTCCACCATACAGCCTTGTTAGTCGTTAGTTTGTACAAATCCGGGCTCAAATTGAGAAAATAAGAAAGTCAAAGCCATATTAAAAACCCAAAGCCATGTCCATAATTTTCTCCATTAAAGGTTTAAAGCCATATCGAACATTTATCCATTCGAATGGCCGAAACAATTTCTGAAAATAAAGGTCTTTTATTATCAAATGATTTTTATTATAGTTTATGGTTCAGCAAATTGTCAATAGATCTCAATTCTCACAAAATAATACATTTACTATATATATAGTATGTATATTTTACAGCTTGCTGGTCGAGGCTAGAAAAATGTGCTCTGTGCAGAGAAATTCTACCAGCAAAAGACTCTCCGTATGCCAGAAACTTGGTCGCGGAACAGGTATGTCAACTATAAAAACCATTATGATAGCCTCAAAAAGTACACCGACTTCAATAAAAAAATATATTATGCGTCCCTATAAAATTTGAGGGTTGCCCTCGTTTTTCTGAGATCCCATCATCAGATCCTGACTTGGTGCCAATGGGGCCACCTGGGAAGTATACCCTTTTAAACAAAAAAATAATTTCTCGAATCGGTCCAGGCGTCTTCGAGTAATCGGGGAACATACATAAAAGAAAAAGATTCCTTTGAGAACCTCCTCCTTTTTTGAAGTCTGTTATAAAAGTGGATTTTTTCAACTTTTCATATGATGACTGACATTTCTCTAAAATCAAAGACCAAAGTCATGAATTTAAAGTCATTACTTTGTTGGTTTTGAGAATATAATTTCATATTAAAGAGCAATTAAATAATACTTTATTTGCCTTTCCAGGTCTTCGAAGCCATAGCGACGGAATACGAAATAAAAACCACACCTAAAAGGATAGCTCAGACCGCCTCAGCATCTGTAACACCCAACAGATCACCCAACCTATCACCATCATCAAACCGAAAAGGGCAGTACCAATTATCCATGATGAATCGGAAAAAAGCCGTTCATTTTTCAGAAAGCCATAGACAGAATTACGCCTCGGATCCAAATATACCAAGATCTTTGAACACAGAAAGAAATAACCTAAATAACATAACCTCAAATTTGGCGGGAAACAGCTCCTGTCAGTGTAAGGACAAACATGTCCGAACGAGCAGTGAATTGAATGACGAAACAAACTGCCAGAAAATAATTCAGCATAAATTGGTAACACGCGTCCGCCAAGCGTGCTCTCTGGCAGATTTGGCCAATGCGTCCCAAAATGGCCAAAGTGGGACAGAAATGGCCGTGACATGGTAATAAATGTTTGAATTTAATTCAAATGTTTTGTGTGATTATTTTTAAATGTTTTGACGTTTTGCAGCAAAGTTCATGGGCACAGCAGCTCTTTGGACAATTTGAAGAATTGCAAAATTGGGTGTGGTAAGTCTATTAATTTATACATAATATTACTATCTCAGGAAGATCACTTGTTTTACAAATTGTAAACTCGATTATTTATCGCCGGGAATCGAATCCTAAATCTCAACGAAGCAGCTACGTGCATTGTTAGTAACTAGATTTGAGACTCAGACTCATAAATAACACCCAACAGTCACACACATAGCCCCGACCCTAAGATACGAGTCTAGTGTTGTCGGTATCAGGGACTACGAGAGACTTTCGAATTCACAACACCCAGACTCCGGACACAAATATCTGACTGTCACACAAACATTTGTCCCGGTGTGGGAATCGAACCCACGGCCTCTCGTTTCACAAATGGCTACTCGCCACACGGAGCCTGTCAAATGAGTTCTTTATAGTCTACGTTACGTATAAAAGTATTTGATTTTGATAAATGGAGCTATTTATTTGTTTATATATTATATTTGTTTCAGATCCTCCAGTATTCGTGCTCTCCCCTCCTCCGATATATGTCTTGACTTGTGATCATAAAAATTAATGACATAAATATTTTCAAATCAATAGACAAGGTCGTAGGCTGTATGGTTTAGTGACCTTAGGGTTTTGCTATAAAAAATATTCGGAATATTTTATTATTTTAAATTGGACAAAAATTTGAACTTGACGCCCAATTTTGGCCTACATGACCGTTGTATTGTGCGTGGTAGTGTTTTTTTTTTATATTTGTTGCAACAAAATTGAGAATTAAAATAATGTTATAAACGGTTGGATTCCAAAACTCCGTATAACAATGCATTATTTTCTAAGAAAATGTAAATAAATAATTGAAACTAATATATATGAATTATTTTATTTATTGGTCCAAATAATAAGGTTTAAAGCGTTTCTAACTATTCCACGGGAACCGTACATTTTTCGGGGATAGAAGTTACCTATGTGCTATTCCAGACTAATCTATCTCGGTGCTAAATTTTAACCAGTAGGCCTACTCTTGAAATCAATTCCAATCTCGAACTCGATACAGTTTCAATTCCAATCTAGAAGATATTGGAGCTCTAACTCACTCAACTAAATTAAATATAATATTTACAAACTAGCGATCGTAAATACTCTATTTCATTTAGTTACTAAAAAATCCGCCGTATTCACTTAAATCGTGCCCTGATTTTGCATTCAAGAGTGCCAATTGAACAGTTTTCGAACCCAATCCCAATTTTAAATTGGAATCGAGTATCAAGAGTAACCCTCCAGATCCGTTCTGGCGTGATTGAGAAACAAATTAACTTATAATGAATAATAAGTTGGGTGTATTTAATATTCACAGACACAGTTCTGACCCCACACTAGGTCCTGTGTCGTGGGTATCAACTATGAGAGACTAAACACAACACCCAGACCAATAGGCCTACTCTTGATATCAATTCCAATCCGAACTCGATACAGTTTCAATTCCAATCTAGAAGATATTGGAACTCTTGACACAATCGAGTTTGTTATTAGATTCAAGTGTTAATCGAGTCTACGATCGACAATCAGTGTCGCCATTTCATCACACACCTCAAAAACCTCAAATCCGATTTCCATCTCGATACGTCAATGTCAAAAAATACCAAGAGTGCTAAAATCGATCGAGTGCGATCGTAAATACTCTATTTCATTTAGTTACTATAAATTCCGCCGTATTAAATTAAATCGTTCAAGAGTGCCAATTATAGAGTTTTCGAACACAATCCCAATTTAAAATGTGAATCGAGTGTCAAGAGTATCCCTCCAGAAACAAATATTAATACAGTTTATCCTTTTTGAGGAAAGCGTAAACTCTAAATATGATCGGTAAAACACAATGAAACACTATTTCTAAAGGACATTTCCTATTTTAATATTATCATAATCGAACCAAACGACAAATGTTCTTATCTGCTGTGGAGTCAACATTATTCCCTTCTCAAAATCCACTTCTTCAAACTTCTTCACTTCATCATCTTCACAATATTCTGCAGTACCGTTAAAATCACCATAAAACGTATTAAAATTCTTAACAAACTTTCCTTTTTTATTCCAAATCAAAGGTCCCCAGTCTTTCAGCCATAAATGGGCACTTAACGTTGTTTCCTTTATACTATTTATTTTCAAATTCACAAACAAATCTTTTATTAAGACAGTTTTAACTCCACTTTTAACTGTGTCGCTTTTTTCCAAATAATTCTCCAACCTTAACAAAATTGTGCCAGAATTCCATTCTTCTAAGGTTAAAAGATGGATGCCCAAAGGCAGTTTCTTTTTCAAGGCACTATATTCGTTAACTTCCTTAGACCACTGGGTTTTGGAGTAATACCCATAAGGACTGTCCCTTGACACTAATATAAGAGGAGGATATGCAAGTTCTTTTGCTAAAATTTTCTCATATAGTTTATTTTGTTTGTAATCTGCCTTTGAAAGGTACAATACATGTTGACCTCGGACTATAATCCCATGACCAAACTCTGTTTCATTTAGCCATGTTTGTGTACCAGTGTCATCGGTGAATATCCTTCTATGGACCATAAGGTCAATCTCTCCGTCGTGTAAAGACGAACCTCCTTGGGTTCTGTCGTTAAAGATTGAGAATCGTATGTTCTTTTTGGTGTCTTCTATGTGTATTTTCGAGGTAACGGGGTAGAAGTTTCCTGTAAGACAAATAAAATATGCAGTAATAAATATTAGAATATTGGAGATTTTATAAAAAGAAAGAGTTATGAACAAAGTATTATAAGAATAAATCGTGATATAAAAAAAACCTAATGAATATGGAAATGTAGAGGCGAATAAAAAGGAAATAAACTTCCATCAAGCTAAACAGAAAAGGTTCATCGCATTTTTCATACATTAAAATTACATTACATATTATAACTAAGGCTGTATGTTACGTAAGACCTTTGTCCATTTTCTTGTAATTAAAAATACAAAAGTTAACGACAGCGAATCTTGAACCAAGCGGTTTTTTCAAATCAATTATCAATGATTTCATAAAAAAGACCATGTTTATAATCTTTAAGTACTCGTAGTTTTTAGTTCTTTAGAACGTAGTAAAACGTAGTATTTTAATTATTACCTGGAATTGGATCCATATTTACAGGTTCATATGTCGCTCGTATATTTCTTATTCTTTTTATTGTCTGCCTTCCATTAGAGTCAGTGTAGAATACTCCCTCATTCTCTAAATCTGTCGTGTATCTTAAATACAATTGTTTAGTCATTACTAGCAATATAAACAAATAATGCTACCTATAAAATTTATAGGATTATTAGATATCCATATTTGAGAATGGCGGACTTGACTTCTTAAAAATGGCGGGAGAAATGGTTATGTGGTAATTGCCAAAATGTTTTTTCATCAAAACACACGAGTACTCATCGCACATAAGACATTGGCAGAATTATTTGACAACATTGAAAACACACTGCAAATTGTGGTCATCCTGTTAGATAATAGCTTAAAAACCATATTTCACTTAATTTTAAACAAAATAATGTATATTTTTTGCAAATTAAAAGAAATAAAGTACAACATTTTTTTTAAATTTTATATGAGGTGTGAACACTCTGTGATTGATTGCAACTCTGGTGACGTCACACGCAAGTAAACATAGTTTCTTCGAGTGATTTTATTTCGCGTTTTATGTTTTATGGGTGATAAATTCTATTGTTGATCTATTTTTGAAGCAGTTTTATGATAAATAAACTTAGCTTTGCTTATCATTATTAGCTTGTTTACTTGCATGTGACGTCACAGGTATCATATGATCAGCGCCATTACAGAAATAGCGTTTTTGCCGTGGTTTTGGAGATTTCAATATAGTGTGCTTATTATGTAATAAAGAATAGTTTTAAATCATTTTCGAAAATTAGTCAAATAGCCTATTGTCGTCATCGGCACCATTTGCCATTCCTCAAAAATTGAATTGAATTGCCAAAATGTTTATAAAAGCAAGTCATTTCAGTTTTACTCGTCAATTATGCGTGTATTATTTTTTTTATAGTAGAGGCCGGCAAACTAGCAAGTGATTCACCTGACCGCGCAGTGTGGTCCAATTAGAGTATCAAGTAGCGAGAGAGAATCATCCGTCGCTACTCAACACAATCATGCCGGCCTGCTCTTTAGGTAGTGTTGTCCACACTACGCCATGGGGCAAGGAGCTGAAGACGCAGCGAGTGTCAGAGTACTCAGAAGGCCGTTACACGCCCAAACGTCGTACTCACACTCTAGAGCCCCAACAAAAATATAAAATATATCAAGAACTGGACATTGGCTAAGTGTTCTTTGGCACTCTCTTGCAACTTTGGAGTACGAAAACAAACAAGCTTTTTTATCGTCGGTTTTTTGTGACAGTGGTATTAACCCAGTCCAGCCCGTCCATTCACGCTAGAAACTGTTGTATCGTGGGTATTATTCTATATGGAGGGTAGTTTTTGAATTAAGAGGAACTACGGTCCCACAACACCCAGACCCGAAACATCGGTCTGTCACAAACATTTGTCTCGGTGTGGGAATCGAACCCACAGCCTCGTTTCACAGCCGGCTACTCACCCACTGCGCCACGGAGGCTCTTTTTGCTGGTATACTCAAGAACTAACCTAAAAGTTTTCATAAAACTAAAAAAGATAGATAAAACTTACCTAATAAAAACCTCTTTCCCAATATCATCTTTAGTCGGGATCGGTCCAACCAACCAATCCAGCACCACGTAAGGTTTTTCAATATAAAGTTTCAACGTAAAAGAAGCATAATCCGAGTACCTGCAATGAATTTCCTCGACTACCCTACTTTTATAGACTTTAGTGTCCAAAAAGTCCAAGATTCCTTCTGGCTTTGTATCTAACGGTCTGAAGATGAAAGCCCCAGGCTTCTTCTTGTCCACTCTGCCCATCTCTAAAGGCTGGTCTGAAGCGTAGAAGTAAAATTGAATGTCTAATGGCATTGTAACGCCATTTGAGAGAGACATTTTGGTTATTTTTCTTGATGAGTCGAGATCTACACGGATGTACTGGAAAGGGGGAATTTTGTTACTAGTTGGTATAGTCTTGTGTTCGATTCCCAAGTCAGTTTTTTTGTCGGGGGTCTAGAGTTGGGGTATGAGGTTTGGCCGTTTGCGGCCTTCTGAGTACTCTGACACCCTCGACCGCTTCTTAGAGAAGCAGGCTGGCATGATTGTGTTGAGTAGCGGGGAATAAATTGGCACTGCGCTTACCATCAGGTGCAGTGTGGTCACTTTGCCGTGCCAGGATAAAAAAAGATCAACGTTTACGTGATATTATATTGCCGTGTCTTTAGCTCAACCATGAGTTTATTCCAAAAGTTACGATCGGTAAACGAAGTCGCCTGCGTGATTGTGATTAATGGGTTGTGATCGAATCCAATGTATCGACAATGTGTTCTACTCCACGCTATGCTAACCTAAAGCTACCAATTCTAAAATAGCCTTTTACCTTATTTGAAATAAACATATCTTCGGATTCCTCAGTGTAAATAACTTTAGACTCTCTCAAAAGTTCTGTTTCTTTAATCCCCTCAGTCACACCTTCTGTAGTCGCTTCTGTTTTCGTCGTATACTCTTCGTACTGATAAAACACATCATCTTTAGACGTCGTAGAGTATATTTTAGTTGTCTCTACCCTCGGTTTCGGGGTGAGTATTACGCCAAAATCTTTGCCACCAATTTTGGAAATATTGGCAAATTCAATTTTAGTATCAGGGTTTTCTGTAACATCTTCCGCGTAATAGTAATCATCTTTGACATTAAACAGACCCTCGTCTTCAATATTTATATTACCAGTTTGTCGGATCAAGTATTTTTTGTTAGTGTTCTTAATTTTCTTGATAATTGATCTTTTGTCGCGTCTTTCTGCTTTGCGTAGGAAGTAAGATTTGAAACCTAGTGGAGGAAGGTCAGCTAAGAACACTAGTTCGTGCTTGGCTTTGGCTTTCCTCTCTGGTATATGAAGGACTGCTTCTGGTATGCTAACGATCGATGTGTTAATTTTTTCCACTGAAATAAGAGTAACTTTTAGATTAAATTCATGGACGTATTTTTTAGAATATTTCTTTTTATAATATTTTAGAAGATCTAATATACAGGGTGTTGCAAAAGGGGGGTAGATGAAAGCACCATGTATAGAGTTGATGTTCAGTACATATTATAAATTGTAATTTCAATTTTTTATGAAATCATTCCTTTTATGATCCCTGAGGCCAATGATAAATGCTAACGAACTATTTTGAAGTGTTTAAGTATATTTAATGCTTAGATAAATGGTTGACACTTTATCAATAGTTTTAAAAGTAACAACTAAATCGTGAAAAAAGATCGTGCTTTTTTTAACCCCACTAATAAGGTTCTAATCACCGACTAGGGTTGCTATCCCCGAAATTCTAATACTAGGATTTTTAGTTTTTTAAATTAGAAAAACCAGGACAATTCAATTTAAAAACAGGACGCATCTTTTGCGAGCCGAGACGCACCACACCCCCAACCCCAGGATTGCAAAAGTGGTGTGCTAATTTATCAGGGCGGTTTAAAATCCCAGGACGCTGCTTTAAAACTATCCAGGACGTCCTAGGACACTCTAAAAACCAGGACGGTTGGCAACTCTACCCTATACATAGTGCTTTCATTAGTACCCCACTTTTGCAACAGCCTGTATATGCAAAGTAATTTTGTAAACACGATGGAAATTTTTAATACATGTTTGATTGACATAATCCTTGATTTTCTAATAAATCATAAGTTATTGATTGTTAAAATTTGGCTGGTGGTAGGATATTCATATCCGCCCGGATAGCGAACACCGTACACAGGGTGTAAAACCCGCCATAGTGGCACACGCAAGTGTGTTGCATTCCGGGATCAGACAGTGTACATCTTGGTGTCTAGAGTTGGGGTATGTGGCCATGTTGCGGCCTTCTGAGTACTCTGACACTAGACCCTCGACCACTTCTTCACCTCCTTGCCCATGGCGTAGTGTGAAGAAGCAGGCCGGCATGATTGTATTGAGTAGCGAGGGATAGATTGTTTCTCGCTACTTGATACTCTAACTGGATGGTACTGCGCTTACCATCAGGTGCAGTGTCACTTGCCAGGATAAAAAAAAAGATATCCAATGTGGAGATTATTTTTTAGCAACATTATTTTAGATAGATAAATACACCGATTATAATTCATAACAATCATTTAAATTATATTTTTTCTAACAACGTAAAGATAAATCAGCTGATTGCTCCGTTCAATGACCGAGTTTTAGAACATTTGGAACTACTTACGTCTAGGACCCCATACGTCGTATTCTGCCCTTTGTATCGGCAATCTGATGGGAACTGTAATATTCCATGCCAGTGGGTTGTATATTACTATCTGAAATTACCAAGTCATATACAATGATGATAAATGATAATGGTTTCTTTTGTTAAATTCGTATTTTTGTCGCATCATCAAGCTTTTTTTTTTTTTTTTTTTTTAATCCTAGCACGGCAAAGTGACCGCACTTCACCTGATGGTAAGCGCAGTACGGTCCAATTAGAGTATCGAGTAGCGAGAGACGATCTATCCCCCGCTACTCAACACAATCATGCCGGCCTGCTCCTTCACACTACGCCATGGACAAGAAGGTGAAGAAACGGTCGAGGGTATATTGTCAGAGTACTTAGATGGCCGCAAAATGGCCAACATTGTACCCCAACTCTAGACCCCCAAAAAACCGGATGTACACTGGCTGATCCCGGAACGCGACACACTTGCGTGTGCCACTATGGCGGGTTTTTCACCCTGTGTACGGTAGTCGCTATCCGGGCGGATATGAATATCCTACCACCAGCATAACCAGCTGTGGAACAGTTTGCCAGCTACCGTGTTCCCTCCTTCCTATGATCCTGGGTCCGTAGTGTGAAGATACTCAGCAGGTATGACTGTGTCGAGCCGCGATTGGTGTCTCTTGCTACTTGATACTCTAACTGGATGATCTACCATCTGACTAGAATAGTTTGCACAGCTACTGTGTTCTTCTTCCTATGGTCATTTAAGCGTAGTGTGAAGATACTCAGCAGACATGATTGCGTCGAGTAGTGATGGTGTCTCTCGCTACTTGATACTCTAACTGGCTGGCCCACCATCAGATGCAGTTTTCCTCGTGAGGATAAAAATATGCCCAAAATGCTAAATCTACTACTTACAAAGTATTGCGTGGACTCTGTGTTGTTACAACTGGATATATTAAAAGAGCATCTGTGGTACAAGGTGTAGAGAGAGCTCTTCCTTAGTTTACTGGAACAATAAAGAATTCTATCGTGAAGAGGACGGCAATGATATTAACTGCCTTAGAACACCCACAAAACTTTAACAGCATGGTAGGACCACAAGAGGCGTCTAACAGGGGCAGTGGCGTAGCTTGCCTTAAACGGGCCCTCTATCAAAATTTGTTGGCGTGCCCAAATGAAGGGTAAAGATTATTTGTAGAGACGTTCGGGGCCTCTGTATCCCCGGGGAACCTTCCTCTGAGCCTGTTAAATATTTTCATAGTGCGACCCTGGATAATTTGCGGTCCTGCTGTCGTTATTGTGGGGGACATTTCCACACGGGACGCTTTTTACTTAGGATCAGAACTGTCCCACATACGTAGCAAAGGGCAACCGAAACCACCGTAGGAGTGTACGTCCGGATTGTTAACCGATTTCAAAAAAAAGAGGAGGTTCTCAATTCGTCGGAATCTTTTTTTATGTATGTTCCCCGTTTACTCAAAGGCGCCTGGACCGATTCGAGAAATTCTTCTTTTGTTTAAAAGAGTATACTTCCCAGATGGTCCCATTGGCACCAAGACAGAATCTGTTGATGGGATCTCAGAAATATCGAGGGCAACCCTCAAATTTTATAGGGACGCATAATTTGGTTTTTATTGAAGTCGTTATACTTTTTATGAATTAAAAAAATTTTGGAGTATAGAGTTGGGGTACCATGTTTGTACCCCAATGACGTATACAAATTGATGTTTGGCGTTTTTGCGACCTTCTGAGTACTCTGACACTAGACCCTAACCATTTCTTCAACTTCTTGCCCATGGGCAAGCCATGGCGTAGTGTGAAGAAGTAGACCGGCATGATTGTGTTGAGTAGTGGGGGGTAAATTGACTCTTGCTACTCGATACTCTAACTGGACGGCACTGTGCTTACCATAAGGTGCAGTGTGGTCACTTTGCCGCTGGAAAAAAAATTAAATAGCTTACTTAAACGCCTGTTTAAAGAGCAGCGTCGATTTCTGCACAGCTCTTTCCATCTTCTCCATATAATAGTCTTTAACGTATTCCCGTAGTGCCCCTGATAGTACGTTGTGGTCTTGAAATACTCCTAAAAAAAGTAAAACTAAATGTGATTGGCCGGTTTAAGTTTCGCGCCAAAAACTGACCAATCACGTAAACAGAAATCAATTTATGGCAAAGAGTTGCTACTACAATCTATACTAATATTATAAAGAGGAAAGATTTGTATGTAAGTATGTTTGTAACGAATTGGCTCAAAAGTACTAGACCGATTTTAAAAATTCTTTCACCATTTGAATGCTATATTATCACTGATTAATATAGGCTACTAGCTGTTGCTCGCGGCTCCGCCCGCGTGGAGGTCATGTTTGGGAAAAAAAGTATACAATACAAAATACCAATATTCATGCGTTTAACTTAAAAATGACGGATTTTCATACAAACTTTCATTCCCTATTTTACCCCCTTAGGGGCAGAATTTCCAAAAATCCTGAAACATATATTTTTTATTTTTAACTAAAATGCTAAATACTAATTTTCATGAATTTGACTTCAAAAATGACGAATTTTCATACCAACTTTCATCCCCTATTTTACCCCCTTTTAGGAGTGGTATTTCCAAAAACCCTTCCTTAGTGGATGCCTACGTGATAAAAGGTACCTACTGTCAAAATTTCAAGTCTCTAACCCCAGCCGTTTAGGCTGTGCGTTGATCGATCAGTCAGTCAGTCAGTCAGTCAGTCAGTCAGTCAGTCAGTCAGTCAGTTTCTTCTTTTATATATACAGATTTCAATTGCAAGAAAAATTACACTCTGACAATACATATGAACTCCAGGCGGGCGGAGCCGCGAGCAACAGCTAATGTATTATATGTAAAATACATATCTTGGCATCTACTATCTACATATTCATATGTCTTACATTTATACATATAATTAGTTGCCTTGATAGACTAACTGATTCCTCAACGCAGACCCTAAGCCGCTAAGGGTACAAACTTGAATTTTGGCAGTTATAAATAAATAAATAGCACCGAACAGTCATATCCTCGAGATAAAAGGCATCAACTCAACAATTGACAGCCTCCGCAGCTCAGTAGGCGAGTAGCCGGCTATTAACCGAGAGGGGGTTCGATTCCCACACCGGGACAAATGTTTGTGTGACAGACAGATAGTGTCCGGGGTCTGGGTGTTGTGAGAGAGTGCGTCTCTCGTAGTTCCTGATACCCATCGTCCATAACACAAGACTCGTATCTTAGTGTGGGGTCGGGGTCGATTAAATTCTTTTTATTCACGGCAAAATGACCACACAGCACCTGATGATACGCAGTGCCGTCCAATTAAGTATCGAGTAGCGAGAGACAATCTATCCCTCGCTACTCAACACAATCATGCCAATGCAGAACCTGCTGTGGTTTTTGAATAATAAAGACAGAAGGGTACCAAATATGCACAAACCTACAATCCAGTTCAATTGTTCAAATATTTTGTTATTGCTCCACAGTCTGGCGATCACTTGTAGTTGCTTCGCTACCTGGAGTATGAAGTTCAAATATAGCAACCTTTATAGCAAAATAAGTACTATAGAGAAATAATGAACAACAGTGCAATGCAAACGCTTTCGATACAAACATACAGACCGACGGTTGGCAAACTGTTTGATTTAAGCGTTTTTTTTATATATTGAGATATTTACATATTCGGTATCAGCAAATTTTCTGCATCTTTTGAGCCTGGATAAAATAATGACAGTGACGTCATGATGACGTACCCAAGAAGTATGTAGGAACAAACAAACCTTGCATTTTTATTACCTAGGAGCATCTAGAAGTCACTAGAAATGTAAGTATTATGAAAGACCGAAATAATAAAAAAGAATAACAACAAAATATTTTTAATGGCCAGTACTTTACAGTATCATGAAAGACCTAATTAATATTACTGTATAGTACTAATTCGGTCTTTCATAATACCATAACGTACTGGCCACATTTAAATGATTAATTTAAATTTTATAATTCAGATCGAAGCTTCTAGCTCTTCTCCTTACATTTCTGCTAGCCTGGTACTTAGGAAAACTTCAGAGGTGTGACTTTTGTGTCACGCGCATCTTAAAATTTCACTCTCATCATTTTTTCATAACGCGCCTAAAAAAGTATAACTAAAAAAAAAATGCACTTTTTTGGCGCTCAAATAACTTGAAAGAAGCTGGAGGAAAAATATGGCTAGCAAAAAGCAAAAAAAGTCTGTTGATTCAGCAAAACCGTTACAGCTTCACCTGCTGGGCTAATATGAAGATTGCTTGAAAATGTTATCAAAATCGGTCCAGCCTTTTTTATTGCGGCCAGAAACATACAGAATCTGAATGTTTATATAAGATTGAGGTGTAATGGGGTGCATCAACAGACAACATATATATACACTCACGCCTGTAATACCTGAAGGGGTAGGCAGAGGTGCAACCAGTACACCCACTTTTCGCCGAATTTATTACGGTTGCCTATCGCCATACCGGGCACAACTCCAGACTCCGGACTGATACTGAGTATTTCTAAATAGAAAAACTCAATGTCACCCGATCCGGGGATCGAACCCGAGACCTCAACACCTCATTAGACAAATTTACAATAGGATATCTTTATATATTTAATCTACTGTACGTGTGTATGCCACTGAACTCCTCCTAAACGGCTGGACCGATTTGAATGATTTTTTTGTATGTGTTTGGGTGGGTGGCGCCCTGAATTGTAAGAGATTAAGATTAAGATTAAGATTAAGACTAAGATTCATAAATCAGCCCGGCAGATGGCACTGCAGTCGGTGTGCCGCTGCTTGCCCGGGCAAGACTACGTCTGCCGGACCCGCTAGTTTCTTATAAAGAAATATCCTATCCTAAAGAAATTCTTAGTACCTGTAAGTACAGATGTCCCTCTCTAGCCACATATTTGAGGGTAGGTCGTGATGTGTACATGCCGGTCGCATGCGAGAACTTATCGTACGCCAGCGGGAGGAAGTCATCCTGTTTGGTTTCTAGCTGTGGACTTAATACACCCAACAGTTACACATGCCTCCGAGGGCCGCATGGCCGGCTGTGAAACTAAAAGGGATCGAGAAAAATGTATTTTTATACTGGCACGAAAAAGTGGCCACACTGCACATGATGGTAAGCGCAGAGCCGTCCAATTAAAGTACTTATAGAGTAGTGAGAGACAATCTATCCCCCGCTACTCAAGACAATCATGCCGGCCTGCGTCTTTCCACTACGCCATGGGCAAGAAGCTTTATTTCAGTGCAGGGAAAGAACCCGCGCCCTATTGTTTCAAAGCCGGCTGCTCACCTAGACATCCATGTCATGGCTGTTATATATTTTCTTTGATAAGGGAATATAGATTTTATATTATCGCGATTGGAGGTCATCAGATTCTAATGAATTACTTAGAACTCTTCATTTTACAATATAGTTTATAGCTGTTGCTCGCGGCTCCGCCCGCGTGGAGGTCATGTTTGGGAAAAAAAGTATACCTTACAAAATACCAATTTTCATGCCTTTAACTTCAGAAATGACGGATTTTCATACAAACTATCATCCCCTATTTTACCCCCTTAGGGGTGGTATTTCCAAAACCCTTCCTTAGTGGATGCCTACGTGATAAAAGGTACCTACTGTCAAAATTTCAAGTCTCTAACCCTAGCCGTTTAGGCTGTGCGTTGATCGATCAGTCAGTCAGTCAGTCAGTCAGTCAGTTTCTTCTTTTATATATACAGACTAGTTGTTGCTCGCGGCTCCGCCCGCGTGGAGGTCACGTTTGGGAGAAAAAGTATACAATACAAAATTCCAATATTCATGCGTTTAACTTAAAAATGACGGATTTTCATACAAACTTTCTTCCCCTATTTTACCCCGTTAGGGGTGGAATTTCCAAAAATCCTGAAACATATATTTTTAATTTTTAACTGATAATACCAATTTTCATGCCTTTAACTTCAGAAATGACGGATTTTCATACAAACTATCATCCCCTATTTTACCCCCTTAGGGGTGGTATTTCCAAAAACCCTTCCTTAGTGGATGCCTACGTGATAAAAGGTACCTACTGTCAAAATTACAAGTCTCTAACCCTAGCCGTTTTGGCTGTGCGTTGATCGAACAGTCAGTCAGGCAGTCAGTCAGTCAGTTTCTTCTTTTATATATACAGATAATAAGTACATTTGTTTAACTTACTTTTCCCGATGTACTGCTTTCAAATAACATGCTGGCGTGGAATAATAAAGATGTAGGTTTGCTCCCGTGGAGTAACTCTTTTGGTTTACTTCACTGTTAATAGAAAATGTAAAATGAATGAAATCAAATATTCATTGAATCCATGACATGTTATACATTATTTAGATTCAGACAATTTTCTTACTCTACTGCCAGTTCGGAATGCAGTTTCGCTAGAGAAGATCGGGCAAGAAACTCTAGCGTTGCTCTTTTCAATTTTACAATTAATATAAGATTCAAGTTTAATTACATTAGATTAGAGCAGCTGAATGTATGTTAAATTGCCTTATAGCAATATTGCGAAATAAAACTCATTACAACACCTAGTGCACATGACCATCGTGAGAGTGATGAAAATCTCCTAAACAGCTCGACCGATTCGGATGAAATTTTGTGTGAATAATTTAGAAGTCGTAGCGCATGCGCAATTACAACTGTGCTACCGAGAAATCCTCAGTATTAGCCTGGAGTCTGGAATCTGTGCCCGGTATGGTGATAGGCTCGCCCCCTATCACATTATGGGACCGAAATTCGGCGAAAAGTGTACTGGTTACACCTCTGCCTACCCCTTTGGAGATTACAGGCGTGAGAGTATATGTATGCATTATAAAACTTACTTAATCAGCTTGTCAATGTTTGCGAACCACACGCTGGCGTCGTGGTACCCCATCCTCTGTCCCATCACCACCATCAAGTTCTGTGTGGTGTAGTACGGTGACTGACGGTGCTTCATGGAGTTTATGAACAAATCCACCTAAATGGATAACATTTTTATAGTGGTAGAGCCACGCTGTAGATATATTTGTCTACAGCATGAATGGGCCGGCTCGACTGGGGTAGTACCACTGTCTCACAGAAAACCAACGTAAAGTGACAGTTTACTGTCGCGTTTCGTATGGTAAGTGAGATATCCAGAGGCCCAAATTCCCACTTCCCTTCCCTAATCTCTATTCCTGTCCTTCAAGGCTGACAGCGCATACATGACACTTCGGTATTGTAGATGTTCATGGGCGGTGGAGATCACTTAACATCAGGTGACCCACTGGCTCGTTTGTCAGACTATGCTTTAAAAAGTGATGTATAGCTGTATTTGTTAATGCATTACGTCTCGCCTGGGTGGCGCAGTGGTATCATGTTGTGTAGATCTCGTTGCGTCTCCGCCTGCGTGGTTATTTTTAAAAGAAAAGGTATAAAATCCATGGAGACATAAGCTTTACATCTTTTTATATTTTGCTATGCCATGGGATCCGTGCTTTTTCTCATTTTCAGACCTTCCATGAACACTATGTAAAAATCATGTCGCTACATTACTCTGTGTAAAACAATAACGAAACTGTCCCACGGGAACAGTACATTTTTCCGGCATAAAAAGTAGCCTATGTGCTATTCCAGACTATAATCTATGTCTGTACTAAACAATCAGATCCGGTCAGCCGTTGTAGCGTGATTCAACAAACATCCATCCAAACATTCGCATTTATTGTAATAAACTCATTTGCAAAAAAAACGGGCACCTAAGCAATGAACCATTTCAAATGTTACTATTGGTTTGTTTGATAATTATAGGTAGTTTTACTTTCACAATTTTGTAAATTAATAAGCAAATAATCGTTTTCGTCAGTATTATCATAAAATTTTGATAAAATTTATGGGTTTTAATGCTAAAGTTCACTAGTAGTGTATGCTCGCTAGTAGTGCATATGCTCGTGAAGTAAAAGTTAACAAAGATTTGTTTGATTTTTCTTTAATAAAGTAAAAGCAGATAAATGTTTAGCATCGAGTGTGACCCCCTCTAGCTGAAATCACAGCTTGAATTCGTCTGGGTATGCTAGCGAGGATATCCCGCTGTCTCAATAATGTTAGAGAAAGTGGTAAAAGCTACCAAAATTATTGCACTGCTCGAAGAGGGTTGCAGCCAATGCTTCGTGGCTCAGAGGCTAAGTGTGAGTCGCTCGACGGTTCAAAGGACCTGGCAGCGGTATCAAGACAGGTCGAGAGAAGGCCTGGTTCTGGAAGAAAACCATGTACTCAACCACGGGATGATCGTTTTCTTGTGAGTCGCGCATTGAGAAATCGCAAGTCTTCGTATGTGGACCTTAAGAACAACCTCGAAGAAGTAAGAAATGTGCATATTAGTCTATGGACGGTCAGGAGGAGACTTCTCGCGGCCAATATACGCAGTCATCGCCCGGCCCGCGGCCCTAAGTTACTCCGTGAGCACAGAGTTGCCAGGCTTAGGTTTGCTCGAAATTGTGAGTCATGGACTCAAGAAGACTGGAATAGGTTATTGTTCTCCGATGAAGCCAGGATATCTCTGTTCGGTGAAGATCGACGTCGGCGAGTGCTACGAAGACGAGGAGAACGCTTTGCAGAGGCTTGTTTTGAAGAAATCACACCTTATGGTGGGGGCTCTGTTATGTTTTGGGCAGGAATAAATTCAATGGATCGTACAGAGTTAGTCTTCATTGAAAACGGCTCACTGACTGGACATCGATACATAACGGAAGTTCTAATCTCCTCATGCACAACCCGCATTGGCTGCTTTAGGCGAAGACTCAATTTTTATGGACGACAACGCTCGCGCCCACCGTTCTGGCGATGTGGAAGCGTATGTGCAAGAGGTCGGCATTCGTCGTTTGGATTAGCCAGCTCGAAGTCCCGACCTCAATCCTATAGAGCATGTCTGGGACGTTCTGAAACGACGCGTGAGATCAGTACAACCGGCTTCGCAGACCATCAGAGAGCTGAAGAATGTGATTACCGCGGAGTGGGAACGTATTCCGCAAGCAAGTATCCGGGATATCCTCGCTAGCATACCTAGACGAATTCAAGCTGTGATTTCAGCTAGAGGGGGTCACACTCGATACTAAACATTTATCTGCTTTTACTTTATTAAAGAAAAAACAAACAAAAATCTTTGTTAACTTTTACTACACGAGCATATGCACTACTAGCGAGCATACACTACTAGTGAACTTTAGCATTAAAACCCATAAATTTTATCAAAATTTTATGATAATACTGACGAAAACGATATTTGCTTATTAATTTACAAAATTGTGAAAGTAAAACTACCTTTAATTATCAAACAAACCAATAGTAACATTTGAAATGGTTCATTGCTTAGGTGCCCGTTTTTTCTGCAAATGAGTGTAGTAAGATAACTTAGTGTGAAGAAGCTACACAGCAGGCCGGCATGATTGTGTTGAGTAGCGAGGGATAGATTGTATTTCGCTACTTGATACTTTAACTGGACGGCACTGCACTTACCATCAGGTGCAGTGTAGTCACTTTGCCGTGCCAGGATGATAAAATTATAAAAAGAAGTAAAGATAACTTATTTAAATTCTTAAAATGTCGAACCCGTTCATCGACGTTCTTGAACATGCTATCCGAAGTGACGAGCAGGGGATCGTTGCAAGTGGACCCGAAGCAGAACCCTGGCGGGGACCAGTAGCCGTCGAACAGTTTGTGGGTATAGACATCAGTTTCAGGACCTGTGGATCAAATCGGGGTCACCATGTAGCGAAGGGAGAAGATCTAGGTAGGATCCGGTAGGCAGCGGCTCTGCTGTGCCCTGGCATTACAGAAGTCTATGGGCGGCGGTGACTACTTACCATCAGGTGGCCCGTCTGCTCGTCTGTCTATCGAGGTTCAACGGTAGGCAGCGGCTCTGACGTGCCCTGGCATTGCAGAAGTCTATGGGCGGCGGTGACTACTTACCATCAGGTGGCCCGTCTGCTCGTCTGTCTATCGAGGTTCAACGGTAGGCAGCGGCTCTGCTGTGCCCTGGCATTGCAGAAGTCTATGGGCGGCGGTGACTACTTACCATCAGGTGGCCCGTCTGCTCGTCTGTCTATCGAGGTTCAACGGTAGGCAGCGGCTCTGCTGTACCCTGGCATTGCAGAAGTCTATGAGCGGCGGTGACTACTTACCATCAGGTGGCCCGTCTGCTCGTCTGTCTATCGAGGTTCAACGGTAGGCAGCGGCTCTGCTGTACCCTGGCATTGCAGAAGTCTATGAGCGGCGGTGACTACTTACCATCAGGTGGCCCGTCTGCTCGTCTGTCTATCGAGGTTCAACGGTAGGCAGCGGCTCTGCTGTGCCCTGGCATTGCAGAAGTCTATGTGCGGTGTCTACTTACCATCAGGTGGCCCGTCTGCTCGTCTGTCTATCGAGGTTCAACGGTTGGCAGCGGCTCTGCTGTGCCCTTTTTTTTTTTTTTTGTCGCGAGGAAAGCGTTTTATTACTGCCGCCCGCTCCGGAGGGAAGCGGATTAAGAATAAAACGGGTATGCTGGACTAGCCGGTCTTACGACCCAGCATCCCCCTCGCACGGATGATGGCTATCCGTGCTGCCGCTGGGCCGAGTCCCTAACCCCTATGTACACCCCACCGGACACTACCAGCTAAAACCCCGCGGTGGCCTTCTTCGGCGCTTGCGGAGCGATCCCAGGGTATTCTAAGGAGTGCTAGAATTG
Source organism: Laothoe populi (assembly GCA_905220505.1). Classification (NCBI taxonomy): domain Eukaryota; kingdom Metazoa; phylum Arthropoda; class Insecta; order Lepidoptera; family Sphingidae; genus Laothoe; species Laothoe populi. The sequence goes on along the minus strand of HG992174.1, from coordinate 9,945,364 downwards.
CAGCCGGAATCGCCCCTGCGCGGTGCTGCGTAGCAGCCCATCTCCATGGAGGGCTAAGGAGCCCCCGCGCACCGAACAACGACAGCGAACGAGGCCTTACCACACGCGCTGCCGTCCATCTCGGGGTCGCACGATGCTCCGAATTGGGAGTGCATCGATACGGGCAGACAGCCCTCCGCTGCGCGCCCGCGACCCCCGATGGCCCCTATTAGTCGCCTCGTACGACAGGCAGGGGTTACCGTGGTGGAATTCAAACGCCCCCATTCCACAGGGCGGGAGACGCCGGTCAGTCGTCCACCCAGCGCCTCCTACGTCTTCTCTGGCGGCGGGAGGGATCACATCGTTCCCGATCCCTCTCAGCACTCTCCTTCTGCGAGATGACGTTCTCGCAGAAGTGGGCCACCGCACGCCAGGACCTCCGGCTGGCGACCATGGACAACACCACGGCCGGCAGCGAAAGGTCTCCTCCAACGACTGCTCTGAGAGCGCTGCGCTCTTCGTCCCAGGCTGGGCACTCCTCCAACGTATGCTGGGCCGTGTCCTCGCGGCAGTTGCCACAGTGGTGGCACACGGCGGACACCTCCTTCCCGATCCGACACAGGAACGAACCGAAACACCCATGGTCCGTTAATACCTGTGTCAGTCGGAACGTAGGCGCCCCGTGGCGCCTGTCTAGCCATATCTTTAGGACAGGACGCACTGCTGCGACAGTCCTCAAGCCCGCAGTTGGGCTCTCCAGCCTGGTATGCCACTCCTCCACGGCGGTTCTGCGAAACCGGGCCGCAATCTCCCTCGGGGCCAATCTCTCTTGATGGCGACTGGACGCCTCCTCCCGCCAGAAGAACGCTGACGAGAGGAGTTTTGCGTCCAACTCCCAAGGGAGTGTGCCGGCCAATACGCAGGCCCCCTCGTGGGAGACCGTGCGGTAGCCCCTTACTATTCGCTGCGCCACCAAACGCTGCGGTTTGCGCAGCAAGGCGACGCAGCGGGGTTTTAGGGACTCGGCCCATACGGGACATCCGTACAGGGCCATTGACCGCACGACTCCGGCGTATAAACTTCGGCAAGGGTTATCAGGTCCCTCCAGGTTCGGCAGCAGGCGTCCGAGCGCGCCGGCCGCCCGCATCAATTTCGGCGACAACTCCTCGAAATGGGCTCGGAAATCCCACCGGCTGTCCAGAATCAATCCCAAGTACTTCATTTTACAGCCGATGGGAATCCGCAACCCCTCCAAATCGATGTGGGGCCCTAAAGGTGGCCGAATCCGAGGCCTGTGAAAACAAAGGGCCTCGGTTTTATTCAGGGCCACCTTAAGGCCCAGTCGCCGAATCCTGCCCACCACCTGTTCAGTTGCGAACGAGGCGAGCAGGGTGGCCTCCTGGAAAGGCCTGGCTGTCGCTGTTACTAGCGTGTCGTCTGCATAACAGACGACAGCGACGCCTCGGGGGTTCGTACCACGGAGCACCCAATCGTAACCGATGTTCCACAGGAGAGGGCCCAGGACTGAGCCCTGTGGAACACCGCATGCCATCGCTCTTCGGTGCCACCTGTCGGCGCCCGGATACACTATGTACCTATCTGACAGATACGAGCGCACCAGACGACGGGGCTCTGCTGTGCCCTGGCATTGCAGAAGTCTATGTGCGGTGTCTACTTACCATCAGGTGTCCCGTCTGCTCGTCTGTCTATCCAGGCATTAAAAATAAACTCCAGGCGGGTGTTATGATCGGGGCCCCGCCAACCGTTAATACCTAGTCAGGTCATAAATTCTGTCACATGTTTAATATAAAATAATTGAAACAAGTTTATTCATTATGTAACCATTTATATACCAAAATGAACTTAACAAAACATAGATTCTTATGACACTAAAGTTTATTCAAAATGACCTCCGTGATTTTGAATACAGACCTTCAATCTGCGCGGCCAGTTGTCTATGGCAGCACGAACGAGGTCCATGTCAATATCGGCGGCTGCCTTAATCAAGGATGTCTTGAGTGACTCCAAATTGGGATGAGGCTTTGAGCACGCCTTTTCCTCCAAGTGTTGCCATATCTTGTAATCTAACGGATTCAAATCTGGACTGGAGGAGGGCCAGTCTTCGTGCCAGATGAAGTCGATTTCACGCGCCGCCAGCCAGTCTTGTGTGCTCTTCGCTCTATGAGCTGGCGCCGAATCTTGTTGGAATACCCAGTGCCTGTTATTGAACATGGTATGAGAAACAGGTTCCACAAGGTTCGTCAGGACTGTATTTTGATACACAACTGCATTCGTTTTTACACCTTTCTCACAAAAATGTACCTCTGTTAAGCCCCAATAAGAAACTCCCAACCATACCATGAGCGAGGATGGAAAATGACCTCGTTGGACACGCGGAATACGGTTGCTCGCTTCTTCACTACTGTGTGCGTATACCTTATCATTTTGTTTGTTGTAGCTCTCTTCTACGGTAAAAATGTTTTCATCTGAAAAAAGAATTTCCCGATATTTTTTTCCCGCGTACCGCTTCAACAAAGCGCGGCATCTCTTCAGGCTCAGGTCCATTAGACGAGCATTCAAACGATGTCCTGTTTTTCTTCGATATGCCCGAAGCCCTAAGTCTTAATTTAACACCCTTTTCACCGTGGTTCTGCTTAACCCCATCTGAAGAGCCAACAGTTTCTGCTTACGTTTGGAATTTCTTTGAATTCACGCCTTCACAGCTTTTATCACTGCTGGAGTCCTAACAGACCGAGGGCGACCACTTCTTGACCTGTCATCTACACTAGAGTCTTCATTGTATCGTTTGATGGTACGATAAACGAATCTTTTGGTTATATTCAAATTTTTCAGTATGTCAAAAATTTTAATTGGCGCGTAACCGCAACGATGCAACGCAATTACTGCAACACGGTCTTCTTTAAGCGTCCACTCCATATTTAAAAATGAGTAAAATTCTAAAAAGTATACATTTTTATTTTCATGAGCAATTTGAAATTCGAATTCAATAAACTTTTTTGTGGCCAGCATTCTAAAATAAAAGTTTTTACTGTGTGACAATACTTATGACCTGACTGTGTATTTATAGTTTTTTTATTCTGGCGCGGCAAAGTTACCACACTGTACCTGATGGTAAGGGCCGTCCAATTAGAGTATCAAGTAGCGAGAGACGATCTATCCCTCGCTACTCAACACAATCATGCCGGCCTGATTCTTCACGCTACGTTATGGGCAAGAATATCCCGCCACCAGCAAACATATGTATGGTAAGATGTGGAAAAATTTGCCAGCTACCATGTTCCCTCCTTCCTATGATCCTGGGTCCTTTAGGCGAAATGTGAAGAAGCTATTCATTAACCATTATTGTGGCAAGTAGCGAGGTTTAGTTGTCTCTAGCTACTTGATACTCTTGATATCTAAATTCTTGATACTCTTAATCTTGATTCTCGCTATTGATACATATTAAACTGGACCGCACTTCGCTTACTTTTGCCGTACCAGAAAAATAACACTTAAATTGGATCGCATTAGAATAACTCAACGTATGTTAAGTTGCATTTAACTGTCGGTTAAGTAAAATAAAAGATTTCATCTTCACTAATCACCAGCTCGACGGTATGCTTAAAATCTAGCACTCAACACCAGACACCCTGACATTCGCACACACCGACGTCATGCAGTGGAGCGGTCAGTAGCTATGTTTTAGTGTAGTCAACAGTGTTTTAGAAGTGGTAGAGCCACGCTGTAGACATATTTGTCTACAGCATGAATTGGCCGGCTCGACCGGGGTAGTACCACTGTCTCACAGAAAACCAACGTAAAGTGACAGTCTACTGTCGCGTTTCGAATGGTAAGTGAGATATCCGGGGGCCCAGATTCCCCCTTCCCTTCCCTAATCCCTATTCCTGTCCTTTAAGGCCGACAGCGCATACATGACACTTTCGGTATTGTGGATGTTCATGGGCGGTGGAGATCACTTAACACCAGGTGACCCACTGGCTCGTTTGTCGGACTATGAAATAAAAAAATTAAAAAAATAGTCATAGTTTAAGTTAAGGGTAATGTAGTAGTGAGTCTATAATAAGTAAGTTTTTTAGTAATAGAGTGTGGCTTTCGATACATTGGCAATTCTGTATTCTTTTTTGTTTTTTGTTGTTGTAGCAGTTAATTTTGTTTTATTTTTTATAGTATTTATGTAATAATAATAATAATTTATGTAATTTTATTTTTTATAGTAATGTAATGGGATCAAAAATAGGTCAAGCTGAAAATCAGCGCTGTAGTAAATGCTGCAGCGGTTATCTGAGCTTGATCCTTTTTGGTTTTTCGTTGTAATGTGCATTTTCTTTTATATAATTTTTACTTTGTTTTACTGAAAAGCCAAATAAATTCTTTCTTTCATTGTAATATGAAATAATAAAGTAAACAAATTCAAGCTATCATAGACGCTATGAACCCTCTTCTTAATACTTCTAAAATCCATAATATCCTTACCAAGATCATCACTTCCCCTCCACAAGAACTCCATCTCTTTCCTCCTCATGCGGGCCAGTTCATCATCAAAACTAATGGGGTTGATGAAGTGTCCATCGAAACCCATAAGAGCTATCATGGAAGCGATTTCTTTGGAGTGTCCGAAGGAATCCGCTTGCCATGACACCAAAGGCAGACCACATTCTAGAAACGTGGCGTTTAGCTTCCTGAAAGAGAATAATTATGATTTATAAATATACTAGCGATCCATCCCGGCTTCACACGAGCAGCACCAATCGTCTAGAGTCTAGAGTTGAGGTACTCTGACACTAGACCCTCGACCGCTTCTTCAACTTCTTGCCCATGGCGTAGAGTGAAGATTGTCTCTTGCTTCTTGATACTCTAACTGGATGACACTTACCATCAGCGTGCATTTTTCCGGGATAAAAAGTGGCCCATATTCTTTTCTGATCCCTAAACTGCCACTATGCTTAAAGTCATGTCGATCCTTTGCTCCGTGAAATCTAAACTATCCCACGGGATTTTTTTTTCCAGGATAAAAGTAGTCCATGTGCTGTTCCAGACTATTATCTAATTGCCAAATTTTAACCAGATCCGTCCAGCCGTTGTAGCGTGATTGAGTAACAAAGATCCATTCAAACATTCGCATTTATAATATTAGTAGGATTTAATTAAACTTTATGGACCTCGCCAGCTTAGTACATACCTCAACGAATATGTAAACTGGTCGATGACAGCGTGATAGTTGGAGTTGGCCTCATCAACCATGCTCCATCCACCACCGACGAAGTGCAGCCGACCCTGACGGAGTAGCTGGTACACCATACGACGCACTGGGACAAACAAACACTTATATACTGACGCACTCACGCCTGGAATAAGGGTAGGGAGAGGTGTAACCTTTTTTTATCCTGGCACGGCAAAGTGACCACACTGCACCTGGTGGTAAGTACAGTGCCATCCAGTTAGAGTATCGAGTAGCGAGAGACAATCTATCCCTCACAACTCAACATAATCATGCCGGCCTGCTGTGTAGCTTCTTCACACTACGCCTAAAGGACCCAGGATCATAGGAAGGAGGGAACACGGTAGCTGGTAAATTGTTCCACAGCTTGATGGTGCGGCAAAAATACTAATGCGCGAACCTCTTTGTTCGGGACGGGGTAGTAGACACCACGAAGCTGTGGCTCCGCACGCCAGTACGCGTGGTTCTGGTGTTGTAAGAAGATGGGATAAGATCAAAAAAATCTTCAGAGCATTCGCCATGATACAGACGGTAGAACACGCTAAGCGAGGAAATATCCCTACGCAATAGGGTAGTTGACTCGATTTTTTTTATTAATTTAATCAAAAGTTACATTAGGTACCTAAACCCTATTATCGAAAGAATTTTATGAATCCCAACAAAAATAAGTAAATAAGACACCACTCAAATCTGCTGGAAGGGGTAGTTGTCAAATAACAATACAAGGATACATATCTGATACCGTGACGTCACGGTACTATGAATCACCTGTACTGTACCGTTGTGCGAGGGAGATAGCGATATGTTCCCAATACGCCATCGTTTTCGCTCATACCAGTGAGTATTTGCTCATACCAATATTTAAAATAAATATTGTGACCTCATTTTTCAAGCAATTTGGATTCTGTTTTCGCAAAAGAATTTCTTTTGCGTGTTATATTCGATTGCGTAGAGGATAATGTACAAAATAAAACTCAGGAAACTACCCTATTGTAGCGGCTCCAGGCTGTTACTCACGTCTGCATCATTCACAATGCGGAATACCGAAAATTAGTTTTACCCGACCCGGGGATCGACTGGAGCTCAGCACAGTTGTACATCCGTAATTACTGCACCACCGATGCAGTCCGAATATTTATTTAAACCATACATATACATATTACATGAAAGTGGTAGAGCCACGCTGTAGACATATTTGTCTACAGCATAAATAGGCCGGCTCAACCGGGGTAGTACCACTGTCTCACAGAAAACCAACGTAAAGTGACAGTTTACTGTCGCGTTTCGTATGGTAAGTGAGATATCCGGAGGCCCAGATTCCCCCTTCCCTTCCCTAATCCCTATTCCTGTCCTTTAAGGCCGACAGCGCATACGTGATACTTTCGGTATTGTGGATGTTCATGGGCGGTGGAGATCACTTAACATCAGGTGACCCACTGGCTCGTTTGTCGGACTATGATATAAAAAAAAAAAAAATTACATATACACTCACGCCTGTAATCCCCGAAGTGGTAGGCAGAGGTGTAACCAGTACACCCACTTTTCGCCGAATTTCGGTCGCATAATGTGATAGGGGGCGAGCCTATCGCCATACCGGGCACATGTTCCAGACTCCGGGCTAATACTGAGAATTTCTAGATAGAAAAAACCCAATATCACTTTACCCGACCCGGGGATCGAACCCAGGACCTCAGCACAGCAATCGTAACGCATGCGCAATTACAACTGCGCCACCGAGGCAGTCATTTAAACCATAAAATGTTTAAACTAGCGTTGCTCTTTTCGAAAACTGGTTTACAATATTTGGACATATAATTAAAATGCAATTCATATTGGCTTTAAAGCAGAACAATTAACTACATGTGTCAATTAATTTGCCTTTTGTAATATTATTTAGCAGCGATAGCCTAGTTGGTTGCGGTACGGACTGTTAAGACGAAAGTCGTAGGTTCGAAACCCAAGTGGCATACACCTCTAACTTTTCTAAAGTTATGTGTGTATTAAAATGTATATAATTATCGCTTGCTTTAACGGTGAAGGAAAACATCATGAGGAAACCTGCATATCTGAGAGTTTTTCGAAGGTATGAGAAGTCTGCCAACCCGCATTAGGCCAGCGTGGTGGACTAAGGCCTAACCCCTCTCATTAGTAGAGGAGGCCCGTGCCCAGCAGTGGGACAATGTTTAATACAGGGCTAGTATTATTATTATAATATTATTTAAGATCGACCCAATAAACACAAAATTTAATTTAAACCAGTTGTATGGTTTCAAAGTCTGTAACGGACATAGGTAGAATCAATTTTTGTGTTTTATATATGTATACACAGTCAGGTCATAAGTATTGTCACACAGTAAAAACTTTTATTTTAGAATGCTGGCCACAAAAAAGTTTATTGAATTCGAATTTCAAATTGTTCATGAAAATAAGAATGTATACTTTTAAGAATTTTACTCATTTTTAAATATGGAGTGGACGCTTAAAGAAGACCGTGTTGCAGTAATTGCGTTGCATCGTTGCGGTTACGCGCCAATTCAAATTTTTGACATACTGAAAAATTTTAATATAACCAAAAGATTCGTTTATCGTACCATCAAACGATACAATGAAGACTCTAGTGTAGATGACAGGTCAAGAAGTGGTCGCCTTCGGTCTGTTAGGACTCCAGCAGTGATAAAAGCTGTGAAGGCGCGAATTCAAAGAAATCCCAAACGTAAGCAGAAACTGTTGGCCCTTCAGATGGGGTTAAGCAGAACCACGGTGAAAAGGGTGTTAAATGAAGACTTAGGGCTTCGGGCATATCGAAGAAAAACAGGACATCGTTTGAATGCTCGTCTAATGGACCTGAGACTGAAGAGATGCCGCGCTTTGTTGAAGCGGTACGCGGGAAAAAAATTTCGGGAAATTCTTTTCTCAGATGAAAAAATTTTTACCGTAGAAGAGAGCTACAACAAACAAAATGATAAGGTGTACGCACACAGTAGTGAAGAAGCGAGCAACCGTATTCCGCGTGTCCAACGAGGTCATTTTCCATCCTCGCTCATGGTATGGTTGGGAGTTTCTTATTGGGGCTTAACAGAGGTACATTTTTGTGAGAAAGGTGTAAAAACGAATGCAGTTGTGTATCAAAATACAGTCCTGACGAACCTTGTGGAACCTGTTTCTCATACCATGTTCAATAACAGGCACTAGGTATTCCAACAAGATTCGGCGCCAGCTCATAGAGCGAAGAGCACACAAGACTGGCTGGCGGCGCGTGAAATCGACTTCATCCGGCACGAAGACTGGCCCTCTTCCAGTCCAGATTTGAATCCGTTAGATTACAAGATATGGCAACACTTGGAGGAAAAGGCGTGCTCAAAGCCTCATCCCAATTTGGAGTCACTCAAGACATCCTTTATTAAGGCAGCCGCCGATATTGACATGGACCTCGTTCGTGCTGCGATAGACAACTGGCCGCGCAGATTGAAGGCCTGTATTCAAAATAATAAATAATAAAAACTTTATTGGAACTAAAACAGGTTTACAATATTTTGTGTACGTTAACAGCTGCATTAGTTTGTTAAAAACTGTGTCGCAGCCATTAGCGCCCACCTCCAGGAGGAGAGACGACAGTGTCCCAACAATACAATAAAAGTAAAATCTTATATTATAAAAACAAAAGAACATTAACCTAAAAGTTTTTTTTTTTTTTTTCTTACATTATATTATATTTATATTTGTATGTGTGTTTGTGTGGAGTGTGGTAAGTATGTGTAGGGTGAATGTACATGTATGTGAGTAGTATGGAAATGAAATGAAGGAATAATGCCGCTATTTTATGGTTTTAAAAGATTCTCCAATCCGTCGTAGGTCAAGGTACTGAGCCATTCATTTAATATATTTTTGCATTCTCTTAAAGTAAGGGGATAAATATTGAGCATTTTGTTTATTTTGTTATACAAAATTGGGCCTAAAAAGTGATAGTGTCTTCGTACTAGTACAGTATTTGCTGCTTCCGTCTGGCACACTCTATCAGATCTGCGTTTCAGTCTACTGAGCTTGGGATCAAATAAAGTTTCTGAGTGTTTGCGCAAAATTGTATTCAGTAGAAAAGCATGTCTGACTGTTGGTACCTTACAAAGGGCGTAGAGTTCATGTGTAGGGAACCGAATTGGTTTATGCAGCATTACCTTAAGGACCGCCCTCTGTGCTCTTTCCAAACGGAGCAACAAACCTTTACCGCAGCTCCCCCAAGCTGTATTACAGTAACTTAAAATTGAGTGCACAAGGGCATAATAAACAGTTTTTAGAGTGGATAAATCAGCGGAAGATCTTAGATTTTTGAACACGTATATTAATTTTCTAACACGCGGAACTAGTGACCCAATGTGTTCATTCCACGACAGTGTACTGTCGATTATGACCCCTAGATATTTAATGCTATTTGTGCGTAAAACTTCATTACATTTGCAGTCAGTACTAGCGGCCACGCAATTGTGTGCAGTTATAGTGAAAGAAGGCGGCGGTTGTGACGCTATTCTTGGAGCAAATGTTACGAATTTGGTTTTGTCCAAATTTAGGGTAAGAAGGTTATTTGTTAGCCAGTTCAAAACTGTCCGCAAAGCAGACTCGGCATAGGAGCGGGTTTCATGCCAGTTTTTACCATGAACGAGTATTGCCGTGTCGTCTGCGTAGGTTAAGATTTTTGAGTTGGTTAGAGGCAATCCGCAAAGGTCGTTGATGTATATTAGGAACAGGGTAGGTCCTAGGACACTACCCTGAGGTACCCCGTAGCTAAGAGTCTCTACCTTGCTCGTGTAGTTGTTAAGTTTTACTATTTGGGAACGACCAGTAAGATAGCTCTTAAAGATATCAAACGGCAAGCCTCTAACGCCAACAGAAACAGTGTCAAAGGCCTTTGATAAGTCAAGAAAAATAGCAATAGTTTTTAGTTTGTTTTTTAAGTTTCTTGCAATTGTACCGGTTAATTCTAAAACCGCATCCTCAGTACTTTTTCCAGGTCTGAATCCATACTGGTTTTCGGCCAAAAAGTTTTTTGAGTTAATATAATTTAAGAGTCTTTTATTTAGAATTTTTTCTAGGATTTTTGATAAAATTGTTAATACGGATATGGGTCTGTAGTTACTCACACTGCTTCTGTCCCCACTCTTGTATATGGGATGAACTAAGGCCTTTTTAAAGACTGTAGGAAAGACGCCTGTTGCTAAAGCGAGGTTAAGTACATGGCAAATAACTGGTATAAGTATATGCTTCGCAGACCTAATTAGAACCGCTGATATGCCATCCCAACCAACAGCAGTGTTCAGTTTGAGTCCTAAAATAATTTGTTCAACCTCTTCTTCGTCAGTGCTAAAGATAGCCATAGAATTAAGGCTAGTAGGACTTGCACCGCCAGTACCAGGAGCAGTTTCAGAGGAGCAGCAATGAGGTGTAAGTTTGGAAGCCAAAGATTTCCCCACACTTGCAAAGTACTCGTTCACGATATCAAGTGACATATCCGGATCCGAACTTATAGATAAAAGCTCAGTGGAAGATGATTTATTACATCGGAGGTTAGCTATGGTTTTAATAAGGTTCCAGGTAGCTTTTGGATTTTTACGGTATTTTAGAAATTCAGTGCGCTCGTACTGTCGTTTTAATTTTTTTAGTAATTTGTTGCAGAAATTCCTATACCGTGTATAAGTTGTTTTTAAAATATAATTATTAGGATCTTTTCTAAGTCTTCTGAGCATTTTATCACGGTTACGAATGCATCTAAGAATACCAGACGTGACCCATGGTTTAATTATTCTTTTTCTACTCGGAACAATAGACGTAGTCGAGTTATTTTTAACTACCGTAGAGATAATGTTAACTAGTTCAGTAGCTGCTTTATCTGCATCATCTCCACAAGTAGTCAAAAATGAGAAATCAACATTACCCAGCTGGGAAACGCAGGCATCGATATTAACTCGACGAGATGTTGTAGTCGCTCTAGGGTGATTAGAATGAGGGTTGCAAAAAACTATAACCGGAGCGTGGTCAGTAATAAAGGAATCGACAACCAATGTGATAGCAGTCTTGTCCGACTTGATAATAGCGTGGTCTATGCAACTATTATTACGAGTAGCAAAAAGATGACCTGGTAGCATTCCGTGCGATGCAACTGTATTTAAATATAAATCTGTATTTATGTCATTATTGTTTGACAAAATATTTATGTTTATATCACCCAGTATGACAATAGTTTTAAACATCTGTAATGCTTTCAAGGTTATATCTAAGCTGTCAACAAAATTCTGGGTATTTCGGTATGACGGAGAACGATATATTGCCACCAGTGCCACATCTGATCGAAATTTAACAATCAAAGAGTTAGAGTCAGCTATAATAGGTGTCTCGGCTATGCAACGTAAATTCGACCGAATATAGACTACTATACCGTCATTTTGATTTTTATAGTCAGTCTTAAATGATTCAAATCCAGGTATAACAGGAATTAATGGACATTTGCTGAGCCAGCACTCAGATAACACTAAAACATCAAAATCAATTTTAATTCTATCCAATAGTATCATGAGATTATTGAAATTACCGATGTTCCCCAAACTCCTTATATTCAAATGGAAAAATTTTAAGCCATTCGTAGCATTGTGTACGAGTTTATTACATTCTTCGGGAGCACAAAAATGCGACTCAGAAATCGAGAGATGGTCCATATCATTTATAATAACAAAATTTTCATTATCCATGAGGAATTAAACCAAGTGAACAGTAGATCCAACTTATGTAAAAGTATAAAAACATTTCTAGAGTAACACCGCCAAAAACAAAATAATAATTTTTACAAGCCAAAAAATATAAGCGGGCACAATCCGACAAGATAGCCTGGAAATAGCAATATTCCTTCTGGATTGCTTTTTGTGTAGGTTTAAGTGTAAGAATATGTGTAGTGAGTAAGTTTGGGTATGACTGTAGGTATATAGGTTCACAGTAAGAAAACTTATTAATATATCGCGCATCGACGCAGTATTGCACGCGTGTTGCTAAAATGGATTGCGTGCGTACAAAATACATTGGGCAAAACGAAGTTAATTTATAATAGTGATATAATATTAAAATTAGAGGAACTTTGAAGAAGACAAAACGATAGACGTATTCGGCTAGTCATGTCACATGCTTTACTTTAGGTAGGTCTGCCCCTTCGTTAATAAGAATGTGTTTGGCTCCCTCTTTTTCACGCAGGAAAATTTTGCCATTGGTAACCCAGCAATATCGATAGTCATTGCTACTCGCAAAGTCCTTAGCCAGAAACAAGAGTCGTTTCATTTTCGATGTAAGATTTTCGGACACATATACTGGTTTAGGAGGTCCATCCATTTTGAGGTGTTCTGTAGACAGCTTGTTTCTTCCCTTGTGATATTCCTTGAACATCCGTATGAATTTTTCCTTTTGTATGTTAGAAACAAAATCCACTATGATTGTCCTGTTATTTGAGCTAGTGGAACCTATACGGTATATATCCTTAACCTCCGCTGGTTGAACGGTTACATTTATAATAGAACCGATTTTACTAACGGTATTAAGTAGGTAATCTTTAGTTTCAGACTTAGTGATAGGTATATTTCTAATTTCAATACAGCCCGATCTCGCATACCGCTCCAGTTTTTCTAACCTGTCTTCCAAAGATTTTATACAGCTCAAATTTGTTTTCCGTTCTGTATCAAGTTGTGCTTCCACGTGGTCAATTTTTGTTTTTAAATTATCATAATGCTCAGATAGAAAGGTAACATTAGCCTGAAACTTTGAATTTTGCAACTTTATTTCTTCTACAGATTCATATATCTTCTCTATTTTGTTATTTTGCTCCTCTTTGAACTCGAGGAACATAGACTTAACTTCTGCCATAAAAATTGAAAGCTGATTATTATCTTGGTCAGTTCTTGTGTCCAAGCATTTTCGTTTAATACGTCGTGTTAAATTACCAAAATCACTATCAACGCTCACCGACTGCAGGTCATTGATAATGTTTGGTTCAGACGAACTCAGATGCAGCGGATTTAAAAGCGGTGTTAATGACGCAACGTGTGAGGTAGTAGTGGTAGCTGGTGTAGGCGGTGGAGATCGGTTAATCGGCATGTTGTAAAAATTGTCTAGAACTCAGGTACTAGGGCAAAAGAAATTTGTAGGAGTTCAGTTTCGTTAATTATGCCAGGGGTCAACACACTGGTCACTCATCGATGAGTTGGTACTTTATTTTTGGTAACCACCTTAAGTTGGTCCACGAAAGTGCGGGTTAATTGTAATGCTGTCTCCTTTGTTTTAATAACTGCTTCTTGTGAGTGTGAGCACTACGCAGGGTTAATCGGTGATGTGTACTTTATATAGTAATTCACTCATTCATAATTAGTGTAGTCACTCACGGCTGTGTTGTTATTGCACAGATGGTGGAGGGGTGCGCTTGCGGCTTACTGCAGACCTCCTGCGTGTTGCTGCTGTCTTATTTATTCAGCCACTATTTTATCACTGATTTTTAATGAATTTAGGATAAAAATAAAATGAAATAAATAAAGGGTCCACATAAAACGCGTCTGATCGCCTCAGAGGTCCAAGAGGGAGCTAAATCACGGAGGTCATTTTAAATAAACTTTAGTGTCATAAGAATCTATGTTTTGTTAAGTTCATTTTGGTATATAAATGGTTACATAATGAATAAACTTGTTTCAATTATTTTATATTAAACATGTGACAGAATTTATGACCTGACTAGGTACTTAGGAATAGTTCATTTCACTCATAATACATATCTACTGATTATGAGTCAACAAAATAATTCTTCAGTATTGAAAATTTACCACATTCCGTAAATATGTTAACTTAACTTAAAATAGTTATAATTTGAATTTCATACCGGTGCCATCACGGTTCGCCCACCAATGAAAGAAATAAGGCATATCTGAGAATGTGAATCTGAAAAGAATAAAAATATCGCAATCATTAGGACTGCCGATAGAAATAAAAACTATGAAAAGAACCAATAATTTTAACGTTAGCCAGCGGCTTTGCTGTGCCCTGGTATTGCAGAAGTCTATGGGCGGCGGTGACTACTTACCATCAGGTGGCCCGTCTGCTCGTCTGTCTATCGAGGTTCAACGGTAGGCAGCGGCTCTGCTGTGCCCTGGTATTGCAGAAGTCTATGGGCGGCGGTGACTACTTACCATCAGGTGGCCCGTCTGCTCGTCTGTCTATCGAGGTTCAACGGTAGGCAGCGGCTCTGCTGTGCCCTGGTATTGCAGAAGTCTATGGGCGGCGGTGACTACTTACCATCAGGTGGCCCGTCTGCTCGTCTGTCTATCGAGGTTCAACGGTAGGCAGCGGCTCTGCTGTGCCCTGGTATTGCAGAAGTCTATGGGCGGCGGTGACTACTTACCATCAGGTGGCCCGTCTGCTCGTCTGTCTATCGAGGTTCAACGGTAGGCAGCGGCTTTGCTGTGCCCTGGTATTGCAGAAGTCTATGGGCGGCGGTGACTACTTACCATCAGGTGGCCCGTCTGCTCGTCTGTCTATCGAGGTTCAACGGTAGGCAGCGGCTTTGCTGTGCCCTGGTATTGCAGAAGTCTATGGGCGGCGGTGACTACTTACCATCAGGTGGCCCGTCTGCTCGTCTGTCTATCGAGGTTCAACGGTAGGCAGCGGCTTTGCTGTGCCCTGGTATTGCAGAAGTCTATGGGCGGCGGTGACTACTTACCATCAGGTGGCCCGTCTGCTCGTCTGTCTATCGAGGTTCAACGGTAGGCAGCGGCTTTGCTGTGCCCTGGTATTGCAGAAGTCTATGGGCGGCGGTGACTACTTACCATCAGGTGGCCCGTCTGCTCGTCTGTCTATCGAGGTTCAACGGTAGGCAGCGGCTTTGCTGTGCCCTGGTATTGCAGAAGTCTATGGGCAGCGGTGACTACTTACCATCAGGTGGCCCGTCTGCTCGTCTATCTATCGAGGTTCAACGGTAGGCAGCGGCTCTGCTGTGCCCTGGTATTGCAGAAGTCTATGGGCGGCGGTGACTACTTACCATCAGGTGGCCCGTCTGCTCGTCTGTCTATCGAGGTTCAACGGTAGGCAGCGGCTTTGCTGTGCCCTGGTATTGCAGAAGTCTATGGGCGGCGGTGACTACTTACCATCAGGTGGCCCGTCTGCTCGTCTATCTATCGAGGTTCAACGGTAGGCAGCGGCTCTGCTGTGCCCTGGTATTGCAGAAGTCTATGGGCGGCGGTGACTACTTACCATCAGGTGGCCCGTCTGCTCGTCTGTCTATCGAGGTTCAACGGTAGGCAGCGGCTTTGCTGTGCCCTGGTATTGCAGAAGTCTATGGGCGGCGGTGACTACTTACCATCAGGTGGCCCGTCTGCTCGTCTATCTATCGAGGTTCAACGGTAGGCAGCGGCTCTGCTGTGCCCTGGTATTGCAGAAGTCTATGGGCGGCGGTGACTACTTACCATCAGGTGGCCCGTCTGCTCGTCTGTCTATCGAGGTTCAACGGTAGGCAGCGGCTTTGCTGTGCCCTGGTATTGCAGAAGTCTATGGGCGGCGGTGACTACTTACCATCAGGTGGCCCGTCTGCTCGTCTATCTATCGAGGTTCAACGGTAGGCAGCGGCTCTGCTGTGCCCTGGTATTGCAGAAGTCTATGGGCGGCGGTGACTACTTACCATCAGGTGGCCCGTCTGCTCGTCTGTCTATCGAGGTTCAACGGTAGGCAGCGGCTTTGCTGTGCCCTGGTATTGCAGAAGTCTATGGGCGGCGGTGACTACTTACCATCAGGTGGCCCGTCTGCTCGTCTATCTATCGAGGTTCAACGGTAGGCAGCGGCTCTGCTGTGCCCTGGTATTGCAGAAGTCTATGGGCGGCGGTGACTACTTACCATCAGGTGGCCCGTCTGCTCGTCTGTCTATCGAGGTTCAACGGTAGGCAGCGGCTCTGCTGTGCCCTGGTATTGCAGAAGTCTATGGGCGGCGGTGACTACTTACCATCAGGTGGCCCGTCTGTTCGTCTGCCTATCGAGGCACTAAAAAAACGTCGAATATGTACCTTTTTGACGCCCTTCCCACCCCTTTGTCGCGCAAGGTCACATTTTCTCCGACCTATCGAGAGTGTGTCACGAATGATAGACAGTAAGTACATGATTAGCAATGAATAGTACATAAATATCTATATTTTAAAATATTTATTATTTGCAATAATAGAACTTTAATTAATCATTAAAATATTTATCTGAAACCAGCAGTGATAGCCTAGTTAGTTGCTGTACGGACTGTCAAGACGAAAGTCGTATATTCGAAACCCAAATGGCATACATTTCTGCCTTTTCTAAAGTTACGCGTATATTCATTGTTAATTATCGCTTGCTTTAACGGTAAAGGAAAACATTGTGAGGAAAGCTGCCTGAGAATTCTCATAAGAATCTCAATTAGTGAAGTCTACCCGCATTAGGCCAGCGTGGTGGACTAAGGCCTGATCTCATTAGTAGACACCCGTGAGCAGTGGAACAATGTTTAATACAGGGCTTAACTTTAGTCTGGTTTTCACGCCTATGGGGACTGATTTTTGTACATTTAATCATGCGCAAACATGCTTGTGTTTTACTTGCAATTCTAGCACTCCTTAGAATACCCCGGGATCGCTCCGTAAGCGCCGAAGAAGGCCACCGCGGGGTTTTAGCTGGTAGTGTCCGGTTGGGTGTACATAGAGGGTAAGGACTCGCCCTAGCGGCAGCACGGATAGCTATCATCCGGGCGAGAGGGATGCTGGGTCGTAAGACCGGCTAGTACAGCATAACCGCTTTATTCTTATTCCGCTTCCCCCGTAGTAAGAAAACGCTATCCTTGAAAAAAGGCTTGTATTTCACTTACTTTCTCTCTTCGTGAGCCCACAGTTCACTGATAGTGTAGTCCAAGATCCGCTTCATATTGATATTAGTCGTTGTATAGAAATCATCAGCTGTAAAACAATTATTCAGTATTTTGCAGGAATATTAAATCTGTATGAATAAAACAATGTAAATATGTTTGACCTCTATGGACTCCTAAAATATTCATCCGATTATGATGAAACTTTGGTGAGTTGTTCTTCATACGCGCACAATGGTTTCTGGCCCAAAAAATAAAAGAAATCGCTAGATGGCGCTGCAGAACATCAGCTTTAATACCGTTTTAATCGCAATTAATCAAATTTACTTGACGTGGTATTGGAACGCATGCCGTGTGCAGCTAATTCTACTCTCCTCTTCCTCTAATATTATAAATGCGAATGTTTGGATGGATGTTTGTTACTCAATCTCGCTACAACGGCTGGACAGATCTGGTTGAGATTTGGCACAGAGATAGATTATAGTCTGGAATAGCACATAGGCTACATTCCCGTTCCCATGGGATACTTTTTATCCCGAAAAATGTATAGCCCCCGTGGGAAAGTTTAGTTTTTCAAAGAGCAAGGGATCGAAATGTTTTTTTTGCATAGTGACAGTTTAAGCATCATAAAATGACAAACTTTTTATTTCGGAAAAATGCACGCTTCCTATGGGATAGCAAAATATAGAAAGGTGTAATAGCTGATACCTCCATGGGTTGTATACTTTTTCTTCCAAAAATAACATCTAGTATTAAAATAAAACAAACTTCCAAATCCGATAGATTATTACACTTTTATACCATGATGGTGGCAAATAAGATTACGGCCCACCTGATGGTAAGCGGTCACCGTAGCCTATCGACGCAACACCAGGAGCATCACATGCGCGCCGACCCTCCAGAAACCTATTCACTTCCTTCTTGAAGAACCGTATACTTTAGTCCCCTTGGAAAACTTCGGCAGGGATCAATCAAGGGTAAGTAATAGCTAGGTTATTGTAATTGTAATACTAACTCCCAGTATAATGTTGATGGAATGTCGCGGAGTATCCCAGCTCGCCGTGCGTGTGGGGCACTATATGAACGTTAACCATGCCTTCCTTATGCGCCGGACAACTCTGAAACACACTCTTATTAGAACGGAATGTGAGGAACGGTTTTCTAGCGAAGATCTTCACCAGGCTTCCGGCATTTCCGCGCTTAACGTGTTCTACCGTCTGTATCATGGCGGATGCTCTGAAGAATTGTTTGATCTTATCCCATCTTCTCCCTTCCATACCAGAACTACGCGTACTGGCTTGCGGAGCCACAGCTTCGTGGTGTTTACTACCACGGCCCGAACCAAGAGATTCGCAAATTCAATCAAGCTCTGGAACAGTTTGCCAGGTACCGTGTTCCCTCCTTCCTATGAACCTGGGTCCTTTAGGCATAATGTGAAGAAGCTAACCAGCAGGCCGGCATGATTGTGTTGAGTGGCGAGGGATAGACTGTCGTCTCGCTTCTTGATACTCTATCTGAACGGCACTGCGCTTACCATCAGGTGCAGTGTGGACAATTTGCCACTTTGCAGAATAATAAAAAAAAATTATAAGGTTTCCCTACCAAATACGCTTAACGATATTCTCTTCAACAATATCCGAAGTCACTGATTCCATATAGTCCATCAAATAAATATTTATTGAATCCATGCCTTATTGTAATATTGTAACAAAAAACAATACACTAGCAATGAGTTAGTTGAAACTTTAATTTTCAAATCAAATCAAATCATTTATTTGTAAATTTAGGTAAATGTACAATAGGTGTTATGTTTAGGGCTAGTTCTCTACATTTTACTTAAAATGTATACAAAATATTTTCTAATTAAACCATATTCTACGTTACATACCTTACTTTCCTAATATTTATTACATTAAATAAATTTCATTAAATGCATTACATTGTATATATTAGGACTGGAAGAATTCTTCAATTGAATAAAAGCATCTACCGATGAGGAAATCTTTGAGTTTATTTTTGTATAAATTTACATTTGCTATATCTTTAATATCTGGACTAAGTTTGTTATAAATGGCTGGTCCCATTCGGTAAATACTGTGTTGCTCCTTCCTATAGCTAAAGTATTAGCCTCCCTTATTCGTAGTCTTGTATCAGCTGGAGGTCTCATTTCAAATAAATGGGTGTGGGTTTTAACAAACACAGCTACCTCATAAATATATAAGGATGGAAATGTGAGAAGTTCCAGTGATTTAAAGTAGGGTTCACAGCTTTCTCTAGGAGGTAAGTTACATATTGCACGTATACATTTCTTTTGGCTGACAAATATATCATTTTTATCTGTTGAGTTACCCCAGAAGATTATCCCATATCTTAAGATTGACTCCACGTAACCATGGTAAGCTGTAAGTACCGCATCACGACTAACGACTTTAGATAATTTTTCTTTATTTATTCAATAAGTTACGTTATCTAAAAACTAGACTACTGTGCTGTGGTCTTGGGTTCGATCCCCGGGACGGGTAAAGTGATATTGGGTTTCTTTATTTAGACATACCCCGTATCAGCCCAGAGTCTGGAATTGTGTCAATTATGACGATAGGCTCGCCCCCTATCACATCAACTGTGGTTGTACTGGTTATACCTCTGCCTACCCCTTCAGGGATGACAAGAGTTGGTAGTGTGTGTGATGTTCCCTATGAACTCTATAACCGCTGGAGCGATTCTGACAAAATTTTCAGACAATCTTCAAATTAGCCCAATGGGTGATCTAACTTTTGTAGCGGATCAGCATCTTTTTTCCTTATTGGTTATTTTGACTGCCTCGGTGGCGTAGTTGTAATTGCGCATGCGTTACGATTGCTGTGCTGAGGTCTCGGGTTCGATCCCCGGGTCGGGTAAAGTGATATTGGGTTTTTCTGCCTAGAAATACTCAGTATTAAGCCGGAGTCTGGAATGGTGCCCGGTGTGGCGATAGGCTCGCCCCCTATCACATTATGCGATCGAAATTCGGCGTAAAGTGGGTGTACTGGTAACATCTCTGCCTACCCCTTCGGGGATTACAGGCGTGAGTGTATTTTTTTATCCTAGCACGGCAAAGTGACCGCACTTCACCTGATGGTAAGCGCAGTACGGTCCAATTAGAGTACCGAGTAGCGAGAGACGATCTATACCCCGCTACTCAACACAATCATGCCGGCCTGCTCCTTCACACTACGCCATGGGCAAGAAGGTGAAGAAGCGATCGAGGGTCTATTGTCAGAGTACTCAGAAGGCCGCAAAATGGCCAAACATTGTACCCCAACTCTAGACCCCCAAAAAACCGGATGTACACTGGCTGATCCCGGAACGCGACACACTTGCGTGTGCCACTATAGCGGGTTCTTCACCCTGTGTACGGTGGTTGCTATCCGGGCGGATATGAATATCCGCCCGGATAGCAACCGATACCGAACCGATAGTATATATATGTATATGGTTATTTTTTATCATATTTTGCCTACGGGTCGCTGGTAATGTATAAAATAAATCTATCCTATTAATAGTAACTATATTTACCTCATAACCACATGCTTCGCCATTTTGTCTCAATGGAGTGAGTAAGTCCTTCGTTATCAGGTCCATACATTTCACTCCACTTACTATCATTAATATTATGAATTGATACATTTTTATTTATACTAATTTATTACTTGCAGACAAACCCAAATAGCTTCAGGGCCCGTACACAGACTGTCTTCAATAATACTACAATGCATTCTCATGACATGTTATAAATTAAACAGGACGTGTTTTTAAAATAATGTATTGGGTGATTGTATTTATATATATAAACATGGCATTCTCACATGCCTTCAGATAACGTAATTGTTATATAGAATTCACAGGCATGTAGGATTCCTTATCCGTAAAACAATATATATATTATATATAGTGGTAGAGCAACGCTGAAGACTTATTTGTCTACAGCATGAACCGGCTCTCACAGAAAACCAACGTAAAGTGACAGTTTACTGTCGAGTTTCGTATGGTAAGTGAGATATCCGGAGGCCCAGATTCCCCCTTCCCTTATCCCTATTCCTGTCCTTTAAGGCTGACAGCGCATACATGATACTTTCAGTATTGTGGATGTTCATGGGCGGTGGAAATCACTTAACATCAGGTGACCCACTGGCTCGTTTGTCGGACTATGCTATAAAAAAAACAAGCGATAAATAACAACTAATAAACATGTACCTTCAAATAGTTAGAGCAGTACCTATGCCATTTGGACTGGTTTTGATGCTGGTGGTAGGATATTCATATCCGCCCGTATAGCGACCACCGTACAGAGTGAATCAGACATAGTGGCACACGCAAGTGTGTCGCGTTCCGGGATCAGACAGTGTACATCCGGTTTCTGTCGGGGGTCTAGAGTTGGGGTACGATGTTTGGCCGTTTTAAGTACTCCGACACTAGACCCTCGACCACTTCTTCACCTTCTTGCCCATGGCGTAGTGTGAGGAAGGAGGCCGGCATGATTGTGTTGACCGCACTGCGCTTACCATCAGGTGCAGTGTGGTCACTTTGCCGTACCAGTATAAAAAAATAATAATAATAATTTACTGGTTACACCTCTGTCTACCCCTTTAAGCGTGAGTGCGTATACAGGCGTAAGTATAGCAAATACATGTAGACAAATATCTGTTTCAACGCAGGATTCGAATCCAGATCCTCGTATCGTCCCACCTTTTTAAAAATAAAGTAGAAATTAAATAACTAAATTTGTGGGCACCAAAAGTACACAGATTTCCATAAAAAGCGCTATATGCGTCATAAAATTTGAGGGTTGCCCTCGTTTTTCTGAGATCCCATCATCAGATCCTGACTTAGTGCCAATGGGATCACCTGGGAAGTATACCCCTTTTAAACTAAAAAAGAATTTCTCGAATCGGTCCAGGCGTCTTCGAGTAATCAAGGAACATACATAAAAAAAAGATTCCAACGAATTGAGAACCCCCTCCTTTATTGAAGTCTGGTAATAAAACGATATTAAATCTTATTCATTTATTCATCCTCCGTGTAAGGTAGATATAAATGTGACAGTATCCGACGGCTGCAGCTCATAATCCAGTTCTCCGTGCAATTCCCAGTCAGTGTCATTGATCAACACTAGAATACCAGGCCTTACTGATTCACCCTGGAAGAAATATTGTTAAAATAAGATTTCATAGAATTTTCAAGATAACCAACAATCCATTGAAGCTACACAGCAAGCCGGCATGATTGTCTCTCGCTACATGATACTCTAACTGGACGGCACTGTGCCATTAGGTGAAGTGTGGCCACTTTGCCGTGCCATGATAAAAAAAACTCAAAAGAATTTCTATAACTTATTGAAAAAAATAACATGCAGATTAAAAAAAATGCAGATGATATTGATAGATATCATCCAAATTGTCCTTAAAACATTTAATTCTAATAATTTGTACATTAAAATAGTATTGATATTATAACGGATCGAGCTTTCACTGCCTCCATTGTGCATCAAGTGAGTGCAGTGAGTTCCATTCCAGCACCGAGAAAGAAAACTTAGGCTCTGCATCACATCCAACAAAGGACACATCTGCCTCAGTTGCGTTGTTTTAATTGAGCATGCATTACAACTGCTGTGCTGAGGTCACGGGTTCGATCCATAGGTCAGGTAAAGTGGTTTTTCTAGCTAGAAATTTTCAGTATTAGCCCAGAGTCTGGAATCTGTGCATATGGTGATAGGCTCACCCCTATCACATTATGGGACCGAAATTCGGCGAAAAGTGGGTGTACTGGTTACACAGCTGCTACCCCTTCAGAGGTTACAGGCTTGAGTGTATATGTATGTATGACACATCTGCTCATAGTTTTCAATATGTTGCAGATAGTCAAAGTACATATAAAATATTCTTACCTGCATAAATAATTCAGGTCTTTCTCTCAACAGGTTATCCTTTATCCATACTAAAAGTTCACGAATCGTCCAGTGGTGCTTGTTACAATCCGGTAAATATTTACTTAAACTCGGCAACTCAATTTCCCTTTTCTTTATTTTGTCGAAGAGTAGCTCTGCGCCACCTCCAAACTGGATGTTTAACTTTAATGTGGACATTCTACAACATAAATATATAGTGATTCATGCGAAAGATCATAATTGGTCAAGGTTTTGATTAAATTTATTGAAATATAACAATAGTATTTCACTCTTTAAAAGAATAACTTAGATACTGAGATAGTTTAGAGTTAGACAAAAAGCTGTCGGAAAATGTTAGTTTTAGATCTTAACAATGTACATTTTTAACTTCATTAACCTGTTTGTAAAACTCCGTTAAGCTCAGAGCACTTTATAATATAAAATTAAATATTTTCTAACTATTTTTATTCACAAAAAGGTTATTTTTCATTTTATTCTAAGGTTATGTTTTGATGACAAATGTCAACAATATTATTGCCAGTAAGGCTGCATGGTGGAGAACCTTTGCCTTCTCTTTTATATAAAAAAGAGAGAATGAAACAAATAATATATACTTGTCAAAGACTAGGCAGTATGGTCGATTGACTAAAGCCTTTCCTTAGGACGAGAAAAAAATATGTACATACATATTTGTCAGTTAGATAATCGATGACATAATTTACTGATAAAAAGATTTAAACGTAAGACTAGGCAGTATGGTCGATTGACTATAGCCTGTCCTTTGGACGAATAAAACAAAAAAAAATTGTCAGATTTTTTTTAATTCGTTTCAAGTCCCAAGATATTTGGTCTTACTTTTTTTGTACTCCGACGTTTTGATAACTTTACAACCTTCATAGTCATAAGGGGGTTTGAGACGATCCTTCATCATCATCATCATCCTTAGAGTATTCTCTAAGTCTTCATCACATAAATTTTATTTACTTATTTAACTTTTTATTACGTGACATTGGCAAAATTGTGGAGTTGTTCCTCCGCAGAGGCCATTAAAGCAAGAAGAAGAAGAAGAAGAAGAAGAAGATTTATGTCGTGAGGAAAGGATAGAGTAACGTCCGAAATGGTTGGAAACGTTTCATACAATATTAATTATTTTCATTTGTTTATTTACAGACTTCAAAACTTTGCCGTTTTCTATCTATCTTACGACAGACAAGGCTGCATAGTGGAGCGAATTTACCTTCTCAATAAAGCGAAAATTAAAAAACTACGTTTTTTATGACTTGGCAGCATGGTCTCTGACCTTAGCCGGCTCCCTGTGGAAGACTTGTTTCTTAGGTTATAAATAAAACAATGATAAAAAACAAAACTTTTATTAAAACTACGAGTATAATGACGGGTACCGCTGTATCTCTTCCCGAACTTCTGCCGGCATTGTCGGCAACTTGCGAGCGATGAAGAACCTGCAAAAAATGCGATTAGTAACTTACTTTTTTTATTATTCATGTCCATGGATACTAGTCCTTCAGACGTATACATAAATTTTTAAAAAACAAAAACATAATAATTATAAAATGTAACTAAATACTTAAAACATAAATTAAATTTATTCATTCAGCGATCTATATGTACTACATACTAGATGCGGCGACCAGAACAAACATTATGTACCACCGAGTTGCGGTGGAATCACCGCACCGACGTTAGTATGCTTCATGCCACCTAAGGATGCACACCACATTGCTTCTTTCAGTGTCGAGTTAATTTGAGTTATTTGTAGCGACATTCCCGAACAAATCTGCCTTAAATTGATTTACAGTGAAACTGTTAATAGTATATAAGGTAAATAACATAATTTCATAACGTTTAGAACGTAATATCAATAAATATTAATTAATTTCAATTGTGAATACGGGAAGTCTATATTTCACAACAAAATTCATTGTATAGTTTGCCCCGTTTTGGTGCGCGGAAAGTCCCGTTCGAGAAAAAGTGACTGAATTATGACGATTCTAACTACCAAATAGTTCTTAGAAAAAGGAATAGATGGCATTAGTGGGCGGACAAGGTTTTTGGATCATTTTTTTTTCTTCGACAGTTCGTGTCTGTAGAATATAGGTCAATGATAAGATATAAAAATCTTCTAATCGGCGGGGTATACTTTCAACATTGACATATATAAGGGGATATCACACAAGATCACGTGACCTGAAGCCAAATTTTTCCCTAAAATGGCGTCGACTCCGCCCACAGCAAATTGTGATGCATATTTGTTTCGATCTTATTGTATTTTGTACCACAACAAAAATTACTTAGACACGCACAATTCACTTGAAATCGTAAAACAAATCTCGCACGATACATCAATGACAGTCAAACTACTTAGCAAAGTGTTTTCATAAAATGACGTCATGTCGAAAAATGAGCATCAAGGCGGAGTCATCAAGACATATCAAAAATTGACAACCGAAAATTTTAAACAATTGCGTATACTGTACTCTTGTTGACAAGTAAATTGCAACGAGTTGGAATGAGAGAGCAATGTTTCTATTAGTGAAGTTCATGTTTGCAACATATTTGTTTAACTAGAAATTATATAGGCAAATAAGTGCTTATCCCCTTCTATATATCAATGACTTTCAACAGCTTCAGTTTCAACATCATTTTCATTGTTCACATTTTTTTTTTATAGTATACTCCGACAAACGAGCCAGTGGGTCACCTGATGTAAGTGATCTCCACCGCCCATGAACATCCACAATACCGAAAGTATCATGTATGCGCTGTCGGCCTTAAAGGACAGGAATAGGGATTAGGGATGGGGAGGGGGAATCTGGGCCTCCGGATATCTCACTTACCATACGAAACACGACAGTAAACTGTCACTTTACGTTGGTTTTCTGTGAGACAGTGGTACTACCCCGGTCGAGCCGGCCCATTCATGCTGCAGACAAATATGCCTACAGCGTGGCTCTACCACTTTCTACAAGTTCACATTTGATATACTATCACTAATGGCGTTAACTAATACTAAACGGTCAATTCCAAATGCAGGGCATCGAAGCACAATATGGGCCAAATCGATTAGTAACCAACATTTAGTACGCGACAGCTCGACATGGCAATTTCCTAGTGATGTGGCAAAATGTAGCAGGTAGTTTATATCGATATTTATTTTATTGCAATGCAAGAAAATAAGACTAAAATTAATTAAATAAGGTTTATTATAAGTAAAATATTTTATAATATAATAATAATAATAGCACTGTATTAAACATTGTCCCACTGCTGGGCACGGACCTCCTCTACTAATGAGAGGGGTTAGGCCTTAGTCCACCACGCTGGCCTAATGCGGGTTGGTAGACTTCTCATACCTTCGAAAAATTCTCAGATATGCAGGTTTCCCTGACGATGTTTTCCTTCACCGTTAAAGCAAGCGATAATTAACATTTTAATACACACATAACTTTAGAAAAGTCAGAGATGTGTGCCACTTGGGTTTCGAACCTACGACTTTAGTGTTGGCAGACCGTACCGCAACCAACTAGGCTATCGCTGCTCTAAAATATTTTATAATAATATTTTATTCATCACAATCAATTATGGGACTGCCTCGGTAGCGCAGTTGTAATTGCGCATGCGTTACGACTGCTGTGCTGAGGTCTCGGGTTCGATCCCCGGGTCGAGTAAAGTGATATTGGGTTTTTCTATCTAGAAATTCCTCAGTAATACTGGAGTCTGGAAAATGTGCCCGGTATGGCGATAGGCTCGCCCACTATCACATTATGGGACCGAAATTCGGCGAAAAGTGGGTGTACTAGTTACACCTCTGCCTACCCCTTCGGGGATTACAGGCGTGAGTGTATGTGTGTGTGTATCAATTATGGGCGATTTTAATTGTTTATTGGGTCCTGCTAATTTCGATTCGGATTGTATTCTGGGCAAAGTTCTAAAAAGCCGGTGTAAAACGCAACGATATCTAATGTCTGATTGACAGGGTAATTATAATAATTGTCTTTCCGTTTAATGTAACAATTTTCTAATACTTTCTAGTTCTCGTGCTTAAGAATTAATTATTGTTTTTTTTTTTGTTTTAACACGTGACGAGGAAGCGACCGAAGTCATTTTACACAACGACAAAGAACAATATGAGCGAGATCGATATCGATAAACGCGGTCGATGCGGACTCGTGCGTCGTGCAGGGCTACGATTAAGACGGCGCGGGCGATGTTCGGGTATGCGGGGTGACCCCTTCCAGCGCCTCACTTCATACCCCGATTGCCATGTCGACCTGTCGCGGACTATTCATGCAATGTTGCAACATTATGATAGAGTTGCCAACTCCTTATTTCAAAAAGTTTTTTTAATTCATAAAAAGGACACCGACTTCAATGAAAAACAAATTATGCGTCTCTATAACATTTGGGGGTTTCCCTCGATTTTTCTGAGATCCCATCATCAGATCCTGACTTGGTGCCAATGGGACCACCTGGGAAGTATACCCTTTTAAACAAAAAAATAATTTCTCGAATCGGTCCAGGCGTCTTCGAGTAATCGGGTAACATACATAAAAAAAAAGATTCCGACGAATTGTTAACCTCCTCCTTTATTTGAAGTCGGTTAAAAACTAGGATTTTAGGTTGGACATACCAGGACAATAGGGCATTAGACACTATTTTTTAATAATATAATCACCAAGCTGCGGTACCTAAAATCTATTATCGAAATAATTTTATAAATCCGAACAAAACAAAGTAAATTAGACGCCATTCAAATTTGCTGGAAGGCGTAATTGTCAAATGACAGTAAAAGAATATAACACGAAAAAGAAAAACAGAATCAAAATTGTTTGAAAATTGAGGTCACAATATTTATTTGTACAAAAATGGTTGCGTAGTGGGAACATATCACTATCCCCCTCGCACAACGGTGATACTGACTGGTGACGTCATAAATCGTCATACACACTTTTCTGTCATTTCACAGTTACCCCTTCCACCAAATTTGATTTCTAACTTGATATTTCTGAGCACATTCATAATATTTTGGAAGTGGTAGAGCCACGCTGTAGACATATTTGTCTACAGCATGAATGGGCCGGCTCGACCGGGGTAGTACCACTGTCTCACAGAAAACCAACGTAAAGTGACAGTTTACTGTCGCGTTTCGTATGGTAAGTGAGATATCCGGAGGCCCAGATTCCCCCTTCCCTTCCCTAATCCCTATTCCTGTCCTTTAAGGCCGACAGCGCATACATGACACTTCGGTATTGTGGTTGTTCATGGGCGGTGGAGATCACTTAACATCAGGTGACTCACTAGCTCGTTTGTCGGACTATACAATAAAAAAAAAACTTTCCATGATGGATTTTAGGTATAGTTACTTCTTGATAATAAAAATATATGTAGTTAGGAATAAATTTATAGCCAAGGGGTGTGGCTTCTGACTACGGTCGCAGTTCTTTGTTGATCACAAGTTCATAACACTTATTCATTGTTGTGATATGAATTATTTGATGTTAGGGTATTTCTTAAATATCTGTGGGTAGTTTGATAGTTACCAACTAAGTAGGGGTGAAGATTTGCAATAAAAGACAGCTCTCGGGCACTCCGGGGCACAGTTCATTCTGGGACTGTCCACAGTACAGGCGTATGGTGTGGAATCAGTTTACATCGTCCTATACAACTATTGGTCTGGTGGCAGTTCAGCATAGAGTTATGCTGTCCGTCTGCACTTGGAACTAATTGGTATTTGGTATATCTTGACAAGGAGTTGTTAACGGTGGGCATTGAGGTGCGTAACCGTGATAATTTTGATCAATACAGTGGTGATCATCGTTTAAGGTATCCAGCTTAAACAGCACTTTGATGTGTTTCTAATTATATTATTATTAAACATCTCACCTCAAAGTGTCACGGATAGCCACAGGGAAGTATGGTTCTTGAACTGCCTCGGCTAATGAGGAGTAACATTCCCCCACAGACCAACGAATCTTGAACTCTTTGTTCTCTGACTGGAATAGAAACAGTATACAGTAAATCCAGATATTCATTTTTGAAGTGATAGGGTAAACCTTAACGTTACGCGTTCATAATTCGCCACTCTGTCTGGCTTCTTTATTAACTTATATTTCTGCCGTTCCATAATCTCTGTGCTATATTTTTTTTGAAGTGAAACATTTGAATCGTTGTGATTTGATTTGAGTGGGATCGAGTGGGATCAACTACTCGCTACTCAAGACAATCATGCCTGCTTCCTCACACTACGCCATGGGACAAGTTGAAGAAGCGGTCGAGGGTCTAGTGTCAGAGTACAACATCGTACTCCAACTCTAGACCCTCGACAGACTAGAGCTCACCTTAATAAGTCCAAGTCCTGCCAACAAGGCATCAGCGACGGGCCAGCGCATGTCGTTGGCGGAGCGCGTCAGACGCGTCATTAGCGCGCGCGCACACGCTCGTGCTGACGCGCTCTGCCGCGCCAGGGAGCTGGCGGAGAGCGCGGCCGCCGCGTACTGACGCGGGAGTGACTCCACGTCACTGGTGCGCTGGGACAATGGGTGGTATGATATAATGTGTCATGAATTTATTATATTAGTTTGTTTGTTTGCTATTTGTATATATAAAAGAAGAAACTGACTGACTGACTGACTGATAAACGGTTAGTTTAGTGGTACGAATAACATCGGCTCCGCGTATTTTAAATTGTTTACAAAATAAATTACATCTAAATAGCTGTTAACCGGGTTAATTTTATAGAAGTTAGTTCAAACATCAAGTGAAAGTATTATCTCCGGAATATTCTCCCCTAAAAGTGCCAAAAAATAGTTTTGAATTCTTGTATGTACTGTGACTATTTGTTTTTGTTTTTAAATTAGAACAAGTGTAATTGAAAACATTGAACAATCCGAACGAAAAGTTAAAGTGATGTAAAGTGATTTTTAGTGTTAATAATATCATAAAAATAACACTTATTAAAGAATAAAGAATGTTTAAAGAAAGAAACGTATAGTTGGTGACAGTTACCCTGCAATTTAGAATGTTATACCCGTCATACTGTTTCAATCAAATGAACTAATCAACCAATGCGTTAGATTAGTAATTTCAACAGCATTTGGTATAGACGTTTGGTCAAGAGGTAACAAAGCAAATCAAACGTGCGGTACCGTGCGTGAGGCCCTGTGTTCGAGACCTACTCAAATATCACCACTTTTTGAATCTGTTTAAAAATATTCAATTTAAGTAACAACTCAATAAATAAAAAAAGAGATAAAACAATAAAATTAAAATGAATTCTCTAGAGAATATTACGTTTCGCCGTAAGCGTACTGTATCAAACACGGATAACATTGATGAAAGCAACTCAACATTCGATGACTCAACGGCTAGCTTACCAGATATATCAAGTGATGATATTAAGCAAGAACAATTATTAAGATTGAAAGAAAAAAATGAGAAACTCACCAAGGAACTAGATAGTGCACACCTAGAAATTGAATCCCTATCCCTAGAGAATAGTAGTCTCATTCAAATAAACGAAGATTTGATTAAACAAAATAATTTGCTCAAAACAATTACGTCCAGTCCTGTCAAAGCAAAAACAAAAAAACAAACACCTATTAAGAAACTTCAAAACATCAACAAACGCACAAAAAATTCATCAATATCTTTAAACGACACTATGAATTCATTGACACCATCATCCCAGGAAGAGCTTCAAAATAAAAATAATGTTGAGGTAATACAGAGTACAACATGTCAAAACCAAATGCAGCCGAAAACGAAAGCATCAAATATTTGTGTCATCAGCAGTAATAACAAAAACAAAATAACCGATATCGCAAACTCCACTTTGAAGGACAGTTCAAATAATACAATGTGCCACTATTTAATGACCCATACCAGAACAGAACAGATGCTATGTGGTATAAAAAACAAAATAAGAACATTTACAAAGAAAGATTTTTGTATTATTTTGATTGGCGAAAACGATTTTATCTCAACGAATAACTATTTTCAACTAGTAATCAATATACGGACAATACTACAACAAATAACACACACTAATATCATCATCTGTGCACCGACCTACAAATATGGATACTATACGAATATGTATAATTCAAGAATCGAAAATTTTAATAATCTGCTTTATCTCGACCTTTTAACTCACGGATATGCTTATCTTCTGGACAGTAATAAGAACCTAAAAAATGATTTCTCCACATTTGACAAATATACCGGACGAATTAATAATTACGGGACGCAAATCATCTTCAAAGATATCAAAAACTACATATGTGAAATAAAATGTGATGTCTCGCCAGATACTGAAGAAATTAAAACACAAAAAAATGCTAACGAACAGTTTTTTCTATGAAAATACTATACATATTCTTCATCAAAATATCGCAGGACTTCTCAATAAATCTGATGCACTAACTGTTTGCCTTCATGAACTTACAGCGAAGAAAATGAATATCGACGTAATTTGTATC
The DNA here is from genome assembly GCA_905220505.1 of Laothoe populi. NCBI lineage: Eukaryota > Metazoa > Arthropoda > Insecta > Lepidoptera > Sphingidae > Laothoe > Laothoe populi. Next base: position 9,913,847 of record HG992174.1, on the reverse strand, counting down.
TCCGAACATTTTATGATGTCTGGATATGAAGAGTTTCTTTCGATTCCGAATTACGAATTAGCAACTTGCTTCTGTCGAATGAGCAAAAGAGGTGGAACATGTATTTTAGTAAAAAAAGGTCACCAGTTCAAAGAAATTCCTGATGAAAATAACTTAGCAATATGTAATGTTTTTGAATACTGTGCAATTGAAATGTTAGAGATTCGCACCATTGTTGTGTGTATTTATAGAGTTCCAAATTCAAATAATTTAAGCATGTTTTTTTCCCGTCTGGATAAATTGTTGCAACACATGACAAAGAAACGCAATCGTAATATTGTAATATGTGGCGATTTCAACATAGATACGTTAAAGCGTAATAATTTAACTCTCGAAATGGAATGCCTTTTGCAAAACTTTAATCTTAAATTAGTTATCAATCAACCAACTAGACTAAAAAGCAAGACTTGTATCGATAATTTCGCACACAATCTGGGTTATAAATGTACAGCTGAGGTAATGGAACTGGGGTTATCTGATCATACTTGCCAAATATTAAAATGTCCCATAAAAAAAATAAGAATGTTAGATAAATGGTATACAAAAAGCCGCGATTATAGTTATGACAATATGAAAAAGTTTAAGGATTGTCTTCAAAACATTAATTTTCTAGAAATGTATGAATCTGAAGATCCAAATATAGCGTATAATCATTTTATAGAGACTTTCTCGCTATTTTACAACTTATGCTTCCCATTTAAAACGATAACTATAAAAACCCATAAAACACCACAATGGGTCTCTCGTGGAATTAAAATATGTAGCAAAAAAAAAAGGGAGCTTTTATGGCGCTACCGATGGTCGCGAAATGAAGTAGACAAAAAGATTTTACGCAAATATACTGCAAGATTCAAAAAAATAATTAAGTTAACACAACGAGCCCAAAACATCTATAAAATTGAAGTATCGTCTAACAAATCAAAAGCATCTTGGGATATCATTAATGGTAAAACCAAGCAAAATCAACCGAAAACTACTATAGAGAATATTAAATTAGGAGATAGAATTTTATCGAATCCACATGATATAGCAAAGGCTCTAAACGACTTTTTTATAGATAAAATAAAACCGATCATTGGTGCGGGTCAACAAGTAACAGAACATATTTTAAAAAGAATGAACTCCATGTTTTTAGCACCATGTTCTGATAATGACATACAAAGTATTATAAAATCGCTAAGAAATACTAACAGTGTAGGACATGATGGTATCTGTACCAAAATAATTAAATTTGTTTCAAATATAATCTGTGGACATTTAAGCTATATAATAAATTTATGTATTTTATCGGGTACATATCCCTCAGCCTTAAAAACTACGGTGATAAAACCACTGCTAAAAAAATCTAGTAAAGAAAATTTAGAATCATATAGACCCATTGCATTAGTACCCATATTTTCAAAAGTTTTTGAAAAATATATCTATGAGCAAATATATAAATATCTAAACAAGCAAAACGTCTTAACTAATGAACAAAAAGGTTTTCGCAAAAATAAAACTATTAATATGGCTGTGTACGATTTTTTGAATAATGTTATTACAAATGTTGACAAAAGGACCCCGGTCTGTTCAATATACTGTGATATGACACAAGCGTTTGATTATGTTAATCACGATATTCTACTATGCAAACTAAACGCTTACGGAATAAGGGGAAATATTGCTAACTTAATTGAATCATATTTAAAACATAGAAACCAGTATGTAGAAATAACAAAAATTGACCCGAAGACAAAATTTGAACTAACCTACAGATCAAATCAACGCAAAATCGAATATGGCGTCCCCCAGGGAAGTGTTTTGGGCCCACTTCTCTTTATAATCTATATAAATGATCTACCGAAAGTGACAAATTATCACATGTCACTATTTGCTGATGATAGCACAGTTACCATCGCTGCTGACAATCATAATTTACAAAATTACGAAAATGACATTTCTAATACAATTACATTAATAATCAAATGGCTTAATAATAATAATCTTCGAATCAATATTGACAAAACAAAATTAATGCTGTTCAGTCAACGATCCAATGTAACAGCTAACATTAACATTTTGAATCAAGTTAGTACATCAAAATTTTTAGGTTTAATTATAGATCAAAGACTGGACTGGAAAAGTCACACAGAGCAATTGGCAAAAAGAGTTAGTCGAACAGCTTATGTACTGTACAAATTAGCCCCAGTAGTAAGTAACGAGACTATAATCATAGCATATCATGGCGTAGTGAGTGCCATACTAAGGTATGGAATTATATTTTGGGGGAACACGGCCAACAAAAACTTAATTTTTAAGCAACAAAAGCGATGCATCAGAGCTATGTTTGGTCTACAATGTATTGACTCGTGTAAACCATATTTCATAAAACATAAAATTTTAACAACACCATCTTTGTATATTTTCGAAGTCTCCTCATTTGTTAAAACCAATCCAAGTTTATTCACTAAGCTATCAGATATTAATTCGCGTAGCTGACGCGACAACCACAGACTGTGTGTGAGAAAATCTAACACAAGCCTGATGCATAAAAGTGTGTTCTGTATGGCGCCTATTATATATAATCATATACCGTGTTCGATTAAGGACCTTAATGTTAGTCTTTTTAAAAGACGCCTTAAAGAATTCCTTATTAAAAAAGCATATTATAGTATTACAGAGTTTCTTACAGAAAAGTTAAACCAATATAATAATAGATAATACTTGTAATAGATTGGATAAATATGAAACAATTGTGTATTTGTTTATTATAAATTTAATTTCGTTGACGGACTAATTTATGACTGACATTATATTGTACATTTACTTAATTTTCTATATTTGACTTTTGTTATATTAGTATTGTTTCTTTCTGTCTTTTTATATTTTAATTCTTTTATTGACATTGTATGCATTTAAATTTAATTAATTAATTGTTATAATATTTGTACGCTCTAGTGGCAAAACATAGCGCACTATGAATGTAATATAAGAACTGTATTTTTACCTATGTTTAACAAATAAACTGATTTGATTTGATTTGATCGATCAACGCACAGCCTAAACGGCTGGGGTTAGAGACTTGAATTTTTGCCAGTAGGTACCTATTATGACGTAGGCATCCACTAAGGAACGGGTTTTCGAAATACCACCCCTAAGGGGGTAAAATAGGGGATGAAAGTTAGTATGAAAATCCGTCATTCTTGAAGTTAAATTCATGAAAATTTGTATTTGGCATTTTAGTTAAAAATAAAAAATATATGTTTTAGGATTTTTGGAAATTCCGCCCCTAAGGGGGTAAAATAGGGGATGAAAGTTTGTATGAAAATCCGTCATTTTTAAGTTAAACGCATGAATATTGGTATTTTGTATTGTAAACATGACCTCCACGCGGGCGGAGCCGCGAGCAACAGCTAGTTAGTTTATATATAAACTAATAGTAATAATTTATGAATCCGAACAAAAGTAAGTAAATTAGACGCCATTCAAATCTGCTGGAAGGGGTAATTATCAAATGACAGTAAAATAATGCATAATATGTACCGTGACGTCACGGTTCTCAGAATCCCCATTACTGTGCCGTTGTGCGAGAGAGATAGCAATATGTTCCCAATACGCAACAATTTTGTCCATTTAATAAATATTGTGAACTAATTTTTCAAGCAATTTTGATTTTGTTTTCCCAAAAGAGTTTCTTTTTCGTATTACATTCGGTTGTATATAGAATAATGAACAAAATTCATTTCAATTCTGAATACGGGAAGTTTATATTTCACAACAAAATTCATTATATAGTTTGTCCCGTTTTGGCGCGCGGAAAGTCCCGTTCGAGAAAAGTGACGGAGTCATCACGCTTCTACCAAATAGTTCTTAGTAAAATGAATAGATAGCAGCGATAGCCTAGTTGGTTGCGGTACGGACTGCCAAGACGAAAGTCGTAGGTTCGAAACCCAAGTGGCATACACCTCTGACTTTTCTTAAGTTATGTGTGTATTAAAATGTTAATTATCGCTTGCTTTAACGGTGAAGGAAAACATCGTGAGGAAACCTGCATATCTGAGAATTTTTCAAAGGCATGAGAAGTCTGCCAACCCGCATTAGGCCAGCGTGGTGGACTAAGGCCTAACCCCTCTTTAGTAGAGGAGGCCCGTGCCCAGCAGTGGGACAATGTTTAATACAGGGCTAGTATTATTATTATTGTTTCTTCGACAGTTCGTGTCTATAGAATATAAGTCAATGATCGCGGACCTACATGTGACATGAGAATGTTATATATCAAGAGTAGTGTTACCTGTAAATGTGCATCTATGAGATCTGCTGCGTTCTCTCCGAGCCTGTCGAAGTGTTCCACGGTGGGGTTCAGTAGGAACCGCTCCACTACATCCGGGACGTCTTCGGTTCCTGTGGGATATAGAGGGAACCTATTATATCTATTTACTAACAACTTTTTATATGAAATCAATGTAAATTATATAAGAATGTGGGAGCAACATGAAAACGGATACTCAATGAGCTCAATTCTGTATCATTGTCGAACCTGATCAATGTAAAATATTGTGGTGGGAATAAAGTTATATATGTGTGTGTATGTATATGTGTGTGCGTATGTCTGCTTTTGATTGTGTGTGTTTGCAACGTAGTTCGTCTGATTTTTTCTCTCTCTGTGTCTGTTCGGTTTAGATTTGTCTACCCGGACCCCCAGCTCGCAACAACACCTGGTGTTCAATCTCACCTGAAGTGTCGAACACAAGTTCCTTGAGGTCCACACTCGAGTCCAGATGCTGGGCGTCCTCGGTGGCGCTGTCCTCGGACCCTGCGCCGTCTGACTCCTCAGCTTCCGCTTCCGAGTTCTCATCTTCGCCCGAATCTGTTTCTTCTGAAAAAAAATCTCATTTTTTTTATACTGGCACGGCAAAGTGACCACACTGCACCTGATGGTAAGCGCAGTGCGGTCCAATTAGAGTATCGAGTAGCGAGAAATAATCTATCCCCGCTACTCAACACAATCATGCCGGCCTGCTTCTTCACACTACGCCATGGGAAGGTGAAGAAGCGGTCGAGGGTCTAGTGTCAGAGTACTCAGAACATCGTACCACAACTCTAGACCCCCGACAAAAACCGGATGTACACTGGCTGATCCCGGAACGCGACACACTTGCGTGTGCCACTATGGCAGGTTTTACACCCTGTGTACGGTGGTTGCTATCCGGGCGGATATGAATATCCTACCACCAGCACCTATGTTGATTTTATTCAGTAACAAATAAGTATGTTTTTCAAATACGTTATTTATTTGTTATCCGGATAGTAAATTTAGACTGGATACCGGATAGCTACCGGATATCCATTTCATCTCTATCTAGGCAGAGCAGTAGAGGCACCTGCTGCATGTCCAAACCCTGAGGACCTACCTTCTCCATCGCTCAGTTCTGCACACGAGCCGAGTTTGTCCCGAAGGACTTTCTTATCCAAGGATCCTCCGAGACTGTTACCTGTAATGAAAGTATATTTATAATTCAACAATACGGTAGTTTCTTGTGTTTAATTTTGTACATTATTCGACATGAAACCTAAAATAATACGCAAAGAAAAGTTGCGGAAACAGAATCAGTGTTTAAAATTAAGGTCACAATATTTATTTTAAATATTGGTATGAACAAAAATGTGTGCGTAGTGGGAACATATCACTATCTCCCTCGCACAACGGCACAGTAATGGACATTTTGGGAGGTGACGTCACGGCTTTTACTGTCATTTGACAATTATCCCTTACAGCAAATTTGAATGGCGTCTAATATACTTATGATTAAAACCCGCCACAGTGGCAAACGAAAGTGTGTCGCGTTCCAAGATCAGCCAGTGGACATATGGTTGGGGGTCTAGAGTTGAGGTACGATGTTCTGAATACTCTGACATTAGACCCTCGACCGCTTCTTCACCTTCCCATGGAGTAGTGTGAAGAAGCAGGCCGGCAGGTGTCGAGTAACGGGATAGATTGTCTCTCGCTACTCGATATTCTAATTGGACAGCACTGCACTTACCATCAGGTGCAGTGTGGTCACTTTGCAGTGCCAGTATATAAAAAAATTGTATAGTAACTCACCCGCTAGCACTACTCTGGAGAGCCTCTCACCACTATCAGGTAGTGATGTCAAAGCCTCCACCAGTTCTAAACACGCCGCACGACCAATCTCATTATGGCTCAGATCCAGAGACTAGAACAAATTTTTTTATGATAAAAAGTAACAAAAGTGTTTAATTTATAAATTAATGGCCAGTACTTTTTACAGTATCATGAAAGACCTAAATAATATTACTGTATAGTACTAATTCGGTCTTTCATAATACCATAACGTACTGGCAATGTCTATATTCCGAATTTAAATTCCGAAGCTTCTAGCTCTTAAGGAAGTCACTATTTATTATATCAGTTGTATAAAAACGGTATCAAACGGTATCGTTACATTTCTGCTAGCCTGGTACTCAGGAAAAATTGTACTGTTACGAAACACGTGTTCTAAATACAAAAATACTAGAATATACAACTTGAACATAGTTACATATCGATTTTCATGCCACCTGGAACTAACTTCACGATGTCATCGCATCGTAAAAATTTACTCTCATCATTTTTCTCCATCGCGCCATAAGAAGTATAACTTCAAAAGTACACCGACTTCAATAAAAAAAAATCTGAGATGCCATCATCAGATCCTGACTTGGTGCCAATGGAACCACCTGGGAGTATACCCTTTTAAACAAAAAAAGGAATTTCTCGAATCGGTCCAGGTGTCTTCGAGTAATCGGAGAACATACAAAAAAAAAGATTCCAACGAATTGAGAACCTCCTTTTTTTTGTGTGTTAAAAATACTCAGAAACCTGGTTAAGTGGGCGTTGGATATACGAGAAACCTTTGATATTGATAATTGGACCCGGAAGCAGAAAAGATCCAACTGATGTTTTCATACTTTTGAGTAAATGCAGTTTATGCAATAACTAATTGAAAATTTGTTGCGTAATAGCCTAGTTGGTTGCGGTACGGACTGTCAACACGAAAGTCGTATGTTGGAAATCAAATGGCATACACCTCTGACCGTTATAAAGTAATGTGTGTATTAAATGTTAATTATCGCTTGCTTTAACGGTGAAGGTAAACATTTTTTTTTTTATTGCATAGTCCGACAAACGAGCCAGTGGGTCACGTGATGTTAAGTGATTTTTTTTTTTTTTTTTAGTGCCTTGATAGGCAGACGAGCAGACGGGCCACCTGATGGTAAGTAGTCACCGCCGCCCATAGACTTCTGCAATGCCAGGGCACAGCAAAGCCGCTGCCTACCGTTGAAGGACTACTCTTTTTAAGCCTCGTTTAAAGAAGGACATGTCATAGCGCTCAGGGAACACCGCAGCAGGGAGTTCATTCCAGAGCTTGCACGTACGTGGTAAAAATGAACGCTGGAAACGAACCGTGCTAGACGGAATCGTTTCCAGGTGGTATGGATGAACTCTGTTGCGGTGTCGGGTGGTGCGATGATAAAATGGAGATGTAGGCACCATTTTAAACAGTTCCTCGGAGCACTCCCCGTGGAACAAACGATAGAACAAGCAGAGAGACCCGAAGTCTCTCCGCAGCCCCAACGGTTCCAGGCTATCCGTGATATCAGGATCCCCGACAATTCGAACGGCCCGCCTCTGTAAGGAGTCAAGTGGGTCTAGCAAGTATTTCGGGGCTCCTGCCCAGAGATGAGAACAGTATTCCACGTGGGGCCGGACTTGCGCTTTATAAAGCGCCAATCTATGGCCCGACGTGAAATACCGCCTCGCTCTGTTCAGGATCCCCAATTTTTTGCTAGCCAATTTGGCTTTGTCCTCCACTTGACTCCTAAACTGGACCAAGCTCGATATATTGACGCCGAGGATCCCAATACCCTCGGAAACCCGGAGAGTGACTCCTTGGAACTGTGGCGCCATGACAAATGGGTCCTTCTTTGCGGTGAATGCGCAAACTTGTGTCTTCGTGGGGTTGAAGTGAACTAGGTTCCTTTCACCCCATTCAGAGGCCCGCCCTAGAGAGCTCTCGATTTCCGACACAAGTTCTAACCGTCTTTCTTCCAAAGTGCTCCGAGGGATACCCTGCTGGCCGGTGTATCGCACGTCGACAGTACTATCATCTGCATAACAATGCATGCTATCGATAGACAGCATGTCATTGATATGCAGAATGAATAGTGTCGGCGACAACACCGAGCCTTGTGGAACGCCAGCATTAATGGACAAAGCGTCGGAGCAGTAGCCGTCTACGACGACTTTAATGCTCCGACCATCCAAAAAGCTAGCGATCCAGTTGCAGAGTCCCTCGGGGATTCCATATGATGGTAGCTTCGATAGAAGGCCCTCATGCCATACCCGATCAAACGCCTTCGCGATGTCTAGACCGACGGCCATAGCCTCACCCTTGCTCTCTATAGCTTCCGCCCAGCGATGTGTGAGGTAAACAAGTAGATCACCAGCTGAGCGACCGTGACGGAAACCGTACTGACGATCGCTAATCAGCTGGTGCTCCTCCAGATACCCCATAAGCTGGGCGTTAATTATTCTTTCCATGACTTTAGAGAGCAAGGATGTGATGGCTATCGGTCTATAACACGAAGGGTCCGACCGGTCACCTTTTTTAGGGATCGGATGGACATGAGCAACCTTCAACGAAGCAGGAACCCTTTTGGAGTTGTACGAAAGACGATAAAGGCGCGTGAGAATGGGGGTCAACTCAGGGGCGCACGTCTTAAGAACCACTGCGGGGATGCAGTCCGGCCCACTCGACTTTCGGATGTTAAGGAGCCTAAGCTCCCGCCTGACCGCACGCTGATTGATGCGGATTTCAGGCAGGGAGTACTCGCACCGGGGAAGTTTTGGTGGAGTAGCTCCCCCGTCATCCAAAGTCGAGTTCGAGGCAAAGGATTGGGCCAAGATATCGGCCTTTTCCTTTGCACTATGGGCCAAACTGTCATCGGTCTTACGCAGTGGTGGGAGACTGGACACGCAGAAGTTACCCTGGACAGCCTTGGCAAGCGACCAGAAAGCCCGACTGCCAGACGGATAACTCTCTAGCCGCTCGCCAATTCTGCCAATATGTCCTGCCTTGGCCTTGGCTATAGCCCTTTTGTTGGACCTAGAAGCGGCATTAAATTTCCGCCTCTCCTCCTTCGCGCTTGGACCCTGATGCTTTTGGGCTTCGTTCCACGCCCCGTATGCGGATCGCTTAAGGCGTGCAGCTTCGGCACAGGTACTATTATACCAGGGCCGGCTGCGCCGCCTGACAGGTACCCTGGAATTGGGGATGAACAGATCCATCCCCAAGACCACCAGGTCCCTGACGCGGTCCGCACAAGCATCAGGATCTTCGGAAGAGAAGCAGAACCGCTTCCATGGTAAGGACGCGAAGAATTCACGCATCCCTTCCCAATCAGCTGACCCATACCGCCAAACCCTGCGGAACCCAGTCGCTGAAGAGCGATCGGGATAAACCGCAGGGGCTGAGGTTCGAATAAGGCAGTGGTCTGATGACCCCAAAGAGGGGTCGACCACTACCCTATATCCCTCAGGATTGGTGGTCAGCAGAAGATCCAACAGAGAGGGCTCATGGGTCTCAACATCTGGAACTCGGGTGGGCTGAGTTACCAGTTGTGTGAGACCGTAAGCCAAAGCCATCTCATAAGCAGACCGACCCGCAGCGTTGGTGGTCCGAGAACCCAACCACTCAGCATGGTGAGCGTTGAAGTCTCCAAGGACCACCACCTCCGCGGATGGGTATTGCTCTAGAGATCGGTCAGTCCCCACTTGGACGTTCTCGAATAAATGAGAAGACCCCGCTTCACCGGCATGGGACCTGTAAAGGCAAGCGTAGACTCGGGTACGACCCCCGTACTGTACGCATAGCCACAAGATTGACAGGTCCCGATGCTCGAGACCCCGAAGGCGGTGACAACATATATCATCCCTGACGAAAACGCACACCCCGGCCTTACGTAGGAACAAATGTTCCAGCACGTAACCGGGGTAGTTAAGGTACGAGATATCGTCAGGGGTAGATATCTGCGTCTCAGTTAAAAAGAGCAGGGCAGGCCGCGCCGACTCTAGGTGGTAATGTACGGCGTCTAGGTTACTGTGCAGACCCCTGACATTGCAGAAGTCTACTGTTAAAGTGGATGTAGGATCCGCCGAAGTACGCTTGCTCTTTTTTTGTGCCTTCATTTTAAAGTTTTTGTAGTAGGATCTCCACCGCCCATGAACATCCACAATACCGAAAGTATCATGTATGCGCTGTCGGCCTTAAAGGACAGGAATAGGGATTAGGGAAGGGAAGGGGGAATCTGGGCCTCCGGATATCTCACTTACCATACGAAACGCGACAGTAAACTGTCACTTTACGTTGGTTTTCTGTGAGACAGTGGTACTACCCCGGTCGAGCCGGCCCATTCACGCTGAAGACAAATATGTCTACAGCGTGGCTCTACCACTATTAAATATATTAATTATTATTACATCGTAAGGAAACCTGAGAGATCTCATAAGAATTTCGAAGGTATGTGAAGTCTACCAACCCTCATTAGTAGAGGTCCGTGCCCAGTAGTGAGACAATGTTTAATACAGGACTTATATATTTTTTTTAATCATCACACATTTGTCATCTAACAGTCTGGATCTTTTGTGATATGACCACTATCTCGCATGGTAAGTGATGGTCTACGGTGGAGCAAGCTTGCCTAGAAGATACCTATTCACTCTTGACTTAAAGATACCCAGATTATAATTTTGGGAAATATAGACTCCGGCAAAGAGTTCCACTCTCTAGCGGTGCGCATGATAATGAGTAGCGAGAGACTATCTATCCCTCGCTACTCAACACAATCACACCGGCCTGCTGTGTAGCTTCACTCTACGCCTAAAGGACCCAGGATCATAGGACACCTAATATTGTGATACATCTCTTAGGGTCAAAAAAAAACGTCAATTTTTTTATTAGTGACACTGATTAGATTTTGTTAGAAAATTCTCACCAAAAATGCGTTTCTCTATTGGTAATACACTCACGCCTGTTATCCCCGAAGGGGTAGGCAGAGGTGTAACTAGTACACCCACTTTTCGCCGAATTTCGGTCCCATAATGAGATAGGGCGCGAGCCTATCGCCATACCGGGCACATTTTCCAGACTCCAGGCTAATACTGAGGAATTTCTAGATAGAAAAACCCAATATCACTTTACCCGACCCGGGGATCGAACCCGAGACCTCAGCACCGCAGTCGTAACGCATGCGCAGTTACAACTGCGCCACCGAGGCTGTCTATTGGTAATAATTGGTAAATATCTCTGCACTTACCTCTAATAAAGGTGAATTTTCCCTCAAAGCCTTCGCCAAAGCGCTCGCACCTTTGCTCTTCAGCAAACAATCCCCAAAGTTTATGCATCGTAAATTTTTTAAGCTGAAACAAAAGTTAATTATTGACATCAATAAAGACTGCCACGATAAAAAAAAATTGTATGATCAAGCCTCCGTGGCTCAGTAGGCGAGAGGCCGTGGGTTTGATTCCCACGCCGGGACAAATGTTTTTGTGACAGATATTAGTGTCCGGGGTCTGTGTGTTGTGAGAGGGTGCGTCTCTCTAGGTCCCTGATACAACACAAGACTCGTATCTTAGTGTGGGGTCGAGGCTATGTGTGTGACTTTTGGGTGTAAAAAAATATATATATATTATTTATCACAGTACAAGAACAGTTATGAATATCTATTAAAGACATACACGGCATTCATAAAAAAAGAGTGAGCACGACATTAGAAATAGAATAATACCGAAAAAAGCACACATGAATAGACAGGATTAAGTTATATTAAATAAAATTAGATTAAATTAGATTACATTACACTACATTATATTAAATTACATTACATTCAATTAGATTACATTACGTTAAATTACATTACATTCAATTAGATTACATTACATTACATTAAATTAGATTAAATTACATGAAATTAGATTACACTACATTAAATTAGATAAAATTAAATGTTTTAATAAAAAGTTCCAAATATCTTACTCAGGCAATGCCTCGGCCACAGCACGCGCTCCCTTTTCTCCTATAGTATTATCGTTCAGGTTCAGACGGGTGAGTCTCGGGTTCAATCTGAATGCTGCTGATAATGCTGATATCCCTGGATGGTATATACCGTTTTGGGGCATAGCCACTTCTTCCAAGGTGCCCATATCCTGTGGAACAAAGTAATGCCAGTGAGTTATGACAGCCTGGTTATGGTGGTAAGATATTTATATCCGCCCGGATAGCTCGCACCGTACACAGGGTATAAAACCCGCCATAGTGGCACACGCAAGTGTGTCGTGTTGTGGGGTCAGACAGTGTACATCCGGTTTTCGTCGGTGGTCTATAGTTGGGGTACGATGTTCTGAGTACTCTGACACTAGACCCTCGACCGCTTCTTCACCTCCTTGCCCCATTTGCGTAGTGTGAAGAAGGCCGGCATAATTGTGTTGAGTAGCAAGGGAAAGATTGTCTCTCGCTACTTAATACTTTAACTAGACAGCACTGCGCTTACCATCAGATGCAGTGTGGTCAGTTTTCTGTGCCAGAATAAAAAAGCCCTCCATGGCGCAGGTGCTCCGATTCCCGCACCGAGACCAATGTTTGTGTGACAGACAGATGTTTATTTAAGGAATACTCAGTACACAGGACCTAGTGTAGTGTCAGGTCTATGTGTGTGACTGTTGGAAGTATTTACTTACTTGGAACTTGAATTATTTGCAGTAAGAACGGCCTTAGTGAACTTATTTTTAACCGACTTCAAGGAGGAGGTTCTCAATTCCTCGGCAATCGACATAAAAAAATCTTTATGTTGATTTTGATGTTCGATTCGAGAAATTCTTTTTTTGTTTAAAAGGGTATACTTCCCAGGTGGTGCCATTGGCACCAAGTCAGGATCTGATGATGGGATCTAAGAAAAATCGAGGGCAACCCTCAAATTTTATAGGGACTCATAATATGTTTTTTATTGAAGTCAGTGTACTTTTTATGAATTAAATAAATTTTGATTTGACCTGACAATAGGTCAACATACCTGAAACACTTGCGCGAGTGCCTTGGCCCCATCATTCTCGAGCCTGTTCCTCCCCGCCACGAAGATCTTCAGCCTTCGTCGACGCTGGGTCAGGGCATTGGCTAGTAACCGACCGCCTGTGATCCCAAGACCGTTGTTATTTAAATACAGCTCCTGGAAAATAAGCAAGTGTGTAACACGACAAAAGAGCTACGGCTGAGTTTCTTGGTGCTTCTCAGACCAGTGGGCATTTCCGAAGCACCAGTAGATACAACTTAATCCTGACCTGTAATAAGTGCCCCCAGTGGCATACGGTAGTTTCCTGGGTTTAATATTTTACATTATTCGATATGTAACCGAATATAATACGCAAGAAAATTGCGAAAACAGAATCAAAATTGCTTGAAAATTGAGGTCACAATATTTATTTTAAATATTGGCATGAGCAACAATGGTTGGGTAGTGGGAACATCTCACTATCTCCCTCGCACAACGGCACATTAATGGCCATTCTGAGAGGTGACGTCACGGCTTTTACTGTCATTTGGCAATCACCCGTTCCAGCAGATTCCAAATTTATTTATTTTTGTTCCGATTCATAAAATTCTTTCGATATTAGGTTTTAGGTAATTTAAGTTGTTAAGATTCGGCCTTCTACTATAGCAAATCGGCAAGTATTGCTGGCATGTGCCAAGGTGGTTTTTACAGAGAGTGAAAGGACTAATCTCAAAGTAAAACAAACCTTATTGCCACTAAGCCTAAAGTACGTTATCAAATGCTGCCACAGTTTTTTTTTATTTATTAACAATTTATAACCTTTAGTGTAATTGATAAAAACAAACTGCTCTGCCTCAGTGGCGCAATTGTAATTGCGCTTGCGTTACAACTGCTGTGGCTGATATTGGATTCTTCTATTGTAACATATTTTATATGTCACAGGTTAAAAAATCGACTTTTCAACAAATTTTTAGTTACGGCAATAGTCGATCGTAGTTTTGTTTGTGGTCTGTCACATCTCTACGGCATCCGCTAAAAAAAAAAGTATGCATCGTTGGTTTTGACACTTTTCTCTCGCGAGTCGAACCGGAAATGTCGGACAATATGCAATATCAAATTGTTCAATCATAAGCCCTAAATGGCTTACATTTAATCGCCATGGTGCGAAAGTTAATAATTTGATCGAGTTTGGGTGGTAAGTGATATTTCATCAGAATATTTTTAACAGCGTCGCTTGCGAGGACGCGTGCCAAAATGGCGTCCCGTTGTGAGCATAAAATTTCATTTTTTGGTCCGTTTGTTTCAGCTTTTTAAGGCGAAATATCGCCGCACCTTATTTTTGGGAATGATGCTATAAATATATAACGGCTGGTGCGTGATTTTTGGATTTAATAATCGTAATGTTAAAATTTGGAAATTCCATCCATGTGCTAATTAGTTTAATTTTGTTTCAGCTTGAATAAGCGGCCGTTTTTACCGTTTCCGTTACCGTTAAGTCGTTTTCGTTTCCGTTAACCTCTCGTTTACGTTTTCGTTAAATCGTTTTTTACATTCAGTTTTGTAGTCTGATTTTGACGTTGGTTTTCGCCTAGTTTTGTGCACTTTTGGTGCCACGTTGACGCTTTGTTTGGAATTGAAGACCCATTTTGGGGATAATTGTTGATGGATGCCTGGATGCCCTACGCTCCACTACTATAACCTGCTCCGGTTGATGGCGGTCTGGAAGACCTCCCTGGAACATTAGTAAAGTTAGTTATCTTAAATAGAGGTATGTAAAATTATAATTTTTGTAGCGAAAAGCCTTCAGCTCACTAGCTTCTTATGGGTAACCTATTTATAAATTTCACTCCAGAGTGCAGTAATGATCAATTTAAAAAATGAACCATTATATATAATCTTTATAATTTACACTTAGTATTAAACATAGTCAATTTTGTATCTGACAGTTTATATTATGTAAATATTTGTTGAGTTCCGAGGGAAATAAATACTGTGTCATCATGACTTGTGTTTAAGTTACCACCCGACTGCGATTAAAAGTTCCAAGCGCCCTACTGACTATCCACGGTAATTATATTTTTGTTATTAAACTATTTTGGCAGAGTTTAGTCTGTCTGGCGCCCGAGCACATATCCATATTAGTTTGTTAGTATTATTTCTTAAAAATAAAACACCATTTCATTCATTAAAAGTATTTTATATATAAATTTTTTATTTATTATTACAATTGGCGCTGTACGTCCAGGGACTTGAGAGGAACTTGTTCATATTGGTTCATTATTGCACTCTTATATTATATAGTGTTTTGTGTATAACTATATACTCTCTTTATTTTGTTTGCATCTTGAAATAAGCCGTTAGCTTAACTCTTGACTGATACTCTATGGATGTTTGCTATAAATTGTTCTCTTATTAACTTTATTTTGCTGTTGCTAAGCTTATTACTAGCTTCAGATATCTTTTTAGCTATTGAATATGAGGTTTAGATCATAAAATAGAATCAATTTTACTAGCAGAATGCATTAAATTCATATAACTTGATAGTTCAGAAGATAGGTGTGTATACTGTGTTTTTTCCATTTGAATTGTTTAGAATCATAGGTTTTAATAAAATCTACAGCTCCGAGACTGGTGTGGTCAACTCCAAGGTTAATGTATGTACTTAATTATAGTTATAAACTTAACATTACTTTGATGTTTTCATAAACTCATTGTATTTTGAATTTGAAAACTTCAAATTGTGTTTTAACATTGTGTTAACAATTTTTGCTACTTGAATTAGTATACTAACTTAATAATTAGATAGTATTTAACCTATTTTCACTGTGTATTTACTAGGAAAGAGGTCAGTCAACCTTTTGTTAAAATATATTGAAAAACATAATTGTTCTATTGCGGTAAAGTATTTGATACTTAAAAATAACTTGTTAATTTTACACATACACATATTTTACACATTTAAGCAACTTTGTAAGTCAATACTGCACTCTTTAAACAAATTGCATAATAGATTTTCTTAAATTTCATTATTAACTTTGTTAAAAACATAACCTCATTTTATTACCTTTTCACACGTTTTATTATTGCTTCATTTCTTGAAAATTATTATAAAGAGACATTAATAAAGGTCAATGTTTAATAAAACTTAAAAGTTTTTATAACTTATTGTTTGCATAGTTTGTAATTTTTGATAACACTAGTATTGTGTTTGGATTTGCTTGGATAATTTAAAGTTTTTGTCATGGATGTAGAAACTCAAACTTTTTCTTTACCTGAAGTTAGGGAAGATCTTATTGCGGCTCCTGACGTTTCAAATAATTTACAGGATCGTGAAGATTTAATAACTTTGTCTAATATTCGAGAACCTTTGTTCAATCAATTTTCTCAACCGGGAATTTCTTCGGTTTTGTTAAACGATACTGTTAGGAGGAATTTGCCTCGTGTAACTAAATTACCTGATCTTAAAAGAAGTAAAATTTGTTTTGATGGAAAATCTTGTGTTAGAGAATTTATTACTCAAGTAGAAGAATATTTTTTATTTAGAAATTTTGATGAATATGTTTTGTTAGCTTCATTTACAGACATTGTATCTGATATCGCCCTTAAGTGGTATAGAACTGTACGTACCCAGATTAGTTCTTGGTATGATTTGAAGGTTGCGTTATTGAAACGTTTTGATAAATTTGATTTTGACTATTGTTTGGAATATGAACTTCGTACAAAGAAACAGAAGTTTAGTGAATCTTTACCTGAATTTATTACAGAAGTGTTTGATATGGCTTGTCGTTTGACTAATCCACTTTCAGATTTAACTTTAATTACTATTATTAAACATAATATGTTACAAATTTATTTGCCTTATTTTATAGGAAAAAATATTACTTCCATTGAAACTTTTATTCAAATTGGAAAGGAACTTGAATCATGTGTTGTTAGAAAGCCTGTTAAGGAATATAAAGCGGTTAAATTTGAGAAACCACATATTAGTGCTGTAAAGACAGATGGTATTATTTGTTTGAAGTGTAAACTTGTTGGACATTCATATCGGGATTGCTCTACTCATCCTGGAATCATGTGTTTTGACTGTCATAAACCTGGAGTCATCACAAAAGATTGCGACGTGTGTAGACCCAAGAATAATTTAAAATCTAATTCAAAAAACTAGTTAGATCCCATCGATCACGGATTTCTGAGAAATTGCCTAGTGTATCGATGGTTAATAAAAATTATAAACGTATTGTTAAACCTAAGGTTATTGGGAAAGTTTCACATAGGACTACCAAGTCTTCTGTTGCACCTGATGACTATACAATTAAAAAAGAATTTTCAGATTGGTTAGATTATTTAAAAGTGTTTTTTAAAATACATAGTTCGGCACCTATTCTTTTTACAACTCCTAAAGATTCTAGACCTTATTTAAAATTTGTTATTGATAATATTTCTTATTCTGGATTATTGGATAGTGGTTCCAATAGATGCATCCTTGGTTCTGATAGCCATTTACAATTTCTTAAACATGGTTATACAATTAAACCTGATTCTAGTTTAGCTTCTACTGTAGATGGTACCTCGCGTAAAGTGTTAGGAACTTTAGATTTACCTGTAAAATGTGATGATAATATTGAGATCATTCAATTTTTAATTATACCTTCATTTAAACCTTCAATTATTTTAGGTTTTGACTTTTGGCTGAAATTTGGTTTAGCTAAAGATTTGTTAAAGAATATTACATTAGTTCCGGTGGATAATTATTCGACTTGTTCTATTACTGCTGCTGAATCTCTTTCTCCTTTTGAGAAGCGAGAATTAAGTAATGTTATTTCTCTTTTTGAAGATATTTCTTATGAAAAGAAAGGATTAGGACTTACTCACTTAGTTGAACATAAAATTAATACAACTGGTGAACCTTTTAAACAACGTTATTGGCCTTTGAGTCCGGCTAAACAAAAAGAACTTTTTGATGAAGTTGATGTACTTTTAAAGGAAAATATTATACAACCTTCTAAATCGCCTTGGTGCTCTCCTGTTCTTGCTGTTGAAAAGCGGGATGGTGGAACTAGATTATGTCTGGATTCTCGTCGTTTAAATTCTATGACTATTAAAGATTCTTATCCGTTACCTTATCCTTCTAGAATTTTAGATAATCTTAAAGGTGCTAAATATATAAGTACCATTGATCTTTCCAAAGCTTTTTTGCAAATACCTTTAGAAAAGAGTTCACGGGAAAAGACTGCTTTTGTCGTTCCTGGTCGTGGTTTATTTGAATTCGTGCGTATGTGTTTTGGACTTACGAATGCTCCTAGTGAATTGCAACGTTTAGTTGACAAACTTTTTGGTCCAGAGTTTGATAGTGTAGTTTATCTGTTATTTAGATGATTTGATAATCATAAGCTCTGATTTTAAAACTCATATTGTTTATTTAAACAAAGTTTATATTATATTAAAAGACGCTGGTCTTACTGTTAACCTTAAAAAATGTAATTTTTGTAAAGACAGACTTCGTTATCTTGGTTACATAGTTGATAAGGATGGTTTACATACAGATCCTTCTAAATTAGATGTTATTGAGAACTTTGCTCAACCACATACTGTGAGAGAACTAAGAAGTTTCTTAGGTCTTTGTTCTTATTATCGTAGATTCATTTCTAAGTTTGCTGACATTGCTTCACCTTT
Organism: Laothoe populi; assembly: GCA_905220505.1. Classification (NCBI taxonomy): domain Eukaryota; kingdom Metazoa; phylum Arthropoda; class Insecta; order Lepidoptera; family Sphingidae; genus Laothoe; species Laothoe populi. The sequence goes on along the minus strand of HG992174.1, from coordinate 9,895,052 downwards.
AACTAAACTTACGGAGGGAAGCAAGAATTCTAAAAAATCTATTGTTTGGAATACTGATGCTGAAAATGCATTTTCTAATTTAAAATTAGCTTTAATAACGGCTCCAGTTTTAAACTGCCCTGATTTTGAAAAACCATTTTATTTACATTGTGATGCTAGTTCTGTAGGAATTGGTAGTGTTTTGGCTCAGGAAGATAAAAAAGGTGAACAACATCCTGTTGCTTATTATTCTAGATCTTTAAATAAATGTGAAAGAAATTATAGTACGACAGAAAGAGAACTTTTGTCTATTTTAGATTCAATTGAACATTTTCGACCTTATATTGAGGGTATGAAATTTACTGTTATAACTGATCATGCTTGTTTAAAATGGCTTTTAAAACTTAATAACCCTTCTGGTAGACTTGCTCGTTGGGCTGCTAGAATTTCACAATTTACATTTGATATTATTCATAAAAAAGGATCACAACATGTAGTTCCTGATTTTTTGTCTCGTATAGAAATCTCTACTATTGATTTTGCTCCTATTACTATAGTTAGTCCTGATGATGATATACTAGATCCATGGTATAGGAGAATATTTCTTAATTGTCAAAAATTTCCTAGTCGGTTTAAAAACTTTAGAGTAGAAGATAATACTTTATATAGATTTTGTAAAAATAAATATAATCCTAATAGTCGCTTAAATTGGAAAATTGTTATTCCTAAAGAACATATTATTAATACTATTTGTGATAATCATGATAATCTCAATTCTGGCCATTTGGGCATGCATAAGACTTTGTTTAAATTAAAACAACATTATTTTTGGAAAGGAATGTTCATAGATGTTCAAAAATATATTAATGGTTGTGATATTTGTAAAGCATACAAATCATCAAATTCACCACCACATGGTTTCATGGTTAATCCTAAAAAAGTAGACTCTCCTATGGTTTTGTTGTCAATGGATATAATAGGAATTCTTCCTAAAAGTTATTCTGGTCATCGTTATATTTTGTCTATTGTAGATGTTTTCACTAAATACTGTTGGATTTTTCCTATGCTAAATGCTACTTCTAAAATTATTTGTAAACTTCTTGAAAAGGAAATATTTCTGAAATATGGTACACCTAATATATTTATTGTTGATAATGCTTCTCAATTTACTAATAAACTTTTTGTAGACTTCTTAAAAAGCTTTAATATTACTAAAATATTCTATAACACTCTCTACACTCCGCAAAATAATCCTGTTGAACGATATAATAAAGTAATAGAGTTTTGTATTTCTTGTTTTGTTAGAAACGATCATAGAACCTGGTCTAATTTTCTCCCTCATGTGCAATTATCTTTGAATAATAGTGTTAATTTGGCTACTGATTTTACACCAAATTATCTGATGTTTGGACGTGAACTTATTTTTGATGCGTCTCTTCATCGTTTTAGTAAATCCATAGAAGATTTATCTCATCTTGAGTTGGGTGATCGCAATTCATTTGCTAATTCTTTAAATTCACTTAGTGAAGTTTTTGTTAAAGTGCAAACTAATTTGTTAAAAGCATATAAACGTAATGCTATTTATTATAATCGCGGGAGGAAGGTCATTTCTCTTTCGGTTGGTGACATTTGTTGGAAGCGTAGTTTTGTTCAATCTAATGCCCCTGCATATTTTTCGGCTAAGTTGGCTCCTAAGTTTATAAAATGTGAGGTCTTGGAAAAGATTTCTGATAATGTGTATGTTTTGAAAGACTTGGCTAAAGGCTATACTGGTCGTTACCATGTCAAAGATATAGTTAAATATTAAATTTGTACTTTTTGGAACTTTCTTGTATTTAAGTTCTTGGTTTTGTATCTTGATGGAAGCCGTACATTTGAATGTGGACGGATTAGATGATTGGATAATTGGTAATTGTACCGTGAAAGAGATGTATGAGAGATGTATGTAAAGAGAAACTTCTTATCATTATATAGAATTCAATTCTTATTTCATACTAAAATTATTTAGGAGATTTTGGAATATTTAGTGTTGCGCTCTGATTAAAGTTTCCAACTGGAATTGATCTTATGTATATTTTGTTTGTTAGATATAACATTTTTGTTATATACCTTTTTTGTTGTATAAATATGTTTTGTCATTTTGTGCAAACATTTTTATAGTAGGAACTTTCGTTTCTCAACTTGTATAGTTAGCGTTTACTTTCTACATAACATTTTGCAAGAAATGTTTATGCTAGAATATTTATAAGTTTTTTATATTCTACATTACATTTAGGTTTTATAAACCTAAATGTAACTTGTTGGAATCCTTTTTAGTGTATTTGTAGATTTAAGTCTCGGACACGACCTTTTGTTTGCTAACATACAATTTGTACACTCAGCTTCTTTATCTAGAGTGGCATTTTTGTTATTGTTATGTTCATCTCTGATTTGACTCTCTGATTGGACTTAGACCCGTACGCATTTGCGTCGGTCAACTTTGTTTACTCTGTTCTGTTTGCTTTCGCGACTGACAGTAGTTTTGTTTTGTTCTATATGCCTTTGCATTATACTATGCATTTTGTTTATGCTATCGCTTTCGCTTTAGTCACACTTTGTTTGTTAAGACTTGTGCTTTCGCCTTGTCGTTTTTGTCTATTACGCCCGGGAAGTCGGAGTAGAGTTGTGCCGATCGTAATATGATAATTTTCTTTTGTGCTTTCGCGTCCAGAAAGTCTGATTAGGGTTGTGCTGACCGCGAAATGCCATACTTTGTTACAGAGGAATTTATATTCCTTGGTGATAGATATCTATTACGCCCGGAAAGTCGGAGTAGAGTTGTGCCGATCGTAATATGATAATTATATTGTTTCAGGTGGATTTATATTCATTTGTTATAGTTTGTTGGCTTTTGTATCGAATGAATTTGTATTCATTTGCTTTTGTTTATTATTGTTTCAGATGGATTTATATTCATTTGCTTTTGTTTATTCACGGTTGTGGAGTTCTTCGTCTTTTGCGAGGAGAACCTCTCGTATTCTCCTTTAGCTTACTTTTTTGGTCTTAGATCGGCGGTCCTGTTTGGCCTAACCGATATTGACATAATTTGGATTTTGTTATGAGACAGTGGTTATTTAGCTTCACTGTTCTTTTGTTAGTAATGTTAGAGTTAGCGACTATTTGGTCTAGCTAATCTCAAAGGGTTTGTTAAGAATGATAGAGTTAGCGACTATTTGGTCAAACTAATCTCAAAGGTAAGTGAATGAAAGCTAAGAGTTAGCGACTATTTGGTCAAACTAATCTCATAAGGTTTGAATGAAAGTTAAGGTTGGTAAAGCTTTGTTGAGGTTTGAGTTAGCGGCTATTGTTGCCTAGCTATTTCATGGATGAGTTGTTTAGTTTGTTTTGAAGGAAAGTTTGTAAGGTTTGGATTAGTAGTAACTTATGTTCTGCTATATCAGATTTTGGATTTTGTTTGTTAGTAACATTTATATTTTTCAAAAATATTTTGTTTTGATCTTTTTGTTAGAAATTCTTTTGGACTTTCTTGTTTCAGTTTATAAAGCTTTTGCTTAATTTCATTTTGAGTATATCTTTTGATATATCCTTTTTACTTTTGATTGCTTTTGCAATTTTATTTACGTTCAGTAATGCTTTTCTTGGAACTTCAGATGTTTTCTGTTTGGTATTCTTTTTTGTTTATTGAATATTTGTTTAGATTTTGAAAACTTAGACTTTTCTGATTGAATTCAAGGTTCATAAAAGAACTTTGTTCTTTTATTTTTTGGGAAAGTATGTGATGTAACATATTTTATATGTCACAGGTTAAAAAATCGACTTTTCAACAAATTTTTAGTTACGGCAATAGTCGATCGTAGTTTTGTTTGTGGTCTGTCACATCTCTACGGCATCCGCTAAAAAAAAAAGTATGCATCGTTGGTTTTGACACTTTTCTCTCGCGAGTCGAACCGGAAATGTCGGACAATATGCAATATCAAATTGTTCAATCATAAGCCCTAAATGGCTTACATTTAATCGCCATGGTGCGAAAGTTAATAATTTGATCGAGTTTGGGTGGTAAGTGATATTTCATCAGAATATTTTTAACAGCGTCGCTTGCGAGGACGCGTGCCAAAATGGCGTCCCGTTGTGAGCATAAAATTTCATTTTTTGGTCCGTTTGTTTCAGCTTTTTAAGGCGAAATATCGCCGCACCTTATTTTTGGGAATGATGCTATAAATATATAACGGCTGGTGCGTGATTTTTGGATTTAATAATCGTAATGTTAAAATTTGGAAATTCCATCCATGTGCTAATTAGTTTAATTTTGTTTCAGCTTGAATAAGCGGCCGTTTTTACCGTTTCCGTTACCGTTAAGTCGTTTTCGTTTCCGTTAACCTCTCGTTTACGTTTTCGTTAAATCGTTTTTTACATTCAGTTTTGTAGTCTGATTTTGACGTTGGTTTTCGCCTAGTTTTGTGCACTTTTGGTGCCACGTTGACGCTTTGTTTGGAATTGAAGACCCATTTTGGGGATAATTGTTGATGGATGCCTGGATGCCCTACGCTCCACTACTATAACCTGCTCCGGTTGATGGCGGTCTGGAAGACCTCCCTGGAACATTAGTAAAGTTAGTTATCTTAAATAGAGGTATGTAAAATTATAATTTTTGTAGCGAAAAGCCTTCAGCTCACTAGCTTCTTATGGGTAACCTATTTATAAATTTCACTCCAGAGTGCAGTAATGATCAATTTAAAAAATGAACCATTATATATAATCTTTATAATTTACACTTAGTATTAAACATAGTCAATTTTGTATCTGACAGTTTATATTATGTAAATATTTGTTGAGTTCCGAGGGAAATAAATACTGTGTCATCATGACTTGTGTTTAAGTTACCACCCGACTGCGATTAAAAGTTCCAAGCGCCCTACTGACTATCCACGGTAATTATATTTTTGTTATTAAACTATTTTGGCAGAGTTTAGTCTGTCTGGCGCCCGAGCACATATCCATATTAGTTTGTTAGTATTATTTCTTAAAAATAAAACACACATTAGCTTCATTAAAAGAAAATTTTTATATTATTTTTTATTTATTATTACACTATCCAGAAATTCTCAGTAGCCCGGAGTCTGGATTTGATCCTGGTATCGCGATAGACTATCCCCCTATCACATTATGGGACTATAATACATTCAGCGAATAGTGGGTGGTTACACCTCTGCCATTCGGGGATTACTGGCGTGAGTGTATATGTACGTATAATAAAAAAATGGAAACTGTTTTTTTATGAATTACCGTTTCAACCACTAGTTAGTTTAAATAGTTATTAACAATTACCTCTAAGTCACTGCACACATCACTCTGCAGCAACTTGGCGAGTCCCTCCACACCGACAGGTCCAAATGCATTGTCACTAAGGTCCAGAAGAGTCAGACGAGCACCGGCTGTGATCATTCCATCACCTAGTGCCATCTAGAAAAATTTTACAGTTTCATTAGGGCATGCCATTTGGGCTGGGCTTGTAGTCTCGACATTCTTCGCTCGCTTATTAACCGATATTGGTTGATATAACACAAGGAACTCATCATAAAAATCTTTTCACGGCAAAGTGACCACACTGCACCTAACGGTAAGCGCAGTGCCATCCAATTACAGTATCAAGTAGCGAGTGACAATCTATCCCTACCTACTCAACACAATCATGCCAGCCTGCTTCTTCACACTATGCCATGGGGCAAGTTTAGAAGCAGTTGAAGGTCTGGTGTCAGAGTACTCAGAAGTCTGCAAAACGGCCAAACATCATAGTCCAATTCAAGACCCCCCAATAAAACTGGATGTACACTGGGTGATCCTGAACACACTTGTGTGTGGCACAATGGCAGGTTTTGCAGCCCGTGTACGGTGGTCTCTATCTGGGCAGATATAAACATGTTACCACCAGAAATACGGCCCCCACTAGAGGCTACTGCTGCGTTAGCTGATTTGAATAATTGTTTTTTTTTAGGGTCTCAATAGGCAGGCGAGCAGACGGGCCATCTGATGGTAAGTAGTCACCACCATCCATAGACTTCTGCAATGCCAGGGCACAGTAAAGCTGTTACTGTCCTCTTACCAATGCTGGTGGAATTTCCGTTTTCATCCGTCCAGTGAACATGTCTGAGAATCGTGCCACCTTCAGCTCTGGGTGGTTCTCCAAAGCCTTGGCTATAGCCTGTGCTGCTTTCACTCCAAGAGTGTTACCAGTCAGTGTCAGGTAGACGAGGTTTGGGCATTTGTTGATTGCATCGATGATTGGTCGGGCTGAAATAGGCATTCAGGTTTCAACAGGATAATGGTCTTCGTTTAGGTCAAATTAGGCAGCATGTTTTCAACAAAAATCATCAAAAAATATATAATTTTATATTAGGTTGTTTGCAATCTATTAACTGCGCCAGTGATTTAAAAAATAAGCATTACGTTAACAAATTAGTAGATTATAAGAAGGCTGCATGGTGGTGAACCTTTGCCTTCTCCTTTATATAAAAAAGAGAGAATGAAACAAAAAAAACATTAAGCATATTATAGGTTATGTTTGTCTTACTCTAAAAACTATGGATAAACTCTTGGATGGACTAGATTTGAATAATACATTGACTTATTGATTAATATGAATTACAACAATTGTAAAAAATAAAACAAAATATATTCAACGCTTTTACTTACCATCATTTTCTGTGTCCAATTTCAATGATTTTCCAGAAAAATCAACACCACTTTGGGGCTGATCGGGGTCAGTGAGCGCCGCACTTACCGAATTAAAATCAAACGTAGCCATTACTGAAGTAAATTTAATAAATAATTAAAGCGAAAACAATCACACCAACGGATTTTTTAATCTCTTTACAACTCAGCACGTTTCAGGTAATAGTTAAGAAAATGTTGTATTGCTGATTCCGTTGATTATTATGAGGTTGAAAGAGAAAAAAGCTATCTTCATGTTCTATAGTTATCTTTCTCTAGTATATGAAACATATTGATGTTTGGTCGCGTTCGTAAATTAATTAAATTGCTTATGTTGTGTGGGATAATAAAATAAACAAGTCTTATCTCGTGGTTCTGTTCATTTTAAAACCGTATTATCGGCAGATGTGCATAGTGAAAGAATTGATTTTAAAATTAAGAGTGCAAAGGTGCTTAAACTGGTTATTTTAAGAGTCATTTACAGCGGTACTTATTGGTATTTGTAATAAGCTCTTTAAAAAACCGGGCCGTTTTAAAATAAAAAGTGTCAATGTCATTATGATATATACGCTTGTAATAAAACACATTCTTTATTAACGATTTATAAAATATGAAATTATCTCGAATTAGTTTTAATTTTAGTATTGGTTAAAATCATTAAAAAAATCGTTAAAATATACACAAATCATAGGCCTTACGTCTAGCGCTACCCTAACGATTGTACACTAATTTAGCGGTTGCATAAATATTTTTTATCAATTGTGATATAAGACTTACAATTGGCTAATTTAATGGTAATTTTTAATAGACTTGGAAAAATAAGTGAAAATAAAATTAAGTTTCTATAAAACAGTGGACATTAAATTGAATGTATCTTCTCCTAAAAGGGCAAATCAAGAGTACCTCCAACCGTCGTAAATGTATGAGAAGATGTATGAACGTGGAAGAGACGAAATAAGTGTGTCAGGATCGTAGCTTGTGGCACTCAATAGTCTCTGCCTACCCCCATGGGATACGGGCGTGATGTATATGTATGTATTAAACTGAACGCAACTTTTGATAAGTGATTTCATATCGTTATCTGTCAAAAGCAGTCAAAAGTCTTGTAATATGTCAAATTTACTGTCTTCTGTCAGTCGATCTCTGATGACGCCGAGTTGTGGGCTCGCCTGACCGTGACGCAAAATCAAATCGCCTAATAAAATTCAGGAAACGTCAGAAATCCTACGTGACTTCACAGCGGCTAACCATGGCGGGTGTGTATTATTCGAAATTTAAAACTTCCGACTCTCCCAATTACTTTATAAATCTCGTCACAGAAATCCTTTCGTAAATTGTTATCTGAATTAGATTACTCTGGATTACTCTCAGAATAATTGTTTTACCTTCTCATGTAACTTAACCTTTGATCTAATGAATATTGTTACTTATTAACTGGTAATTAAAATAAATCGCAACTAACACATTGTTTTTTTTATACTGGCACGGCAAAGTGACCACACTGAACCAGATGGTAAGCGCAGTGCGTTCCAATTAGATTATTGAGTAGCGAGAGACAATTTATCCCCCTCTACTCAACACAATCATGCAGGCCTGCTCCTTCACACTACGCTATGGGCAAGAAGGTGAAGAAGAGGTAGAGGGTCTATTGTAGAGTGCTCAGAAGGCCGCAAAACAATTCAAATTTTTCTATAGAATATCATAATGTTTTTTCGTCTAATAATAAAGATTTGAGTGTTGGTTTGTTTCTTATTTACAGTATTAATCTGTTTAATTGTTTAAAGAAAATGATTTCTTAAAATATTTAAGATTTGTGCTTTTTTAATTTAATATCATAACACAGGCCAATGCATGTGCATATTGCTAGTAGGGTTTCTACCAGTATTAGAATTAAGTATATTGATCTATGGTACTCTATAATTTATAATATTTAAAGCATTGATAGCCTAGTTGGTTGCAGTATGGACTGTCAAGGCGAAAGTCATTGCTGAAAACCCAAGTGGCATACACCTCTGACTTTTCTAAAGTTATGTGTGTATTAAATGTTAATTATCGCTTGCTCTAATGAAAGAAAACATTGTGAGAAGAATAAAAAAGAATACGAATTTTGAAGGTATGTGAAGTCCAACCCACATTAGGCCAGTGTGGTGGACTAAGGCCTGATCTCATTGGTAGAGGAGGCCCATGAGCAGTGGGACAATGTTTAATACAGGGCTATTATTATTATAATTTTTGAGAAATAAAGAATCCAAATATATTTTATCTCACATAATTTGTTTCTTTTTAATATATCCATTAGTACCCTGAAACGTAATTGAAAATTTATCTTAACTTATGTTAAGATGTACATTACAGTGGTAATAATTGTTTATGTGCCTTTTATTTTATGCTGTGTTTCTAACATTTTGTTGTATTTCTAACAGTACAACAACCTTTTGACAGTCTCCATGGCGCAGTTGGCGAGTAGTCGGCTCTAAAAACCTGGGGCTGTGGGTTTGATTCCCACTCAGGGACAAATGTTTGTGTGACAGACAGATATTTGTGTCCGGGGTCTGTGTGTTGTGAGAGGGTGCGTCTCTCGTAGTCCCTGATACCCACAACACAAGACTCGTATCTTAGTGTGGGTCGGGGCTATGTGTGTGACTGTTGGGTGTTATTTATTATAATAACAAAAATTAAAAATATTTTTTTGTTCCAGCCACTTCAAATCCTTATGAGAATCTGTTGAAGTCAATTGATGTTAATGGAAAGTCTTACAACTACTTTGACTTGGGCACATTCGGACAAAAATATGGTAAGGCATAGCTGAGCTAGCGTAGTAGAACTCAGTAGATATGATTGTGTCGAGTAGCGAGGGTTGTCTCTCGCTACTTGATACTCTATCTGGACAATACAATATTAGGTGTGATCACTGTGTCAGGATATTTTTTACCACCTGATGGTAGGTAGTCACCGCCGCCTATAGACTTCTACAATGCCAAGGCACAGGAAAGCCACTACCTACCGTTAATCTTTAATGAAAATACCCAATCTCAGCCCTTAAGGCCATTTTGTATGCTTCATACAAAATTGAAATTATAGTTCATAATGAAGAATTTTTTTTTAAAAAGATACTGTGTTCCATTCATTCATTTCTATTTTATTTTATTCTATTCCATTTGATTTCATACGATTCCGTTTTATTCCAATCGAAAACCAAAATCAAACTTCTCAGAAAATGGGTTTATACCATCTGATGGCAAACTCTAGCTTTTTCTTATGGTAAAAGGGGGCAAACGGGCCGAAGGCTTTTTTTTTAGTGCCTGGATAGGCAGACGAGCAGACGGGCCACCTGATGGTAAGTAGTCACCGCCGCCCATGAACATCAACGCCAGAGAGCTTGAAAATGCGTTGCCGGCCTTTAAAATCCGCGATCAAATCAAATAGCTCGCGCTTCCCCGACTTCCTGTTACACACTTCCGTCCCGTTTCACGAAATCACTCCCAGAAACCCTTAGCAAATATGTTACACATCAAACATTTAAAAGTAGATGACCTATCTTTAATGCAAATAGTCTATAAAACCATTATGCCTATGTGTATCTTATATTAAAATAATGATAAAATGGATAAGCTCGGTGAAATGTGGGCGTACTGGTCACCACTGCCTACCCCTTTGGGGATTATATGCGTAAGTGCGTATGTATATTCATTATAATTAATTTAAGCCTAAAATAGAATTATCTTGACCTTTACGAATAATTTTATTGAGGTTACGAAAGATATAGAGTTTACTCGCGAATAAATTACGTAAAATGTTATCTCATGATTATAAAATTGTAATTATATTCGACTTAATTATTTTTTACTAAGCAAGATAGCCTAGTTGGTTGCGGTACGGACTGTAAGACGAAAGTCGCATGTTCGAATCCCAAATGGCATACACCTTTGAGTTTTCCAAAGCTGTGTGTATTAAATGTTAATTATCGCTTGCTTAAATGGTGAAGGAAAACATCGTAAGGAAACTTGCCTGAGAATTCTGATAAGAATTTACCCCTCTTATTAGTAGAGATCCGTGCCCAGCAGTGGGACAATAATAATAATAAAATTTATTTATTTGCAAAAATACACACAGTGGTAGTACATAAATAATAGTAGACTTAAATTAAGGTACATTTTAAATTACTGCGAGCTTAATAATATGGGAGCATCTGTAGCTGAACTAGGAAGAACCTGTATTTCAGCTTACAGCGCTATTCCCCTATGGGAATGTTATGGTAATACTAATGGATACTATAATATTTTACTATTTTTGCAATATGTGTGTAGGTGTCCTCTTTTGTGTATAATGATAGTGTATGTGTATATGTGTGTGTAAGAGGGTGTGTAAACGATAACATAATGTATCTTCTATCAAATGTGTACTAGGTCCAAGACCTATAACCTAAAATAAAAGGTAAAAGGTTTAGCACATGACTTTAAGAATTTTCTATGTTTCTTCGTATGATCATTTTTGTTTGACAATGTTTAATACAGGGCTAGTATTATGGCTTTTGCCCATAGCGTTGCATGATTATATTTATCTTCGGGTTTTGTCACGCAGTTAATATTGTATAGGCAAATCGGGCGCTTTTTCGAGCTATATTCAAACGTATATCCGTAATACGTCAAGACAGGGATCTGAAAATTCATATTAAGGATTTCGGTAAGAAATAGGTGTTTCAACATTTTTGCAAAAACATTCCTAAAGGGACAAAGTAAGGGGTTAACTTATAATAGAGTTGCCAACCGTCCTGTTTTCCCAGGACATGTCCTGGTATTTAGAGTGTCCTGGGATGTCCTGGATAGTTCTTAAACAGCGTCCTGGGTTTTTAAAGCGCCTTGATAGGGTCCTGAATTTTAAAATTGGCGCACCACTTTTGCAATCCTTACTTTAGGGGAGGTGTCTCGGTACGCAAGTGTTTAAGCTATTTTAAAACAAAGATGCGTCCTATTTTTAAACTGAATTGTCTTGGTTTTTCTAACTTCAAATAGTATTTGAATTACGGGGTTGGTAATCCTAATTTATGAGGTATTCTTTAGATGCAATATCAAGAATCAAAAATTTTTTATTCATAAAAAGTACACCGACTTCAATAAGAAACAAATTATGCGTCACTATAAAATTTGAGGGTTGCCCTTGATTTTTCGGAGATCCCATCATCAGATCCTGACTTGGTGCCAATGGGACCACCTGGGAAGTGTACCCTTTTAAACAAAGAAAGAATTTCTCGAATCGGTCCAGGCGTCTTCGAGTAATCGGGTAACATACATTAAAAAAAAAAGATTCCGACAAATTGTTAACCTCCTCCTTTTATGAAGTCGGTTAAAAATTTAAAATGGGTCACATAGTATGGGTACGATCCCTAATGAGTGCTACAACCTACAATCCTGACATAATTTCCCCTCTTCATGAAATTAATTATTATTATTTATTTTTCTACTTAGGCATAGTGTGAAGAAGCTAAACAGCTAAATGATTTGACACAGAATTTGACACAGAACTTGATACTCTATCTGCGCTTACCATCAGGTGCAGTGTGGTCACTTTGCAGCGCAAGAATAAAAAACAATCGAGCTGGATTCAAACTGGTGACTTCTTCCTTAGCAATTTTTTTTAATTCTGGCACGGCAGAGTGACCACACTGCACCAGATGGTAAGCGCAGTGCCGTCCAAATAGAGTATCGAGTAGCAAGAGACAACCTATCCCCCGCTACTCAACACAATCATGCCGGCCTGCTTCTTCACACTACGCCATGGGCAAGGTAAAGAAGCGGTCGAGGGTCTAGTGTCAGAGTACTCAGAACATAGTACCCCAAATGTAGACCCGTTGGCTACTCACTGGTTGATCCCAGAATGCGACACACTTGCGTGTGTCACTATGGCGGGTTTTACACCTTTTGTACGGTGTACGCTATCCGGGCGGATATGAATATACTACCACCAGCACTACCAACTAGCGTATCGCTTGTTTGCTGATAAATCTGATGAATTCTTGTCCAGACCGTCTGCCGTTCAGCATCAGGGTGCTCCTGGAGTCATGCGTGAGGAACTGCGATGAGTTCCAAGTGTTGTCCAAGGATGTGCAGAATGTCCTCGGCTGGGAACAGAACCAGGCTGTCGAGGGAGGCGTGGAGATCGCTTTCAAACCGGCCAGGGTTATTTTGCAGGTGATTTAGTATGTTCTATCATGTGTTACTGTGAATGCTCTGAACAGTTTTATCCCATCCTCTCCCTTCCACACCAGAACCACGCGTACTTTACGTAGCCACAGATTGGTGTCTTTTTTTGTGGCTCGATAGACAGGCGAGCAGACGTAAGTAGTCACCGCCGCCCATAGACTTCTGATATGCCAGGGCGCAGCAGATTCGCTGCCTACCGTTGAACCTCGATAGACAGACGAGCAGACGGACCACCTCATGGTAAGTAGTCACCGCCGCCCATAGACTTCTGATATGCCAGGGCGCAGCAGATTCGCTGCCTACCGTTGAACCTCGATAGACAGACGAGCAGACGGGCCACCTGATGGTAAGTAGTCACCGCCACACAGACTTCTGCAATGCCAGGGCACAGCAGAGCCGCTGCCTACCGTTGAACCTCGATAGACAGACGAGCAGACGGGCCACCTGATGGTAAGTAGTCACCGCCACACAGACTTCTGCAATGCCAGGGCACAGCAGAGCCGCTGCCTACCGTTGAACCTCGATAGACAGACGAGCAGACGGGCCACCTGATGGTAAGTAGTCACCGCCACACAGACTTCTGCAATGCCAGGGCACAGCAGAGCCGCTGCCTACCGTTGAACCTCGATAGACAGACGAGCAGACGGGCCACCTGATGGTAAGTAGTCACCGCCACACAGACTTCTGCAATGCCAGGGCACAGCAGAGCCGCTGCTTACCGTCTACAACCCCAGCCGGAACCAAGAGGTTCGCAAATTCTTCGCCTCATCAAGCTGTGGAACAGTTTGCCAGCTACCGTGTTCCCTTTCCTACAATCCTGGGTATTAAGCGTGGTGTGAAGAAGCTACACAGCATGATTCAGTCGAGTAGCGTTAGTCTCTCGCTACTTGATTACCTGGATAGCATTACGTTTGCCATGCCAGGTGCAGTATGGTCACTTTGACGTGCCAGGATAAAAAAGCCACATAATCATGTCAGGGGATATTTGTCGGGGGTCTAGAGTTGGGGTATGATGTTTGGCCGTGTCACGGTCTTGGTAGTACTTTGACGCCAGACCCTCGACCTTCTTGCCCATGGCGTAGTGTGAAGAAGCAAGTCGGCATGATTGTGTTGAGTAGCGAGGGATAGATTGTTTCTCGCTACTTGATACTCTAACTGGACGCCACTGCGCTTACTATCTGGTGTGTTGTGGTCACTTTGACGTGCCAGGATAAAAAAGCCACGTTAAAACGAGTCTTGTGGCAACTATTAACTACGGGAGACTTTCGATACCCAGGAGGGTTACTCTCGACAGTCGATTCCAATTTAAAATTGGGATTGGGTTCGAAAACTGTACAATCGGCACTCTTGAACGCAACACCAGCGCACGATTTAACTAAATACGGCGGAATTTTTGTTTCTGTATGAAATTGTGTATTTACGATCGCACTCAATCGATTTTGGCACTCTTGAGTAGATTTTGACTCACGTATCGAGTTGATAATCGGATTTGAGGTTTTTGTTGTGTCAAATGGCCACACTGATTGTCGATCTTAGACTCGATTAACACTTTAATCCAATAAATAAATAACACCCAACAGTCACACACATAGCCCCGACCCGACACAAGGTTACGAGTCTTGTGTTGTGGGTATCAAGGACCTAGAGAGACGCACCCTCTCATAACACAGACCCCGGACACTAATATCTGTCTGTCACACAAACATTTGTCCCGATGTGGGAATCGAACCCACGGCCTCTCGTTGCACAGCCAGCTACTCGCCAACTGCGCCACGGAGGCTGTCAATAACTCGATTGTGTCAAGAGTGCCAATATCTTCTAAATTGGAATTGAAACTGTATCGAGTTGGGATTTTATTGGAATTGATTTCAAGAGTAGGCCTACAGGCGTCCATTTGTCTCGGGGATCTGCTACCCACTGCGTTGCGGCAGCTGTCAAATCTGAAAACATTTTTCAGGACTTGACCGGGGTGCCAGCGGTGGTAGACTTCGCTGCCATGAGAGATGCAGTCAAGGACCTTGGAGGAGACCCTCAGAAGATCAACCCCATATGCCCAGCTGACCTGGTCATAGACCATTCTGTGCAAGTGGACTTCGCGAGGATGTAAGTAGTCGAGGGTGTGATTCCTCATGATGGTTTTTGTCAACGATAATTAACCATACACCATTTTGTTTCAGCCCAGACGCTCTGAATAAGAACCAAGAACTTGAATTTGAGAGGAATAAAGAGAGATTCCAGTTTCTTAAAGTAAGTAACTAATACCTTGACCTAAGAAGTAATTATAATTAATTAACCAGAGCTTACCTGAGAAAGTTAAAAATACTATCCTAAACGTTTATACTCTGATTTTACATATAATAGTACACGCAAGTGTGTCGCCGGAATCAGCCAGTGTACATCCGGTTTGTGTCGGGGGTCTAGAGTTGTGGTACGATGTTCTGAATACTCTGACACTAGACCCTCGACTGCTTCTTCACCTTGACCCATGGCGTAGTGTGAAGAAGCAGGCATGATTGTATTGAGTAGCGGGGGATAGATCGTCTCTCGCTACTCGATACTCTAATTGGACGGCACTGCGCTTACCATCAGGTGCAGTGTGGTCACTTTGCTGTGCCAGGATAAAAAAAAGGATGACGTCTCCGCAGCTGTTTTTTTTAGCTTGTGCAAATATATTTATTTTATTAGTACTGTAAAATTTTAATAAGAATTTGGAACATATTTTTGTGTATTAAACATCTCTCGGTGCCGGGATCGAACCCGGGGCTCTTGCTTTACTAGCCTGCTGCGTCATACATGATGAAAACCCACATATTCTTCTGGAGTCCACCATTGTGTACCCTGTCACCAGGCATAATGCTTTTTATCACAAAATGCAATATCTCTTAGTGGATATAAGAAGCACTGTAGTTACTGGCATCCAGGATAAAAAATCATTTTTTGTTGCAGTGGGGAGCTCAGGCTTTTGATAATATGCTGATAGTGCCTCCAGGGTCTGGGATAGTGCATCAGGTGAGCTTAACATAGGCTTCCGAGCATCGCGTCAACTGACTGACGCGTGCGTCATTGACGTCCGTCAGGATTTCTTACCAAAACTGATTGATACTGATGAACTTGACTCGCGGTCAAGTTAGTTATTATAGTTGACGCATTACTGACGCGCGCGTTATTGCTTGACGCCATAGGTCGAAGACCATCATTAACTCTATAGATAGTTTGCTATCGAGAAAGACTCCGATTATAATATCTTGTTGTTACCCTATTCCACTTGAATCAAAACCACTCATGTATCATCCGGTAGCCGGCTACCGGACAAGAACTGACAATACTCGCCCTTATGGACGTGCGTATTAAGCGTATTTGTAACATTAATGTTATGGAAATAAAGTTCATTTTGGCTTGTATTTTTACTCACCACTTATTTACCTTTTGCTGGTGGTAGGATATTCATATCCGCCTGGATAGGGTTTTACACAGGGTGAAAAACCCCACCATAGTGGCACACGCAAGTGTGTCGCGTTCCGGGATCAGCCAGTGTACATCCGGTTTTTGGGGGTCTAGAGTTGGGGTACAATGTTTGGCCATTTTGCGGCCTTCTAAATACTCTGACACAAGACCCTCGACCGCTTCTTCACCTTCTTGCCCATGGCGTAGTGTGAAGAAGCAGGCCGGCATGATTGTGTTGAGTAGCGGGGGATAGATCGTCTCTCGCTATTTGATACTCTAATTGGACCGTACTGCGCTTACCATCAGGGGAAGTGCGGTCACTTTGCCGTGCTAGGATAAAAAAAAAAAACCTTAAAACACCGGAGTCCCTGTAATATATGTGAAGTTAAAATGAATTTTATTTATTTAAGAATATAACTCATTTTTGATTGGTCTTTCAGGTTAATTTAGAATACCTAGCACGGGTGGTGTTTACAGATAAATTGTTATATCCTGATTCAGTGGTGGGAACAGACAGTCATACCACCATGATCAATGGATTGGGAGTCGTCGGCTGGGGGGTGGGAGGTAAGAAACACACAGAGAGAGAGACATACATATACACACACATACATATACACACACATACGTATACACACATATATATACACAGACACATATATACACACACACATATATACACACACACATATATGGTGGTAGGGTATTCATATCCTAGTGGATAGCTCGCCCGTACACAGGGTGTAAAACCCGACATAGTGGCACACGCAAGTGTGTCGCGTTCCCGGATCAGCCAGTGTACATCCAGTTTTGTGTCGGGGTCTAGAGTTGGCACTCTGGCACTAGACCCTCGACCGCTTCTTCACCTCCTTGCCCCATGAAGAAGTTACACAGCAGGCCGGCATGATTGTGTTGAGTAGCGAGGGATAGATTGTCTCTCGCTACTCGATACTCTAACTGGACGGCTCTGCATTTACCATCAGGTGCACTTTTCCGTGGCTATTTCTGTGGACATCACACTGAAGGCGCCAGTGAGGCTACTGTCAGATACACGAGTACACTGGCAAATGTAAATTTAAAAATAATTAGCCATGTCATTTTACACCTTTATGCATTAACTTTTTTTCTCCAGTTTTTTCAGTCATTACAACTACATAAATACCTATTACAGGTATCGAAGCGGAGGCCGTGATGCTCGGCCAGGCCATCAGCATGTTACTACCCAAGGTGGTGGGGTACAAGCTGGTGGGGGAACTAGACCCACTGGTCACCTCGACTGACTTGGTGCTGACTATTACTAAGGTATGAAGGATGTGGTGTGTAGTTTTTACTTTCTTATGTAGTATCAATAGAGAAGATGGTTATAAGCTAGCACCAGCCTGGGGTCCAATTATACATTAAATCAAATTGGAACCTAAAAGACCAGCTGCCAGACCTCAAGACATTGTGAGCTCCTTCTGCGTAGATTGGACTACATTAAATAAAAATTACAAATAACTATATGGAGGGTAGAAATATTGCACTACACTTTCGTGACGACATACAACTCAGTCTCCCCCGTGACCATGAAGGCTGTAAAGCTTTCGAAACTTCGGGATTAAAAAGTTAAATAAACCGCGATAGGCTCCGTAAAAAATAGTTTTATTTCAATGTATAACATTCGCGTAAACATAAGAAACCATTTCTTATGTAAGCTTAATTTCTTATGTTTTGATAGTGGTAGAGCCACGCTTTAGACATATTTGTCTACAGCATGAATGGGCCGGCTCGACCGGGGTAGCACCACTGTCTCACAGAAAACCAACGTAAAGTGACAGTTTACTGTCGCGTTTCGTATGGTAAGTGAGATATCCGGAGCCCAGATTCTCCCTTCCCTTCCCTAATCCCTATTCCTGTCCTTTAAGGCCGACAGCGCATACATGACACTTTCGGTATTGTGGATGTTCATGGGCGGTGGAGATCATTTAACATCAGGTGACCCACTGGCTCGTTTGTCGGACTATACTATAAAAAAAAGCAAAAATGGGGTAGTGATATCTCACTATCTCCCTCACACAACGGTACAGTAATGGCCATTCTAGTGACGTCACGGCTTATATCACGCATCCTGCAACTGTCATTTGACAATTACTCCTTAGTTCCAATGGTGTGTGGGATAGTCTCTGACTACAGAAAACCATAAATATCTTTTTCTTTTTTCATTTATTCAGGTTAGCAAACAGTAGTATATTATTTGACATAAGGTTAAATATACAAGTAGTTAAATATAACATAACGCTATCCACCAATAATAGGCTATTTGACTAATTTTCGAAAATGATTTAAATCTATTATTTATTACATAATAAGCACACTATATTGATATTTCCGAATTGATATTTTGATATTTATATTGAAATCTACTGTATTTTTAATAAAAATCAATGTTAAAGTTTAAATCTCCAAAACCGCGGCAAAAACGCTATTTCTGTAATGGCGCTGATCATATGACACGTGTGACGTCACATGCAAGTAAACAAGCTAATAATGATAAGCAAAGCTAAATTTTATGATAATTGTTTTATCAACAATTATCATAAAACTGCTTCAAAAATAGATCAACAATAGAACTTAACACCCAGAAAACATAAAACGCGAAATAAAATCATTTGAAGAAACTATGTTTACTTGCGTGTGACGTCACCAGAGTTGCAATCAATCACAGAGTGTTCACACCTCATATAAAATTTTTAAAAAAAAGTTGTATCTTATTTCGTTTAATTTGCAAAAAATATACATTATTTTGTTTAAAATTAAGTGAAATATGGTTTTTTAAGCTATTGTCTAACAGGATGACCACAATTTGCAGTGTATTTTCAATGTTGTCAAATAGCCTATTGTGTTTAAAGCTAGTGACAGATTACTTATTTAACTTATTATTTATACATAATATACTACCCACTACTGCCTCGGTGGCGCAATTATAATTGCACATGCGTTACGACTGCTGAGGTCTTGGGTTCGATCCCCGGGTCGGGTAAAGTGATATTTGGTTTTTGTATCTAGAAATTCTCAGTATTAGCCCGGAGTCTGAAACCCCGGTATGGCGATAGGCTCGCCCCCTATCACATTATGGGACCGAAATTCGGCGAAAAGTGGTTGTACTGGTAACACCTCTGCCTACCCCTTCGGGGAATACAGGCGTGAGTGTATATGTATGTATTTATAAACACTTAAACTCACTAATATAAACTTAGAATTTAGAAACTTCAACATTCATATGCCCCTTAACTCTTATAATGTCCACAGCACCTCCGCTCTTTAGGCGTGGTTGGTAAATTCGTGGAGTTCTTCGGCCCAGGGGTGACTGCACTCAGTATAGCTGACCGGGCGACTGTGGCCAACATGTGTCCAGAATTCGGGGCGACTTTGGCCCATTTCCCGGTCGACAACCGCTCGCTGCAGTACTTACACCAAACAAGTAAGTTATAAATACACCCAACAGTCACACACACAGGGTGTAAAACCCGCCATAGTGGCACACGCAAGTGTATCGCGTTCCGGGATTAGCCAGTGAGTAGCCAACGGGTCTACAATAAGGGCACGATGTTCTGAGTACTCTGACACTAGACCCTCGACCGCTTCTTCATCTTG